>WOVY01001205.1:0-737864 GCA_013436015.1 Rhipicephalus annulatus
GTGTATATCCAGTGGCGTAACTAGGGGGGGGGCAAGGGGGTACAAGTGCCCCGGGCGCCACTAGGGAGGGGGCGCCAAGCCGAGTCCTCGGGTTGGCGCCCCCTGGAAAGGTTGTCAATGTTTTTTTCCGTAAAACCGCCTGGAAGGGGGGAGGGGCGAGGTTTGTAATGTACGACTGGAAGTGGGGATGGTGGTGAAGGAAAGGGTTGCCGCAATGGCTTTTGCATCGGGAAAAGGATCCTCTACTTTCAATTTTGCTGCGCTACCTCCGTGCCTTCCCATGACCCTCGGCTAAGCTTTGTTTTGTGCTCCGCAGCACTGGGTTAGATGAGTTTCAGCGAACCCCCACCAGCCTCCCAAACCACTTACTGAAAGCTTCCCTGAAACCAACCACGTACGTAAACAAAATAAAATAAAAAAGTTCGAATGCACCTTTTTTGAGTAAGAACAGAAAACTCCAACGAAATAGCCGATCGTCCAACGACTAATCGTCCACGCAGCGGCGGAAGGAAGGGCGAATATAATCCGTGACCTCGGCACCAAAGGCTAAACAAAGGCGTTTATTCGCAGAGTTCTCTGAGGAAAGACGGAGAAAGCGTGACACGACGGCGACGTTTGTTGATTCCCTGCATCGCGGCGCCAGCAAAGCAATAGAAGGGCGGGGGTCAACGTTTCCCACATGCCATCCACCGCCATGGGCAGGTTCATCCTTTGGCCCAAAGAACACGCACCTGCGAAAAAAAGCGCAGAGCGTAGTGTACCCGACAGCATGTGCCGACTGCCCCGCGTTCGTACGTTGGAGAAACCAGAACTTCCCTGAAAGAATGCGGCCGCACAAGGATGACCTCCATCAATGGAACAGCGAACGGAGCGAAACGGCAGAACACTCCGACCAGTTTAACCCCCATACCAGACCCGAGGGCGCGGTGTCTAGCTGGTTGCTTTGTTTTGTACTCACCCTGCATTCCTTGGGATGCACAAATAGCGCGAAAGCTTAGGTACGAGAAACTTGGGCCTGGGAAGCGCCCGTGCCGTCAAGATTTTTGCAGTGTGGACTGGAAGAGAACAATGACGGGTAAGGGACTTCCGGAAGTTTGAATAAAAAAGAAAAATACTATACAAAAACGCGGGCGTAGCTCATCGAAATCAGAACTGGTGGCCCTTGGCCTCCGAAATGGGCCCGCCGCGCGCCAGTAGGCAATCGCGGAAGCCTACATTAGCGCTTTTAATGGGGGGGGGGGGGGATTTTGCACGTTTGTAACACCAGATGTCCTTGGTCCACACCTGTCGTCCCGTGTTGGCCACCAAAAATCATGGCGCGTGCCTCACCGACGCCAGCGTGCATGGGCAGACTATCTACGCGGAAAAGGCCCATTCTAACAGCGTGCTTCTTCTAGCAAAGTAGATGCGCAAATTGTGTAGTAGTAGTAAATTAATCAGCCTTGCTCGCTCAGGAGCGTGAAGGCCCGCCCACAACGCTACATATAAAATTTTTGAAAATATTTTTTTTTTACTTTTTGACCTTCGCACAAATAGTTTTCACCACCATGAGGAACTCAATAACCAGAAACGCAGCTGCCGTTGCATAGAGAAAGAAGCAAAATTTGTTTTCAAGACAGAGTTGATGGGTCTTATCAACTTTGTAGCAACTGTTATGTAGCAACTATCATAAAATGTCGCATAGTGAGACATTTTGCGAAAGTACTTTGCTTCATTTTACAAGTTTCATAGAATGTTACTTTATTGTTATTCAGTAAATTTCTACATACACGAAATTCATGCTCGAAATTTCTTCTTTGTAACGGTAATATTGTCTGTTACATCTTCATGAACTTTCGAGAACGACGAGTTGTGAAACTAGTCCCTCCGTGTTGAATATGTTCTATATTTTTTGCCTCCTAAAGTTATATAGGCGCTTAAAAGAAAACAAGGTTCCTTTTCGGGCTGCTTGGTGAGATGGGCATAAAATATAAAATATTCAATCAAATCGAAAATACTAATTTTCAGATCCGTGTCGATCTCTCATGGAATCACCCGTCTACGATAACAATGGTTAGGAGACAAACTGCGGACATGTCTGCCGTGTAGCTAGCATACCTGTAACCGTGGTTAGCCGTAGTGCTCGTGTGACAGAGGTATTAGTGGGCTTTAGTTGAAACTGGGGTATGCCAATCAAAGTACCAAGTAAAAAACTTTTTTGCGCTACAAGAAAAATTCGAAGTTTTGCATCTCGCATTCTCTTTAAGGCCCTTCTTCCTGCCATGTACTCGCACCTAATGTTGGATCGCGAGTCTGCGAATTCCGCTGAGGCAGACTGTCGATCGGCAGCGCACCTGTAGGCCGGTTGAAGTTACCGGCTGTCTCCTCGATGGGCCAGGATTCCACAAAAAGCTGCTTATAGTAATCGACCTCTAAGTAGACCACGCGGGAATTGTCAAATTCGATGCGGTTGTCGTTCACCACGCTGTGCTCAGGCAGCTCAGCGAGTGTATTCCTTTTTCACTGAAACTTGCACATGTCGTTTTTATGTTGCCTCAGACTCTCGGGGAAGTTCCCCAGCTGCATCGCCCGCGAAGGGAGCGTAACTATGAGCACGTGCATACCTGCGAAGTTCAAGTATTCTGAAAAAGGTGGGGGGGGAGGGATTGCGCCGATTTATCTCCCCCCCCCCCCCCCCTCTTTTTGCGCCCAAAAGAAAACTGCGGGATCAATTAAATGCAATCTTGCTTTCGTGGCGAGATGTCGCTTTAAGGTATAAGTCTGCAACCCCCTCCATCGCGGCAAATAGCTAAAGCCGCGGCGAAGCAGCGGCCATTTGCACGTGTGGTGAAGTATATGATGCCGCTTTTCTAACTCGCCGAGAGCAATCACATGAATGTGTGATTAGAAAGAAAAGGAAAAGGCACGTAATTTCTGCAGCCCTATAGGGAGCACGGCGCAGTGCCCTTCGTGACGACACCGCTTCAAACCCGACAGAGTAAGGGCGCGAGAAATTGACCATTTGCAGAAATCTGCAAGGCGGCTTTCCTGCAAGGTTGTTTTCTAACCAAAAAGGAAAAAAAAAGAAAACTATCGTGCCCAGTCTGCTTTTCTCGCCCACTGTGCTTTTACCACTCCTATTCTAGTGAAGGCACGCGAGTGCGACAAAACGACTTTTTCCCCCAACAATTACTGTGTGGTTGTCCCACCTCTAACGAACCCTCACATCGCATGGAGGGCGAGGCACCTGTCGTTCGTAAAGAAGGGAGTGGGGGAAGGCAAAAGCACAATGAGTGAGAAAAGCAGTTTGCGAACGAGACCTTTTGGTTGGAAAACAACTTTGCAGGAAAGCCAGCTTGCTGATTTCCGCCAATGGTCAATTGTGTCTGCTTTTGTTTTGATGAATACCGGAGAGTTCATAAGTGAGAGTGGATCACGTGATTGTGAACAAACATTTGGTTATCGTTGATGCAGCCAATCAGTTGCCCTGTGTGTGTTACTTAGTAGGCCCTCTCACAGGGTGCCGCCATAGTCCTCTTTTCGCTTCCGTGCAACAGCCCAGGAAGGAGGGATTCCTATTGGTACATGCCCCTTGGAGGCGTGGTCTTGGTGTTATAAAACTACAATGTTAGGGGTTATGGGTCGATCCAGAGAAGCGAGAAACGAGGGTCAGTCAACCGAACGAGAGTGGTCAATGAGACGTACATTCGCGAGTTAAATTGTTTAGCTACCCAGAAGCTCCACAGGCATTGAATATTGAGTCCTCCGGACCGAACAAGATATCCTAGAGGCAGGCCACAACCAGTCGCTACATGACTCCATTCCTGCAAACCCCGAGTTGAAATCCCAGCTCACTTCTCCAGAGTTTGTCACCACGACGAGGGACGTCTTCGCAATAGAACTTCTGCCTAGGTGTGAGTATTTTTTACCTATGTTATTCTTTTGCACATGGATATTACCACTACGTTGACAACAAACTGCTGAGAGTATAAAGGTGTTATTCTCGGAAAATATACAGGTTGTCCCAACTATCATAAAACCCGATTAAAAAAATGAGTAACTCCGTTACGCGAAGCAAACCTAGTGTACATTGTTCCTAGTAATTTGGAGCAACCACTTATAATTCATTCATGCATGAGAATAAATTAATGAGTAATCAAAGTATTTATAATTCCGCAAGTACTCACCTGATTATATTCATTGGAGGGCATGTTTAGTTCAATTACTGTACAGCTTGAAGCTTAGAATATACTTACACATTTAGTTTCTCATATATGTATGCATAAAGTGTTATATATGTAGCCATTGATGAGGCTATTCATGTACGATAGTTTGTATGTATGTTCCCCTATGGAACGCCGGTGTCTCCACTACTATTGCTCTTTTTTATTGTAAATGTGCTTGCAATGATTCGTATGCTATAAACACATTTTCAAATTAATTTTTTAATTTTTTTTTGTAGAAGCCATCGCCTAGTTCTTCGTAATGTTATGTTCTTGCATTTCTTATTCCAATGCAGTTGCGTTGTGTGACGAATGTACTGTGTGGTGCTAGAGGCCTAGTAAGGTGACTTATAACGTCGCCTTTAGTATCCTGCGCCACGACAATCATCTACTGTCAAACAAACGAATAAATAAATAAAGTAATTGAATGTTGAAATTACATCTAACTGCGCTATTTTCAACAACGTATTGCATCCACATTTTTTTTTTCCTGTTGATAAAGAAAGCCCACCAAATATGAAAAGTGACGCGTAACCAGACTGCTGCGTACATCAGGAAGCAGTACCCTCAAACAGGCTCAATGGGAGGTAGCCAGCGTCAAGAAATAGATGCAGAAAGAAAAAAAAAAAATGTGCATGGCCCTTTGTGCCAATCCCCGGTCAAAGAAACACGCCGCTTTGAACTTACAGAGTCAGGCCGTAATCAGAACAGTGCTCCGGTCGCGTTATCAGTGGAACGGTTGACCGCTAGATATGAATAATTATAGTGACATACAGTTGAGCGAAAGGAATTCCTGCAAACTTGCAACGCATGTTGGCGCGCCCTGAACACCCTTGTCAAAATGCGGAACGCTGCTGTTTTCAGCGGACAAGAGGCAAAGCGGTTGCTTGCTGCTCTTTTTTTTCTTCCTCAGGGGGGCGCGCAGTCATATGTTATTTTCTGATTTCGCAGGCTTTTTTTATTGGCCGCAAAAATGAGAGCGCAATCAATGCGTTGTTGAAAATGGCGCAGTTGGATGTCGTTCGAACTTGCTTACTTATGTCTAATTGTTATTTTGATAATTACGCGAGTACTTGTCGAGTTATGAATTGAATTGTGACAACTTACTTAAACTACTTGACGAAGAAATAGTGGTGCGTACTATAGTGCACTGTCCACTGGGAATAATATGTGCGAGGTTAGCTTTGCGTACTACCATTTCTCCTTTTTAAAATCATGCTTCATGATAGTTGAGGTTTTTCTACTTGAACAACGTTTTGAGCAGTTGGGTTAACCGCGAGTTAACATACATTTATGGATAGAAAACGGAGCTGTGAAATTGTAAATCCACCTTAATATCAGCAACAATTCTTATAACCAAGGCCGATGATGCCACCGCAGTGGATCATTTGCCGTCACCAACCTTAATCTGAGAATGTACGTATATTGCCGCGAACTATGCCTTCTCGTTTGTGAGACCAGCGTTATCTGTGTGAACGATGTTGGTGGAGAGGATACGGCAAGGTATAAGAACGCTTCCACTAAAAGCGCAGGGACATTCGTTTTCCGCCGTCGTCGACCGGTGGGCTGTTTCTTCACCACCTGTGTTCCTTATCATTTTTTTGCACTTTTGCCGAGCACAAGTTCGCTCTAATAGAACTAGCTTTCCGAAAAACTCTGAATCGTTCCTGGCTACATGACAATACACATACATTGTGTCTTCGGTGACAGCAAGTGTTCAGGCGACTGGCCGCATAGCTGCATTGCTTGATGGCTAAAAAGGCATCTGAATGTATAGTGAATGAACGGCTCAAGGATTTTTTATTTTTTTCAGCCAAGCAAAGCCATGGACCGGGTGACAAAAACAAAAAGAAAAGAGAGCGGAGCTGAAGGACGCAAGAGGAGAAGGCTACAGGCGCAGGAAGCTGAGAAGTCAAAAAAGTTTTTCGCGCCATTTTTTGAAAAACCTGGGGCAAGTACTTCATCATGTCCTTTGGAAGTAGCTCCATCTCCTGCCACTTCATTAATGTCCGTACAACTTGACGAAGGAGTCGTTCACGAAACTTCTAAACACAGTATGCTATGCGCAGACAATCCCGGGGATATTGCAGTAGAGGAGGAGGACAACGGAACCGACATTGGACTTCGGCTGGTTGAGCCTGTTGCTCTGAAGCTAAGCAAACTGGATTCCACGAAGCACCCTCAACCTATCATCTCAGAACTCGTTCAGAAGCATGACCTAGGTCTCTTAAAATTTGACACTGGTACTGGAAAAGCCGTTGTGTCTGACGCTGTACGAACGGAAATTGTTAAACTCGGGGCCATGTATTTCCAAAATCGGGAAGGACCTTTCTTGCCAACAAACAACCGATCAATGACTAAGAGTTGGTTTAAGAAGAAATTAGGTGATGGTCGTGGTGAAGAAGTCACCCGTTCGTGGCTGGCCTACTCTCCTGCCAAAAAGGCAGCATTTTGCATTTGTTGCCTCCTTTTTTCCCGCTCAGATCACCTATCATCTTTGGAACAAGAGGGGGGATTCACCAAATGGAAGGCACCCGAGAAGATCACCCTTCACGAGAATGCAAAGAATCACCGAATGTGTTTCTCACAGTGGAAAGAAATGGAAAGAAATTTGATGCATACTACGGGAATAATTGACGCTGACCTTCAGTCACAGATGGAGAAAGAAAAGCACAAGTGGCGTGAAATTTTGACGAGAGTCCTCCACTGCATAAAATTTCTTGCTACACAGAACTTGGCATTACGAGGGCATCGAGAGAGTTTTCAAACCAGCCGCGAGAACAATGTCGGAAATTTTCTTGGTCTTTTGAAGTTAATTGCCGTTTTTGACCCCGTTATGAAGCAACACCTCACATACGTTGAAAGTCATCCAGGGTCCACTTCGTACCTATCGCCTTCTGTACAGAATGAATTCATTCACATGATGGCTGTCACAGTTCGCGAGTCCTTGCTGCGAAAAATCCGTAAAGCCAAATATTATGGCATTATGTTTGACACCACTCCCGACCAGGCACACCGTGAGCAAATGTCAGAAGTTGTGCGATATGTGGAAGTTGACTTTGATAAAAAATCTGTTTATGTTCAGGAGTCCTTCCTCGGCTTTATCCATGTAAAGAACAAAGACGCCGAGAGCTTCGTTGACGTGATACTTGGCAAGCTGGAAGAGGACAGAATGAACTTACAGGACTGTCGGTCACAATGCTACGACAACGCTGCCGTGATGGCTGGACAAAAAAGTGGTGTCAGTCAAAGAATCGCGGAAAAAAACAAACTGGCAATCTTTGTAAACTGCGACAACCACTCACTGAACTTGGTTGGTGTACATGCTGCTAAGGAAGAAGCCATGATGATGACTTTTTTTGGGACCATCGAAGCACTTTACGTGTTTTTTTCTCGCTCAACGTACCGTTGGGAGAAATTAAAAATGCAGTGCCTGTTGTTGTGAAATCAGAGTCTGAGACCAGATGGAGTGCAAGGGTCGAAGCAGTGAAGCCGGTCGGTAGATACCTTGAGAAGATACTTGAAGTTGTTCAGGAAATGTCAAATAATGACCAAGAAACGAGCGAGACGAAAAGTGATGCTGCACTACTGCAGAAGCGGATATTAAGTTATGATTTTTTGATTTTGCTGGGCTTTTGGAACAAGGTACTTGTTCGCATAGACCGTGTTCAAAAAAGACTGCAAGATCCTAAAATGAACTTTCACGATGCTGCCTTAGACATGAAAGCTCTCAGAGATCACTTTCATGAAGAAAGGGAAACTCTGGTAAGTGAGTCACTTGGTGAAGGGCTTCGTCTCTGTGAGACGTATGATGTCGACGTTGAAAGGCGTGCACGACGAAAAAAAACAGATGCCTGGTGAAAAGTCGAAAGGAGAGGCGTTGACGGCTAAACAGGAAACAGAAAGGGTTATGAAATGCACACTCGATCGTCTTCATTCGGAAATCGACCAGAGGTTTACTCGCCTGCAGGACACCGACCTCAAGTTTGGCTTTCTGCTCGACATCAACAAGCTGTGCTACAGCGAAGACAAAAACGAACTAAAAACAAATTGCAACACATTTGGCAATTTCTACAGTTCCGACGTTAACGCGCAAGACCTCTATGAAGAGATTTTAGATTGTAGGCTGCTGCTTTCACGGCGTATTGACCAGACAGTATCAAGACCGGAGGAACTTCTTAAATTTATTGTGGAGTATGGTGATGATGGCGTATTCCCCAACCTTCGCGTCGCCCTTCAGATGATGTTAACCATTGGAGTTTCCATCGCTGGCTGTGAGAGGTCCTTCAGCAAGCTGAAGCTAATACTCTCCTATTTGCGTGCCACAATGGGCCAAGACAGACTTACTGACCTTGCGCTACTGAGTGTGGAAAGAGAAGAAACTGAAAAAACGAACTTTGACGTCATTATAGAACAGTTTGCTTCATCGAAAGCAAGGAAAGTGCAGCTCTAGTTTTTACGGAGTGTTCCAGTGTATAGTGCATTTTATATTTGTCTTAATATCCAAATGATGTAAATAAAGTGTTTTAAATAAAAAAACGGGTTTTTCTTGACAACAATTATTCACGATCAGCGTTACAGCACTGACGTCATAAAAGGCAACAATATGCGATAACAGGGAGACAACAGGGTTTGCCGGAACGAGTTTTTTAACGCATCATTAGCACTGATGAAAAAATGCAGGCATCATATGCAGATTTGGCGTACGCAATAATTAATTTTGAATGATACATTTCACGGTAATGTAGCGAGAAATGGTATGGACTATTTACATATGCCTAGTTCGTGATTCTATTTTCTGTGCTTATATGGATTTCATGAATTTCGCATATTTTAAGTAAAGCGAGATGACAAGAAGTGACCACCAAGGTCCATTTTTTGTTAAACTTTTTTTGCTACCATTGTGGACTTCTGGTGTGTTGTGTGATGCATGGACGTACAAGGCGGCTATAGTACACTGTAGTACAACAGCAAGAATAATAATAATAATAATAATAATAATAATAATAATAATAATAACAAACATTATCACGGGCATAATGAGGGGCGCGGAAATATATTTGCCCTGGGCGCCGTCCTATCTAGTTACGCCACTGTGTATATCATCTGCAAAATGTCAGTAGCAAATATAGCTTGTAAGATATCTTCAATTAATTTTGAAGTTTGCTGTTACGTTTGGCCCGGCAGTTCGCCTTAGCAGATGCCATTGTGCGTGAGCCGGTCTGCGAGAAGGCTTTCTCCCCGATATTAGCGCCCAGACGAAAGCAAAACGCATGACGCTGTCCTGCAGGTCGACCTGGCAGTTTGCTGTGGTTAGGTTACGTGGAACTCGACAGAAGCTTTGCGAACGTCCATTTGTTGAATCGGGTTCGAACAGCGTGAGACCGCGCCACTGTGGCAGTTCTCATGGAGTCTGCATCTTGACTCGGCTATTGTCGCCTAGTACGCGAGGTCGCCACAAAAGCGCTGACAGTTCGGAAGCGTGGGAAGGCGTCGCTGTGGCCATCCTCAGGAAATGAGCACCTGGACAGATGTGTTCGAGAAAGTTCTGGAACACAGCAGAACGCAGCCCTGGACCACTGTTGACGTTCGTGTCAGCAGCCATGTCCCTGGAGGAGCACAACTTTTCCCCTCCACCGGGCCCTACCTCCTCGCCCTGCGATGTCTTGAAGGCATGGGCTGGGTGTGTCTTTGTGTGGTGCGCTCATGATAACTATTGGACATTCTCACCCACGTTTTTCTCCTCATGAGAGACCCAATTTCTGCACCCTTTCCGGTGGGTGGACCACTGAGACTTCGACACCTGATTTGTGGCAAGAGTGGTCACCGCCTTCTTCCGACCTCCGTGTAAAGAGACGACGGGCTATAAAAGCCAAAGACTTTTTGTAAATAATCGCGAAATCTAAGCTGAATCTCTGCTGAATATTTGTACAGTTCCATCATTCTCATCATGTAAATAAACCTTCGTTCTGTCCCTCTAAGTACGCGTCTCCTCACTGGCGAGCATCGGCTATGTGGACGATGGCGGGGAGCCAGCTACAGTGAAGAAACCCGCCATATGCCATCGATCTTTTTATCTCTTACAGCACCCTCAAAGGGGACCCTTGGCAACACTCTACCTCCCTCACATGAGCACACTGCAGCAAGTTATGACGTCGTTATAGCCGCCATTTTTCTTTGGTAGCATTTGCTCCAGCAGACTATTACTTGGCAGCTGCTCGCTAGTCCGTGCCCATGGGGCACGAGTTGAAAGCTTTGTGTTTGATGATATTGTTGTCCCGTTTCCTCTTCGAAAAACTTCTTGATGCGAATCGCGTGGAACTGCATGACAGTTCTGTGTGCTCATATGGTGAAGCATTGCACCTGCTAGGTGGTGATAGTTGCAACCGGTGACTTGTCATTTTTCAAACCGAAACTGACACTGGTAGACAATAACAAGCCTGTAATTAATTATCAATCATGCGCTGTCAAAATAGACTTGTCAAAATAGGCACCCACAAGCTTATGGCAGCAAAAAAAAAACAAAACGCGAGGCCAAAATTTTTGTGTCAGTACCCCTTTAGCAATGAGCGCTGATGTTCAGTGAAAAACGTAACAAGACTGTAGAAAGACCTCTAACAGGTCGCTACAAAATTGTGCAAAATATACATAGCGATTAAAAATATTACAAGGGCAAGTAGCAAAAACAATGAAGATTGTAACACCACTCCAGTGAGGCTAACAACATGAAAATTAAGCCATGTAAGGAAGGACTAGCTTTGCACGCACTTTTCTGTGTATACAGTGGCCACACAGAAATCTGTCAAAAGTACAGTTTACCGATCTAAGTGCTATACATTGTTGTTCAACATTGTTTGGACAGGAAGTATTGGAGCAACAATTTATAGTATTTACAAAGTGGTTCTGTTCTGACTCTCTAAATGCTGTTAACATGTTCAACTATGTAGTTTACTATTGGTTAGTATTGTACCATACTTGCCCTGCAGTTGTCGAGGTGAAGGATGAGGTTTTTTATTCGTATGCCGATTCATTATGGATGACAAAAAATTTTTTTAAATATTACCGTTTCAGGGCTGCCATCAAATGGAGCCCCAAACTGTGAGTGGCCATGTGGAGCTCGTGGGGTGCTGCACGCAGCGACCGCAGTGGCCTGCTCTCTAGTTCCTCTGTCACCTGACTGCTCTTGTAGAACTGGTAGGCATTGCAAAAGTTTCTCAGCTGCGCTTGAATGCTAGCTCTGAGGTCGGCAACAATTGTCTTCAGGGAGAGTGCGTCGAAGAGACCTGCAAATGCAGCAGTGATCAAATCACACGTAACTATTGACTAATTTAATAGATTGTGTAGAGAGAGGTTCAGTGGACTTTGTCCAGTTTTCTTGCCTACATGTGGTGAGGGGAATGAGGGAGTAAAATAAAGAGAGAGAAAGAAGACACGTGTGTCGGTGACTATACTAGGGGAGCTATTCTCGAACAGTCCACTTAGTGGGCTGTTCGTTTTTGGCCACTGTCGACTGGCTGAAGCTTGATGAGCAGTGTGCCCCAGTTTTCAGTTCTTTTTCCTCAACATAATTTTGACGTCTCAGGGCTTTCACAACTCTCGACACCAATGAGAGGACTAGAGCGCACTTCACCACCGTGGATTCAACCTTCTGAATGCTGTTTTTCTCCACGCGAATCTCTAAGGCCGTGCCCTAACTCTGATTCTGTGATCACATTAGCCCTAAAGTTAGGTTTAATGCATCCTCCCATTTAAAGCACCTGCAGAGGTCAGTATGCATTCACTGCACCATCCACAGGCACCTTGGACAGGCTCATATGCAAGAACAGACATGTCAACTTTGTCTTGCGGTATTCTGAGACTGCACAGTTCATCCACTTTCGTTTTTTTGACGCTGAGTGTGCTGTGCCGGTGCGGTGGATCAAGAAAGCAGTGACGAGACAGCTTGCTGCTTTTTCAAGTAACTGAGTACGATCTGTCACAATGCCCATGAAATGAACCGTAATAGTCGACCTTTCTGGATCTTGCATAAATGCTGTAACATACAAATAACTCTAAATAATAATTTAATCTTTCGACAAATGCTTCAAATACATGATCGCTTGCAATGTCAAGGGTCCAAGCTCCAACCAAAAATGATCGAAGTAGCACTCACAGCTTTTCTTAATTCCAGGAATCAAAGACAGTGACAGCCTCCGGAGAAACTCCGAGTGCTGAATGTGCATGAGATATAGCATGGCCTGTATAAATAGACAATATAGCCACATTATAATCTGCATTTTTTCAGTACTTTCTATATAGTTTTATACATATATAATTCTGATCCGGTGATGCATACGCAGATTATTAAAGATGGTTTTACTTTTAGACGGGCTTTGAAACACTTTCTCAGCATGATCATAAAATGCTGCCGATCGGATGTCGAGGCTCCCGAGAACACACAATCCGAGCATTACAACGTCGCATGCGGGCTGGAATTTACAATCCATTCTCAAAGTCAGCTACCAATCGCTCCCTCTTTTTTCTGCAAATGATGCCATATGCACTCAAACCTGCTTATAACAAAGTTGCATCTCACATGATAATAAGTTTGTTATATCCGAAAATTCTTTATCGTGGTTTATTCCTAACACTATGTATATTGCAAAATTATTTTTCAATTACTGTGTTATAACCGATATTTTATTATATCCAGGTTCGTTATATTGAGGTATGAGTGTACCTAAATTACTGCGCCATATGCCCAAAGTCCACAGCTGCTGACTGATTTGAGCACTGTGAGCTGCACAGCTACGGTGGTTACCGTAAAACGCCGCCACGTCTTTGCACATATGCTTGCAATCACATTGAAAGTAACCCATGTGTTGGAAGAAAAAAACAGAAGAAATGGAAGTGCTACAGGTCATGACATGCACTGACGAAGCTGTAGATCTTGCCCCCTTGCCATTCTCCTCGCAGCATAGCTTTCAGCTTGCTCGCTAGTACGAAAGGAGAGAAAGCACTACAGGTGTGTGATGAATTCCTGAAACTGTGCTTGTGCTTGACGAATCCGAAAATTTTTTGCGGCAGACAATCAGTGAGGCATTAAGTTTTTTTTTTTTTTTTATGAAGTCATTCGACGATTACTTAGAAAAGTGACGTAGGATCCCTTTAAGCAAAGCAGGAAAGTAGCAGCAAACTTGGAACTGGACAAATTAACAAGATATATGAATTTAAAAATGGGCTGGTGAAGAAACAAAGCAATCACCAGTCTTGTAGAGCGAAGCGCGAGCACTGTGCACAAGCTTTGGAAGCCGCGCCTGTTCAACTGTTTCTGGCTGTGCCGGCTGTGTGCCTGCTACCAGACGTTAATAAACCCTCTTTAGGACAGAACAGTATGACGACCTTTTCAGCAACATTCTTGCTGCCTACTTTGCTTTCTTCAGGAACCTGACTGTATGAGGTTGCTTTTAGCAGGTGGGTCTCAGGCTATTTTGCAATCGCAGAATTTCAAAGGACATGCGAAAAAATTTTTTCCGAATATAGAATTCATTTCCCATAAAACTTCGGACAAAATGTTTCTAGAACTGCTGAATAAAAACCCAAATTAGTAAGCATCGTAGGAAATTCGGAAGACCCAGTAGGTATGGTAATGACTGTCATGTTAATTTTATTATGATAAAACTTGTACCGATTTTGTTTATGATTAGTTTGTAATGGTTTGTTGCACAAAATTCAGATTTATATGATGCAGGCGCAAGAGCAAATTGGCCAAATTAAATGCCGGTGTTGCATATTTTGCTTCTCCCGCATCATCTGTGTTTTCTATACCAAAATTATGAATTCATCAAAGGACAGTGGTACCCACAGGAAGCTCACAGTTAGCAAACTAAACGAGTCTTTCACACCAAGACTGAAGCAGCAATACTCGAGCAGCACACGTTACCTTGAGAGATGAGAGAGAGAAATTTTCAGTTCCTTCTTCAAGAGCTTTGCCGAGTGGCGCAAAAAGCTCTACGCTGACATCTTCAGGTGCCGTGTATGCCAGGTAGATGGCGCTCACATCGAGTTCACCTTCAAGTGGAACAGTGTACTGACAGCATGGTTAAGGTTTACAAGACTGCATTACAGCTGCAAACACAGGCTGGCAAATAAGCTGAACTCACTGATACTATAAATCGCATTTCTCGCTTATCACTCAATCAGATTGAGACTCACCCATGCTCTGCTCAGCGTAAGCAAGTTAAATTCAGTATGAGAAAAATCATAGAATACATTTTCATTTGTATTCATGAATGGAGTGCGTATGAGCACGCACACGCACAAAAGAAAGGTTTCACCGAAAGGATATGACTCAATGGCTTCCAAGGTGGCGGTCTTCCCAATGAGGAACAGCTCTCGGGTCCACAGGAACACTGACTTCCGTAGCTCGGGGCACTGTCTCTGAGGATCCAAGTTCGGCATGAGCACGTTCATCTCGATTCGGTGAACAGGAACATTGTGAGATGCCCTGAAATACAGCAGGGCAATGTCCTCTAAATCCTGCTAATGACAAAGCTGCCAAAAGCACGTAAACGCAGTTCATGCCACACACTGAACAGTTGAGGTAGTATTTGCCAATGCACACCATCTACACTGCACAGTTCATAAAACAATAGGTGCTGGTCATACTTGACTATATCAGTCTACTGGACAGAACTGGACGATACTGGTCTTGAAATGTCCAGCACAAACATCTTTTGACATACACTAATGTACCACATTACTCGGTTGTATGCTTAAGAAGTCGGGAACATGGAGGTTTATTTATTCGCAAGAGAATATTGAAGAAGAAATGTCTCGGCAAACAGTATTTCAACACGGGTTTTGTCATTGAAGTCCCGACGAAAAGTTACAGTGTTGAACCACTGTTGATTATCTGTATACTGTGTGACACACAACAAAAAGTGACAGGTAATGTGAACTACCACCCCTAGTTCATATGTAATCCTGATTATAGATTTTATGGGTGGTTCAATCTTCTACCCACATTTGCTAGTGGTATAGTATTTTCCAATTGTAGCTCTGAAAAATTTGCTTTTTTAGAGAAATACCAACATGCTTCAGATAAGATCCCAAGTTCACTTCCAATGGGATACATTGGACTACAAAGTTTTGTTGCATATCAGCAAAGAGAGGCTCACAGGGTAAACCCACGGGCCACCACTTCAGCCTCCTGGATAATCTGCAAGCACTTCCTGATCATGACTCGAACTTCTTGCATCGTCCGTAGCAGGCTGTGAATGTTTGCTCGGTACTGACGCAAAAAGCAATACTTGACGAGCATCACTCCGGCAACCAACAGCAGCGCACAGGCCACCATTCCTAAAAGAACACTCTCGGCACTGCTCTGTTGTTCTGAAGACAAACATCTGGCAATGAAGCACACGACGACAGCAGCAACAATGCTGTATGTACTGCAGAGAAAACAAAAAGAAACCACAAATGTAAATTTATGAGAATGCAGTTTTTAATGATTCACTGCAACACTAAATTTTCTTTTACATGGTGAGAAAACATTTGCAGATTGTAGACGATACTGGCCTGAACCTGTGAGCCTAGTATCACTCCACTTGGTGAAACAGGGTGTCCGTAATTTTACGTGAAAGGTTGTCCAACCTCACTCCTGAAGGTTTTTATTCCACATCTACTATGTCCTGGCCATCACGTAATCTCCACCCACTGGTAAATGCTCATCATCACAATTTACTTCCAAGCAGTAGCTCAGGCGTGTACGCACACGAGTTACATTCTCAGAGGTAGATGCCTTTGTGATAGCGGGCCTTTTCTTCTCATAACCTTGAACTTACACCTAAGCAACAAATTGTAGACTTGATACTTTTGCACCAGCTGGCATCAGTAAAAAGTGCCCAGCATACAACTTTTCATCCATCATGTTTGCTGCAGCCTTTTATTTGCAGGTTATATCATGTAAATGATGACAAGCAAGTTTTACCCATGCCATAATATTTATCTCATCCTTGGTGTCATAAGTTTGTCACAGTCATTCAGTATTGCTGAACTCGATAATGCACTTCTGCTGTTTCATAAACAAATCTCGAAATTCAGAAGAATCATTAACGATAAGCTAAGACAAAGAATGAGAAAGATATGCTGTCAAATCAAATTTTACTTTGGCATCTATGTAAGTTAAAACATGCTAGACCTACACTAGTGACAGAGAAAAGAGAGTGCTGATGCCAAAGTGTGAGACTCTGCTAAACACAGCAAACAAAGCAAATCTGCAATCATGTAATTGTTTTCATTGTAAATTAGAATTGTTTGCGCACTTAGTCTGTTACTACTACAAGATCAAGAGAGATGTACTCACAGGAAGCTGCCTTGAAAATTTTTTTTGTTTACACTAACATCTCTAGCTTCAAGGAGGTTTCTCAGAAACCTCTGGTCTTCCTCATCGAGGCATGGGCTTTCCAGGATCGCTTCTAAGAAAGGTTCTCCGTCCTGAAAAATGAACATAAAAGCTTGAAATTTCATTGATTAATAAAACTTTGACTTGAAGAAATCATGAAAGTAACACTTCCCGCAGTGTGTCCGTTACCACTACTTGTGCTGTTGCACAAGCTTACGCATGCAATGGCGCATATTTCCTGTTACTCCTGTGTTTAATGCTCATATGTCACTATGTATAGGTTATGAATATGGGAAACCCTTTAAAGGATCTCTAAACCACCTTCAATAATTATTTAACATTTTAAGTAACCATGTGTGGCGAAATCAGGATGCTGTACCAATCACCAATGCCAAACAAGGCAGAACTAGGAGCCACGAGCTGGCCTTGAGTTCTTAAGGAACAATCTCTTGTCCTCTCTGGGCCTTTCGGTATCCCTAGCATTGGCTATAACATCACCATATGCGCCTGCTCATGTCATCCACAAAAAGGACCTGCTTGTCTGCTCACAGGTGCGTGCGCTCACCGCTCTTCCTCCTCGCACAGCAAGGAGCACTCAGATAGGAGGAAAGACGAACCGGCGAACAGAGCATGGATATGAAATAAAGTGAACAAGGGCTGCTCTTTAAGCACCAAATGCGTGCAACTCCGCTGTCACAAAACTGTTTCGAAAAGTTGTTGTAGCTACATGTTTGTTGGAGACTCATGCACAACTGCAACCCAAACACTGAATTTCGACCTCAGGGTGGTTCAAGGGTGCTTTGAAGCGACACTAAAGGGGAAAACAATGTTTTGTGCATTGGTGAGGCACAATTCTGCTATCACGAAAATTCCGCAATACTACACTTAGTAAGTGTGAAAATGCGCAAAAAAAAAAATGCAGGTGGAGATGCCACTTGGAGATTCACACACCAAACACCATGATGTCATGAATTTTGACGATGTCTACTATGTGCTACGTAATTTCTAGTCAGTTAAAATGAAGTACATTACTATCTGTGGGTACCATAGACATAACATAGCATGTTTCAGAAAAGTTTATCGAGCCAATGTAGCTAAAATGTCAAAAATACATTTTGAAATTGTGATTTGAGAAACTGAGATTTGGGCCTGAAATTTAAAAATGAGACCGTGATTTTCTCACCTAACAATGAACTTATGACGATTAAACTTGCGACATCAGAGTTCTCGAAGCACAGTTTGTCTATCTAAAGCAAGTATTTGTTTCACTTTAGCGTTCCCTTAATGTAACATTGCTTGCAAAGCTATGGTTAATAAAGTTGTGTAAGCATGTTTCTGTGAATACAGGAATTAATATTTATTGGTGGCCATTTATAGAACTCAAAGAATTCTTTGTGCAAACCTGTAGCAATGCTGCACACTTTTTTTTTTTTGCTAGTGTGCTGATTAATGTGCACTTAATGTCCCCAATCAAAAAATGATATCTAGGCATTCTGATCTTTACAACAATTAAAATATCAAATAGGCGAGCATATTTCTGTAGGAGTACTAATTATACTGTAGTTTTTACAACTATTTGAGGAGATGACAGCAGAAAATAAATGCAAAGCATGCACAGCTGGGGCTATCACTTTCAGAACTCTTACTTTTGCAAGTTTTGAAACAAGAGCTTGGCTCAAATGACAGCCATTGTCACTGAATTTGATCGACCAATAATCTCTTGTGTTGAGCAAAAAATATTTGTTTTGGAAGAGCAACACAGAACTGTGGTCAATGGACATACAATGAGTGCTTGGTAATACCACTAGAAACCTGATGGTGTGGACACAAGCTGTAACTAAGATTATTAGAATGTTGAAAAGTAGGCAATACTCACAAAGTAGTGAAATGATTGTAGAACTGCAGATTTCGCTTTGCACAGCCCACTTGAAAAAATGTTGAGTACATTTGGCTAGAAATAAGACAACATGGGTTTTGTGTAAGTGACTACAAATCTATCCAGTTGGGAAATATGAAGATGTGCAACCCTTCATCCTTTATGACCAACTAATCCTCAATACATATCCCACCGTATCGAACACCGTCATAAGGTTAGCATCGCCTTGTGCAACTCCCAGTGTTTTATCGATCATTTATACTATGTACATCAGCAGATTGTAACCACCTAAGCGAGCACATAGTAATTATACCATAGTAATAATAATAGCACATAGTAATAATAATAGCACATAGTAATAATAATAGCACATAGTAATAATAGCACATAGTAATAATAATAAGAGCACATAGTAATAGTAAGAGCACATAATAAGAGCACATAGTAATAATAATACCATGCAATGGTAGACAAGTTGTGTACAATATACTTTGTTACTGATTATACATATCATATAATTTGTCGACCATTTAGTCGACTTCACATTATTTGCTGACCATTAGAATAGAAAATTGCCTTAGACAAGGAAGGCATATTAAGAAAAAAAAAGCACACAACACTCCATGCATTGCAAAGGCGTTATGCTTGTTATACTGCACACTCCTGATCGTCTGCGACAGAGACCAATCGGGATCGAATTTCTTGATCGCGATTAGCTTATTTGCACATGAGAAAGGGAGCCAATCGCGGCCGATAAAGATTCGATCCCAATCGCGATCAGAACTGTCCATAAGCCAACCTTATACCATCGCTATGACACCTTGTGGCGAGGATTCTCCACCTAGAGGGCGAACTTCGGAAAGTAAAACTCTGTTCCACTTGCGGTCTACAACGCAAGGCGTTTGTAACTTTGGTTCAAGAGGATATTCTGAAAAGGCCACGGGGGCTAAAGTACGCGATTGCTAGCGTACCAGGAAAGAGAGTATCTTGGAACGAGGCAGATGGCACGTTTTTTTCAGCGTTGGGCGCCGATCATCAGAAGTCGGCACAAACGCAACCTCCGTGTCGGGAAGTTCAAACCCGGCTTCGGTGAGGTGAGCATACAACGGGGAATTCTGAAACACAAATGAAACAATACAGTTATCACTGCCAGCCACACCACCGATCGTGCACCCGCGAAACGCTACAACACTATCAAACATTCAAACTCCGAGAAAAACGCGACTGTAAGCGTGTGGTTTGACAAACGCGCTGTGTTTTGAGTGATCCACAATCGAACCACTGCTGCGATCGTACTGAAACTGCTTCACAGGATCGCGATAGACTTTACCGGTAGTATGACGCCATCGTCGTCGAAATCCATATTCACTTAGCATTCACTGTAGTATACTTTCATGCTCACAATCTCTCTAAATTTGGAAACACTTGCGAAATCGAGACTTCGAACGCGAACTGAAACAGGAGCAGCCACTGATGCCGATGCACCCTTGCTTTCGATCTAGCTGGGTAATTTGGATAGTCGTGTGGGATTGCGAACAGTTTATGTTGGCTGCTTCACAATAAACCGAGTGTGCTTTGCCATTTTTTCTTACTTTTTTTTCACTCAATAGAGGTGCTAATACTCAAGAAAGTTGTCAAATTGTATCAAACTAGCCGTAATACGAAACCGCGCGCAAATCGTCGTAGCACGTTTCTGATTGTTTTGCGCAAGAAGTCTTGCACCGTCTTGCACATTTGCCGTGTTCTGTGTGGCGTGTGTGGGATCGTGGTGCGATTACTCGAGCGAGTATTGGGAAGTAAACTGTAAGAGCAATTTACCGAAACAAAGCAGTGTGCAATGCAACGTTTCACCGACGCTGCTGTCGACTGTCGCTCGCTTGCCTAGCTTGGTTTCGAGTTGTTGCCTGAAACAAGCTAGCAGACGCGATTGCAATGAAGATTGAAGACGTTCTCAACTGCAATTTCTCTTCCTGGTATGGCGTTTTCAAAAATGCTACGATTGCAAGGTGAGTCGCTCACTGACCCGTCCTAGAGATGCGGTGTCCTTAATTGCTCGGCGGACGCTCGACAGTTTCGAGCGAGTGTTTTAATTATAAGAGAGCGTGCTTTAGAAGTTGGAAGATATCAAACGGCTTCAGTTGGCCTCGGTCATGTATCCTTATAAAACTTACTTATTGTGGTCAGTCCCACTCATTGAAAACCTTTTAACCTGTGCAGTGTATGCGTTCCTCTGACAAGCGAGTTCGTGAGGTATCTTCTCTCTGACGGTGTGGTGCTTCCAGGAAAGTGAGTAAATTTATTTTTAATATTTTACGATTACTATGTCTTTCGTGATAAACTTGTAGGATGTCTAATCTTTTTATAGCCCAATTTCAGCACAGTTAATGCTCGTGACATAAGTGTATCACTGACAGCTAGTGAGCGTTAATGTCACCTTCTACTTTTTTTTTTTCTGGGATGTTTACGTGAGTACTGTTCGCCCATTAACTGCTAGTCATGTACGTTTATTGCGCAATATAGTCGCCGATATTGTGAAAAATCTGGAACACCGGTTCTGCACTTCGCAAATAACGTTTGTAGGTCACATGATTGCCTATGTAGTGCTTAAATGTGTGCTGTGTATCACCAACAGTAGAAATCGAGTGCTGAATTGTT
This sequence comes from Rhipicephalus annulatus, assembly GCA_013436015.1. Classification (NCBI taxonomy): domain Eukaryota; kingdom Metazoa; phylum Arthropoda; class Arachnida; order Ixodida; family Ixodidae; genus Rhipicephalus; species Rhipicephalus annulatus. Next base: position 21,119 of record WOVY01001205.1, read on the forward strand.
TGAGCGTATGAAAATGTGGAAATAATGACTGAGGCTCCTGAAGGATGGTCATTGTGAATTTATTCTTTATGGGAGGTCTCGGTTCAGTCTACTTTTTTGCTGATTCTATTTTGCATGTGCAATCGTGTACACATTTATTTCTAACTCCAAACTGTCATTTGACTATAAAATGTGGATACATAGATGAAATGAAAGAATTGAATGCACATCGACTAGTGTTCATAGACAAAACAGTTAAGGATTACCGTCGCATACAAATCGGGGCCAGCCTGATGCCATGACTTTACTCCGGGTCTTCTCCTGTTATTCTTCGTCAATAGTGCAAGCAGTGCTCCATTTATGTTAGTAGTAATGTCAGCCAACCATGAGTAGTTGATGATAAGAAAGGCATAAAGTCGTACCAAGTGAATTGCTACATTATATGACCCCCGAACAGCTAGTATTCTGGGTTGCTATCATAGGCACCTTTAGTGGCTGAGAGTAATCATCGATTTGTAATGTGTCATGAGCTAGATGTTCCACAGAAGTTCACTGAAGGCAGCTATCTTAAAAATGAGGTAAGCGCTTTATTTGTTTAGCCCTCTTACCTGCTACTTCTGCAAGACATTTAGAATATAAGAAACAGGAGGTCCTTAGGTACTATCAGCGTCAAATGAACTGCTAATAGCAGTAAGCATTAGCAATGGTTTAATGCATGGCGTGCAGCACCAGCAGGCACCCAGATTCAATACGGCAACACTATGCTATCCCACTATAGTGTGCTTGTGTGCAAGATATCTCGAAGAAAGAAAATAAACTGAAACCACAAGGGCTCTGTATGCCCACGCAGCCACCATATCGGAACTAGAGCAGAAGTGAAATATTGCACTGCAGGGGGAATCTCCCAGTGTTAACAGTCGTGGTGTACACGTCTTGACGGGTGGTGACTGAACATCACACACCAAGCCATTGCTAATACTTGCCTCTGTTCACGTTTCATTCGATGCTGACAGTACATGTCCTTTCAAGTGTAAGCAAAAACCTGAAATGCTAATTTACCTGTGCCCAAGATGAATAATACGAAGTTGTGTTGTTTCTATGGGCCGGTATTAACAGCTGCATAGGAAGTAACAAAGAATAGTAAAGATAGGAAATATCTATATTTATTTTTAAAGACAACCTTGTTTACTACTCCTGATTCGCTATGGTCTGACGGTTACAGTTGGAGCCTATGACTGATTGTAAGTGTGCTTATAATTTTCTAAAATAATGAATGAGCTTTGCCTATAGATATATATGCTACTTTTCCAGTGGTTCAATGAATTTTGAAGTCTTGTGTTTTAACGATCCTCACTTTAGAATTGACATATTTCAGGGCCCCTACATCACAAAAGTATGACACAGATTCTGATGACGAGGTAAGAAGCTCGTCACTTTTAGCATATTAGCACTTGTCTGCCCCAGATAAGATCTGCATGATTCCTTGAAGATGTAACTACTGTTATTATTTTCTTGGGGTTGCTTCCAAACTGTTCTTTTGCTTTAGCACAACACAGATATTAACTGACATTACGTTTATCAAGAATATTAATTCTGCACCCGATGACAAACTGCATTGGACACTTCTCTTTGTGTAATAGAGAAAGCCTGGCCCTCTGAGCCTCATTGCTACTTGCAGTGTGCATTTAATTTTTAATATTTCTTCTTATAATGTGTTTCATGTCTGCTTATTGAACTCTTTATCTGGTAGCCCCACCACAGTAGTCTAGTGGCTAAGGTACTCGGCTGAAATCCCGGCTGCGGTGGCTGCATTTCCGATGGAGGCGGAAATGTTGTAGGCCTGTGTGCTCAGATTTGGGTGCACGTTAAAGAACCCCAGGTGGTCGAAATTTCCGGAGCCCTCCACTACGGCGTCTCTCATAATCATATGGTGGTTTTGGGACGTTAAACCCCACATATCAAACAATCAATCTGATATCTTAACTGAAATCGGTTTCGAGCTACTAATATAACTTTTGAGTTATAACACTCGATAGACTCTCATTGTCATCTCAAAATTAAGTAGCTAATTAGACATAAGTTGGTCAAAAGTTTTGCATAAGGATATTCCCAAGGGTCCATTTTATGCCGCCATGCTACTGGTTTATTTTTAATATTTAAGTAAGCACACAAAATTTTTTTTTTGAAGTGTCCTGGACATACTGGTTTAGTGGATATGGTGCTCAACTTCTGATCCACATGTCGCGGGATCAAATCCCGGTTGTGGTGGCCGAATTATATTGCCTTATCAACAACTTTTACAAGAAGCCAATTACGAAAGTATGTAAAATGTGCACACAAATATAGACAGCTTTATGGCACTCACCAATGTCTCATAATCTAAGTGCAGGAAATGGAATAGCTATAGCTTAATTTGTTGTGAAATGGCACAGGGATGACTGACAGCAACTGCTCAAAAATTGAGAGCTGAGAAAATGAAGCTCAAATAAATTTCAGCTGGAAGCTGAAAAAACAGAACTAGGAAGAAAGCTGGCTTTATTTTTCATTGGAGAAATGCAGCATTGGTGCTATCTTGAGCTCCAACCTTTATGATGATGCCAATATGGTGGCACTGTGCCAAGGGAAACCTTCAAACTTGCATTTTGCTATGCCCAATTTTCACATGACTTTTTACAACAGCCCACCAGTAAATTCTTGTTTCTCAACTTCTACTACTTATTTTGGTCAAAAATCACACTATGATGTAACACATGGTCTCAGGATTACAGAAAAAAATGATTAAAAAACTGAACATTTTGACCAAATTGACGATTCCCTTTGCCACATCTCCCCTAAAGTGAGAGTATTGCTTTCACCTTTAACTGACAAGGGTGTTTATCCAAAACTTTTAGACTGTGGGAGCACGTGTTCCTCATATCCTGAATGGCTCGTGTACTGCTTGAGCGATGCCTTTGGGCTAAGCACTCAAATTGTGACGTGTCAGCATCTTTTCCTCCGTTATTTTCTTTTCGTTTCCAGGTTGACTGGTCCGAAGCTGATGCAGACTCCACAGAGGTAACACTCTTTCGCATTCTCATTGCTTTTTGACTTTGTCTGTAAAAAATATGTCAAGTGCATTGCTTGTAATTTGCTGTAAAGCATAAAGTAATATACTCGACAGAGAATAGGCTCCTAAACCTATGAGTGAGTAAGGCCTATCTGAAGTGCATTCCTTTTTTTATCTAAAAAAAAACAGCACTGGAGTGACATAACTGAAAATGATATTAACAGGAAAATTGCTTCTGTAAACTTTAATCATTTCTTGCAAAACGTTTTTTCCTCTCTGTGCAAGAAAACAATGTCCAGTAATTTTCGCAGTATTTTCCTTTAGTTATTTCATTTCACTTATTTAGAAGATACTGTCATTACTAAAAACCAGGCAAGGTGGCAAGCAAAATAATAAACGTTTAAGCACACACAGGGAAATAATCAAATTCTATGAGAATATACAGGTGTTGATCAAATACAAAAGAGGAGAGGTAAGTATAAACAGTAATACAAATAACAAACAGTCTAAAACACCTCACTAACTGGCTAGAAAAACTGCTGTTCTTTTCATTCTTTCACGATGTTGTAATCTGCCAGCATGATTTTCAATTTCAGTGCTTAGGCCGCGGTGGTCTAGTGGCTAAGGTACTCGGCTGCTGACCCACAGGTTGCGGGTTTGAATTCCTGCTGCGGCGGCTGCATTTCCAATGGAGGCGGAAATGTTGTAGGACTGTGCTCAGATTTAGGTTCACGTTAAAGAACCCCTACCGCAGGGGTGCCTGCGCAAGTAGGCATTTGGTGTGTAGCGACACCACGAACCCGAGCTAACGGGGGAGTTTCGACTCCCTCCCACGCCTAGCCGTGCGTGGCTTTGCCGTGTCCGAGGAAAAGGGGATCCTGGGGGTTGAGCCGACGCTGGGTGATTGGACCGTTAAGGCCCCCCGGCAGAGGCAACACACCCCTTTGGCCCCGGCTTCACGTAGACGGCACCCCTGAGCTGACCCACCCAGGGGAATCGGCAGTCGCCTTTTCCTATCTCTCTCTCCCTACATCTTCGTCTTTATCTCTTACTATTTATCTGTCCTGTCTTCTACTCTCTTCCGTTTACTTCCAAACTTCCTGGCGGCTAGGGTTAACCCTGTGCAAATAGCCTACCTTGGTCTAGGTGCATTGGGTTATAGTGGCGTTGTACGGCTGGCGTCTGCAGGTTTCAGCATTTGTAAACTTGTAGCGTCCCCTCGTTGGGCTCCGTGGTGGGTGGCTGCCAACGCTGCTGAACAACATAAGGAAGACATGCATGGAGCATTCCCACTACTGTCTGATCGTACCGGCCTAAAGCCGGTACGCACCGATGATCTCACCAGAGAAGGATTGGCCACCCTGGTGCAGTATCTGGCCACCCCCTCCCGTAGGCATTCGTCAATTAACTCACGGCCCTCAGTCCCCACCAGCTGCGGAGCAACTGACCACGGCGGGGGTCAGATCTGCAAAGCAGCAGAGGGTGCTAGGAATCTCTGGATACGGACAGGCCACCATTGGAACTTGAACTTAGCAACGTTTAACGTTAGAACGTTATCTAGTGAGGGAAGTCTAGCTGTATTATTCGAGGAGCTAGAAGGCATTAAATGGGATATAATAGGGCTGAGTGAGGTTAGGAGGACAGATGTGGCCTATACTGTGCTACAGAATGGGCACGTCATTTGCTGTCGGGGCTTGGCAGACAGAAGAGAACTGGGAGTAGGGTTCCTAATTCACAGAAACATAGCTGGCAACATAGAGGATTACTATAGCATTAATGAAAGGGTGGTAGGCATTGTAATTAAACTGAATAAAAGATACAAAATGAAGGTAGTACAGGCTTACGCGCCTACATCCAGCCATGATGACGCTTCAGTTGAAAGCTTCTATGAAGACGTGGAATCGGCAATGAGTAAGGTGAAAACACAGTATACTATAGTAATGGGCGACTTTGATGCAAAGGTAGGGAAGAAGCAGGCTGGAGACCAGGCAGTAGGAGATTATGGCATCGGCACTAGAAACGCCAGAGGAGAGCTACTAGTAGAATTCGCAGAACGCAATAATCTGCGTATTTTGAATACCTTCTACCGAAAACGAGAAAACCGCAAGTGGACATGGAGGAGCCCTAATGGCGTAAATAAGAACGAAATAGACTTTATAATGACTGCACACCCAGGAGTCGTGCAGGATGTGGAAGTGGTTGGCAAGGTAAGATGCAGTGACCATAGAATGGTACGGGCTCGAATCCGCCTAGACTTGAAGAAGGAACGACAGAAACTGATACGCAAGAGGCCAATCAATGAGCTAGCTCTGAGAGGGAAAGTACAGGAATTCAGAGTGTCACTGCAGAACAGGTACTCTGCTCTTAGCAAGGAAACCAACCTTAGCGTAGATACAATGAATGATAATCTGACGAGTATCATCACGGAGTGTGCAGTGGAAGTTGGAGGCAGGGTAGCTAGACAGGACACCGGCAAGCTTTCTCAGGAAACGAAGAACCTAATTAAGAAGAGTCAAATCATGAAAGTGTCAAGTACAACAGACAAAATAGAACTGGCAGAGCTTTCGAAGTTGATTAATAGACGTAAGGTACGCGATGTAAGAAGGTATAACTTGGAGAGAATTGAGCACGCTCTGAAAAACGGAGGAAGCGTCAAAGCAGTGAAAAGGAAACTTGGGATAGGCAAAAGGCGGATGTATGCACTAAGGAACAAAGAAGGCAAAATAACTACCAATATGGATAGGATAGTTAAAATAGCGGAGGAGTTTTACAGAGATCTGTACAGTAGCCGGGACAACCACGACTTTAATACTATAAGAATTAGCAGTAACCCAGATGACACCCCACCAGTAATGATAGAAGAAGTCAGAAAAGCTTTGGAGAGCATGCAAAGAGGCAAAGCTGCTGGTGAGGATCGGGTAACATCAGATCTGCTGAAAGATGGAGGACAGATTGTGTTAGAAAAACTAGCCACTCTATTTACGAGGTGTCTCCCGACGGGAAAAGTACCAGAGTCTTGGAAGAACGCTAACATCATCTTAATACATAAGAAAGGAGATGACAAGGACTTGAAGAATTACAGGCCGATCAGCTTGCTCTCTGTAGTATACAAGCTATTTACAAAGGTAATTGCTAGCAGAGTAAAGAAAACATTAGAATTCAATCAACCAAAGGAACAAGCAGGATTTAGAACAGGCTACTCAACAATTGACCACATTCATACTATCAATCAGGTAATAGAGAAATGCTCAGAGTATAACCAACCACTATACATAGCCTTCATAGATTACGAGAAGGCGTTTGATTCAGTAGAAATATCAGCCGTCATGCAGACACTGCGGAATCAGGGCGTAGATGAAATATATATAAACATTCTGGAAGAAATCTACGGGGGATCAACTGCTACCATAGTGCTTCATAAAGAAAGCAACAGAATACCAATAAAGAAGGGTGTAAGGCAGGGGGACACAATCTCCCCAATGCTATTCACTGCGTGCTTACAGGACGTTTTCAGAAGCCTAGAATGGGAACAGTTAGGGATAAGAGTTAATGGAGAGTACCTCAGTAACCTGCGCTTCGCCGATGACATTGCATTGCTGAGTAACTCAGGGGACGAATTGCAACTCATGATTACGGAGTTAGACAAGGAGAGCAGAAAGGTGGGTCTTAAAATTAATCTGCAGAAAACGAAAGTAATGTACAACAACCTCGGAAAGGAGCAGCGCTTTGCGATAGGTAATAGTGCACTTGAAGTTGTAAAAGACTATGTCTACTTAGGGCAGGTAATAACCGCAGAGCCTAACCACGAGATTGAAGTAACTAGAAGAATAAAAATGGGGTGGAGCACATTCGGCAGGCACTCTAAAATTATGACAAGTAGATTGCCGCTGTCCCTCAAGAGGAAGGTATATAACAGCTGTATCTTGCCGGTACTTAGCTACGGAGCAGAAACCTGGAGACTCACAAAGAGGGTTCAACTTAAATTGAGGACGACGCAGCGAGCAATGGAAAGAAAAATGGTAGGTGTAACCTTAAGAGACAAGAAGAGAGCAGAGTGGATTAGGGGACAAACGGGAGTTAAGGATATCATAGCTGCAATAAAGAAGAGGAAATGGACATGGGCCGGGCATGTAGCACGTAGACAGGATAACCGCTGGTCATTAAGGGTCACCAACTGGATTCCCAGAGAAGGGAAGCGGGGTAGGGGGAGACAGAAGGTTAGGTGGGCAGATGAGATTAAGAAGTTTGCGGGTATAAATTGGCAACAGCAAGCACAGGACCGGGTTAACTGGCGGAACATGGGAGAGGCCTTTGTCCTGCAGTGGACGCAGACAGGCTGATGATGATGATGATGATGATGATGATGAAAGAACCCCAGGTGGTTGAAATTTCCGGAGCCCTCCACTACGGCGTCTCTCATAATCATATGGTGGTTTTGGGATGTTAAACCCCACATATCAATCAATCAATAAATTTCAGTGCTTAGAATGAGGCTCGCATATTCTTTGGCATTGTGATTAGAAGCTGTGCAAACTCACACTGCTTAGTTCTTAGTAATAAAAAAGAATGTGTTACTTTATAAATTCCTGGATTGGTGTCAACACTATGTGTGAATTAGGTACCACATTGTAACTCATCCTTGCAGATCCCCAGCTTCCCAGAGTTGGAGGAGGTAGTGTCAACTGCCATCAAGCGCCTCGGTGGTCGAGTGTTCCCCAAGTTGAATTGGAGCAGTCCGAAGGACGCCACGTGGATCGCCACAAACAACAGCCCCCTGTGCACATGTTTTGCGGACATATGCCTCCTGCTCAAGAGTTCCGACTTTGTCACGCATGACTTGACACAGCCGTAAGAAACTTCAACTGCCGCACCATCATAGGTGCACTGAAAAGAAATAGTGTAGAGTCGTGCGCGTTCAGAAAGCACAGATCAGATTGCCTGCCATGGCATCCACATTACTAAATGAGGGAGGGCTCTAGTGATCTTTGGTTAATTCAATGTCCCGTCTATCCATGGGACACAGCAGACAGTATTGAAACACAAGAAACCACAAGTCAGAGGTTCACCTTCTAATCTTTCTTTACATTAGCAAGAATGTAGGTGCACACCAGTGTTCGATGAATGTGCAGTGTTGTACTGGCATAGGAATAAAGAATTGCGTCTGATGATTGAGGCATGGCATATCGATAATAGTGGTAGAGCCTGCATGAGCCCACCGTTGATTAACTTGCGTAAAGATGAAATGAAATACCTTAACAGTTATTTTTCGCTTAGATTTCCACGTGGGCCTGATTGATAGGTTCGCATATTGCATCAGTACGCGCAGATATGTTTTTGTGGCTTCTTTCTTTTCTGCGGCAGTGCGCACTTTCATTTGTTAGTAAATGTTTGCGATGTCCTGATTTCCTTCTTCTGTCCATGTTTGCATGCTCTGTCTTTTTAGAGTGAGTATGTACCAAGTATCTCGGCTCTCTTGTTATTCTATTCTCCTCGCCCCGCCACGGTGGTCTAGTGGCTAAGGTACTCGGCTGCTGACCCGCAGGTCGCGGGATCAAATCCCGGCTGTGGCGGCTGCATTTCCGATGGAGGCGGAAATTCGTAGGCCCGTGTACTCAGATTTGGGTGCATGGTAAATAACACCAGGTGGTCGAAATTTTCGGAGCCTTCCACTTCGGCGTCTCTCATAATCATATACAGTAGAATCCCACTACAACGAAATTAAAAGGGCGCGGAAAAAATTTAGTTGAAGCGAAAATTTCGTTATAGTGAAATCGAGAAAATATAGCCCATCTGAAGTAACAAAACAAAGGAAAGTTTATTCTCAAAATTCAAAGTGTCCGCTGCCTTTTATTCTATCCCAGCGGCGTCACGACAAGATTTTCACCCACGCATAGGGAAGCCAATGTGAAAAGCAAGCTGGAAAAATGACTACAACCATTTTCGTGAACGAACCAAACAGTTGCATTAACACGTTAGCACCAGCAGCTGTCCGCCAACAAAATGCCGAGATGGGGGCAGGGTATCGTGGAGCGGTGACTTTTGCCATTTTTAATAACTACCATTCCCGGCTAGCTGATTTTGTTGATAATGCGAGCGAACAGTCGCTCTGATTAGTTACCACACTGGTCAAGCGCGAACAAAATGATAAGCATTCAAATCGGAAAATGCATCGTTCTGCAGATGCACCCAGCAGCTGCGCGAAGGAAACCATGAACTAAGCATCAGCTTCGGATCGTCTGCAGCTATACAGTAAACCTAATCTTTAACATTTTGATGCATTTTCAGGACCTGAAAGTACGTCGACGAAGTTTAAAACACGCCTCGGCACCACCAGAAACTACCGCAGTTCAACAAGCATGAACGCCGCCATTGCTCGATAGTGATGTCAATGAGACTGCCCTGCTTTTGCCAGTGACAAAAGCAGGGCAGTCTCATTGTCATCGCTATCAAGCAATGGCGACGCTCATGCTAGTTAAACTGCGGTAGTTTCTGGTGGTGCTGAGGCGTGTTTTAAACTTCGTCGACGTACTTTCAGGTTCTGAAAATGCATCAAAATGTTAAAGATTAGGTTTACTGTATAGCAATAAATATCTGAGCCCAGAATCGCATCGTGAAATTTCGTTGAAGCGGGACGGCAGAAGAAAAAGTGTTCGTTGTGGCGACAATATTTATGCATTGCCTCCTATGGACTGCTTACGGGGAACCGTAAATTTTTCGTTGTAGCGGGAATTTCGTTGAAGCGGCGTTTGTTGTAGTGAGGTTCGACTGTAGGGGTTTTGGTACCTTAAACCCCACAAATCAATTAGTCAATTATTCTATTCTTCTCTTCTTTCTATATTGTGTGCATGTAAAAAACCCTTAGGTATTCTGACCATCTGGTAAACTTTTTTTTATTTCACCTGTAAACAGTTAAGATATTTAGGCAGCATTTGTAAATGTGTTTTTTTAACTTTCCTACCTGGTTCGTTGCTTCCCCCGTGCCCAGATTTAAAGCTTGCACAGACTGGAACAAGGGCACAGACATTGAGAACCTCTTTCAGTATGAGCTCATCCTGAGAAAGTGGGTGGAAATTGACCCAAGCACAGAGTTTCGATGCTTCGTGAAGGACTCTGTTTTGATAGGCAAGTTCTTTTTTCCTTACTAATGGCACTGCCGATGCACAGAGCACGTTGCTCGTCAATGTAAATAGAGAACAAAAAAAAATGTCCACTAAAAGTATGCATGTACTAAAAAATTACTAGATTAATCACCACTATAAATATGTGTCACACTGTTGACAGGGATCTTTTGTCTTTTTGTTTTCAGGCATTTCACAACGAGATTACACGCACCATTACTATCACATTGAGGAGCAGGAGGCGAACATTGTTCAAGACATAATGTCATTCTTTCACGAGAGAATCAAGTCGAAGTTTGCATCTGCCTCATGTAAGCATCTGTCAGTCATTATGTATACTTCAAAAAAAAAAAATTCAGAAGCTTTCCCAACCTAAATAAGTTTGACATCTGCATGTTTGACCTGCTAGAAGTGGAACAGCTGCGTCATTTGCGCCATTGTTCGCCAAACTTGTTCATCAGTGCCATCATTTGCCAAACCACCCCTGCTGCGCCTAACTTGTTTTTCAGTGCCGAACTGCATCGCAGCACCCGAATTTAGCCCTAAGGTATGACAGCCATGAAGCCCCGGACAGGAAAACATGGTTGAAACGTCGTGCTCTCGGTGTCATCGAAACTGTTATAGTTTCGATTCCTTCAAGGCTGTGACCTCTCGAATAGCAGCTGGGAGCCTTGATTTTAAGGGCACGGTTGTGATGGATGGCGCGCATGCTGTCGATGCAAACATCAGTGTATATTCTTTTTTATGCTGTGTTCTCAACACGATGAGACTGTGCGAAAAGAGTGTATCACACCAGCGTTTTGTATAGCTAAGCAATATCGTATCCAAAAGAGTTAACTGCCAGCTTTTGTGCCACATTACAATTTGTTGCTATCGCATTAATTGCTTCTTCCTTGCTGTGAAACTGATTTTTCTTAACTTAATTCTTAACGTTAAGAAAAAATTATGATTATAATGGTGCTCAAAAGAACTGGAAGTGGTGTCCTGTTCTTTGGAACAGCCCAGCAAGAACTGGTGCACAGGATTTCTCATCGAGTACACGCGCAAATTCTCACTCATTGCGCCGCTGTGCTCTGTTAGACGGTGCTTATCAACTCAACGGTTGATGCTCGGGTGTTAAGGCTGAAAGAAGGGGCAGCTGCAAATAGCTAAAGAAGTCACTCTCACCGTAAGGGCGAAGCAGTGAATGCAATAACAACAAATTATAATATTATACGAAGTAAAACTGCGACCTTACTGTTTGATTCTGATCTCACATAACTCTACAAAGCGCTGCTGTAAGACAATCTGGCTACGCCAGGGAGAGCAACACTTTTCGCGTAGTCTCTCTGCAACGAGTGTTGTCTGTGTACTTAATGTGTATATTATTTTTTGTTTGTTGTGTTATATTTATCATATATTCTTATTCCCATTCTGCAGAAATGCCGTAACGAGATTGCAGTTTTTGAAAATAAATAACTAAATTAATAAAATGGGAGGGAAGCACATACAAGTCTATGCGAGCCGATGGCTGATGGCGAGCTAGGGCATGCATCAGCGATCGCTATCGTGCCTTTTGAGGCAATGCTCAAACTTGCTGATCTTGCATCAACCCACCCCGCTTGTCTTTTTATGCTCGTTCAAGACGGGCGGGGTGGTAACATCGCCGTGCTCAGGAGGCCTGCTTCGATAGCAGGCCTCCTGAGCACGGCGATGTTACCGAATGCACTCTCTGAGCGACAGCAGAGATGGGCTGGCTTGTTTGATCTCTGCTTCAGCGAACGTGGCTGAAGCAGAGATCAAACAATAGTAAGGGTGTTAAAATAGTAAGGGTATTGCACAATTTAGTTTAGTGTTTGAATAACGCAGCATCAGACAAATGTTGCTTCATAAGTGCTGTGAAATGGGGTTACATCTTCTCTGAACGTTCTCTCTGGCTGCTTCAAGCTTTCTTTAAAAGGCCTTTTTGAATGCTCCAAGATTGCTACAAAAGGCACTTTTGCAACCCGCCGCGGTGGTCTAGTGGCTAAGGTACTCGGCTGCTGGCCCGCAGGTCGCGGGTTCGATTCCCGGCTGCGGCGGCTGCATTTCCGATGGAGGCGGAAATGTTGTAGGCCCGTGTGCTCAGATTTGGGTGCACGTTAAAGAACCCCAGGTGGTCGAAATTTCCGGAGCCCTCCACTACGGCGTCTCTCATAATCATATGGTGGTTTTGGGACGTTAAACCCTACAAATCAATCAATCAAAGGCACTTTTGCCTGCTCCCAGGTCTGCTACCAAACCCTTGTACTCTGTTCCACCCCTGTGCTATTTTTCTTTCTTTCAATAGCATTAGGCTATCCTCCCTCCAAACTTTTTCCTTCATGCATACTGTTAATTGGACCTTTGCCTATGTGCTTGGCAGTGAAACACTGCAGTTGCTGCAGGCCGCAACGACTGTCCTGCATTCATATCCAGGCAATAGTAAATTGTGGCAATGCAAAACGACAGATGATTTAGGTTAACGATTAGATGTTCATATTAGAAACAGGTGATTTTCAACAAAGCAATGTTTGAGATAACACCCGTTACACTTAAATCTCACAATAGTGAACCTCAGTTTTAACAATTATTGCAGATTAACGACGTTTTTGAAATTCCCCCTTCAAGTGTTTATTAGTTTGTTGTAAAAATATTTTGCTACTACAAATTTCAGAATACCGAATGTTTCAGAATACTGTATCGAATATTGTCCCCCTTATATCTCCGCAACACTTCAAAACAAGGAATTTTAAAAAGTTACTTGCGACTGTAAATATAATGCCCAGCTCCATAACTGCCACTATCAACCTCATCATCTGAACGCCCACATATTTCCTTTCTCCATGGCCCGCCCTAATCAAATGTGTGATAGCCCTATTGCCATCATCATCGCCTGGTACTCGTGTTTCGCCTCAGGCTTCACCCCTGTGCCTTTGTTTTTGTCAAGCAGCTTTACCTGCTGCTTGTCACACGGCTGTTTTGTAGCCCTTTGGTTGGTGGTCGAACGTTCAAGATGAGCTGTGGATGCATCACGAAAGAAGTTCTACCACAGTGACAAACGTGATGCGACTATCCTATGGGATGAAGTCGTCCATGATTACCCGTGCATGCTTTACTAAAGCTCGTACACTACGCACTCTGCGTTCATGAGCCATGCACGTGAGCTTAGCTGACGACTGATGAGATCCATACCATCTGTCGTGATAAGAAAACGTTGACGAGAGCAAAGATAACAATGAAACAGCACGTGCAAACCATCGTGAAGAATTCGTATTTAAAGGCGAAGTACGTCAATTTTTTTTATGATGTCAGAATAATGGTGCTTTTATGTTCCCGAGACACTCTTGTCACCCAACCGATAGTTAAAACGCTCAATAAATTTGACAATAAGTAGCAAAAAATCACAATACTGACACTGAAACCTAACCGAATGCACTTCCACGTATGACGTAATCCTTTGCCCCCTGCGGCTATCGGCTAAAACACTTATGCTGTTATGCTGAATTTGTGGCGAATCCTGTGCGGCACACTACACAACACCACTTTCCACCTATCGCGTGCCCATCAACACGAAAAGACAAATTGCATGTTCAACCAAAAAAGTGCCGGCCGAAACCACTCAATTCTTAGTAGACAAGCACACTCTGCAGTGGCCCATTAGTTCCGTCACTGCCGCTTTGCAAAAGTCAATGTTACACACACAATGTTGCCATTTATTCTGGCAAGCGAGGTGAGCGGTCACAAGCAAGCTATAAATTTCATTTGAGAAGAATCTGCGAAACTCTCAAGCCTGAAATTTGGCATGAGTGACCCAAACGTGCAAATAAACATACCAGTGAAATTCATTGAAATCCACTGACCTCGAAAAATCGCCGCAGTTTGCTTTTAACACCGATGCTTCACAGTGTGTGAGTAGGATATGCAGATTTAAAAGATCATCTTTCAGGAGTCAGGCTGCTCACATCAGGATAGATTGCGTTATTCCTAAAATAAACATGCTCTGGTTCCGTAATATTTCGTGTATGTGTTTTTTTGTGTGCGCTTATTAGAGCATAATGCAGTTGCGAGTGTATATATAGCCCAGGTTGGTGACTTAGGTGCTTGCATTTACAAGTTTTGTGCGATTCTTAATACCTTCGTCATGACTTTTCAAAATAAGAATGATTTTTAGCAGTTCCTTGAGATTTATTGTATTGGATTTCACTAGTTATAAGTTAAGTACACAAATATGCATGTGAACGACGCACTTTGAAGCAGTGTGTCTCTGTACACTTGCCATCGCCAGCCTTTTTTTTTTTTTCTCATATGCATCATTACTGCAGCCGCTGAAGCCTGCAACTCGGCTACACTTGACAAGCATCTTCACTTTGGATGCAATGAAATTGTTCTAGGCAGTTCTACTTCCACCGTGTCATCTATTGGCATTATGTGGCCATGCGCGCGTCTTTGTCATTTACATTACGTACCATGTTGGCTTAGTGTCTAAAGTGTCACTGTGATGAGCACGAGAAAGCAGGTACACATTATAGTCGATGTGGCTGACAAAATGAAAAAAAGATCCTCGTTCAGTAGCATTTAGATGCACCTTAAAGTACAAAAAAAAATTGTCCTATATCCAGGTGAATTCATTATTCTAAGATTTTTACTTCGACTTAACAGAACAACTAATTACAAATTAACATAGATGTTTTGCCACCTCTGTGGGTGGCATCCTCAGTATACGCTGGCAACAAATCAGCAGAGGTTGCTCAGTCCACCAGCCATAGATGCCCTTGTAAACATCCAATTGGGGGCTACGCTTGTTGCTACAAGCTGATGTGTCGCAACGAATGAACCACAATTCCAGGAGTTTTTTTCCATGTGGGTACATGCACATGTGAGGTACATTAAGAGTACCCCACATTTTCATAGCTAATGCGGCAGGCCCCATAGTCATGCAGTGCTTTTAGGACGTAAATGTTTCAAACTTATGGTGATTATCTAACAACTTCCTAAATGTTTAATTTTGTTACAGTCCTGAGCAGTGCATGTGATTGTGCCTTGATTGTTGCCACTCGCAAATAAGGATTGTTTTGCTTCGTCTTTGCAGATGTGTTTGACGTATACAGAAAAAGAAAGGCAAGAATTTATTATTCAACTTCTTGTGACATGTTCGATGGACATAGTTATCTTTAAATTGAAATGCCCAGCTTTAATATCATGTAATGGCTCAAGTCATGCAGCTAAAGTGTACCTTTGTGTGCTTCTGAAGCTGTTTTGCACTATTTTTCGCCATCTTTAGTGGTCTTTTTTTCCCACAGTGCCGATAAATATTGAGAAATTTAGTTTTCAACTTCACTTGCCTCCTAGCCCCTTTTTGCCTAAAGATGTAAATCTTACTGGCTTATATGTTTGCCCATTTTAATATTGTGGTTGAATAGAACTATAGTATTATTAACATAGGTGTAACAAGTTATGAGATATGTACTTAGAAGCTAATGTAAAAGTTAGCTCATCATGCTTTATTAGAGTGAGCATTCTGCCACTGTAGGGAAATCAAAAATGCCATATCCATCTCCCAGACAATATTGGCTTCATAGACACCAATCTTTGTTCGGTTGAACCCGCCAATTCATCAGCATGACCCCGTGTGCTCATACTGGTCACGGTGTTTACGATTTCAAGAGCAATGAAACATACATTAGCAGTTTAACATTGTTCATGTGCCATGTATTGGCATAAGAAGCTGTAGACAGGGCATCAGAATTACCTTAACACTGCTTCAGGAATGAAAGATAATTGACTGATTCTCGGACTGTCCCAGGTTGTTCTTGCTTTCTCACCGGAGTCGTCATAGTCCAATTTCTTTTGCGTAGCCATTGTTGCAATCAATATTTTTTTATTATTATATCAACATGCAAACTTCTGAATATCAGATATAAGGAATATGGTATTTTTTGTTTTGCATGTCGGTTGCATAGTGACGAAATGGTTCAACTCTGTGTAGCTATTTTTAGTATGGTCCAGCCAGACTATCGTGTTTTGACAGTATTGAACGATGTGTTTTGTTGCGCATAAGCTAACAACTTTACTTAGCCATTTCTCTGATCGACTTGCTTCAGGATCTTGTAAAGCTTCTCGACTTCAATCCGTTTGGCGCTCATACTGACTCCTTGCTCTTTGATTGGGAAGAGCTCGAGAAGTACAAGACTGAACAAGCTCCTAAGGTGAGTGCTGTACATTCGTAGAGGTTCCTTGCTGCAACGATTACTGTTTCCCGGCCAAGCTGTAGTGGTTTAAAAGTTTTGATACCTTTGTAGTGTCATAGAGTAAGATCAACTTTGTATTTACACTTGGCGAACTGAGTGGCCGTTGCTGTAACATTGGTGTAGTGTGGTCCAACACACTCATGCACCAAAAAAGTGGCACTCGTTTGCAAGTACACGTGTGCATGGTGTGGCAGAATCGTAGCTTCACACAGAAGTCGCATCAACAGGTGTCGCACTGGATGTACCATACCAGACCAGCAGCATGATGGGCATGATTTACTTTGAGAAATAACATCCTGTTACGATTAGTGCTAAGGCAACACGTTGGTGGTCGAGCTTGTTGAGGCAGCCCTAAGCTTGTGAAAGGTGTGGTTCATAGAGACATTCTGGAGGCTGCGAATCTAGTATGTCTATGACGTTTATACTGGGATTGAGTGTGTGACAGTAAAGTATCTCCAAGCTAGTGGTGTGATACAGATGGCAGTAGGACGCAGAGAGTGCTTACGCACGTTGACTTTATCTTGGTGTTGAACTGTTTAACATGCTTCCCGAGGCTTACCCTGAACTTGGACGTTTGTATTGCACACACACACGTATCTGTATCACTTCTTGTTCTCTTTCAGTTGCCAATATTTCGATACATGAAGGAGAATAGGGGCGTGCAGCCCAGTCCATACCGTCACTATGCCCTACCTCGGGATGTTGTCGACTTGTGTGCCGGTGAAGACGCACAAAAGCTCATTGATCTCATGAGGCTGGTAAGGTTCTTTTGTGCAGCAATGTTTCAATAACTCATCATTGCAGTCTTATTACCTGTGCTAAATGGCTACTTTCGATCCGGTTCAAAATGTTTTGCATAATTAGTTTCTCTTCTGATGTGTGTGACTGGAACTGTCTCCTCTGACGTGTATGACATGTGCGACTGAAACTGAGCAGTTTGACATGATTAGTGATGCTACCAGTCAATGTATACTGCCTTGTGCATTCGGTAAACCCCTTACGCAGCATTTAATACAATATTTATATCAATTTACCCTAGCAGTTTTTTTTTGTACACTAGGGTGATAGTGATCGGTTCAAAAACAATTAGGCCCCAGAAATTTCATTGTTCTGGTGGGGATCTGTGATTTACTACTTCGCCTGGGTGTTGGCAGGGGGTGTGCCAAGGGGGCGCTTAGTTCCCCAATCCAAATGAACACCTGCCCTTCGAGCCCCTTCTGCAAAACCACCTGACCCCCTCGCCACCATTCAGCAGGAGTTTGGTCAAAACAAGCTCCTCCTGATGCCCATGCAACTTAGTATTCATCATGTTCTTCGTTTGGTGTTCAAGGGTTCCACACTTTTTTAGCGTGGGCAGAAAACGCCGATAAGTAGTCAAGGATGCGCCATTGTAGCGCAGCATGCGGCTGGGAATTTAATATTAATTCTCCGTCGGGCTAGAAATTGCTCTCTCTTCTCTCTACAAATAATGCTATGCATCTGAATTACTCCGCCATATACCCAAAGTCCTTGGCTGTTGGCTGATTTGAGCATCGTGATCTGCATTGTTACCGTGGCTGCCATGCGCTGCTGCCGCATGCCCAGTCACGCGCCCACGATCGTGCTCAAAGTAAGCCACGCATTCATAGAAAGAAAAGTACACAAGGTCATGATCTGCACTGAATAATGAATACACTGTCGTCCCTCTTTGTAATCCTCTTCCCTATGTATCCTTGAGCATGCTCACTAGTACAAAAAAGTGCGAAAGCACTTGAGCCGTTTGACTAATTCCTCTAACTGCGCTCGTGCATGAAAGATTACAAAACAAATTGGCAGTGGCTTAGCCTGACTATGCCAGGGTATGCGTAGCGTGAGCCACGGACTGATAGACAGATGGATGGACGGACGGGCAGACTGATGAACGAACGGATGGACGAACAGACAGATAGAAAAATGAGCGGACTAGGAAGCGAGCTCATGGGACTCATGCGAATCATGCGCCAACCCAATCCAGGAGCTTCCAGGCCTTCTCTGGCGTACCGGCCGAGCTGTACACCGTGCGACGTCACTTCTACTCGGGCATGCACAGCACGACTCTTGCTGAGCCATGCGAAATTGCTCAACTTTGGCCAGTGTAGCTATTCTGCGAAGTTTTAGCGTTACGTAATTCTGTACCATAATGTTATGTGACTGTACCATTGAAACTCGGTAAAGTGTTCCACGGCTCCTTTCAAGCTAGACAATGTAACAACAAGCAGAGAACTATAAACTGTGGATGAAATAGTTAATTTTTGCAAGTTTAGCCACATCTTTTCACTGCTTTGCTTCCATCGATGAAACACATTCTTTATTTGTGTAAGTGAGAAGGACTAATGAAAAAAACTCAACATGCTAAAAATCTATATTTGGTGATTATAACTACAATGTGGCATCTGGGGAGTTGTCTTTGCGTGCAGGTGGCGTGGTATGAGTCCGATGCATTATGCAGAAACATTGTAGCAGTAGTGTGATGCATGTGCTAGGGTAGCTTGCACACAATTAAGATGGTGCATCGGGCTGCCGGATGTAAACTAGAGCACCTTTTTCTCTGTAGTCAGACTTGTGTGTATCATTGCTTCTAATTTTTGTTTTCATAACCAAGACTTGTGCTCAAATTACCGGCCCCCTCCCATTGCCACTTATTTCCTGTAGTTGTGAACTTTTGCATTTCTTACAAAGCTCAGCCTTTCGTGACTTAGACCATTATAAATCAGACAGTATAAGTGGGTAACAGTACAGGCTAAAGAACCCCAGGTGGTAGAAATTTCTGGGGCGCTCTACTACGGCGTCTCTCATAATCATATGGTGGTTTTGGGACATTAAACCCCACATATCAATCAAATCAATCAAGTGGGTGACAGTAGACGCTATTGGCCTTGTAAGGCACTTTTTAAACTGGCACAACAAGTTGCTTTCATGTAATGTATATTTTCATCGTGTGAAAAGGCATCTTGGTTTGTAAGCAGGCTGCGTAAGGAGAGGAAGAACCGTTGGGTTTTCATGACGTTATTTATTACAACTTTTGCTGCAGAAACGTGGAGAAGATTCGACCGACGAAGATGACTGTAACCAGGACACGAGCTGACGAAGTTGCTGCTTATAACGATGGGATATTTGCGAAAATAAACTTTATACGCGTTTTTACCCCTCGTCCTTGTGTCATAAAGGAGGAACTAAGTGAAGAACTTTGAGAGGAAGTTTACAAAACGAAGACCAGTGCCTTCGTTTCGTAAATATCAGTTGCGAAAACGTCGCAATGAAGGATCGTTATTTAACCAGGCGCCTAGTCTCAGGGCACGAAGCCAGGAGGGTTGAGCGCAAATTCAGGTGGTTTTGGGAAGACTATGTTAGTATTGCAGGCGTGACAGAGATGGCGCCACTTGACCTTTTGCGCTGCATAGTACCGGGCGACACACATCGGTGGACGCGAGGTGCTGTGGGTTTCGCGCTCACTTTCTGTACAAGTCCACACTCGCGTTGGAACACAGCCCGAGTGCCACCCTCACGTGATTGAAAAACGACAGCATTCCGTTGTCGCAGGATATATATATATATATATATATATATATATATATATATATATATATATATATATATATATATATATATATATATATATATATATATATATATAAACTCGTTGCTTTTTGAAAGGACCTGCCTACCGGAGGATCAACAAACATGATTTATGGGTTTGTTGTTAATATTAGGCGCGGGGGTGGGGCGGAGTACGTGATCATCACTTCTGCAGATAAGCTATGTGATTTTGGGGGGAAGGGGAGACAGAGTGAGGTGATTATTGTCGCCGACAGCCGTCCAATTAACGAAAATATTGTAATGAGCTTTGCGGTGACTGCAGGAAAATAGAGTGTTTGTATCGTAAAATTTAGAGCAGTCGTAGTAGCGAAACAAAGTACAAAAAAAAGACGTGCCTTTCGACCTAAACTTATTTATTTTTTTTTAAGATGAGGCTCCCGTATAAACGAAATATCAAACTTGCTGTTTTGGTTAGTGTTTCCCGTAAACTGAGTTCGAGCTCACCAGGTTGAGATATTTAAACGAACTAATACCAAAAGCTGTCAAGCGACTATCCTATTAGACGTCTCACGAGAAAGCTAAGGTGAGTTGTTATGCTTATTTGCACGAGAACGAAAAAAGATTGCCCGCAGCTTCCCTCGGGGGAACACTGAGGAGGATGCGGAGCATATAATTGGTTAACGGGGTGTTAAAGTGCGACTTACTTGGGTCGATGGCTAAATTGGTTAACGTGTTTGTGAAATGGGGTGTTAAATTGCGACTTACTTGGGTCGATGGCTAAATTGGTTAACGTGGTTGTAGGAGGGGGTGTTAAATGAGTGAACACGTACACACGTATGCGAAAGGGCGGCGCTGGTCGAAGGGACGTCGATCATTGTGTTTGTGGATTCGTTGGAATTCATTTCACCGCGACCTTGGACGTCGACGCGCCGTACAAACCAACCGACGAGCGGCAACTGAGCGAGCGAGCGCCTACCTTGAGTATATATACAGCGCGACGGCGCATGCACTGTCAGCTGTTGAATGTTCTCGAAGCGCGACGGCGCATGCGCGTCCCCTGGAGAATCAGGAGAATTGTAGAATGTTCTCGAAGGGGAGAAGCGCGCGCGGCACAGATGGTGGGTGACGGTGCATGCGCGCGTCAGCTGTCGAATGTTCGAGAAGGGGAAGAAGCGCAACGGCGCATGCGCGCGCGTCAGCTGCCGATGTTCTCGAAGCGCGACGGCGCATGCGCGCGCGTCAGCTGCCGATGTTCTCGAAGCGTGACGGCGCATGCGCGCTACATTATACAGCTAGCGAATGTTCGTGAAGAGGAGAAGCGCACGCGGTGTGTAGAGGAGGAAGGGTGCACAGATGGTGGAGGAGTGAAGCGCGCGCGCGGTGTGTAGAGGAGGAAGGGATGCACAGATGGTGGAAGAAGGAGGAGGAAGCTTGCGGACGGCGCCGCACTACAAGCCTCGAGTATTAGATGTTCCGCATCTAAATAAAAAAAAAACTCCGCTCCGCGGATTTCGTTTGAACTTGGGTGCTTCGGTTCCGCTCTACGTTTGGACTTCAATGTTAGTTTTTTTTTTCTTTCGCATCGATGTGCTCATGCGTTTACATTAAATGTACGAAACTTGGAGTACGCTTGAGCCTCGCCTTCAGAACGTAATAGCGTAATCGTGCGCATCGCGCTCAACCGAGCCGCCAAGAAAGGAACATTTGTGCGCGTAGCATGAATCGTTTCACAGCCTCATAGATTTCCCTTGCCTGCCAGAAGAGCGTGAAACGCCTGTCATCCATGGCGGCGCTACCTACGTAGGAGTAAAGGTCTTTGTACTTGGCCTTTGAGATCGGCAATTTTGGCGTTTGCTAATTTTGGAGGCCATGCCTTGTGTTGAAGGGGTTGCCTGGTGAATGAGCGTGAAACGCTTGTCATCTATGGCGGCGTCACTCACGTAGGGTTAAATATATTTGCGTTTGCGCCTTTTAAAAGCATTTCTACGTTATTTTGTTGCATATAAGCTCCAAAAACATCAAAAAAATTATATGAAGACACCCCTACTTAAGTGACGCCACCACCATAGTTCCGACGACGGCCGCTTCTCAAGTGACCGCTGATAATCCGGCAGGCAAGGGAAATCTAGGAGGCTGTGGTCGTTTGAAACTATCTTTGAATGCCTTCGGCAAGCACTGTTGCGAAGTGCCCATCCCACCATAATTATTCTTTGTGCATATTGGCGAAGTACCACTGCGCGCCCATTAGGTGTCACGTGCACCTGCAGAACTGGTAACGGGCGTACCTTTTAAACCACGCGCGCTCGTTGCGTAGATCACGTGTTTTGCCTGCCATAAAATATTACATACACTAAGAATGAAAACTAACTTGCAATGAGTTCTCATTTATATTGTACTAAACGAATGAAAATGACCCCTTACAGTTCTTTTCTTTCATGAATACATGAAGGGGACTCCCTCATTATGGGTCATTCGTACAGCGGTTCCGTTTTTTTTTTAACGAAGTTTCAGGCATTGCATGGTGTGGCTCTGGGGTAGAGCCCCTTTCCACGCAGAAAACTTCGGGTGCTATTCCGGACATTGTCGAATTCCGCCATTGATCAATGCTAATTGGCCAAGTGAGTTGCTACGACCTCTCTGATTGGCTTACATAGCCGCCATTATGAAAGTTCACTATAAGGCGGAATTAGACAGTGTCCAGAATATCAGCCCTGTGTTCCTTCGAATCTACGCTCGTGGAAAACGCCGAATTATCGCTTTTGAACCAAAACGCCGACACAAGAATTTCTACGAAAACGGAAGTCTTCAGCGCTCTCGCTGTTAAAACCACGGACGGCGTGTACACGTGTCAGGCCGACCATTTGGAGAAAATGGCACGTGACTACCGCACGCAATCATGATTGCGACATGCTTACGAGGGTTAACAGTGGACTTCTCACGTAAGTTATGTATAAAAACGTCCAGTGCGTTAGGACGTGGGAACGAAGACTCGCACTTGCTGTGAAGGGCCGATCGCTGTCAACTGCGTGCTTACTGGCATGACAAGTGCGATTGTTGTGAAGCACGCTTTACAGGCGTTATCAAACTGCCCCACGCGGTCGATTGTTGCCTTCTTTTGAAAGTGATCTCTGCGTATGTCTAATCTTTCGTGCGGGTCCATTTAATTGACGGCCTTAAGTGTGAACATACTGTGCCTGCAAGCGAACGCGTGTTTGTGCATGCGTTTTGCCAATAAGGAAGCGAGGGGTGCGAGTCCCGCGAACTGCAGTGAGTACGGAAAATTGTGGCGAAGCACGCGCTTAGTTACCTCGCTGTCAATTAGAATTGCGCGCCTGCGTTTAACCTGTGGAGCAGTTCGAGAGACCGCCCTGTCGTCGCCGTGTCTCGCGTTGGCGTCACGTTTGATATGCAAACGCCGAAAGGGCTTCACGTTTTTTGGAATGCCCAGCCTTTGCTTGCTCGTGAACGAAGGCATCGCCGAAGGGCAGATTCGTTGTTGTTGTTGTTTATTTATTTATTTATTTATTTTCAATACTGCTACTCTCATTCGAGAGCGTGGCAGTTGGGCAGTACAATGATTTTCAGTACAGGCAAAAAAAAAAATCAAAGCAAAACAAGTGAGTTAAACATACACTAACATTTGTAGCGTAAAACAAGAAGCACGATATATACAGCATACAGTAAGGCAAACAAAATGCTGGTTAAGGAACAGCATACTCAGTGGAATTTACACAAAAACGCCTAACACATGCTAGGTTCAAGGGAAATGATAAAGAAGCAAAAAGAAGGAACATGAGGCTTCGCAAAAAGTGACCAAAGAAATAATAATAGTACAGGTGTCGGTAGGGGCTGGAATAAGAATAGGGTAAATAAGATTACATTTCTGGCATTGAGCAATAAGTTGACGTAAATGGGAAAGTTTCTAGAAGATGAAATGAAGAAATCTATGTTGGTGACTTTGCATGCATAGGTCCTCTTACGCAAACACATTTTTTTCTATTTGTGCCATAAATTCCGATAGTGATTCGATGTTGGTGATAGTAGCGTCAAGTTGATTCCATTCTGATATTGCGAGCGGAAAAAAAGAATACTTAAACGTGTCATTTTTACATGCATATTCTGTTAATGTGTGCGCATGCTTATTACGTGTAGGTCGAGCCTGGGAAAACGAAATATACTTAGAAATATCTATTCGATAGTTATTTTTCAGTAACTGAAATAAGAATTTTAGGCGAGCGTGTTTCGCTCTTGTGGATAGCTTTTGCAAACCGGATTTCATTAAAAGATGCGTGGGCGAGTCTGTGCGCTTATATTTATTATGAATGAACCTCACAGCTTTTCTTTGTATTGATTCAAGTTTTTTTATGTTAGTCACTGTATGCGGAAACCAGACTGTGTTAGCGTATTCTAGAACAGGCCTTACAAATGATGTGTAGGCTAGCAGCTTCGTTGCCGTTGTTGCGTGTGCTAGGCTTCTTTTTAAGAAAAATAGCTTCCGTAGCGCCTTTGAGATTATTTTACTTATATGCTTGTCCCACTTGAGATCCGATGTTATTGTGACGCCTAGATATTTATGTTCATCAACCCTATTAAGGGGGGTGCTATTAATTACGTATGTGAAGGTGGATGGTAGTGCTTTCCTGGTCACAGTCATGATCGCGGACTTTTGTACGTTGAGTGTCATCTGCCAACTAGAGCACCAATTAGCTATATCAGCTAGAGAATCATTCAGCTCAATATGATCACTGTAATGATTAATTTCTTTGTAAATGACACAGTCATCTGCGAATAGCTTTATATTGCATTTGATGTCAGCTGCGATATCGTTAATATAGAGCAAGAAGAGCAATGGTCCGAGGACAGACCCTTGTGGGACTCCGGATGTAACTGCGACTGTGTTAGATAACGTATGTTCGTAAATTACAAATTGCGAGCGGTTACTTAAGAAGCATTTTACCCAGCCAGAAAGTTCTCCTATACCAAAAACATCTTCAACTTTGGCGATTAATTTGCTATGACACACACAGTCGAAAGCCTTAGATAAGTCGAGTAGAATCATGTCAGTTTGACCACGGTTATTAATTGTAGCAGCGAGGTTGTGTACTAGTTCTGTGAGCTGAGTAACTGTGGATAAGCCACTGCGAAAACCATGTTGGTTGGGGGAAAAAAAATTAATGCGCTCTAGGAATACTGTCATGTGCTTTAAGATTATGTGTTCGAGAAGTTTACATGATGTACTAGTTAGAGAGATGGGCCTGAAATTTGAAGGTGAATCTGCGTCCTCCTCCTTTGTGGATTGGTTTTATCTTGGCTATTTTCCATTCTTGAGGTAGCTGTGAAGTACTGAGTGATTTCCGGAAAATTAGGCCTAGGTATCTACTGCACCACTCTGCATATCTTTTGAGGAATGTATTTGGTATATCGTCGGGGCCGCTACCTTTCTTGGGGTCAAGTTTAAGCAAAAGGTTGAAAATCCCTGCGTCCGTAATGTCCAGTTTATCGATTTCCGTGTATTGTTTTGTTTTAATCGCGGGAATGATATTATCATCCACGGTGAACACTGACTGAAAAAAATTATTATATGCGTTGGCCTTAGTTTTTTTTTCTTCGGGAAGAAGATGTGGTGTAACGGTTTTATTGGTACGAAAGTGATTCCAGAACCTTTGGGGATTATCAACAAGGAAGTTAGGCAATACTACGTCAAAATAGTGCTGCTTAGCACGTTTAGCTTTAAGTTTGAATTCCGCGATGGCTTCCGATAGTTTCTGAATTTCGGATTCTCCCCCTCCTTTCGTTTTTATTGCCCTGCGTAACCTTTTCAAGCGTCGCTTTGCTTGAATTACCTCCCTCGTGATCCATGGATTATTTTTTGGAGGACGCTTTGTTTTTGTGGGTATGTAGTGCGCGATACAGTAAAGTACAACTGATTTGAAGTGGAGCCAAAGAGAATCTACATCTATTGAAGCATGGGAACCGGTTTCTGAAAAATGCTGGAATTCATGAGCGAGATGCGTCAGCACGCTATCATCATCGGCGTTTTCGAAGTCTGTTACTACAGATACAGAAGAATGAGTGGTTATGGTGCCGTCAAGGGGTACGAAGCACACTGGTACGTCGTGGTCAGATATACCATGGACTACGTCAGTTTTAATGCGGTTTATGTCGAAATGATTACTGAAAAATATTAGATCAAGTATGTTCTGTGAAATTCCCTGTGAGCGGGTTGGACGTGAAACGACCTGATGGAGATTAAAGGTAAGCATAAGGTCAAACAATGTATCCGAAGCCGATGATGAGTAGCACATACTATTCCAGTTAATATCTGGCAGATTAAAATCACCCATGAGAACAACGCGCGAACCAAAGGTGTGACGTTGCATGTAATCATGAATGGCACTGATAGAAGCATCACCAGAATTTGGGCTCCGATAAACACAACCTATGAATATACTCGCGCCGTCACAGAGCAGTTTGCAAAAAATGGCTTCTGCGCTTTGTACATCCGGAAGAGCAACAAATGAAAGTCCCTTTTTTATTAATAACGCCACTCCACCACCACGTGTGGGGCGGTCTTTTCGGATCACAGAATAGTTAGGTGGTGCAAACTCGTGATCAAAGACGTCAGGCGTCAGCCAGGTTTCTGTAATTGCTGCCAAGTGGGGCTCATGATCAATGATCAGATTTTCAAGCAATTCAGGCTTATTGATGACGCTTCGTGCATTCACCGTGAGGAGTGCTAGTTCACCGATTTTGCAGCACGACGAGTAACAGCTCCCTTTTTTGCTTGATGACTAGGTACGTTCACCGCCGTTGCTGAACTTGTAGTAGCCGAGGCTTCTCCTACGGTTTTTTTATTAAGTGGTACCTTGTCATCCTTCTCATTGTTCCAAACATATGCGCGATTATTTATATATAACTTATCAAAAACAAGAGAAACTTTCTCATTATTTTGTCGGTTAGCTTTCGCACTGTTCCATAGTTTCCTTCGGATATCGCGTACATGTTTAGAAAAGTCTTCAGCAATCGATAGGCCGGTATTTTTAAGTTTATATCCCCTCTTTAGTATTGAAGGTTTGTCTCTAGAATCTAGTAGTTTAATAATTACAGGTCTAACCTTGTTTGGCGCTGCTCTACCTATCCGGTGTATGCGCTCGATTGCTATTGGTTTTAGTTCAAGAGTGCCTTCAATTATGTTTTTGTTTACTGTACCTTCAAGTATCGGGGGCGTCTCGCCTTCTGCCTCTGGTAAGCCGTAAATTATCAGGTTATTTCGCCTGCTACGATTCTCGAGATCGTCAATTTTTTCTTGCATGGATTTTATGAGAACATTCAGATTCGCGATTTGTTCTTGACAACAGTCGACTTTTTCTTCTAGGCTTGCCAGCAAGTCTAATTTCTTGTCAATTTTAGCCAGACGACTTTCCTTAATCTCTTTTATATCCGCAGCTATTTCTTTTAATTGTTGGCTGATATCAGGACCAGGGTTCGTCTCGATGTCTCCGCCAAGCAATAAGAGTTTAAGTATAGACACCGCATGCTCAATCGCAACAGCATATAGCCGTGGGCACGGCAGCACAAGCAAGAAAGGGTTGTTTGAGCTAATGCATTTTCCATAACGCTTCCTCACCTGTAGGATGAAGACAAGCGGATTGTTAGCTGACCGCATTCCGTGAGTGCCACCGTGCCCAATGGCCCGGCCGTGCTTGAGGTGGTCCTTTATAGCTGGGTCTAGTGGTGGCGCTGAGCTTGGTCTATGCGCACAGCAAATGCGCACAGTGTCCGCGCAGGTAGACGATGAACGTTGCAGCACGGGATACCATGACTGAATCAGTAAAGAATCTCGAGTGTTGATAGTGACGTTGACGCCACGTGTTGTTCTGGGTAGTCCTGGTGGCTTGAAACCCGGACCGGCATGAAGCAGCAGTCCGAGGATGAGCTGTAGGATGAAGACAAGCGGATTGTTAGCTGACCGCATTCCGTGAGTGCCACCGTGCCCAATGGCCCGGCCGTGCTTGAGGTGGTCCTTTATAGCTGGGTCTAGTGGTGGCGCTGAGCTTGGTCTATGCGCACAGCAAATGCGCACAGTGTCCGCGCAGGTAGACGATGAACGTTGCAGCACGGGATACCATGACTGAATCAGTAAAGAATCTCGAGTGTTGATAGTGACGTTGACGCCACGTGTTGTTCTGGGTAGTCCTGGTGGCTTGAAACCCGGACCGGCATGAAGCAGCAGTCCGAGGATGAGCTGTAGGATGAAGACAAGCGGATTGTTAGCTGACCGCATTCCGTGAGTGCCACCGTGCCCAATTGTTAGCTGACCGCATTCCGTGAGTGCCACCGTGCCCAACAAATGTTGTTGTTGTTGTTGTTGTTGTTGTTGTTGTTGTTGTTGTTGTTGTTGTTGTTGTTGTTGTTGACACATAAGTGCCCTCCAAGGACTTGTTTATGTCCTTGGAATTTTCAATCCCGTGTCTCCCCCTACATTCACCGCAGCTCTCCAAGGACATATGTGCTTGGAGAGCTGCGGCGAATGTAGGGGGCGACACGGGATTAAAGAAACAGAAAATAAAGGGGCGAGGGGCACCGTAAAAAGCAGTCATTATAAGCGTTTTGCAAAATGACGTTCCGACTGTCACGCCCGAGACGGAGCCTGACGCCAACGGCTGGAACCCCGGGCTCGTTCAGGTATTGGAGCAGCGACCGCCCATAACTCGTTGGCGGCGGCGGCGGTGGCGACGCGCCTGGGTTTTGCCCAGGCCTGGATTGTCGTCGAACGATCATTCCGGTGGGGCTGCGGTAATGACTGGTTGCCGTGGTCCACAGTGCAGCGGGCGGTCCCAGATGAGGTGCTTCAGGTCCGCTCGGGTGTTGCAGTGGATGTAGATTCCGATAGGTGGGGTTCCCAGGTCACGATGGTTTCGATCTCCGTGTCTGTACGATCCATCGAAGTGACAATGAAACGCCGGCGCTGGAGGTTGGGCGCACCCCACTCGGAGCTGCAATCAGTAGAACAGTAGAGAGGAGACCATGGAGGCGAAAACGGATAATCGCGAAACAAATCAAATCCTCACAAGAGAACAGAAAAAGTATATATAATATCTCTTAATAACACAGAAAGAAAAGGGCAAAAAAGAGCCGATAAACACCAGAAAGACACGGGCGAGTCAATGCTGTGCAGTTCGTAAAATTTTCACCTGGGGTGGAGCTGACCTTTACTTCATTTTTATTTTGTTTTTGCCCTTGTGTTTCTAATCTTACGCGCTGTATGATCCGCATAGTTAGCGACAGCTTACGTGTGCAGTGGCGTTGCTATCATTGTACAAAACCGCTGCCTAGGGCGGAAATCTGAACGCAGTGGTCAAATTTATAAGATTCTCATGTAAGTAAAAGCTAAGGTTGATTTTTTTCGATAGAAACGACGTAAGTCTTTTTTAATTTTTGTAAGTTGTTAAAAAAATTACCGTTTATTATTTACATTATCTCACCAAAAGCGCCATAGCTTCGATTGCACTGCTACGTTTATCTTAAAGAAATGAAATGCGGTTGAACCACATATTCTTTAATGTATAGAGAGAGAGAATATAGTAAAAAAAAAGAAGGCTAACGACTTTGTCCAGTTTGCTACTCTACAGTGTAGGAGGTGAATCAGGGAGCGAAAAATTGAGTTAGAGGTTTATTCAATATTCCTAGGCCGTCACTGGGTGTAGCTTCGAAAATCATTTTTCGACAGGTATAGGAAAAAAATATGGCGAATCGGGTGAGGGCTCGTTTCGTTTCTTAAACGCTGCCTAGCGAAATCAAAAGACAATTAATCCAATTGAAAGCTCAGGGCACAGTATTTGCAGTTTTCTCAACTTTAGTGTAAAGGTTTTGACCTAAACTGAAAAGATGTTAAGGTGGACGAGAAATAACCCTTTCCATCTGATTCCACAAACCTTCACAATTACGCGTCCGATGCTCTACCAATTAACAGGTAGAGGAAGACGCCGGCCCATTCAAGATTTATCAAGTAAATAGGCCGTGTTTTCCGACTCGAAACCAGCGTTACAGTGCCTGCGGTCAGTTCTCCGACGTGGATGCCACGACCAGTTGACCTACCAAACCGTGAAACTTCACCGCCTCTTAATACAAGGCCACGACAGTGTGTTTCACCGGTCACCTGGGCATTGTGGTATAAGCGGAAATTATTCTGCAGATCATGCTGCTCGCAAGTCACATGAAGAAGCAAACAGCGTTCCGATTCCGGTTTCAAGAGAGCGGACGCGGCGAGGAAGATTCGTCAACTGGCCCGCAGTCTCACATTGACTGAGTGGAACACACCAAGCATACGACGTACAAGGCTACACAAACTTGACCCTTCACTACAACTCCGGCCTCCACCAGGCCTACATCGACGTGAAGCTTCGCTTCTCTATCGCCTTTGGCTGGAAGTTGCTCTCACGAAAGCTTATACCACGTTAATCGGAATGACTTACAATGCGGCATGCGATGTTTGCGGCACCGATGAAAATATCGAACACCTGCTGTGGCACAGTCCTCGATTTGCCTGGGACAGACAAGTACATACCAACGCAATGCGGCGACTGGATGATCGGCGTCTTTCTGTGCAGGTGCTATTACAGCAGCGTCCTGATCCCTGGACAGCCCACAAGGCAGTGACAGCCCTGCTGTGTTCCTTGAGAAAGACGGGTTTGTGTGAACGCCTCTGACTTGCGGTGAACTTCTACACGCTGAAGTGAAATTACTGTCAGTCTCTCTTTTTTTTCCTTCTCTTCCCTCTTTCTCATCTTTCTTGTTCCTTCCCTAATCCCCCAGTGTAGGGTAGCCAACCGGATGTCTTTCTGGTTAACCTCCCTGCTTTCTCCTTTTTGTTGCTTCCTTCCTTCCTTCCTGAGCAAGTTTTCCGATCTCGGGAAGAACCACTCGCCTTCAAATTGCGGTCTGTGAGCATGCGTGCCGCAGCCACGAGGACCTCCTATCGGCTAAGCGACGCCAACGGCAGCCGAAGCGCCTCGGGCAAGCATCGTATACGGTGTGCTCCCCAAATACCTCGCCGTCTTGCGCAGATCGAGATGCGAGCGCAAACATGGTCGTCGCCAAGGCACCCGCAAGATTGTACTTGTATGCCGTCCGCATAATGAGGGCCGGACACCGCGGCGCTTCTATGTGGGGGCTTTTCAGTAAAGTTCGTCTCAACAGTTCCATGCAGTGGAGAAAATGCTGAGGTACGAGATAGTCAATCACTGTAACGACAGTCTACTGCGCCGTTCGCTGACCAAAACTGTAAATGACCCTGACAAAATAAAGAAAAAAAAAACATTTATCGCCCAATAAACGGATTTGACCCGTCTTCGAAGCTTTGATTCAGGCGAATCATCTGGAACAATGGCAGAGAACAATTGCAAAGAGGTACGTATTAGGTCAGAGGATTATGTAAACAGGTGAGTGGACCGCGACGTACTACTGTACCGTATTAGAAAAGCGAGGAAAGGGAACACATATAATAGAGATGGACGCGCAGGGTCACAAATACGCATAAAACCGCTCTTCGTAGCGGCATTTCGTTAGCGCGTTTTCATGCACTAGCGTGGGTTGTTCGCATGTGCTTGACGAGTGGTGCAAGTGCAGCTGATTTTCTATGAATGAATTAATGTTTTCAGATCCAAGCGCTCTTTTTTAGTGCATGTGCGTGCGTGTGTGTGCTTTTTGTGCGATGCTTCAGCAAGACGTCCACGTGGAGAGTAAACATGCCTACGTAGCCACTGTCATGTTTGTTGAACTGTATTGAAGTTCTCTCTCTCTCTTTTTGTGTGTGTGTGTGTGTGTGTGTGTGTGTGTGTGCGTCGCCTATTAAACGAAAATTAAACGCCACACCGAAATCCCACATAGTAACCATCTTCACCTTAAGGGGAGACGCGGGTCGAAAAGTCGCGTTTTTTTTTCCAAATTTCACCTTTTCTGTTTTTTGTTGCTTTATCATCTTTATACATTATATTTTGACATCTGAAAATATCACAGCGAAATAAGCATCAGAAGTCAGTGAAAAACGCGTCTGAGTGAGCGGCAGTGACGCGCGGCATCACGAAATTTACACAAAACGGGCTGCTGTTCGCGTGCTCGCGGGGCCGCGAAGAGAGCTGTCCGCCATATTGCGGCCGCTGGCTCGTGTAGAGTTGTCCTTACTCTCCACGATCCCGGTTCTTGAAGTCTCGTACGTTCACGAAAAATCTAAAAAAAAAGCAACAAAAACAGTCTTTTCCCGCCGTTTCAAACCGCGCGCCACTAACGCAGGGCCGCCATTGGCTGACAGCACCCGTGTTTTCTTGCCGTAGTTCGCTTCACTGTTTTCCGGAGTTATTTTTCGCTGTTTTCGTGCGATGGCAAGCCCGAAAAAGGCCGTTGCCGACCATCGGAAATACAGAAGTAAGAACAAGTTCAGAGGGAAGCGGCGGAGGACGTACAAGAAAGCCACCGCCAACGAAAATGTCCGCGACGGGCCAGCGGCCGGTAGGCCTAACATCGACCACGGCAACGTCGACCATGGCAACTGCGACGACGAGATCAACGCTGCAGTGAATTTTGTGAGTGCATCGCAGAAAAAGATCGCGTTATTCGAAAACGACGTCAGGCCGAATGCCGATCGTGCCGAAAGCGTAGTGCTGTGCGAGTTGGGTGCATTGACGGCCGTCGTCGCAGGCGCGGCATGCCCCGTTTGTCACGAGAGTAAACTCGCAGTTCGGGCACCGAATAAAAAGCGGAAAGGCCTTTCGGCGTTTCTGGAGCTACACTGCGAGAATGCGGAGTGCTCGGAGAGCATCCTTTCGTCCGCGTACTCGTCGAAGCGGGTCGCGTCAGATGGCGGCCGCGGTGCAAGCAGAAGCTACGACAGCGGGAGTTCGCGTGACGCCTTTGCCGTGAACCTGAAAGTGGTGCTTGCAGCGCGTGCCGTCGGTATCGGGCATGAGCAACTTTCACGATTTTGTGCAGTAGTTGGATTGCCAAACCCTATGCACCATAAGACCTTCCATGCTATCGGCAAAAAGATTCACAGTGCGGCAGTGAAGGCTGTCTGTGAAAACATGCAAAGGGCACGCAGCGTCACCAAAGAGGTGGCTGGTAACAGTGACGTGCCAGTCATGTTTGACGGCACATGGCAAAAAAGAGGCCACAAAAGCCACAATGGTGTGGGAACTGTAGTGTCCTTGGACACTGGTTTGTGCCTGGACTATGAAGTGCTTTCCAACTTCTGCCTGGCGTGCAGTTTGCATAACGACATGGGAGGCGATGAAGAAACATGGCAGGCGTTTCATCATCCCGTTTGTGAGAAGAATTGCGACTGTTCTTCGCATGCCATGGAGGCCGAAGCTGCAGTGCGCATTTGGCAGAGGACTGTGGACTATGAGACACCCCTGCGGTTCACCATCTTCCTAAGCGATGGAGACAGCAAGGCCTACAACGGGGTCTGTGATGCCAACGTGTACCCTGACACTCCAATTGAAAAAGAGGAGTGCACCAACCACGTGGCGAAACGTCTGGGCACCGGCCTGCGGAAGCTGCCAACGCCACTTCCACGAGGGGAGAAGCTGAAGGAGACCACCATCCAGAAGCTTCAAACTTACTTTCAGGTGGCCATTGTGAACAATCGGGGAAATGTCCACAAGATGTACACTGCCATATGGGCCTCATGTTTGCACTCGTGCTCAACAGACGGTGCTGGAAGTCACAAGTTCTGTCCTGCAGGCCCAGACTCGTGGTGCAAGCACCGACGTGCTGAGGCGCAGGGCCAGCCTGCACCGTGCCACACCCCCCTCCTGACCAAGGCCCAGGGTTTGGCAGTCCTCCCAATCTACAAGCGTCTCACAGATGCGAAGCTGCTTGCCCGGTGCCTCCACGGCAAGACACAGAACGCGGCCGAGTCCCTGAACAGCAAAATATGGCTGCTGTGTCCAAAGACCCGGTTTGCTTCCCGGACTGCTGTGGAAACAGCCACAGCCATTGCAGTCCTGTGGTTCAACCGGGGCCACGCGAGCTTTGAAAAGGTGCTGGAAGAGCTTGGGGTGCTTCCTTCGGAGGCCCTGGTTACCCTCAGCGACCGCCGAGACAGCATGCGCATGCACAAGATGAATGTGCGTCAGACCGCTGAGGCGAGGGCACACCGTCGCAGTGCAGCCAAGAGGGCCCGGGTGGAAGAGTCCTGCCGCACCAGCCGGGAAGGGAAAACCTACGGTGCTGGAGAGTTTTAGACAACTGATATTCCCTCTGGACATGTGTGTATGTGTTCAGCACAAGTTTCGTGCTACTGCGTTTTTCATTTTTGTAAATACAGACTTTCAAACTTTCAAACGCGTTTTTTCTCATTTCGCAATTTTGGCCAATTTGCATTTTTTGCGGGAAGTGTTTCGGGCACTTAGAATGGTCATACGACGACGAAATTTGGCACACACATTGAGGAGAGTGCGTAGGGTGCCGATATCTACTTGAATCAGCACAACCTATCAGCTGTAAATATCTATTAATAAATTTAATGGTGGTCGAGTGGAAAAAAAAGGGTACTTTGCTACACAGATGTTTTTTTCATAGTTTCAAAGTTGGAGCACAATTTCTAGCTAGATATCGGCACTCTATGGCTAATAGGGAGCAAAAGGAGCCATTGAACAACTCTCTGCATGAACATTTAGTATGCGCGAAAGTTCCCGGAAAACTTGTCAAGTTTCACCATTACTTGAAACACAACTCCCAAACTATTGCACTTATGTAAAAACTGATTACAGATTTGGAATCAGGAGGAAAAAACTGCATCAGTGGTCCAATTTCTGAAGCTCTAAGTTGAATAACAAAAAAAAAGTGCTTTCGAGGAGCGTCTCCCCTTAATCTTCAACGTTCTCCGTAGCTCCATGTTGCCTGAAAACAACCTATATAGACTGTGGCTGTACTGCACGCATTTGGTGAGGCGAAGCGCAGATAGGGGCGCGGTTATGAAGAGCCGAGGAAGCACATGATTCGGGGGAGCTCCTTCTGGGCTCCATTACGTATTTATCCGCGCACGCTATCACCGTGAAGAGCACGTGCAAACACTTTCGCCCGTCGCCCCACCCCGACTCGTCGTCGCTTCGCCTCGGGGCTCGCGCGTAGCGACCGCCGTGGCAACGTCGATTATTTTGCCCGGTGGTAGCCGCGCTGCCACGGCGTAATGGCTGTCTTTTCCTCCCGCTACTCTTCTCCCCAACCGCCTGCCCTTTTGTTTACCTTATTTCCTGGCGATGCATGTCATGAACTAGTAGAGGAAAAGGGGAGAGAAAAAAATTCAGGCGACATCGCCCTAGTGGTGCTGAGCCTGAGGGAAAGGGGGAGCTGGGCAGCCTTCTTTGTTTCTCTTCTGTTTTCTCTTTTTTTCTTCCCCTCTTTCTTTCTTTTTCCCTTATTCAGTGTTTCTGTTTGTGTTTTATTCTTCAATCTTTCTTACTTCTCGAGTAAATTCGACGTGTACCTACATTTGCCTAAATCTTCGAATAGTTTCGCGAAGCGACGCCCCTGAAAATTCGAACACGCCATTCGAGCAACACAGCATGCTGCCTGAAGGTAAAAACATTCACGATGCGTGGTGGGACTTTTGCTGCTACACATTCGCAACGGAGTTGTTGGAACACGTGCCGACATTTGGCGCGCAACAGTGCATCGGAATGAGGTGATACTCATAAATGCGCGCGGGGGAGGGTGGGGGGGAGGGCAACGTTTGCCTTATTCATTGAGTTAATTGGGATTTGGGAGGCGCTGCGACGAACTTTCGCCCCTCCTGAAGTTGAACCGTGCGTACGCCTATCATGATACACTGTTGAAACAGTTTGTCCGCCGTACGTTCTCATCAGACAATGTTCTCATCAAACCCAAGTGCCGTCATCTTGCATCAGAAAACATTAAGTGAAGAAGTAGAAACCCTGGAAATTCATCAAAAATTTCAAGCGCAAATCACCCGGGCATGAAATAGCGTCGGCAAGCTCCACACAACGTCAATGAAACCACAACTGTGATATTTGTGGTTCGGCAATTCTTTCCTTTAGCCTAGGGTTCTCAAAACGCGCAACCCGCGTGCATGCCGCTCGCGGCCTGTGAACATTTCGCTAGAGGCCAGGTTCACGCAAGGCTGTCCTCGTAATGAGAATGCCTATGAGCCACACAGACATTACTGTTCTCAGTCGTTCTTTTCTTGAGGTGCCCCGAGTGGTCACCATGCGTTCAAACATAAACCGTAGAACAAAAAGTATATCTTAGAATCGGCGTGCGATATTTCAGTTATCTTTAGTGCAGATCGGTATCGATGCTCCTCTCACACCGACTCCAAATTCAATGCAGAAATGACCCGTATATGAGATAGAGGAAATTATTCCTTTCAAATGGCAACATTAGCTGACTTATTTTCCACTTTCTCCACTTCTCGCTCTACCGTATGAACTTCGGACTCTGCCGGGGCCCTTGCAGGTGAGTGTGAGGCCCCTGCTTTCGCATATTCCTCCATCATTAGCGTTTTTTTTCCGCATAACTACTTCCAGTAAAGGCTAGTGCACGTCTTTTTGAAATAATGTTCATTCTCCTACATTTTGACAGTGCACTTAAGCGCATTAGCGCGTACGTGCTAACGTGTGGTTCGTGTACTGCTTCACTGCAACGCTTTGTGCTTGTGGAAGAAAGCATCAGTCAAGGCGGCAAAGGCACGCGTTCTACTTCCAGGGCAAGCTCAGTCGCACCAGTCGTTTCGCCGGCGCTCCCTTAACCATCATCTCTCCTCCTGCGAGCAAGAGAGACGAACTAATCAAAAACACACATACATCAAAGAAAAAGGGAATTAGCGGAGGCGGGCTGCGGAAGAGCGCCGCCGAATATGTACCTCTCCGGACGCTTCTGCAAACAATTCGTGTGCATTGCGCTCGCTCGCGAAGTTGACACAAGCGGATGGAACCGCCTCGGGGTGAAGTCGGCCGGCATAGCTATCGGATGGTTGTAGTATGTACAACGTGTACATCGCCCTGCCTAAAGCCATCCGCGAGGCAGAACCATACTCAGCCAGCGATAGGGAGAGAGAGAGATGATAGAGACGAGAATGCATGGTGGAAGCGAAAGTTGTATCCCCATTCGTTGAGAAGTGGTTGGGGGAAGGGAGGCGGGGATACTCAAACACTCTCACTTTGTTTGAGAGCTGCTGCGTTGCGTTCACGTTTGCCGGCGCTGATCGCAGACGAAAGTTGCGTTTTGCTTCGCCCTTCGAGAACGGACGGGGCGGGCGCTGCCCTCTTGAAAAGGGAATGATGGCTCGTTTCCATCTGTTGCCAGTTGTGTGCGCCCTACACGCCTAGTGAGGTGAACGTGAACACCCTCACCCTTTCTCCATTTAAAATGAAACAGAGAGAGAAAAAAGAAAAAGGGGGAGACAAAGCAGAAGCTGGGAAATGGGTAGGGATGGCTTTGCGGGATATAGGACCATCTCCCTCTTTCTGTCAGTCGTTTTGTCGCTTGCTTGCGTATAGTTTTCGTTGAAGTGGTGTGACAAAGGTTGACATTCCGTGTCTTTGTCGCTGACGTCACTGGCGAAGGGGGAACGTGCTTGTGTACACAGTCTGGTGTGGTGACAATCGATGTTCGCGTGGCGAGTTTGGAAGTTTTGAAGAGCGTCGGCATTTCTTGCGTTCATCTCTCTTCTTGGAAGCTCGCTCTGATATCTGCAGAAAGGCATTGAGATGTGCAGCGACAATGACTTGCTGCAAGCTATCTTTCTTTCTCTTTCCCGTAACCTTGAAGTATTTTTATAGCTCCGGGTGAGGCTAAAGAGAGAAAATGATTCGCTCGCTACCTTTGGAGGGATTCAGCTTGCTCTTTTTTTTTTTGCTTTAATATTCTCAGTTTAAATCGCAATTCTTGGACTGGTGACTTTAGAAAATTATGTTTGTTGTAGTTATAATGCACTGTAAATATTGAGGTAGGTCCTAATATCTTAAAATGAACACAGCAGAAAAAAATAAGTAATTGGTCTTGTTCTCGCTTGCGTTTGGTCATACTACATGGAATTACCGCTATCTGTGATGCAGGCCTCTCAGATATTAAGCCTACTAGGCGGCTGCCATGTTCGTCAATCTTGCACTGTCGGCAAGAAATCCTTGCTATACGTTCTTGGCAAACAGATAATTAACAAAATGAACAATTTTGGTTGTGTAAAGCTGTACCCGGTAAATTAAAGAATGTATAATTGTTTGTGAACCCTTCATTTTTTTGTTTTCGCTTCCACGTTTTCGCATCGATTATTCCTTTTTTATTCTTCTCTCTCTCTCTCTCTCTCTCTCTCTCTCTCTCTCTCTCTCTCTCTCTCTCTCTCTCTCTCTCTATCTCTCTCTTTGTTTGCATCATATGAGCCCCTTTAATTTCCATTCCGAAAGGTACGTTACTCACAGAACGAAACGCGAAAATCTAGGCCGATGCAGTACGTGTAGCTTCGTGTCAAGCGTCTACAGTCGACACTACGACTGCTACAGCAATTGCTCGTAGCAGTCGTTTAAAAAAAAAAAAGAAGAAGGCGGCTTGCATTAGGTCGCTCAAGGCTAAGTCACAGCAGAGACTGTGGCCACCTATAGTCGTGTCTCTGCTGGCCTTTTACCCTCTCACCTAGTTCCTACCGCATACGATACTATACTTTACTACATTTTGTGCAATACTAATACTGCTCTCTACACTGGTTCAATCTAAATTAAGGGAACATACTGACGAGAAATGGTTATATGGGACTGCACGTTTGAGCTCCTATTGTTAAGCATCTGTACCGAGGGCTTGGCCGATGAATGAACGCTTACCGGTTTATGTTTGTGAGGATAATCTTTCATCTACGACACACGGTAAACCTTGCCCCGCCGCGTTGGTCTAGTGGCTAAGGTGCTCGGCTGCTGAGCCACAGGTCGCGCGATCAAATCCCAGCTGCGGCGGCTGCATTTCCGATGGAGGCGGAAATGTTGTAGGCCCGTGTGCTCAGATTTGGGCGCACGTTAAAGAACCCCAGGTGGTCGAAATTTCCGGAGCCCTCCACTACGGCGTCTCTCATAATCACATATGGTTGTTTTGGGACGTTAAACCCCACATATCAGTCAATCAACACGGTAGACCTCGACCGTAACAGATCTACCGTAAAAAACGATGTCGCGTTTCAATCCGTGAGCGCCGTTCGTCACCAGCTTTACTATAATACCAACGTGTTTGTTGCATAAAGTCGTTTCCCTGTTTGCTTCCGCAGCGGCCTAATTGAAACTAAGGCGACACCACGTCAGCTCGTCTTCGGCTCAGCGACAGCTTGACAAATGGTTGTCGCGTGAAAGACACGGTCTCTCGAAGGTCTTTGTGCCGCGAACACGTCGACGAATCGCGTTGAGCGCCACGATTGTCGACGCTTGTCACTTGTCACAGCTTCTTGTTGCGTGATTCGCTAGGCGCTTCGCCACGCACTCGATCGCGTTTTTTTCGTGCGGATGTGAATCACTGTTTGAATAACGCGCGATAAAAATAAGTTTTGCATCTGCCAAAATAATGCGTCTTCTCTCGACAGCGTGTGCGGGCGTGTTTAATGGGATTAATTTGACGAGTGCCATACCGAGCGCATTTTTAAAATTTTTTAATTTGTTGTTTATTGCAGGAAATCGTGGGCACAAGTTATAGAAGTAACTTGTAAGATGGTGGTTGATAGTATAGTTCGACGGCAAAGGCTTCAATGTTACCGCGTTTTTCATCATCTGGCAAATTTGATGACATTAGCCGCTATCGGCTGTTAAGTATAAGGTTCACTCCGCTCCTTATATCCGTGAAAGTTTTGCCTTGTTCTTACAGCAAAATCTGTCTTAATTCGTGTAATAATGAACAGAAAACTAAATTAAAAACAAAAGTGTGCCATGTCTGCACACGAACATATAGCAATTTCCATTCGCTCTATGTATAATAAGAGATTGTTATTTAGGCAAATACATATGCACTAAAAAGAGATCTGAAGGAAGAGGGCATTTCACTGTTGACCGCATCGTCACTGTTGTCTATAGTGTGTCATCGCTTTTCACGTGAAGATGCGCTGTAAGCGAAGTGACAATGATAGTTTGCGGGTTCGTTTCTATCTCTGTTGATTGTTTCACTCTCGCATGTTTTCATACCACAGTTACGGTAATTGAGCAAAAACTTCAATAGATAACGCTATATTTGTCATAGCTTCATTATCTGTCATCATGGTTGCGCGTAGCAGAGACGTGCCCTTCGCCCAGCTCCCCGTCCTTGTTTATAAACTATTAGCATAAAAAAGCACAGTCACAAAATAAAAACATCTTCAGACAGAATACGAAACACAATTTGATTGATTGATTGATTGATTGATTGATTGATTGATGATTGATTGATTGATTGAACTAACCGAGAACGATGACGCAAATAATTATTTCTAACCAAATTCAACTGCCTTTTTTTACTAGAAGAAGATAGTGGTTTAGGTTATTCGTGATCATGGAAACCAACGCTAAATAAACCGGACAAGAAAAGTGAGTACACGGACGAGGTGCTGAAAACAATGTGGTCCAAAAAAAAAAGAAATAAGCTACGCTATTTCCTCGTATGTTACCAACACTGGCTAGTGTTGGCTAAACACTGCTCTCTTTTGGCTAGCGTTAATTGACTTCGCGGCTATAGCCGCTGTTGTGCGTAATATAGTATTGTCAAGTTCTTCAAATTTGAGTGCAAAGATTTTTCTAACTATAAATATAATGACGACGCATTAGCTATCGAGAGAAGGTGTATTTGGATATTTTCATCATTCTTTGTCAGGTGAGTTACCCGTCTGAAAAATGTTACTATATAAAGAACTCTACGCCGCTACAGTTATAGCGCGAGAACAGAACGACGACAAAGAGACAAGAAGGACACGAGCGCTATGTCTCTTTGTCGTCGTTCTGTTCTAGCTCGTGCTAAAACTACCGTCATGTCATACCAACCAGCCCAAGCTGCCACACATATACGCTGCGCTTCCTGAGCCGTATGAGGTACAACAAAGCACGTCTGTCATCCGTGTGTCGACCGTCTGCTATAATCTATATGTGCACGACGCAAGAGGGAGAGCGAGGAGGTAACGAGGTTGCGAGGAGGCTGTAAGCTGACGACGTGAGAAGACCGGGAGCGCACTTAGCGGGCACACGGCTTGCCCCCACTTAGAGACCTATAGGATAACAGCGTAATTAACGAAGTCCGCGCGCGCTCTCCATTCAAAGCTCACGCAGCGCATCATAGTTAGAAAATCCGCGCTGTCGTGTCTCTGGGTGAGAGAGCGGGGCCACGCGGACGTCGTCGTGATTTCGCGGTTTCCCGCTGCGGCCGCCACTTGCAGCGCTCCCGCGACGCAGCGATGGTGCCTGTCCGATGCACGTGCTCCGAGCACGCGACAACTACAGACGCGCGGGAAGCAGCGCGCGTATACCGTGTCGTCTCGCTCATAAGCCGATAGCATGAAAGTAGTGTGTGTATGCCATAACGCGATAGCTTCAACTGTTCGGTTATGTGCGACCCAGAGAATAAGGAAAAAGGCTGAGAGGTTAACCATGGGCAGAGCCTGGTAGGGTACCCTGCTCATGGGAAAGGAGAGAGGGGGAAGGAAAGTGAGAAAAGTCACTGATTAAGTCGACGCTTAACAGTTTGAGACAGGCCCGGACAAAATGGAATGCGATTCGCGGGTCGACGTCCTGCATGAGTGGGTGAACTGTGGCAACGCCACCGGTGACCGGGTTACGGGAAGAGGGCTGACGCGTGCGCGCGTCTACTGTCTGGATCACGACCTACTCTATACTCCTGACCTGCCCAAATAGCCCCTCTCCAGCGTCCACGTTTAGTTTCTACCTTTTGCCACTAGGGACATAACCTACGAGCGGCGTGGCGCCACTCAGCACCTGCTCACTGACGTCACTTTTTACGTTTGTTTGTCATATTTGGTCCAACATATTGTGTATTTATTATGCACAAGTGAAAAAAAAATAGTTTCACGCATATAGTCACACATATGCCGGCAGCTCATCACAGAATGCAGGCATTCTTATTCCAGCATCATCCAAACAGCCATAGAATAGCAGACGAACAGGTTATAGGTAGCGCCGCCAATGGCGAGCGGTTGAACGAGAGCGGGGAAACGCACTCCCATAAAAACCCCGCTATCTGGGCAGGTCAGGAGTACAGTAGGTCATGGTCTGGATGCCCCGAGCGGCCTTAAATGTCAGCGAACTTAGCACTAGCCATTGCAAGCAACGCAGATCCATGTGGTAAATGTTCCCTCTGGTGCCGCTGTGCAGTAGCATTGAAACCAGTACTGGTTACAGTATTGGGCTCTGATAGCCCGAGTAATTACCAGACCGTGTCAACGCGTGATTTGTTACCGCTGTGTTTGGACACAATGGTGTAGCCCACGAAAGTGTATTACAGCAACCGATAGAACTCATTTTAAGACACTAAAGTTTTACAACGTCTTCAAAAGTAAAGCATGTGTATGGTACTCTTGACTGACAGCCCCTTATTATGTATACGTTAAATGGGCTTAGAATAACTATTTGACGCTTTAGAGCTCTATACTCACTCTAATAAAGAAGAGCCGCAAGCTGTCCCGGTTATTCACCTGGCTTATGTGTGTTTACAATGTAAAAAGCGGGTAACGATTTAGAGCACTGTACTATGGGAGAGCATAAAACCGTCCCATGAGCCTCACACTTGATGAGGCCCTGTTTGTTTAGAAAAGAGTGTTTGACTATTTCAAGTGCTTTCGAGTGTAGGAAAGCAATGAGCCTCCCGAGGCGATTCTAGAAGATGAGTACCTCAAATAGGAGGTGACATACTGAAGTAGCCGAATTAATGCGCGTGAAAGAACTCAAATGGTGTGTTTAGAAAAGTGTTTAACGATTTAGAGTACTTGGTACTCTACTAAGGAAGAGAGGAAAACGCTGTGTGTTTAGAAAAAGTGGTTAACGATTTAGAGTACTTGGTACTCTACTATGGGAGAGCATTAAGCCGTCCCGTGATTGCTCTAAGCACCCGCGCGGAGTTCATCGTGTTTAGAAAAAAAAAAAACTGGTGAACGATTTAGAGTACTTTGTACTCTACTATGGGAGAGCTGAAAACCGTCCCTTGATCCATTCAACGGCAACACTAGAGACCTTAAACGAAAGCGTTAGCTTCCACCTCTTCCAGTTTTACAAACTCACTTGACCTCCAGTGTGGCACTAGTGAAAACGAGATTAGAAAAGCAATTGACGGATTTGTCATTGAAGCCAGTAGTCACGCAAATATGACATCTATTCGACTGAAACACAAGCAATAATTATTTTATTTTACGGGCGAAGCTCCTTACGCCGTAGGTCGTGTGTCCCGTGTCGCCGTATAGTCGTCGTAGTATCTAGCAGCGCCTTGCCTGTGATTTATTTAAAATGCGAAGCATTTCTTAGCGAAGTTCCGCGACATTGAGCGTATCTATCTATCTATCTATCTATCTATCTATCTATCTATCTATCTATCTATCTATCTATCTATCTATCTATCTATCTATCTATCTATCCAGCTACTTACGACTTTTAGCTCTCCTGGCCGTTTCGATAATGGTATCCATACCAAACTTGGTATGGCATAACATTACTGTATGAGGAACTTATCTGACTAGTCACAACATGAAAATCATGATATGTATGTCATGAATGTCGTCATTTACATGCCATGGTCCTGAAGCTCTTGCGGTGGTTTCGTTCACATGTCATGGTGCAAAACTGGTAATATATGACTTGATTGCATGGTGAACACAAGCGACAGACTCTCAAATGAA
Organism: Rhipicephalus annulatus; assembly: GCA_013436015.1. Classification (NCBI taxonomy): domain Eukaryota; kingdom Metazoa; phylum Arthropoda; class Arachnida; order Ixodida; family Ixodidae; genus Rhipicephalus; species Rhipicephalus annulatus. The sequence continues at coordinate 64,916 of WOVY01001205.1, forward strand.
ATTCATGACATGCGTGTCATGTAACAACATGACTACATGCTACGCTCATGATGCGCTCGCGGCCGTTTCGCTAGCATCACACGTACCAAATTTGCTATTACGGTACGTGAATGGATGACGAAGGTATGTGACTGGTGCAAACATGACCATCATGAGTTGCGTGTCATGTAACAGCATGACTTCATGCCACACTCATGGTGCGCCGGTGGCCGTTTCGCTAGCTTCACTTATACCAAATTCGGTATTACGGGACCTGAATGGATTATGAAGGTATGATACTGGTGCAAACATAATAAACCTGAGATGCGTGTCATGTAACAACAAGACTACATTCTACGCGCATGATGCGCTCGCGGCCGTTTCGATAGCTTCAGATGTACCAAACTCGGTTTTACGCGACGCGAACGGACGACATAGGTAAATGACACATGCAAACATGATAATCATGACATACGTGTCATGTAACAACATGACTGCATGCCACACTCATAATGCGCTCGCGGCCGTTTCGATAGCTTTACATATGGCAAAGTTGGTATTACGTGACGTCAATAGATGAGGAAGGTATGCGACTGGTGCAAACATGATAATCATGATGTGCGTGTCATGTGAGAACATGACCACATGCCACAGTCAAGCCGCCAATACATTTCGACGTGACGCGGTGCGCGTGCTCACCGGCGTTCATTTCGTTGGGTCACGCCGGCGTTGCCACGCTATAGGCACCGGTCCTGCCATATACTCGCAGGCGCGCGCCACGCTGCGTTGCTTTGACGCATGCGCGTTTCAGCGCGTCCGGCGTCCCTCCGTCACGAAAAGAGTGAGACGCAGTGTTGTCTGGGTAAGGCATTGGCGCGAAATACAGCCATGGTTCGCGCCGGTTGCCGTCGGGCCGCGCCGACGGACGCTGGTCGCGCCGGTCGCGCCTGGCGTCAGACTATAGAGTGCTCGCATTTTGCTAACGTATAGCGTCGCTGTGCGCAGCATGCGCGCACGTCAACGCTACATTGCGGTATATTGGACCCTTCACGATGCGCTCGCGGCCGTTTTGCTAGCTCCACATATACCAAATTTGATGTTACGTGACGTCAGTGGATGACGAAAGTATATGACTGATGCAAACACGATAATCATGACATGCGTGTCATGTAAGAACATGACAACATACCACGCTCACAGCGTGCTCGTGGCTATTTCGCTAGCTCCACATATACTAAATTTGGTACCACGTGACGTGAATAGGTGACGAAAGCAAACGACACATCTAAATATGATAATAATGACACGGAAGTGATGTACGGCATCATTTACCTCCACCTCGCAACGTTGTGCTGATTTTTAAACTGGCATATCAACCTTTCTCATTCGTGCTTCACGTATCATCGATTCCCACTGTACGTGGGATCTGCCAATTTTTTTGTTTGCTAAAGTTATTCGGTGACTGTATTAGGTACTTCTCGTTCTCGACCACCTTGTTAGGAATCAGCGGAACCAGCATAGTCGGGCGTCCACTCCAGTTGTGAGCGCATCACGCGAGCCGTTCTCGCCCTGCTGCACCCACGCGTTCACGTTCGGAAACGCCACCTGCACCTGACAGCACTCGCGTGCACTGCCTCTTTCTCTCGCTCTTCCTGTCCCGCCACCGGGGCCATGGCGTCGTCTGTCGAGGCGTGACACTCGAGATCTCTTTCCTTTTATTTATATTTTTTTTCTTGGAGGAGAAAATAGAGCCGGGCGCTATTTCCTTATTTCCGGAGTTTATTAAATCACGCAGTGCCACGTCGCGTCGCTGGGTCGACCTTTGTCGGATCCGAACTATAGCGAATACCTGCAGGGGGTCTTTCGCTCCGCTTCTGGGTCCCTTCGTTGTATTTTGGGAGGGGAAAGCTGTTGGGGGGAGGGGGGCGCATTTCTGAATATACGTGTATGCTGATTGTGTTTGTGTAGGTATGTGGGATTCAGGGGGTAGTTGAGGAAGTGGGGAGTTCGTTTTTTTTTATCCCACGGGCATTTCTTGGGTTGCTGCGCCCTTCGTATTTTTGAGAGGTGCGAATAAAGTGCTCGAATGGGGCCCGTTAGTATTCTGTTGAATGCATGACGGTTATTTTGATCGGTTTCTTGTACAAAGAGGAGGGAAAGAAAGAATTGATTGATTGATATGTGGAGTTTAACGTCCCAAAACCACTATATGATTATGGAAGGGAGAGAAAGAAAGAATGGAAAGAAATATAAAAAATTAAAATAAATAAATAATTAAATAAATAAAGATGTCACTTGCATGCACGCTAGCTTTGATTTCAGCTCGAATCGGAAAAGGTGCTGTAATGGCAATTGCGGGGAAGAAGATACTCCAAGAGTTTGTTTTCGTATGTTTTTGTTGTTTCATTACATCCCATCGGACGCATGTATTGTACCATATCGGCGTCCAATGAGACCCGATTAGCAGCAAGCACTCGCGATGGTACGGTCCCCGCCCTCCAGTCATCACTGCGCGTATTTGCGCAGTGCGGCCAAACTGTGTGTGCACTATAACACTATAAAAAGTGTGTGCACTATAACATCGCAAATAGTTGCCGTTTTGCGCGTTTTTTTGACGCCAATCATACCTAACATTGAAAATGGGCAAAATACTGAAAAGTCTTGAGTGTTTACTTGAATTATTAATTAGCAACTTTATTTGTCCTTGGTAAAAGGGAAAGGGACAATAGGACGGAAGGTGGCAGTGGAGGAACTACTTGAAGTAGACCACCTCTACTCTCTCAGACCACTTCAGGATGGCCCTCTGAATGTTGGGCCTCGAGTTGCGCGAGGCAACCTCCAAGTGCTCCTTATTAAAAATTAGGCAATTAAAGGAGCAGTGACACCAAATTTCACACACGAGATGTGGTGTTCACTTGCTTGATATATATGATATTTTTAGTGAAGTATCAATCGCGTCCGTTACGCAGAACGTATCCCATCTCAAGCGCTAAGAGCGTCCAAGGCTCGTCGGTTCGCTCGTGGCAATGAAAGATAAACAGTATTTTGGCGTGTTCAGCAAGCTCGAAGGCCCATAGAGTTTCCTAATATACACCATAGAGGAAACTCTGGCGCTATTGTCTATGGGAGCTGCAACGCACGCGCTTCAGCGAGCATGGGAATGATGGGTAGTACACACGTTTGTCTAATCTTCGTACTTCTGGCCTGCTTTTGGCTCACTGTGTGTTCGTGTGGCTTGGAGCTGTTTTCTCATGAAACAAAAATCGGCAAATTTTCTGCGGTTGCGCTTCACGACCTTATTCCTTTAGACTTACCTTTCCAAATTGGGTCACGAAGCTGAAAATGGTTGAATCTTTCTTTCAAAACAATACCGAAACACAGCAATAAATGAAGCCGCAAGAACGATTCGCCGCCCGCAAGTACGAAGACTAGGCAAATGTGTTTACTACCCATCATTCCCATGGTCGCTGAACGATCGCAATGACAAAGTCCCCTTATAGTTAATTTTATGAAACTCCATGCAAAGGCCACGCCTCAGACGCCAAGAGACGGTGAGCAAGCAGTGATGACGTCGCCAATTTTAGTGTTGCCATCGTGGTGTCTGCATATGCTGTGACGCCTGGCTTACTTGCTTTGTTTTCCTTGGTTCTTGCAGTGCGTTCGTGTGAATCCTGCGTCTTCGTTGTGCCGCTTCGCGTGATTTGTCATAAAGAGCACTAAATGTGCTACGGTCATCACGAACAGGCAACGCGCTCGTGGCGTTCATGTCTTACCAACCAGCGTGGCCCAAGCGTGCGTCTCATCGCTGCTCGGTCCGGCGTCGATTTCAGAATCACTGCTCAGAAGAGGATCGAACCGAATAAGGGCCCCCAAAAGGTTGAGACCCCAAAGCCCTTTGCCTAAGCACGCTTTGGCTCAAGCAGGAGCGAGGAGTTTTCGAGTAGAGCTTGTGGCACCTTGGGCACTCCCCCTATTCTGTGTCACTCTATATAGTCTTGGCCGAGAGCCGTCACTTCAGTGGGTGCCCTCATGTTTGTCTGACCCAAAACATTTCGGGTAAGCTTTGGGGCTCCCGCAAAATTAGAGAAATAGCGCCCCCAAACCAAAACACAAAGGCGGTATGGGCTTTGCGCATGCGCAGTGGCCTTGACGCTATCTTTAGGGGGAGGGGGGAGAAGAACTCCCTCATGATTTGCCACACCGCGAATCACCGCAATTCCATATTGCTCAGTGTTGTCATCGTTGCTTGTGGATGCTGATGACGGCGGCACGTCAATGGCGGTGGCGAAGACATATATACACTCGTCCGCAGTGGTCTAGCGGCTAAGGTACTCGACTGCTAACCCGCAGGTCGCGGGATCAAATCCCGGCTGGGGCGGCTGCATTTTCGATGGAGGCGAAAATGCCGTAGGCCCGTATGCTCAGATTTGGGTGCACGCTGAAGAACCCCAGGTGGTCGAAATTTCCGGAGCCCTCCACTATACGGCGTCTTCTCATAATCGTATGGTGGTTTGCGGACGTTAAACGCCACATATCAATCATCGATCAAAATTACATCACGATTTCGTGTGGCCACGTGATCAGATTGGGCGGGACCACGCGAATGTCACTTTGGCATTCACTTGACACTTTGGCAGCAGCGGCAGATCTGCCTACCACTGAATTTTGCTTCTACAGCGCATGTCGTCGACGCACTGCCACGTGTCAAGAGAAAGACGGTGGTCATCGTGGTAGTGAGTAGTCACCTTTAAATAGCATCGACGCATTGTCCGGTATCATATCAGAGCACGGCTGTGTTAGCGGTCGTGTTTTTGTTGTGGCACGATGGGAGCGCCACCTGGATTACTGTTCAGCTCGGTGCAATGCTGGGTGTAGTTAACCACACTTTGGCAGCAGCAGCGGATCTGTGCACAGCCTACTGAACCACTGAATGTTGCTTTTGCAGGTCAGTGCTACTACTGCTTCCTTCCTCAGTATACCTGTTGCTTTTCTGCTGCGGTCCCCGGAGTGTCTCTTGTACCTTGAAGTCACTCGCCGAAATGGGAAAAAAAAACAAAACAATTTAAAGTGCTAAAACAAGAGTTTCCGGAAATGTGAACTGCGCTCTAGAGAGAGCTCCGTGAAGAAATACGAAAATTAAAGACGTCTAGACTTAATAAATACGAAGTTTGAAGAAATGTCGGCTTTGCGCTCACGGCTTGAAAAAGAAAATGGTGAGCTTAAGGCTACAAAATGATGTTATCCAAACTGAATGCAGCCAACTTAAGTGCAGCTTGTTCTGAGCAATGAGCGTAAAACTACCGCCCTAGAACAGTGTTCGCGAACTCGAAATATTGAAGCGAAAAACATTCCTATCCAGGAAGGTGAGCAGTTGATGAGGTTTGTTCAGAAGATTGGTGAAGCCGTTGGTAAATCCGTGAAGGAAGATGACATCGATATATGCCATCGCGTGGGTGCTTAGGATGCGTCTTGCGCTCATATTGCTCTGACCATTTACCTGTTTATTTCATTTGTAGACAAAGGTAACTTAAACTTAGGGATGCTAAGTCACCGCCTACACTATACCGGTACAGATGCGCTAGCACACTTGATACGTTTATATATATATATATATATATATATATATATATATATATATATATATATATATATATATATATATATATATATATATATATATATATATATATATTGAAAGTCAAATGGGACTCCGTTTTCTGTGAAACTGATGCCGACACAGCGTATAATGTTTTCATCCAAAGTTTTATCGAAGCCCATAACAAGCGATTTCCGCTTAAAACAAGAAGGCGACCGCGATAGGCAAGAACGCCTTGGATTACTTAGGAGTGCCTTAAAGCTATTGAAGTGATAAAAAAATCATCTTAATCAGCAATTTGTAAAATCAAGAGAGAAACAAGACTTTGAGACGTTTCGAAAACACAGAAATACTACAAATTCTTTATTAAGGAGAAGCAACTTAGAATATTTTAGTAACTTTTTCAGCCTTGAAAAAACTTAAGCATCTGAAGCCATCTGGTTAAACATGTTGCTCCATCTGAAGCTATCTAGAAAAGGGTAAACATGTTGATTATTCCATCTTTGATTGATGGCACATACCTAATTATCCTTACTGCAGATAACCAAGTTCTCATCGGTGAGGACGTTCTTGAAGCATTCAATAAATTCTTTACCTCTATTGGGAAGAGCTCGCATGACAATAGCTTTGCGTGATTCGTGGGTAGGCAAATAGGCGATAGTGCATCCGGTGACTACACGGGAGGTTACCACTTACTTTATCTCAATAAATAATATCAAGTGTTGTGATGTAGACACTCTTGAAGTTCGCCCTGTCAAGCTCGTAATTGATGTTATATCGCTTAGTATACACCATCAACGTAATCTTATTGGGCGCCTTTCCTCGTCGTCTTCAGATGGCCAATGTTTCGGTTATTATCAAATGTGGGGACAAAAATAGCATATATAATTACAGACCCATTTCTATTCTGCCTGTATTTTAAAAAGCCTTTACATAAATGAGTAGAGTCATTGTTAACCAAGCACCATATTATTACGCCTTGTCAATTTGGTTTCACATAGCAGCGCTCCACGGAAACTGCTCTATTACTGCAAAAAAGAAATTTTACTCAATGCATTTGAAAAACAAATATGTACACTTGGATTTTTTGTGGATTTTTCAAAGGCATTTGACAGGATTAACCATAGCACATTAATTAAAAAAACTAGAACACTATGGTTTTTGGGTGAAATTTCTTAATATCATCAAAACTTATTTGATGCACCGACAGCAAAAAGCAGAACTTAATGGCAACACATCTAGTTAAAAAAAACACTGTTCCATGGTGTGCCAGTACACTGGGTCCCCTGCTTTGTAATATTTATGTCAATGACCTAGTGAGCATCGATAATGATACAACTTTTATTATTCATGCAGATGATACCAGTTTACTTTTTAAGGGCTGTGATCTCAGCAAACGTGAGAACAAAGCAAATGATGTCTTTGAAATGTTGAACATTTGGAGCGCAACCACTTCACTGATTGTAAACACATCAAAAACAAAATCTGTCCTTTTTCCCCGAAGTCCATAAAATGTAATTTGGCCATAAATATTGGCTCTCAATTCATCAATATTGAGCCTCAGGTGAAAACGCTAGGAGTAATTTTTCATGAAAACATGCTAAGAAACGAATAAGCTGATCTTATTCACACTAAACTTTCCCGTATTGTGGAGGCCCTATCACGTTTGCGTTTTCTTTTGCCATGAAAAATTAAACTATGACTATATAGTTCTCTTTTTTTATCTGCATTAAGTTACTGCTTTTTCGTATGGGGCACCACAGCGGAAAAGAACTTAGAGCGAAAATATATAGAATACAAAAAGAAAAAGCTCTGCGCATAATTGCAGGTGTTCCACGCGATGAACATACCAGGCCCATTTTTAAAGCCCTTAATTTACAACGAATACCCGACATGTACAATTGAGTTTTAATGAAGCGATATCGTACATCTCGAAAGAAGAATAATTATTTTTTTTTGCTGATTTAGCGCATTTGAAACCCTCCACCTGCCCCTATAGCACACGAGCTACTGGAAGGGAGATACCTTACTGCAGCTAACAATAAATAGTTGCCTGCAATAAAATATTCCTACTGTTCCTTTCGTATATGTAATGTTTGTTTTTATATTGTGTAATGACTGTTGATATTGCTATGTTGTCTGATGGTGCGAAAGCCTCTCTCAAGCCTTGATGTTCGTCCCACAGCATCACTGTTGGGACTTTTGAAATGTCTCCTTTAATGTTGCAATAAAATTTGAATTTGAGGTGACTGCTTGGCAGCGCTGAGAATTGGCGGGCTTCGCGCGCATTTTGAATTGGCTTTGAACTGGGTTGGAGCTTGTCGTACTAATCGATATTACACATATTAAGTGAGTATTGATAACTACGCGTTGACGAAAAAAAAACACATGAGTCAAGTTCATGTCACTGCTCCTTTAAGGTATAGATGTCTTGTAAAAAAAAGCGGAAATAGTAGTCGTTTATTTGAATAAAAAAGCAAATGACGATGTTAGTGGATAGTGCAGGAAAATTGACCGTACGCTTGCGTACTTACCAGGTAGTGCAGTAATTGCGATCAATTGTTAATATATTGTGCTCAGGCTGAGTACAATGAACTGATAACGCAAGATATGTCTCGTTAAAGCATAGGGTTTCCAGGGTCCTTCAATAATTAATTACCTTGGCTTTGCCTAAAGGGACAGTCACCACTTTGTCTCACAATACACGCGCCTTTAGTGCCATGGCGATTCGATATTAAAAAAAAATGTTTGTCCAACTGGAAGCTTCTTTTTATAACTAGACAAATCATGAAGAACAATTCTTGAAGCATATACAAATCAACAAATTGGTGACACCTCATATGGCGCATAAGCAATATATTGACCCACACAAAAAAAAATGAGCCTGCTTTCTTACGAACAAACTATCATGCATTTGGCAATCAGTGTTTTTTTTTTGTCAGTCTGTTTCATTTTCGTTGCTATAATACCTGTGTGCGTGAATCGAAATGGCGTTGTGAAAATGGAGTGGTTCATGCAATGAACAAGGCATTCGCGTGGAAACCGTATCGATTCATGGGGAACACATAATTTTGATTGACATTTCGTTATTGTTTATTTAAAGTGAAGTCGAAATAATCATAAATTGATACGTGTTCAAAAAGGCTACACGGTATGACTCGCATTATATTTTGTGCAAGAAGCTTCTTTTAAAGGAAAGAGACGAGCATTAAAAAAAATAATAATAAGGTTGCATTTGGGGACGGCAGGAGGGCGGAGGGGGTTGCAGTGAGGTGCGGGGCTTCCCGACGCTCACGAGGGCTGAGCAGGTTTTTCTTAGCGGTGCTTCGTACATCACCTACCGGCCTGGTGCGTATGGACTCCCGGGCCGACCCCAGGCGTCGGATGTCAGCGGCGTCTCCCCATTGTCAACGGCAATGCGCGGCCGTGTCTTCTTCGGCCAGGCCTATTGAATTTGCGCCCACGTGCGCATCGCAGGTGGGGATTCCATGGGCCGTCGCGCATTTATTCCCGGGGACGAGTGCCTGCAGCGTTCGTGCGACCGTTTTTTAGTCTTTGCCGTGCTCTTCCCTTTTCTCCTCTTGCGCGTAAAGTGTCTTCACATGGGCTTCTCTGCGGCTGTCGAGACAATTTTCACTTCCGCATCTTGTTCGGTGTATGCATGCAACCGTGCATCGAGGTTTGTATATATCTTTTCTTTTTCTAAGACTTTATTTCTGGTTATACAGGATAATTTTTTTTATTGTTAGGATGTGTGGGATGTGGTGTCGATGAAGGACGGATCCCAACATAAAACGTAACGATCGTTTATTAACGCGGTAGCGACAGCAGGGCAAGCATGCCGATGCTGCGCTCGAACGGTTAGAGAAACAATCTGAGCGCTGATTGATTGATTGATTGATTGATTGATTGATTGATGATTGATTTATATGTGGCGTTTGACGTGCCAAAACCGCCATATGATTATGCGAGACGCCGTAGTGGAGGGCTCCGGAAATTTCGACCACCTGGGGTTCTTTAACGTGCACCTAAATCTGAGCACATGGGCCTACAACATTTCCGCCTCCTTCGGAAATGCAGCCGCCGCAGCCGGGATTCGATCCCGCGACCTGCGGGTCAGCAGCCGAGTCCCTTAGCCACTAGACCACCACGGCGGGGCATCTGAGCGCTGAGCTTGGCAGCTTGTGTTTTATAGCCGGTAGTGGTGACGTAAGCCTCCGGTGAAACTGCGGTGGCACTGTCTTTTATCAGAAGCGTACGGTTCCAGTAAGTGGCCGTGTCACGTCGGGCTAATCAGTGGCGAGATAGAGGCTGGGCAGGACTGTGCGCAGTGGTCGCCACATTTGTATAAGAAGATCTTGGCGCACAAATAAAGTACCGTCCCTTTACCTGATATTGAGCATGTAACTGAATAAAGTAAATACCGGCAGCAATACATGCAAAATCAAACACATGATGTGTGAAAGGAAACGCACATATATCAAACACCGACGCAGCGTAAAGGACAATATCCTAAAGGCAATTAATCATGCGTCTGATAATGTCTCTGGTCATCACTAAATTGTATAGGCACAGCATAGCAGTCAGTCCGTATAGTCCTTACGAGGATGAATCCGCACGTGTGAACATAACAATCGACACATCATAGACTTCAGCGGGCACGCGTGTAATGCGTGCCATGTAATAGTGCTTATAACAAGTTGCACATGTGTAATGTGAATATAAATTCCTTATTTCTTGATGACCGCCAGCCATCCCATTGTCTTCCAAAACGCGTTTTCACGCTTTTAGAGCGTACTTCCACGGCCGCTGGATATGCTGTATTCTTACATCCTTTTATGCCAGATGAATCCACAACGCAACGTTTTATATAGGCTTTGAATAAAATTGTGTTGAATTGAAAGTTTTTTCTGGACTTTTCCTCTGGTGGGACCAAAAACACACTATCGAACACCCATTGCACTTTCGTTCCCGCTATGTTGTTACACGCAATGCACTAAGATTAGCAGACCGCATTTCGAAGCTAACTATAGATGCGAAGATTGTTGGAGAGTGGCTGTGGTTGGGGCATAAATGACAGCATATACTACTGCGCCTTGAGTAGTCTGGCCTCCCCCGACTCACTGACAGACTTAGACAACACTTCAAGCATTTCGAAAGTTCTAAAGTTTGGTGAAAAAAAAAAAAAAAACGCCAGGCCTACGCGGAAGGCGCATCACAGTCACTGCGAAATCTATAGAAGAGCGGCCTTTCAGAGCCTTTTCTTATCACTCATTGGGTAACTTCTGCGAGCATATGTACTTGCTTGATACCCAATACGGCATTAATAATAAAAATTTTAGGGTAGTAAGCCGGCATTCGCTATGATATTTTTCGTCATTCATCCGAGAAGCGTGGTATCCGCTAAACTATTGCGAGGAATTTTGTGCCAAGTGTTCATGCAGTGGCTGACCATGCACGATGAGGAATTATGCCTGAAGTGGGCATGCGCCACAGTTAATAACTGAACAAAAACAAGCTTTTGTGATGGGTTGGAGCATTGGACGACCCACTCGTTACGCTATTCGCATTGTGCGACGGCTGCGTGTTCTTTTGCTGTTTTAAAACGCTTTATATTTATAAGTCGAATTAACGCGATTGCTTTTCCGACATCATCCTGCCTAAGGCAAGTTTTCCAGCAAGTCCCAAACACCGGCGTGGCTCAGTTGTAGAATACTGGGCTGGCACCTAGTGGACCCGGGTACGAGCCCCACTGTGTCGTTCGTACTAAGTTTGTATTCTGATTTCGCGCGATGTGGTTACGGACACCGGCGGCGGCGGCGGCGCTGCGCTAGACCCGAGTTGTGATCTCGTAAAAGCTTTCGCTGTAAAATCGTCACAGCATTCATGTCCATGGATTGATTGATATGTGGGGTTTAACGTCCCAAAACCACCATAAGTTTATGAGAGACGCCGTAGTGCAGGGCTCCGGAAATTTTGACCACCTGGGGTTCTTTTACGTTCACCCAAATCTGAGCACACGGGCCTACAACATTTCCGCCTCCATCGGAAATGCAGCCGCCGCAGCCGGGATTCGAACCCGCGACCTGCGGGTGAGCAGCCGAGTACCTTTCATTAGACCACTGCGGCAGGGTGCATGTCCACGGAGTGAATGATGAGTGGGGTAAAGCGTCCGTCAGCCCGTCTGTGCTTCCGTCCGTCTGCGCGACCTTCCGTGCGTCCATCCATGCGTCCGTCCATCTGTACGTGCGTCCGCCCACCCGTCCGTCCGTCTGTACGTGCATCCGCCCACCCGTCCGTCCGTCTGTACGTGCGCCCGTCCACCCGTCCGTCTGTCCGTTCTTGCATTCATCCGTCTGTACGACCGCGCGTCCGTCCATCTGTCCGTCCGTCCTTCTAATCTGTCTGTCCGTCCGTGCGTCCATCTAGTGAACACTCCAAGTACCGTCATCTCGCATCCTCTGTGGCACATACCCGCTCCGCGCATCCGTCCATCTGTCTGCTAGTCTGTCTGTCCGTCCATGCGTCCGTCCGCGCGTCTATCTCGTGAACACTCCAAGTACCGCCATCTCCTATCTCGCATCCCCTGTGGCACATACCCGCTTTAAAGCGGGTATGTGCTACTGGTGGCTACGTACAACATCGAAGGATGCACAGACCCACGCCTTAAAGAGCTTCGCCCCTAAAAAAAATAGGGATTCACGATGACTAACGAACTCAGGAGGGCTCGCTTACTGTACATTTCTTCGCCATTTTCATAGCACTATAGCTCGGTAAAACATCGAAAATTTTAGAGTTCAAACGTTTATATTGGCCTGCAACACATATGAACCGATTCGCTGTGGAAAGTGGGGAGTTTAGAAACCGCGTAATGAGAATCCTGATGCGCTCGCTCAATGAGAATGGCGTGGTGCGGGCACGGCGCAGGCCCTATGCTTTCGCCCTTTTACAGTGTGTGCCATCCACGTAAGTTTGAAAAATCGTGTATGGCATGTATGTGGTCGATTTCTGAAATGCGAACACACAAACGTCGACACAACGTGCTTGCTTACGTCCACAGGACAGCATCTAGCTGACTGGGCGCCGATGGGGTTGAAAGCCACCTAGCAGACCGGCTTACGCACAATGGCGTCTGCCCCGACGAACAGCCGGGTCAAACGTAACACAAGCTGAGAAACGGACGCCACGAGCACACTGTTGCCACGCCGTTCAGATGATTGACGTGGTGCAGCACCTCGTGAACTGGCTCTGGTGGTGCAGGCGATTTGAGAGCGCATGCGAGACTCTCCTTCTCTTTGTCTGTTTTTTTCCTTTACTTTGTTCTGCTTCATGGTTCCATGTCAATTCAGTGTAGCAATCAAGACGGGTGTCGTAAATATCCCGGTCTTCTCACTCACTCACTCGCCCGCTCTACTCGCCCGCTCTACTCGCCCGCTCTATTCGCCCACTCTACTCGCCCGCTCTATTCGCCCACTCTACTCGCCCACTTTACTCGCTCACTCACTCACACGGCTGTCAGACCGATGAATTTATAGGCAAACCTCGGAAGCAATGCAATCATAGCTGGTCGGACTTTATAGAGGTTGCCTATTCAAACGGCATCGTTAATTCAAAACTTCCCATCGCTCACTTTGTGAACCCGAACCTTCATGCTCATAAATCGAGTGTCTTTCATCATCATCATCATCAGCCTGACTACGTCCACTGCAGGACAAAGGCCTCTCCCATGTTCCGCCAGTTAACCCGGTCCTGTGCTTGCTGCTGCCAATTTATACCCGCAAACTTCTTAATCTCATCTGCCCACCTAACCTTCTGTCTCCCCCTAACCCGCTTCCCTTCTCTGGGAATCCAGTCAGTTGCCCTTAATGACCAGCGGTTATCCTTTCTACGCGCTACATGCCCTGCCCATGTCCATTTCTTCTTGATTTCAGCTATAATATCCTTAACCCCCGTTTGTTCCCTAATCCACTCTGCTCTCTTCTTGTCTCTTAAGGTTACACCTACCATTTTTCTTTCCATTGCTCGCTGCGTCGTCCTCAATTTAAGCTGAACCCTCTTTCTAAGTCTCCAGCTTTCTGCTCCGTAGCTAAGTACCGGCAAGATACAGCTGTTATATACCTTCCTCTTGAGGGATAGTGGCAATCTACCTGTCATAATTTGAGAGTGCTTGCCGAATGTGCTCCACCCCATTCTTATTCTTCTAGTTACTTCAATCTCGTGGTTTGGCTCTGCGGTTATTACCTGCCCTAAGTAGACATAGTCTTTTACAACTTAAAGTGCACTATTACCTATCTCGAAGCGCTGCTCCTTGCCGAGGTTGTTGTACATTACTTTCGTTTTCTGCAGATTCAGTTTAAGACCCACCTTTCTGCTCTCCTTGTCTAACTCCGTAATCATGAGTTGCAATTCGTCCCCCGAGTTATTCAGCAATGCAATGTCATCGGCGAAGCGCAGGTTACTAAGGTATTCTCCATTGACTCTTATCCCTAACTGTTCCCATTCTAGGCTTCTGAAAACCTCCTGTAAGCACGCGGTAAATAGCATTGGGGAAATTGTGTCCCCCTGCCTTACACCCTTCTTGATTGGTATTCTGTTTCTTTCTTTATGAAGCACTATGGTAGCAGTTGATCCCCTGTAGATTTCTTCCAGAATGTTTATATATACTTCATCTACGCCCTGATTCCGCAGTGTTTGCATGACGGCTGATATTTCTACTGAATCAAACGCCTCCTCGTAATCTATGAAGGCTATGTATAGTGGTTGGTTATACTCTGAACATTTCTCTATTACCTGATTGATAGTATGAATGTGGTCAATTGTTGAGTAGCCTGTTCGAAATCCTGCTTGTTCCTTTGGTTGATTGAATTCTAATGTTTTCTTTACTCTGTTAGCAATTACCTTTGTAAATAGCTTGTATACTACAGAGAGCAAGCTGATCGGCCTGTAATTCTTCAAGTCCTTGTCATCTCCTTTCTTATGTATTAAGATGATGTTAGCCTTCTTCCAAGACTCTGGTACTCTTCCCGTCAGGAGAGACCTCGTAAACAGGGTGGCTAGTTTTTCTAACACAATCTGTCCTCCATCTTTCAGCAGATCTGATGTTACCTGATCCTCACCAGCAGCTTTGCCCCTTTGCATGCTCTCCAAAGCTTTTATGACTTCTATCATTACTGGTGGGGTGTAATCTGGGTTACTGCTAGTTCTTATAGTATTAAGGCCGTGGTTGTCTCGGCTACTGTACAGATCTCTGTAAAACTCCTCCGCTATTTTAACTATCCTATCCATATTGGTAGTTATTTTGCCTTCTTTGTCCCTTAGTGCATACATCCGACTTTTGCCTATCCCAAGTTTCCTCTTCAATGCTTTGACACTTCCTCCGTTTTTCAGAGTGTGTTCAATTCTCTCCATGTTATACCTTCTTACATCGCATACCTTACGTCTATTAATCAACTTCGAAAGCTCTGCCAGTTCTATTTTGTCTGTTGTACTTGACACTTTCATGATTTGACGCTTCTTAATTAGGTTGTGCGTTTCCTGGGAAAGCTTGCCAGTGTCCTGTCTAACTACCCTGCCTCCAACTCCCACTGCACACTCCGTAATGATACTCGTCAGATTATCATTCATTGTATCTACGCTAAGGTTGGTTTCCTCACTAAGAGCCGAGTACCTGTTCTGCAGCGACACTCTGAATTCCTGTACTTTCCCTCTCAGTGCTATTTGATTGATTGGCTTCTTGCGTATCAGTTTCTGTCGTTCCTTCTTCAAGTCTAGGCGAATTAGAGACCGTACCATTCTATGGTCACTGCATCGTACCTTGCCAGTCACTTCCACATCCTGCACGATTTCAGGGTGTGCACTCATTATAAAGTCTATTTCGTTCTTATTTTCGCCATTACGGCTCCTCCATGTCCACTTGCTGTTTTTTTGATAGAAGGTATTCAAAATCCGTAAATTATTGCGTTCTGCGAATTCTACTAGTAGCTCTCCTCTGGCGTTTCTAGTACCGATGCCATAATCTCCTACTGCCTGGTCTTCAGCCTGCTTCTTCCCTACCTTTGCATTAAAGTCGCCCATCACTATAGTATACTGTGTTTTTACCTTACTCATTGCCGATTCCACGTCTTCATAGAAGCTTTCAACTGAAGCGTCATCATGGCTGGATGTAGGCGCGTAAGCCTGTACTACCTTCATCTTGTATCTTTTATTCAGTTTAATTACGATACCTACCACCCTTTCATTAATGCTAGTAGTATTCCTCTATGTTGCCAGCTATGTTTCTGTGAATTAGGAACCCCACTCCCAGTTTTCTTCTGTCTGCCAAGCCCCTGTAGCAAAGGACGTGCCCATTCTGTAGCACAGTATAGGCCTCATCTGTCCTCCTAACCTCACTGAGCCCTATTTTATCCCATTTAACACCCTCTAGCTCCTCGAATAGTACAGCTAGACTTCCCTCACTAGATAAGGTTCTAGCGTTAAACGTTGCCAAGTTCAGGTTCCGAGTGTCTTTACCACTAGGCTACACACCCATGCAACGGAGCCCTGGAATAGGTGCCCGACCCTTTGCAATGCTTCACGTCGAGCGCAAATAAAGTTTTTCTCTCTCCCGCTCTGCGATATTCTGGAAAAAGGGCCAGCATGTTGACGCTAGCTACATGTGGCCTGGAGCGGTTATGCGGCCCTCCGGATATCAGCGTAAGACTGAGTACGTCACTAGCGATTGCATGCCTTGTCTTTAGAGACCGTACTTTCTCACACGGAATGTTCGAGGTAAAGACGCTTAGTTGCGGCATTTGCGCTGGAACCAGTTCTGGAAGTAGTATTGCCTCCTAGTGGTATAAGTAAAATAAAGTAAAGTTTATTTCACCGGTTTTCTCCTGTTCCTTTTTTTTTCTTGCTGTGCTTCTCTCTCACGCCATTATCTAGCACGCATAGCACCACCCTTTTTGCATTGTTGCTCCGAAACACCGTAAGTTTAAAAAAAAACAGATCGCGAGTGCATACTGTACAGATGTTCCGAAACCTACGTGCCCCTTGCTTTGCCACCTGCCAACGTCGGCATGACCCTTTACTTCATCTACTCGTCGCACAAGAGAATGACACCTTTATCACACCGCCGTGAACCGTCAATCTAAGCTCCGGATCGGCATAAACGGTGCCCCGTCAGCTCAGTCTGCACACACTTTTTTTCGCGCTCTCACGTATGTAAGGCGAAGTGAAAACGGCGTGAACTCGGAGACACGCTCACAAAGCGTGTAAAAGAGCGTTAAGGCGTTTACGTCGAGACAAGCGGGTCGAATGTGCGTGCGCTTCGTTTTATAACGCTTTCTTTCTTTCTCTCTGCTTTCTCATCCTCTCTCCCCTCCGATATATGGCTGCTGCATGTAGGAGTCTCCCGCTGTCTTCCGCTCTTTCTTCCCTCCCAGCCCTCCTCGCGGCTTCGTGCATGGAGAGATGATCTCCCGCTGTTCCCGTTCCGGTGCGGTGCTAACAAGATTGTTCCTACACAGGGGCGTTCGCGGGAGCTCAGGGCGTCGCTGTGCGAGAGAGCGTCGGGCTCCTCCGCTGCCGGCCTTTGACGCTGACACGCGCAGCTGACGGTCGTCGCTTCCTGCTCCCGTAGAGTCCGGCGACTTGATGGTTGTACGTCCGGGAATCCCGCCAGGAGTCGCTCTAATCGCTTGTCATCCGCACTGCTTGTCGCTTCGAGGAGAGAGAGGAAGCGACAGGGAGAGGAGGAGTAAATAAAGGGAAGGAGAGAGTGACGCATTAGGGCAAGCTATAATATGGTAGGATGATGAATGCCACCTAGAGGAAATTTTTGCAGAGGTGTCGTTGAGATCACGACGAGGAAGTGTGGAGGGATGGCGAAGTGAACTTGAAGAAGTGATTAAACTTGCGCATGCGCGAAAAAATAGTGCGCGTGGTCTTGAGTGAGAATGTTTGATACGATGTAAATGTTTTCACTTGCTTTCATCTTTCACGTTTTTACTTCCTATCTTCAGCCGATGACTCGTGCTTGATACAACCTTGAAGTGACCATGTATAGTGAGATGATCTTACCATTAGGTTTTATGGGGTAGCATGGGGCTGCTATAAATAAATGGATATATTACTTTAATTGCAAATTAACAATCATGAAATACTTAAACTCGGTAAAATTTAACAAGGCATTCTTTCGGGCGCTATAATAGTCTTCAATGGCGAAAAGAACATACGTGTGCTGTGTCCCAAAGCAATTGCCATAAACGTGAGAATAACCTGTTCTTGTTTATTTCGAAAGCAAGTTCACATCTTTCTTTTGCTTACCTTCCGGGCGTTGCCAGTGCAAGTTGGACAGCATTGATCATGTACCGTACATCGAAAGAGTTTACGATGGAGCCAAGCTTAATGCGTCATTCCTGCTCCTGTGTCTACATGTTCCAGGCTTTCTTGCGAAAACGAACAGGTACTCAGCCTATGTTACAGGCGTTTGTATTCTTCTTTTCCTTGCCGTTTCCCTCACAATATAAACACATCAATGGTATCAGCGTGATCGGTTGTGGTTCAGCGATATCGTCGGCATGACATCCCGTCCCCATCCCCCCTCTCCTAAAGCTCAAAAATAGACTAATGAGGAAGCCTCAATGATCAATTTCAATGCCGCTATGCACTCTTGGATAAAACGGTACACTTTGTTCACCGTACTACAAGTACAGCTGCAACCCACTGCACCATACTTCATTACAATTCTAAGAGTAGAGAAGTACCCACCATGTTATTGTTCATTATTCTGAGGACAATGGATCCAACCACTGCACGTCTGTAATTATTACCTGCTAAAAGAGTGAACTAACACCGGGCGTCACACAACACGATTTCCGTATATGACTGGGCGGTTTATAGTTTCCCGACAATTACAGGATGTTCAGACATAATTCTTAATCACCATCAGCATCAGCAGCATCAACAAAGTGCCGTGATGATTTACAGATGTGGACGTAGCGAGTGCTTTCCTTTCCGCAGAAGGCTGATTAGTGAATGGTATTATGACTACTTCCATGCCTCGCAAAATTATTACGATTCTGATTAACTTGAAGCTGCCGTGTAATTCTCGCTTCAATGGAGGGCTCTAAAAAGGTGCTCCTCCAGCTTTGCCTGAAACGTTGCTAAATGTCCCGCACATGCTTGACGTGTCTTTTTTTTTGTTGTTGTTCTTATCTCTTGTGCCTCTCCCCTCATTGTAGGGTTGCAGAACCGATGCACGTCTGATGGAGTGTCTTGCCTTTTTTATTCCTATTTTTTTCGTGTTTCTGCTAATTTGGTTGTAATTCAGGCCATCGCAAAAGCTGAAGAGGTGGCTGCAAATAATGGCCTTGTTGCGATCCCGCACAAATAAAAATGGACTGAATAAGATTGTCTCCGCCTGCTCTTAATCTCGTCGTATCGCGTTCGCGTCTTCTTGGAAAATGTTCTAGTGTTGTTCGCCTCTTGCTTTTTGTTTAGTTTGTCCTTGCTTCTCTAGTGAAATGGTGGCGATTATTCAATTCATTTCAATTCAGCTTTATTCATATGTTATAAGAGACACAGAGAAAGAAACCTAAACAGGAAAAAATATCTTTTCGAAAATCAGACGGAAGTGTAGACTCACCGAAATGCGAGATCCAGTACCGACTACTGGCTTTGGCCTAAACGAGGCAAGAAAAACCGAGAAAAAAACAGAAAGAAAAAGGGCAAGTGCACGCATTACACAAAAGCTAGTCGTCTAATTTTGCGATGTCAGCCCACGAAATTTATTGCGTGCGAGCGTGAAAAAAAAAAACTGAAAACGAGTTTTAGCCTAGGTTCGTGCTCTCACAGAGAGGGGGAGGGGTTAAAAAAAAAAACAAGTCGGAGACAGCAGCAGCAACAGCAAACGTTGTCCCTCTCTTCTTTTCCAGCAAGTTGCAACCTGTGTGCGTCATTGAGTGAGCACCCTGCTCTTCGTTCTCTTCTTGTCCGTCAATACCGTATAATCATGCGATGATCAGAAATAAAAAGAAAAAGAAGAAGCGGGCACACATAGTGTTTCCTTCGCACGCCCGGTAGCATTTCCCTCGCGTGATCTCTCTCTGTGTCTTCAGTTCGTGTCGCAATCTGGCTTCACAGCCTTTGTCACGTATTTCTTTTTTCGTTTTGCTTCGTTAATCGCGTCCTTTTATAACTGTACAACTTTCCCATCGCGGAGGAGGTAATTGCGCGTCCTTTGTGATGATACCGAAGAAGAAGAAGAGGCAGACGGTACGTCGCGGAAGCCGTGCCTTTATGCTGCTGGCTTCGCGCAGGCGCACTATATACCCCCCTCCCTCTTCATTTCGTGCGATTCTTCTCTTAATCATCTCCTATAATGCGCTCGAAGCAACCGAGAAATGAGGGCCACGGACGGACAAAAGGTCTCGCGATCCTCCCGACTGTTTAGATTTTTTTTTTCTTTTCTCGTCTTTGTTGCTGCTTTTGAACGACAGAAATAAGCGAAACTCTGCGCGGAAACGCCAGTAGTGGGTGCAAGAAGAACTAAAGCGGCGACTGGTGGAGGCGTCTGTATATTAGAACGAAAGAAAAACTCTGCAGAAAGAAATGGAGGAAGAAATCAACGCCATGAACGAAAAAAAAAAACGCACTTTGTCGCTATACGTTCGCGAATTCATTTGCTATGGTGGCGAAGATTGTGGTTATGTACACTCTCGCCATAAAATTCTGAGCCACTTTTATTCTGTTTTAGTTTTCTTGCTCGAAGTTAAAGATGGAGATGAACGGTCTTCTGTTGCACGCTCTTCCTGGCAGAACGTTTCCTTTTCCTGCTCTTTCATTTCAGGTGGGGTCATTTTCATTTCGATGGCGTTTAGTCATCATGGTTAGTGAAATTACTCCGACTATACTTAGCTATCTTGACTTGGGCGTCAGTAGATAGTCCTGTCACGCTTGTGAATTTGGCAGGTTGGTGGAAAGTGAGCGGTTGTATTGAGTCACTCAAATGGGCTTGTGCAACAGAGTGGGAGTCACTATATACATGCTTAGAGAGAGGGTGCGCAGTAATATACCATGGAACGTTTTTCAATTCAGAATGCATATAATAAATAATATTTGCGCCGTGTAAAAAACAGATGACTCAGAAGAAAACATATACCTAATGTATAGCGCGAATTGTCATTCAACACGCCCAAACTAGTACTCTCTTCTAGGTTATATTAAGACACCTGTTTAAGAGTGGTGTTATTTAGGCGTTTTGTTGGGCCTGGAAGTGTGGACAGAAACTATTTTCATCATCATAGTTCTGCACGTGCTGTCTCCGTTATCTTCTTTGTTCTCTTCTTCCGCCCAGTCCTCTTCTTCATCTACTGCTTCGTTCACAAAACAAGTGTGCTTAAAATAAGTGGGACCCATATATAAGTAATCATGTTGGGAAAGCGAAGAGAACGTGTACAGATCATGGGCGTCCGCAGAGGGTGCAAAAGGGAAACATACCCCCTTAAAGCTACAGCTGACCCCCCCCCCCCCCCCATCTCCATTGATTCCACACCAGCGCTCATCTTGCCTCCAACGCGATGCTGTACGACATTGCCACCCACAAGACAAAATAGTGCCGATGCCCATGGTACAGAGAGAAATAGAGACGCAGGCAGAAAGAAAGTTATATTAAAGAATTGGCCCCGAATCAGCATGTTACACTGAAAACGTCGTTGAAATACGATAGTCTTGCGTCTGAAGAGAGTGAACAAAACGTTTGTTTAGTGTTCTGCGCAAGAAAATCGGTGAATGGTATCCTGTAGGCGCCGCGTTAGTGCCTCGATCGTGTAGCGGAGACGAACGAGCGCGTCGAGGCATGTTAGACACGAGCGCCACCTGGCAGTTATCTTCGAAAACGAAGGCGTGCGCGCCCGCGAAGAAAGATTCTCGCCTGTCTCGGTGGTGATAAGGTGTAGAATGCAGAGCGATGGGCAGGTGCCACTACCGTTTCGTAGTAGCAAAGCGTTAGAAACACCGTTTTGAGTATCGTTTTGTACTGTCAGCGCAGCGCGATAAACGCTACAGTCCTTAGAGTTACTTGTGTGTGCCTCTTGTAGTGTAAATACACTAAAGACACACATACAAAACATCGACGTGGTGTTATGGCGCCTCAGATATGCGCAATGATTGCTTATTAACTGACAATCGCACAAATATGAACGCTCAAGCTTGAGCGATATTAGTAGGCGCTGCTGTGGTGGTCGGCTTTTTGGTGCCGTTTGAGGTATTGTTAAAGGTGGACGAACAGACAGACAGACAGACAGACAGACAGACAGACAGACAGACAGACAGACACATACAGACACACATACAGACATACAGACAGACACATACAGACAGACACATACAGACGTACAGACAGACACATACAGACATACAGACAGACACATACAGACATACAGACAGACACAGACAGACACAGACAGACACAGACAGACACATACAGACACAGACAGACACATACAAACACATACAGACACATACAGGCACATAGACACATACAGGCACATACAGACACATACAGACAGACAGACACAGACAGACAGACACAGACAGACAGACAGACAGACAGACAGACAGACAGACAGACAGACAGACAGACAGACAGACAGACAGACAGATACAGGCCAAAATTTGGGGACCTTCGAAGGGAAAGACTACCGTCTTTCAAAACACAGCATGTCTACGGAGGGAATGATGATGAGTGGGGTGAAGCGTCCGTCTGTTTGTTTGTCTGTCCGTCCACCCATATGTTCATCAGTCCATCCGCTCATCTGTCTGTCCGACTGTCCGTTCGTAGAACTTGACATGTAATACTTGACAGTGAGACGGATTGCCGTAGTCAGTAAGAGGGGAGAGCTGAAATTGAAAAAATAAAAAAAAGGGATGCAGTGTGCGTTTTTCGCTGAGGACATTAATATTAAAAATAGGTGGTTTTTAAGGCTTCCAACAGGTCCTCCCTCCACCCTCACCCCCGAAACAATTTTTTTCCTATGGGCCTGGTATGATGGATGATGCATGACTATACTAATGGGTGACTGTGCTGTAGTCGGTGACAAGCTAAAATAGATATAAAACCCACCCACGAGTCCTCATTTCCCTCATGCCTCCGTGCTACAAAGAAAGTAATTCTCAACCAGTGGTTCTCTTTTTGCGCATACAACCATTATCTAAGAATACTTCATTGTATTTCAAATCAATAATCCGAGACTCGATAAATAAGTTTGAGAAGGAACATACTTTTGCGTCAGCTTAGAAATAGATCTGTTGCTTAAATTGCGCCTCCCACTGCGCTCATCTCGGAGTCTACGAACAAGTAATGTACATCTCTTGAAGGCGATGTTTCGGAGTGGTACCTATGATTGTACTAAACAAACAGTGCCACATTTAACTTAATGCTCAAACTTAAGGAATTGATCTTTTTTTTTACGGTTTCACAAAGTGAAACAGGGCCGTTAAGCACATTTCATCAGGTCATTTGCAATTGTTTTACGAAACTTTATTCACTGTCTTCTGCGCGGAAACTATGACTCAAAGCGAAAAATGAAGTAAACCGAGATTGACTTCGCGAATTTCTATTGTTGTGCTGCCGTAAATACCGAATGTGGGTCTCGCGTCGCCGCGCTTGTCATCCGCTTGGGGTAAACGCCAATGTCTCATTCGGCGTCTTGTTTATTCGAAATATAAGCAAGTAGCGCATACTGTGTCTCACAGTGGGAGTCATTGCATACGTTGTCGTTAAGTTAATGCCAAGGCGATGTGCGCGGTTAAATTGGCAGTGACTAAAAGCTGTAGGTGAATTCTTTTTCTTGCTTCGACAACAACTTCCACTCCATGGTGTTGAAATCTTTGCCCCGTCTCCCCATGAATGCTCAACTTTTTCAAAGTGGGGCCCAGTTTATCTGCAACAGGGGCCACTACCTTCAACGAGTATATATGTCTGCGTGAAGGTGTGCTTGTGCAGGTAAGAGGGTTTTCTCGCTCTGAGGGAATGCGAGTGCGTTGCGTGCCAGACTTTTCTTTCACAGGGGAGTGCAACGCATCCATCTTTCCTTTCGTGGTACTCTAATTTAGTATAAACAAGCTATCTCTGTGCGTAATACATGCACGCAATACAGGCAAAATGATATATATATATATATATATATATATATATATATATATATATATATATATATATATATATATATATATATATATATGAGAGAGAAAGAGAGTAAGGCAATTACTAATCAGATAGAAACCAAATCTTTCTCTTTTTTCCGCTCAATAAAAGGTTTAGTGGTGTCGCTTCAGTAACGATCACGATTGATGTAACTGATCGTGATTGATCGTGAGCGGTGCGTCGATCACGATAGATGCAGCAATATTATATAGCTCGCGTCATTTACCGGTTCGAAAGACCTCGCACGGTGTCAGTTTTCATGCAAGGCGTTCGCGCATCTAGCGCGAAAAAAGGGCTTACGCAACTGACACTTCAATCTGGCATGTAATTATGAGCCGATAGCGTGAAATGTAATTAAAATGACGCAGCTGTGCTGATTGGCACGCGTTATAACAATCACACGCGCACACGCACGCACGCACACCCCCGATGACCACAATTATCTTTATATTGCACACACTGCAGCCCATTCCTCCACCCCCCCCCCCCCAGCCGGGTTTGTTTATTTTCGTATTTTGTCACGCTAGCAAGTTCTCTCGCTTGCTTTTTTTGTGGCACCTCGCCCGCACTTACATCACTCATTTGGGCGCACAACTCAGCGCACATCGCAAAAGATCACCAAGATCTTGCGACACCAAAGGAACAAACTCACTCAAGCACATGTGGGAACGCTGATGCCATGGCTTTAGCGGGCTGTAAATCACAGACGTGCACACTCTATATACGAAACACAGGCACGCATATCCAAAATTTGCCTTCATTTGATGACCACTATGACAATCGTTGAAAGTATAGGAGCCTGCATGACCGGTCATGTAGGCTCCCTAGTTGAAAGTAGTCACCCTGAGGCGATATTCTTGGTGCATCCAAGCGATGCAGCTGCTTCACGCTGCCGAACCGGCGGAACGCTATGAAGCTCCACCGCTGCGGTGCACTTCAAACGCTGCAAAATCATAAACGCCAGCATCAAATGACGACCGACGAGGATTATGCTGAATGCGAGTGGATGAAATAGCTTGTTTTTGACTGAAAAACACCCCACTGAAGAACTGAATGGACGCTTGCCGGTCTCAGTGCAGCGGTACATCGCCTCCCGTCGCGAACTGCACCAATCTGAATTTGTCATTGGTTCATCGTGACTGTTACGTCATAGTGATGAGCAGCCGCAGTTGGACGCGCATAATACAAATGGACAGTGGTGCACTTTACGTTTTATGCTTAGTTTGTCACCGACTATAGGGTCATGCATGATAATAAATCTATAACATTCATGGTCATGCCACGCCAACGCATGAGTTAGCATATCTAAATGGTTTTGTGCGCTGAGAATAAATGTAGAGAATTTAGAGGGCTATGTACACTGTATTATTCGAGAGCAATAAGCTACCCCGCTATCAGTGTTCCACCAGTGACTAAACGAAGTTCACTTATCGGTAACGCCCATGTTGAATTCAAACATTCGTGTGACCCCCCCCCCCCCCCGCAAATTTCCTGTCCGAAAAAAAGAAAGAAAAAAAAACTACTTGCGCATAGCCTTGTGTTGTAAATAAATGTGCGCTGCAATATCGGTTTTCTCTTCCACTTGAGTCTGTATGTACGAAAACAGATTGAGTTATTCAGACGTATTGTTAAAGAACGTGGTTGCTATAATCATATCTGGGGGTAATAATGTTCTATGACACTCATTACTAACTACCTCAGCTTTTCGCTGGAACTGTGTCATCAAAGGAAACACTCGTCAGCAGTGCTGCAATCCTCGTGATATACAGTGTATGCGCGTTTTCATCTTAGGGCCAACTTTGCTATAGCTATCAATAAGCAGTGAACAAACTGCGTAATCATACCAAAACGACGCCTTTTGGGAACGCCTGCCCAATACCCAGAAACATGGACGTGCGAAAATTGGCTTATGCCGCACCATCCTTGACCACATTCAGAACATATCCCTAACTATTTCAACGTAATGTAACCTAACCAGCGCCTCCTTTACACTGAGTAGAAGAGGCGCTGACCTAACCTACGCTAACCAGCGAGTCTACTTCCGCATTTATGCCAACAGTATTGACGTGAGGCCAGCCTCCAAACAATAAGCCCTCTCAGCGTCAGAACATCGTTCGCGAAGACGCTCACATTACTTATCCGCTCCACTTTACCCACCTCAAGTCACCACCACACCGTCCCCTCGGTTTCATTGCTTTCAGCTGAAAAACCCTCAGGCTGCCGCATAAATCGTTTCCGCCAATCAATGCTGTCTGCATGCGCCACCGCCGGTAATATGCTAAGCGTGTCGTTAAAGCGATCGGCGACCGTCGGTTCCCCCCTTTTCCCTGCAAACCATGAACCCACATACCTCCCCCCCCCCCCTCTCGTTTCCCCACACTCGCTTAGAAGTGTCACCACGGAAACCCTAAAACTGTTTCTATATACTCCCAACTTTCCCACATCTTTCCCTTCGCTGTTCTTGCTTCTCCGGTGATGTCTAAAGCATGGCAGTGAAGCCAGAACCCATCACAGGAGCGGTTACGGTTGAGCGCTGCAGGAAAAACGCGCCCGTTCACTGCGGAGCCACACATTTTCTCGGCAGCGCCCAGGCCATTAGCATCTCATTTGAAGCCACACTGCCGCTGCCGTTCGGGCAGAAAGGTAAAAATAAAAAAAGGGAGTGCGGCTCGGAACTGCGTAGTGTTCAAGCCCCGACACGTTCTCCCATTCGGTGTACATCCGCAGCCGCGCATTGCCCGCAGCCAGTGTTCGGCTCTTTCGGTTTCCCTCCACATTAGCTATGCATCGAAAAAAAAACTGGCTGCCACCGACCGCCTTCTCTCTGTGTCCCATTCAATCTGCGCGTCATCTTTGTTTGCCTTCCCCTATTCCCCCTTTGGCCTTTGGCTCAAGTCAGTAGTCTACGTACCACTCCGCCGAGGGTTATCCTCTGCCGTCCGCTGACTTTCTTAACTGCCCTTCCTGCTCTGAGCCAACAGGTGAAATGACAAAAGTTCGCGCTTTCTTTCTGCGGCTAGATGGTACAACGGCCTCGTCTTCGTTCGAGCTTGCATCGTTCCCCGCGACGTTGGAGAATTTCAGCGTCTCTAAACACGCCCCCGCCGTGGTGGTGTAGTACGTGGCTAAGGTACTCGAATAATAACCCGCAGGTCGCGGGATCGAATCCCGTCTGCGGCGGCAGCACTTTCGATGGAAGCGAAAATGCTTTAGGCCCATGTGCTCTGATTTGTGTCCACGTTGAAGAATCCGACGTGGTCGAAATTCCCGGAGCCCTTCATTATACGGCGTCTCTCGTAATATTATGGTGGTTTCGGTATGTTAAACCCAACATATCAATAAAGCAATCTCTAAACGCGCATGCACGAACGAATACAAGGGCGGGAACAAGCAGAATGCGCAAAACACATACAAAATTGAAAACAAAAAAATGCTAGTGATGAGTTGTTCTTGAGTCAACGTTCTCATGAGTCAGTGCCCCACACAAGAATGGGCACGTGTGCTTGCAGAAGTTACCGAATGAGTGTTTAGAAAGGGCTCTGAAAGGCCGCTTTTCTATCCTTTGCTGTGACTGTGCTGCGCCTTCCGAACTGGTATATATATATATATATATATATATATATATATATATATATATATATATATATATATATATATATATATATATATATATATATATATATATATATATATATATATATATATATATATGTGTGTGTGTGTGTGTGTGTGTGTGTGTGTGTGTGCGTGTGTGTGTGCGCGCGCGCGCACACACCAGTGAGATTACAGCAGTGAGATTACAGGCATTACCTGACAGTAGAACAGAAATTCACAATTGTCGAGGAGCCAACCGTAAACTTTTGCTGTTGGCTGTACGCAAGTGGTTAAACGCGTGCACACGTGGAACGAAGTGTTGATAGCATATGAACGTTAATCACAAAACACCCACGTGCACAACTAAAGAACGATCAACAACCATCAGGTCCGAAGCTAACGCATAAATAATTGTTTTGAAACGAGAGCGCACTACTTAGACGCGCACGGAAAGACCGGGACAAGCGCTCATCCCTGTCTTTCTGTCCGCGTCAAAGTAGTGTGCTCTCATTTCAAAACAATCATGTATCACCAACTCGCCCAATCAACCATACTGACAAACAACTGATAAAACACGACATTAACTAAGAGCCACGACGGTGCAGGCAGCTATGATGCCTCTGCCAACAAGTCCACATATAGTATACGTACTACCATAGAGATAACTCAATCCCGCGCAGACCCCGTCATGTACATTATCAATACAGCGTTCCCCGCAAGTACATCAACCACGTATATATATACAGGTCTGGTGAAAACACCGATTTGCCCCGTCAACGTTCCTAACCCGCGTGCAAGCCGAGTGCAAGATTGAATAACACTTCCGGGTTCCGGTTCCATTGTCCTAACGTGGTGCTGTGGCTGCGTGAAGGAGGAGGACTATTTCTATCACCGGGTGTGACAACAAGAAGCATAAGAGGTGAACATGCCAGCCGCCAGATGCCTGCAGCCAACAAACACTATAGATACAGCCTATAGTCGACCCAGACCACTGCAAATCCGAACGCGTCTCTAATATAACGACGTTTGCTCCGAGCCGTTGAAGCGGTGGGCCGACCGGGGTGTACTTTGAGCCTTCCAATGAAGCGATGTTTATCCACCCCCGAGGCATCGGGGTAATGGTGACTTCCCGTTGTGAGTGCAGGGAGGGGAAGTTAGTGACAAGTGTGGTCGACAGCGAAAGAGCGATTTGATGGTTACTTCGAGTGGCTTGATCGAGGGGGCGTCTTGTCGTGAAACTTACGTGGGCACTTTGTGTGTAGACGGGACTTTGCAGCGGCCTATTCTTCTCACTTAGGTCTTTTTTTTGTTTCTAATGCGACCAATATTTTTCACGAGAAAAAGAAGAAGAATGGTGTGGACGCCACCATACGGTTCCAGACTAGTTTGCAGTAACGTCAGAGTTCTTTGCGGTATTCTTCAATTGATTTTCGGTATTGAATTGAATTTACTCTATTTCTTCTGTTTATAACAGAAATGAAGCAGAAGCTAAAGGCCATCTATCCATCAAAGTAACGTCTATCACTACTAGCACTTGAAGGATGATTGAAAGGTCAAGTTAGCAAACTTAACTATATATATATATATATATATATATATATATATATATATATATATATATATATATATATATATATATATATATATATTATATATATATATATATATATATATATATATATATATATATATATATATATATATATATATATATATAAGGAAAAGATGTGTATACTTAAGGTAAGGGCTCATTTTTCCGTGTTTTGACACAATGTTAACGAGATTTAACAGACAATAATGCCAAGAAATGTATAGGGGAAGTTATTCAACCCAATTGTAACGTAAATGTGAAGAAAGAAAAGTGGGTGAAACGATAACATGCCGTGAGCAGGGACCGAACTTGCAACCTTCCAATAACGCGTTCGATGCTCTACCACTGAGCTACCACGGCGGCTATCACCACAGCCACCTTATTGGGTTTATATGTGAATTTAAACATGGGAGTGTCAGTCACTGCCACCTGTAGCCATGGCGGCGAGTGTAGCACACTCTTTATGAGCCTGTTTGGCGTCACGTAGCACGTGAACTTTTTACGAGCTGGCAGCTGACCAATAGTCCCTCGTATACAACCTAATGGCACCAAGTCTGCCAGTACAAGACCCTCGTGAATGATTAAGGGAAATAAGTGTATACTTAAGGGCTTTTTTTTCATGTTTTTACAAAATGTTAATGAGATCTAACAGACAATAATGCCAAGGATTGTATAGGAGAAGTTATTAGACCCAATTGTAACGTGTATGTGAAGAAAGAAAAGTGGGTGAAAAGGAAACTTGCCGTGAGCAGGAACCGAACCTGCGACCTTCGAATAACGCAGGTTTGGTATATATAGCCCTGTCGGCCAGGGCTGCGCTGTCGTCGGAGATCGCAAGGGCACAACCAGTCGGCACGAAATCCAGAGAGCGAGTCGTATGAAGGGATGTGATACTAGTTAGTAGGTCTGATGGGATCTGCGCGGACGGATTACCATCATATTCTCCCACAGACTTTCTAGCTTTCTTTTTTTCGACAGTGTAGAGCAGCCAACCAGATGGTCACTTCGCTTCAACTTACAAATTTAATTTTGATTTAATGTCTTACAAAACAGGTATGATGGGGTAGTAGATAAAGAGGTTCTAAGGCAGCTAACATTTCTACGAACTTAATGTTGTGCAAAGAGGCAGATATATATATATATATATATATATATATATATATATATATATATATATATATATATATATATATATATATATATATATGTATATATATATATATCGTACACTTTTAAATGCACCCGGTTATGAATAGACACGTTCTCACATACATTACGTCAAGTTACGCTATAATATATATATAGGTATAAGAAAAGTGCATCCGGTATTACTGAATGTGAGTTTTCGGTTCCTA
Organism: Rhipicephalus annulatus; assembly: GCA_013436015.1. Classification (NCBI taxonomy): domain Eukaryota; kingdom Metazoa; phylum Arthropoda; class Arachnida; order Ixodida; family Ixodidae; genus Rhipicephalus; species Rhipicephalus annulatus. The sequence continues at coordinate 95,218 of WOVY01001205.1, forward strand.
CGACATTCTAATTGTCTTGCTTCCAGGAAGATGCAGAACACAAAAGCACGCGTCGCCGTATAGGTCCTTGAGCTTATGCGTTCAATTCACAAGAGACCAACGGATGACAGCTAAATACCAATTATTCCAACTCAGTACGCACGCAGACCTATAATGATCTCATTATCCAATGAGACAAAGCATAAAGAATGAGCTCAGAAAAACAACGAATTTGTTGCTTCGTCTCTCTTGTACGCAATGATTAAACCTTAATTAAAACTAACAGATAATGAAGATTGAGTCAATAGTGGTTAAGGTTTATTGAAAAAAACAACAAATGAGCCATTGAAATTTCTTTTCTTCATTGTACACAATGAGGTACACAAAAGGATACGATCAGAGCTTTGAGGCTTTGTCCACTATGCCTAAAACAGTACAGTGCTCTGAAGTATTCTCAGGTGTAGGGCACTTCAACTGTTGTATCTTAATCAGGGAACGTTTGGCGAGAACTGGTCTGTATAAGGTATGTAGAAAAAGCCTATGAAGTTTTGCCTGAATGCTGAAGAACTCCACGGAGATAAGACTGTTCACTTTGTAACTTTCCGTACAATTGTCTTATAATCTGCCACAAGCCAACGTACAATGCCATGTCAGCGCGCATTAAATAATTAACACCAGATGGTCATAACGTCCGGAGCCCTCCATTACGGCGTCTCTCATAATCATGTCGTGGCTGTGGCACGTAAAACCCCACAAATGATTAATATTAATCAATATTATGCAGGTATTATTTGGCCCTTCTATTTCAGCTATTCCGGGAATATACCGCAAATAAAATAATTTGCAACTCTCGGTAAGCTGTGTACAAACCCGTTTTACAACACGATGAAGAAGAAAAAAAAAAGCAATAAATGCGCGTCTGCATCCACAGGTGGGGCATCGGCAAGCGTGCACCAATGGCACACATTCCGCGCATTCTTCAAGTTATACCATACACGTATTCACTCGAGTAGCTGTGTACAATCGGCATATACGAGTGAATGCAATGAATAACTTCACACCTGGGCATAAAGGGGTGTATAGGGGAGCAGCATGGCCGAGAAAGGTGAACGGGCAACAATCCCATGCATATACCCCCCCCCCCCCCCCCTGAACGCGCGAGTTATTCTGTAACTTGGGAATTTGTCAGTTGCACAGTCGGACTTCTCACCGTTCCGATCAGCGCGTATGTATACGTGGAAGGTTCTGTAACTCTATAGCGTCGAGGTCCGTAGGACCGCTCGCGGCTCGCCGTAACACGCCCTATACCTATATTATAAGCTCGTTCACAGACCGTTCCTATACATGTGACATGCTTGTTGTTCCGCTGCTTCCAATACCGCCAGAGCACTCGTCGAACTCGAACGCGCCCCCCACCTCCCCCCTCCCCATTCGCTTCCACACCGCGTCAACACCTATAATAGACCGATGAAGAGTACCTCTCTCGCGGTGAGGGTCAGGAGTAGTTCGGCGGCCGGCTACTACAAAGAACCGCGGCTCTTCTGTGCGTAGGTTAACGGCAGTCAGGGGAACGCAAAGTTGGAAGTCCTTACGAAGAGACAGTCCTTCTTCTTTCTGCTCTTCCATGACGGCATGACCCGGTGAAAAGAGAACAGGGTAGGGAGTCGAATGCGAAAAGTTTTTCGGACAGGGGCTGGTGGTTTCATTCAGCAACAGAAGCTCTAGTGAAGTGTATGAGTGTGGTTAGAAAGAAGGGGAAAAAAGTAACAAGAAATGCAGACGGAAAGGCCACAATAGTCGCGGAACAGGGCTTCGGAAGCTGGCTCGGGTGGTGGACGCACGTCTCTTTCTCCTCCTCCTCTTAGGATTGTACACATTCCCTTTCTCCTCGCAAACCCTCTTCCCTTCTCTTGTATTCCGTTCATTCGCAGTGGTGCGGGCGCGCGCCGTTTTCCCGTGTGTGTTCAAGAACTAATTCTCTTCCCATGAACGGAGCGCCCACAGGACCTTGGCTTCTGCGGCCGCGGTGAGTCTTTAGCGACTGCACCTATCTAATCCACCCTCCTTCTCTCTTCTTCTTTATTCGATGTACGCAAAGTCCGTAGATGGAACGGTGAGGTTTCGTCAGCCCTCACCCAGTAAAGCGGTCTTCTTTGTAATAGACAAGAGTTTGTGTGTGCGGGAGGAGGGCATTATGGTCTGTGGCATCGTTTTGAAAGGGCTCTAACCCCTCCCCCACCCCTTGCATACTATTCCACTGCTTGTCTTTGCGGCTAATGGAGTGATTACAAGAAAGGAAACGAAAAATAAGTGTCCCCGAGTCGTCCCTCGACGGTATATACGTAGAGCCGCAGGTAGCCGAGCGAATGGACGGCGCAATCTGGGTGGGTCAATACGGCACTGACCGCCACAACACCGCAGTCTCTTCCTTCGACTTCAAAGGCGTGGTGAGGATGGTCTCTGTATAGCTTTCCCCGTGTGCGTACCCAACTGCCCGATTGTTGACGAGCCAAGACAAGACGGGGACCGGAAAGAGAGCACACACAAGATCAGTTCACCACTCGTTTACTTTGGATTAGAAAGCACTATTTCCCTTATCTCCGTTGTCCCCCTTCTTCTTTTTCCCGCTGAGAGCCCCGCGGTTATTACAACCCCGCGTGGGCCGGACCTGTATGTGCATGGAGAAAGCACACAAAGGTTATACCTTCTTGCATCTGTGTGGGCGCGCGTACTGCGAGAGTGGAATCAGGAGTGCATCAATGGGTCATGTGTGTGTGCCCCTCCGAGATTGTTCAAGTATCCGCGGTCATTCTCTCCATTACAGCAACCTGTCGTGCGAGGAAGGCGGCTGTCGTTGTGTCTTACGTTACGAGATGTGTACGCGGTGTGTGTGCCTTTATTCGAGGGCTCTCGTATAACGTGCTACAGTTCCCATTGCGTTCTTTATTGTATATGTGCCGCGGGTACTTCGTTCTGGAAAATCTCCGTTGAATATCTTAACATTACAAGCTTCGCTTGAAAGGAGTCTCGTGTCGCTGTCCTCCAAAGACTTACTAACGCAAACTATCTTCTGTAGATAACGTCACTGCAAGAAGACCTGTGTGTGTCTATTTGTGTAGGAAAAATGGAAGAAGAAAGAGAAATGGTAGAGAAGGAAAGTCAGGGAGGGTATCCACACCAGTAAAGCCGGTTTGCTCCCCTACATGGGTGAACGAGAAGGTAAAGATTGAATGAAAGAAGTTGAGAGAAGAGTGTAAAGAGAGAGAAAGATAACACAGCACAAACACAAACGCGCAGACAGTTACATGCCAATCACGTTCGCGTGGTATACAAGACATCGCTGTCACAGCCACTTGTCCAAAATTAGCTTTTTCTAAGAAACTTCAGGAGTTCTTTGGTCGCTTTCAGCTGCGATGTCCTGTCAAGAATACAATCAAAAGGCATTCGTCTATTGTTACTGTGCCCCAGAACGGACGCCAGTGACTGTCCCTTAACGTCGTATACCAGGCAGTCACACAGTATGTAGCGCAGCGTCTCCTCGCTATGAAAGGCGTCGCAGAGAGCGTTGTCGGCCATACCAATGTGATAGGAGTATGATTTATTGAGTGCCATGCCTAACCACAAACAATAAAGCAGTGCGGCATCGCTCCAGCTGAGTCCAGTTCGCACATGGATCATCATCAAACAAGCTGCTCTGGTGTTGATGATTGGTGTGGTTCGTCAGGCTGGTTGGTGGGCACCATGGAGATAGCGTGATTTCCTGTGCAAGCCTTCGAAGCCTGTTAGCAGCGTCAGACCTTGAAAGTGGTATGGTATCTTGCTGTGTTCCTTTAAGAGCTACCCGAGTGGCATCGGCGACATGTTCGTTTTCAATGACGCCGCAGTGACTTGGAAGCCACTGAAAAGGCACGTGGTGCCCTTTCGCATGTGCTGCATGGAAAAGACGTAGAATTTCAAACACGAGCCACACTATATGTGGCACTCGACAAGCGGGATGTGTTGCCCATATACATGTGTTTATAACAAATTCTCATCGATTTACAGCATGTTGTGCTCTATATGCCATGAGACAGCAACGAGCTGTCTTTGTGCGAAGAGACGCATATGTACTTGGAAAAAATGGTTGACGATTTAGAACCACTATGCACTCTACTGTATGAGAGCACTAGGCTCTTTTGAGAATAAGTCCAACAAAGGACTACCCCAGAATGAATATCAAAAGAACACAAATAGCTTGATTACATTAATGACATCGCACTTGGCCTTCCCGGTTCATCTTAGTATACGCTCGTCAGAAAATGGATAATCATAATGACTAATTTATTAGGATTTTAAATGCGAAGCATTTCTTAGCGAACTTCGGTGACTTTGAGCGTATTTATCTATTTATCTAGCCGCTTACGCTTGGGTGTTCTCGTGGTCACCCCCTCAACTTGGCGTGAACCAAAATCAACATGAGAGGGTATATAAGATGGTTTGACGAATATGACGCGCTGGTCAACGCATGAATAATATCACAATCCCGTTGCGTAACGCCGTCAAACACTTCCCGCCAGACAGTGGCACATACCCATGGGCGGGTATGTGCCACTAGTATGTGGGTATGTGCCACAGGTGATTGTCACAGCTAACGCGCGAGCGTTAAGAAATGCCCGACATTGGTAGCATCGACCCGACGAATCCAAAGAATAAATAAGGGTCCCAGCTGGAGGAGGAGGAGGAGGAAACAACTTTAATGATGCCAAAAATGAGTCAGGTGAGGGAGGGGAAGGGGGTCAGGGACGAAGAAGACGATGAGCCCTCAGGCCGCTAGGTGGCCGAAAGTCCGCGCGCTTCGGCGACCCCTATGGCCCAGCCTACGATCCGGAGATGGTCGTCCGGTCATGAGCTGCGCAGAGCAGCCTCCCATCACACCTGTCGCTCAGCCCCCGCAAAGGGGGATTCGGCTTGTTTCGGCAAGTTCTATATGTATGAGGAAAGTCGGCTCGGGGACTCGAGCAGAGGTGACAATGAATTAAGGTGTCATGTGGGTGAATTTTAGAATGTATGAAGAAGGAAATCAAGGTGCCCGTTTGGAGTCGGCGTCAAACGATTTGCTCAGTCTGGGACAGTGACTTATGGTCTGGTAGGCAGATCATGCGGGAATCGCGGTAATGTAAAGTAAATTAACGGTAAGTGAAGAGGCACTCTCGCGCACTGCAAAAGGAAGGCAGACCGTCCACTGCCCGGTTCACGAATGCTCGGGCTTGCTCGTAGACGGCTGTATTCCCGGGATGTCCACAATGCGCGGCGACCCACAAAATGGTGATTATTCGTTGAGGGGAAGGGAGGAATCGTAGGATACGTTGTGCAGGTTCATGAGTGGGACGCATAGCAAAATTACGAATGGCAATTTTTGAGTCTGAGAAGATATATTCCGCCTGGGTGGGAGCAATCGCTAACGCTATCGCTGCTTCTTTCGCCTCGATTGGTTGAGCCACTCGGTCGAAGGTGGCACTACAAAGTAATTTCTGGGAATTGTCTAATACTGCCACCGCGAAGGCAGGACCATGGGAGTATTCTGCAGCATCGACATAAGCGACCGGAGTCGAAGATGCGTAGCGCTTATGAAGTGATCTGGCTATCCGCCGGTCGTGATTATGGATGGGGAGGGTATTTTCAGGCAATGGCGGTATCAGGAGACTGTCGCTAATGTGTTCAGGGGTTAATTTTGTGGAGCTGGTGCATCCTGTGAGGTTGATTTTTAGGTGCTGAAGGAGCAGCCTTCCTGTTTCGGATTGCGAAAGTCGGGCATAGTGGCTGATGAGGTGCGCTTCGATTAGTTCATCTATTGTGTTATGCACCCCAACTGGAGAAGATTGTTCGTAGCGGTACTTTTAGGCAGGCGCAGAGCAGGTTTACATGCCGTACGAATGAAATGATCTATCTGATCCCTCTCTAGAGATGAAAGGGAAGGTTCCAGCTGGAATCAAACCCAAGCATTCTGCGTGGCAATGAAGTATTTTACCACAGAGCTACGCCAGGTATCGGAACGACTCTTCAAGTAGACGCCAATCTTCGTGAAACGTCCATGGTGGTTTCAGATAACTACGGCGCTGCGCGATACCCGAGTTGTGATCTCATAACAGCTTTCGCAGTAACATCACGTAACATATGCGGCTGGTTAACGTATGTGTGTGCGTGGATTTGTACCATCGGCATCAAATGAAGCCCGAACAATGGCAAGCCTTCGCGATTGTATAGTTTGCGCCGTGCTCTAATCATCGTTGACAGGCACGCATATATACACACAGCTGCCGAAAAGGACGAGCGCGCCTGTCAACGGTGACAAGTTGACGGCGCGCACTATACCATCGCAAAGGCTTGCCACTGTTCGGGTTTCACTTGACGCTGACGGTAGATATATTTAGCGCTACTTCAGAACATCTGGCTTAATTCAAAAAATTACAACCCTCTCACCTTTCATGCGCATGCTTTGCATAACCTCGATGCCCAAGGTATACGTTGGATCTGCCGAATTTTTCTTTCCCCTCTATGATGCTGCTTACAGTGGACGCAGCGCAATACAATCCACGGTGGTTCCTTCGAACGTGCCTTCGAGAGAACCGCGTTCAAGAGCTCAAGTACGACGGCACATCGACCAGCACACACCGCGAAGAACCTTGGAAAGCACACGTGGAGCGACGGGGAGAACTACGTTCCGAATTTCACTTGATGACTCTCGTAAAAAAAAGGTGCGTAAAAAGGAGTAAAAAAAAAAAAGCACACGTTCCCTGAGCGCTTCGCTGCATGCCGTCTTGCCGTCGCTCATTGATTGTCGTTCGACCGACGGGCTTTTAACGACCCGTTCTCGTCGCTCGTTGCTCGTTGCTTTCCCCTCCACGGTGTTGCACTCCACGCTCCACTTTAAAGCGCCACACTGTGACCCATCCCTCTCAATCTAAACATACGTACACCCCCCCCCCCCCCCATCCGTTTTACATCTTTATACCTACCTGCGTCCCATTAAAACCGAGACGTGAGCCACGCAGGAAACGGAAACAGCGGAAGCGTGAAATGGGCGTGAGCGATTTCGAAACGCGAACATGCGCGAAAGCGGGCGACTCACTCTGGGAAAGGGACGCTTCGCGATAACGAGAGAGAGTGTAGTAACGGCTTCGTTGTAACGCGCCTGTGAGCTGGGAAAATGGGGCGGGGGGAGGAAAGTATGGCGTTCATCAAAGCACTGACTCGTGCATCGAGTACACGTGGTTTGGTGTGGTTACTCCTTCTTTCTTCATTTGTTTCCCGTTTAACACTTGTATACAATGTATAGAAAGCTGGATCTGAATCATCGCTACAAAAGAAAGCACCAGAAGTTTGTTCTGTAAGAACACGTGGTTTGTGCAGATACCCTCTTGTTGTCTTCATTTGTGGCCGTTTCAATTTCGTTTATGTTGGGCAGGTCGACACCGAGCTTTTTCGCTGTAGCGAGGGAGCGCTTGATACCGACTTCTTTATTGCTCGGCAGTCACTTGGAAGGATAGAAAGGTATAGCGGAAAATAAAGCAGCACTGGAAGGTACAGGATGGCAAGGAATTACGATTAGTGCGATCGCTCCCAGTGAACTTGTACGAGCCCGTATTACTCTGTTTTGTATACTTTATAGAGAGCGGTACCAAGCTCTTCACTGTAGCGGGAGATTACATGTGCTTTCTGGTCCTCGCTAAAGCGTGTCAGTGAATTGAAAAAACGGAATGTAACGTCCAGTGAAACATTGATAGGTGACGCGGAGATGGAGTGCGTTTTGTGCTATGTATACCCTGTTTGATTTCATTTCGCTTCGTCTGACTTTGTAGCATGTAGGAATCGGTATACACGTTTTTAAAGAAATAATAACGAACGACGCGTGGAGATATTGCTGGAAAGATAAATTGGAGCTGTGCTTGGATCTCGATTCTAAGCAGGAGACTGCTTACCGAAGGGATGGGAGAGGACCCAAAGCACGTTTCGTCGTTCGGCCCCTTGGTTTCGGTTGAGGAAATCATTTTGTTCAAGAGTCCCTTAGTACATCACAACACGGGAGCTGTTTTTATCGGCTTCCGCTGCACCGAATTCGTCGAGGTTTATCGCGTTCACAAAGTGAAAGTCTTGCAACACGATAGAGAGCAAATTTTTATGTGAATTGACCAAATGTACTACACTGAAATTGTAGCAAATCGCCCAATTAAAAAAAAGTACATCAAGGTTAAAAATCTGTAATTGAGCTTCAAAAAATACTGGAATACACTTACTTGAGTGACACTTACTGATACATATCAAGAGGATGTGATTGATGTAATGTACACTGATCAGAAATGCATCAATAAGTGGGTGTGTCAGAAAAAGATAACTAGATAACTTCCATTCCAAACATTACAACAATAATTTATTTGCGCAACGTCGCGTGTCCTGTACACTCACGTGTGATTCCCGTATACCCGTAGTTTGTTCTCATTTATTGGAGGTATAACCTTTATGACCCAAAATAACACACACACGCACACACACACACACACACACACACACACACACACACGCACACGCACACGCACACGCACACGCACATGCACACGCACACACACGCACACGCACACACGCACACACACACACACACACACAGAGAGAGACGGACGAACAGACAGACACACACACACACAGATAGAGAGACAGACAGACAGACAGACACACACACGCGCGCGCGCAAAATTAACTGTACAACTTGACATTGCAATGAGCAATATATTTTTTCTTCAACTTGAAAGCTGTCTCGTCAGTTTCTTTTTGTTTGCTTAGCCCTACCTTTCTACGAAGTTCATTGTATCGCTACGCTCTTCGACATTTACTTAACAGGAGCCAGAGATGGCATCGTGTCGCATTTTATACGCAATTGTCTCGGCCCCTTCCTGTGCAATCATCACTCTACGCCATGCAGATGTGTCTTGTGCTATACGGTGTGCCATCCTGACTACGCAGGAGCGTACACTGTCGTTGACTGGCTCTGCACGGCCTGTTGTGTGCGGAAACGAAGTATACGCGGAAGAGGCATGGGAGGCATGTATTGCATTTCCCGGAAAGGTATATACTACACGTGGCGCCTCTTGCGGGGCTTTCAATTGATCTCCCATCGACCCGTGAAAGCGAACACTCCTTTGTAGCCAGCCATTGTTTGAGCTGCGTGGTGAACCGTTTAATGCCATTCGTGCTCACGGGGCTATGGTCTGTGCTACGCGGGGTTTAGATGCGTGTATACTCCGAATCGAGCGCCCTTTTACGGGAGAACACCATGGTTGTCGCTTTGGTCTCAATCGGTGCGTGGGTCGCCGATGAGCATTTTGCGTGTACGGACGGGTTCGTAACACGGGAATAGGCAAAGACTTTTGTTTTTCTTTCTGAACAGCAATCACTGCATTGTGGAATCGGCTGGACAGCTTGAAAGCATTAGCTCGCGCTCCTGCCCCTCCGTTTCATTCGTGATCGGAAACGCGGAAAATCGGAGCCTGTAATCACGTGTGCTATGCGCTGTATATATATAAAAAGGAGTAACTGATGGAGCTTTAGAGGTGAGACATGAAAAAAAAGAAAAACCGTAGAACAATTCTCGTTTTTTTTTGCTTTTAATAGGCTGAAAAACGAGCGTAAAAAACACTCACGTACACGCAGCAAAAGAAACAAACAAAGTAGGAAACATCCGTAAATCAAGCAAAAAGAAATCGCGAACAGCCCACAGACGAGCATGATTCTTGAAATAAAAGCCTTGCAAGCTCAGACGCGTGTTAAACTAGAGGAGTTTTGTACAGGTGTAACGAAGACAATCGCAACGGGCCCCATGAGCTCGTTTGGAACGTGTGTGCAAAACAACGGTCTAAGTTATATCATGGGGGACGTGGCACTCTAGGTAATTTTATCTAGAGTATTTACGTAGAGTCAAGACAACCTATATAAGCTTTAGCGTTTCACTCCCGCATCCACAAGCAACCCCGCTATGGTCGATGTAATCTTTCTCAGGGGTCTCGTGTTTCCATCTTCGCGCTCGCCTGTCAGTTGCCCCCGTGTGACGTAATCACTATCGGCATCGATGCTGGGCCCCGTCTTCGAGTCGCGCGTCTGAAATAGGTCGCTGCTCTGCAAGATGTATGGTCACGTAGATGCGTATACGTAGTGGCTGGCTTATTTTGTTTATGTTTGCGTCGGATGTAATAGTCAATATTTCATTGCAAATCACCATGCATCAACACTGCAACCGAGACATGCTAGGAGTGAGGGTCGTTGGGGACGTTCCGAATAAGATTCTTATTTTCGTGTGAAAACTTGGAAAGGTAGGTTACGTTTTGGTTAGTGTACTAGTAATTTTGGTCGTCGTAGTTGTCGTCACTAGCGCCGCCATCGTGGGCGTCTGAAGGCACACGGAAGTGTTGGAATATGTAGCTTCTTATTTGTTTTTTCATAAGAGGTAATTACTTTGTTTACTTTGCGCAATACGAAGCATAAACAACAATCTGAAGGTCGTGGGTTCGATCACGGCCATGACGGTCTCATTTAGATGGAGGCGAGATGATATAAGGCTCATGTACTGCGAGAAGCCAGTGTATGTTAAAGAACACCAGGTGGTACAAATTTCCGGAGCCCTCCACTACACGGCGTCTGTCATAATCATACCATGGTTTTGGGACGTACACCCCATAGAATATTATTACTATTGGAGCATAAACGAGAAAAATAGAGAAAAAAAACAAAAAAGAGGTTTTGATTGCTGACGTTGTTTGACCGTTTGTTTAAATACGCACATTATCCAACAAGAAGTAGCATGCCAATACAAAGAGACACTATCGGGTGGTAACGCAATGCTATTGAAGCACATGGTTTGAATTGCTTCGAGACGGCAGAGTAAACAGACCGGCTTCTTCATTCCTTGACTCTGACGTCTTTTTCGTGGCGACGGCCACACAATGCAGATTCCGCGTGCTCCCGACGCTCTCTGGACGACTATACCCGTCTGACTGTCGCAAACTGATTACATCTTTCTTAACTCCTGCTGGCACCGCTTCGTCTGGAACCTCTCTTGCCCCGGCCGTCTGCGAATGTTTGCCGCCCCCACCGAAAGCGAATCATGCGGGCAAGCGGTCGGGCGGGCAGATAGGCGAGGTGGGCTCTATTGTGGGTCTGTTGTTGTCCTCCATTTTGACGTCGTGCCGTCAGATCGAAAGCGATCGTGTGATTCGGAACGCAGGCACACGTCTTCTTCAGGCTACTGTCGCTTCCAATCTCTCCGCGCAGCAGGCGCCTATATATATAGAGGTGGAGGTATTGGATGTCTCGGCAAACATGATGAGAATGCAGCCGTTCCTCTCTGACCAGTCAATAGAGTGAATTTTTATTACACTAATGCTGACTTCGGAACGCTATAGTATAAGGCACAAGCGGCTTGCTATCATCTCCGGCTTTTCAGTAAGTAGACGCTTTAATATAATAGCAATGCCGCTATAAATAATATTTTAAAGTGTTGCTCTGTCGCTCAAATTTTCATCATTTACCAGAAAACGTTTTAGCGGCACTGAGGAAAGTAAACGTCACTTTTTTTTTTCATTTACTCTTCAGTTTAGGTTCTCTTTTTCTTATCAAATCGCTCGTTTATGTGTGCGTGTGTATATATATGGTTGTTTTGGAACGTTGAACACCAAGAATTATTATTGTGTGCGTGCGTGCGTATCTTACATTATGTGAGTGAACAGCCAACACGTATCAGTGGTAGCATTGTTCCTAATTACGGTAATTAGAAAATCTTTTTTTCCGAAGTTAGTTATTTAGTGTACTGGTCTAAATGAGTACTTTCTTTTTCGGAATTTCAGCTCGTACTTCTTTTTATGCTGACCGAGAACTACATCTTAATCCCCACTTTACTCCTCATAAAATGCTCCGCTTAAAGAGAAAAGATTAAGGAAATTAAAAGTACTAGGGCAGCTGACGTGTGCAGGCAGACGTCTCACAAATGATTCAGCTCTGCAGCTCGTACACACCGGATACACGCATACAGAGGCGCGACGCAGGACCATTTTTTTCCCGCGTGGAGGTGGCGCGAGATCAGTTTGATCAAATCTTCGAGACGCGCCTCGGAATCCGGAAGACCCCCTGGTGAGAGCCTCTCCCACCGCGTGGCGCTGTGAACGTTTGTCGCGACGCCATTGTCACAGACATCTTACATACGTCACGTAGGGCGCATAACAGCTTTTTCTTAAGCGCAGGCGTTCTCAGGAGAACGCAAGGAAATTCCAGAATATGAGTTCTGTGAGGGTGGGAATGCATGGGCGAATGCGGGTGGGTGCCGCGGGGTTTGTGTGTGTGTGTGTGTGTGTGTGTGTGTGTGTGTGTGTGTGTAAGTGTGTGTGTGTGTGTGTGTGTGTGTTTGTTTTTCTTTGTTTTGTTTTGACAAGAATATCGCGAAAACCAACAAGGACGATCCATAACTCGAACGGCGCTTAGGATCAGGGTAATGATGCTGATATGACTTCTAAAACTTTGAATGATGTTTGACAGAAGGAAGCTACTCGCTTTTTAATTCTGCGAATTATGATGACTGTGATGATGATGGCAATGATGATGCATCTACCATGGCTTAAATACACAAAGTGGTCAAGAATTTTTCAGATGGATTAAAAAAATACGAAGTATTCAACATAAAAAATATAACAAACGTAAGAAAAAGTATATAAACGTACATTAAAATGGAAAGAATGCAATCATTGTTTTTTAACCAGTCAGATCAGACAGTAAAGTCCAATTCGTCGTCGTCATAAACTTTTATTATACGAAAAGGATGTATAATGGGATAAGAATAGTTCAGGTTTCATCTCCAGAACCGCAATACGATTACAAGAGACGCCGTCGCGGAAGGCTTCGGAAATTTTTTACCTTCCAGTGTTCTTTGACGCGCACCTGAGCAGACGGGTCTTTAACATTTCGTCTTTATTGAAATGCGGTCGCCCCGGCCAGGATTTGATCCCGCTACCATCGGATCAGCAGTCGAGCACCATAAACATACTGCAGACCGCAGTGGCGGGTAGTAAGGTATATCTTGCCATCGCGTCAGACTTCTCATTAAAGTAATTATGAAAGCGTTAATTATGTAGAAAAATGCGAAATGAAATTCGGTGCGTGTTTTCCCGGGAAACAAAACGTCATCAAACATTCTGAAGGGTGGTCATGGCAGACGATTACATCGGCGTGCGCTGTAATTCACAAAGTATATGTTCACCCTCTGTTTCCAAGTTGATTGTATGCACGACGAGAGCTATGCGCAGTTTATTTCTTGCGAACTTTTTTTTCTTTCAAAAAGTACACTGATCTCATCTCTGTATACTTCCTACACAAACCTCCGCACAGATTCATTTTTCATTTTTGTATCACTGCTGTGTTTTTTTTTTTCATTTTACGCGCTGTCCGAAAGTTGCCTTTACTTTAATATGCCAAACCGATCTTTAATACAAATCATATTTACACGATGCACTGAACTTTGTTTGTTTGTTTGTTTGTTTGTTTATTTGTTTGTGTGTTTGTTTGTTCATTCGTTAACTGACAGGAGTTATTTCGCATGGTACCACCAATTGTGCTGATATAGTTTTCCCTGTCCTGTTCGCTCAACTGTACGCAAAAACAACAACAACCTTCTAACATCGTAGCGTGCTGTCTCGGGATGATCTTTTCCGAGAAGGTCCATATAGGGGGTGCAACAAGTAGTTTATGAACGAGTATATTTTAACAACAGTGACCACTCACGTGATATCATTTCTCACAGACGCATCACTTCCAAATAATTTTTTTTTCATTTTCACGAGGGATACTTAGCTGTAAATTATCTTGGTATCAACCTGGTTAACAGTGAAATTCGGTAACACCCTTCTTTACTTCCTGTTTTACTATACAGGCAACATGCAGGGCCTCACTGCGACCGACGACTTCCTGTTCCCTCCGCCTCCATGGGCTCTCCACAGCCTCCCTCTTGGAGTTTCTGGAAGTGACCTGAATTACTGCCAACCCTTACCGCAACGACACTGCATTTCCAATTGGCTTTCCTCACAAAAGGATGGGACCCCGACTGTTTATCCTTCTATCTTTCTTCTATATTTCCCTTTTATGCTATCCTTTTTATTTCCCACATCCCCTTTCCCTGACGCTGCGCCGTGTTCCATATTGGGCTTCAGAATTAAGCGTCATTTCTGCAATAACCACTATAGAACTATACTACTACTACTTCCTGTCTTTCCCTAGTTTCTCTCTCTTCCTTCTACTGCATGCAATCTGCTCCATATGTTTCCCGGACGTAAATATTTACCGTATGTAGATTTGGGCGATTTTTTGCATACCGTAATGGAGTGGTTCTAAATGAGCTTCAGCACATTGCACTATAGGCATATAGAGTAAGAAAGACAAATCAAAGGACACGGCTGTGTGGGTAAGCACACTCGAGCACACGCACGCAGTGTCAAGGCTTGCAAATGGAACTCATTCTGCCTCATACTGCTATAGCCGGACTTCGCTACAGCGTCACGTCCAGCTATGCCTGCTGGATACATTATAATATGTTAATAATAATAGAAACCGTATCTGGAATTTCACGGGCCCAAAACCACGATATGATTGAGAGACGCCGTTGTAGAAGGCTCCGGAGATTCAGATCATCTGGTGTTCATCAACTTGCACTGGCATCGCACAGTAACACGAGAATCTATACTATACTTCGCATCCGTCTAAATGCGACCTCGGCGGCCGGAATCGAACCCGTGACCTTCGGCTTAAGCACCACCGCAGTGGACCATATGCTAACAGGTTCCACGAGACACTGCCACAATTGATACGCAACGCAGGCCTTACAGCACAGATCCAATACCACCAACCTCACCCTTTCTTCGAGTTTGCCTTATCGGTTTTAAATCTTTATCGCGCATCATGAACAAATTGGGCCAGTATTCATGACCCAGTCTTGTCCTTATCTTTCACTCTGTTATCATTTGTGCGCCTTTAGAGAGCATGCGGACAGTACAGGAAGGTGAGGACATCAGGTAAGGCCGAGGTTGGTTTGTGAATAGGGGCCTTATACAGAGAAAGAATTGTGCCTTAAGGGCAAACCTTCGCACAATTGGAAAAAAAAAACATACACGCACACTAGCCGTATCACTGTTACGTATACTGTTTAGCCTACGCACACCTTCGGTAAACAACGTCGTCGAAAGTGTTGCGCTTCCGATGATACAGCGGAGGAGGGGGTGTACACTGAGGGTTTCGCACGGCGCGTTCCTGAAAGTAATCGGAGCCTGTCATCTCCCGTTTTGTGGCAGTTTACCGAGAGCTAGCCGAGCTCGCCGCGACAGAGAGACGGAGAAAGAAAACTGGAAAGGGGGAGGCTAACAAATGGAACGAAATGCGAGAAAGGAAAGGGCCGTGGTCGGCCTTCGTGGGCGCACACCTGAGTACTTTCTGCTCCCTTCATTCTGCGCCCTGTATACTTTATTCAGCACCTACACTTTTCTTTCTTTCTTCTTTCTTTCTTTCTTTCTTTCTTTCTTTCTTTCTTTCTTTCTTTCTTTCTTTCTTTCTTTTTTCTTTCTTTCTTTCTTTCTTTCTTTTCATTTTATCTGGAGCTCGTATGGTAGTTCCGGCATAGCGGCAGCATGGGGACTGTATTGACACGCGTGAAGGGGGCGTGTGTTCCCTATACGTGCGTGCGGTCGGTGCGCAGTTTCACCCTCGGAGACTCCTTGGAGCGCGCCACTTGTGTTTGAGTGGTTGCTCGCGAAAGGAGAAGGTGTACGGCGACGACGAAGACGTCTGGGCCAGCGTCTTCGCCCCACCGAAACTGCCGTATACCGTGGTCGCCACCCGGGCTTGCTTGGTTGCGTCTTGGAGAAAAATCACGCGGCAAACCCCGATCGAAGGACGCTCCTCGCGTGTGCGATTTGGACACTTTCGCTAGCCTTCTTTGCCCCGACTCCGGGTGCGTGGACAGCCATGCCCCCGAGCGTGGACGGAGACTCCTTCCTTCCCGCTGCGGAAGCTTGCTTCCTCGTGGAGCGCCGGAAGAGGGGTGCGCGCAGGTGAGTGATCGTTTTGATTCTCACTATGATGATAATGATAATGATCATTACGGCGATTTGGAATATGACTTAGTGTTCGGGGATTGAAGTTCATTGGAAGAGGGGAGGGTGGGTAGGGCTTTTTTTTTCCTTCTTTTAAGGAGCGGCTATAACCCTCTAAGAAACAGGTCAGCTACAGCTTATTTGACAAGCCTTACATTGGCTACACTATATGTGTGTGCGTGTGTGCATGTGGGTCAATGTGAGGGGTGAATGACCACACGTTTTCTATATCTCTCGCCTCGATAAGAGCGTCGACTCTCCAATTCAGCAAACAAAGGTGTTTCGTGTTCTCCCTAAGTTTTCGCGTGCATCTTACCTTGTGGTGCCGTTTCAGTAGTATATATGAGGAGACACTTTAAAGCCCGTATATGCCACTGGAGTAGGGGGGGGGGGGGAGGTAGACTAAAGCCTTCCAGAATTTTTTTCTCTATTTTTTTCCTTTTTACACACACACACACACACACACACACACACACACACACACACAAACAACAACAACAGCAGCAATAACAATAACAACAATAACAATAACAACAATGACAATAACAATAACCATAAGAAAACAATAACAAAACAACAACAACGACAACGAGAACAACAACAATAAAAACAACAACAATAATAACAACAATAACAATAACACCAACAACACCAATAACAACACCAACAACAGTAACAATAACAGCAACAATAACAATAACAACAACAATAACAATAACAACAACTATAATAGCAATAATACTTAAAACAACGATATTAGTATATGGGACGCCGTGGTGGAGGGCTGCGGAAGTTTCGAACGCCTGAAGGGGTTCAATGTGTACTTAAAAAGGGCACATGGTGATCAAGCTTTTTGCCGCCATCGAAGTGTGGCCGCCGTGTTCGGGATTCGATCCAATAATCTTTGCGGCAGCCGTCAAACATTGCAACCCGCTACCAACCGAGACTGCTGTTCATAAACAGAGCGCCAAAGAAAGATGCCATCACGGATAAAAAGAGGTAACTTCGCAGCTAATACCCGGCTTTACAAGCTCGCAGCACCTTTTAGGTTAATCATGGGGGTCGCGGATAATTTCTTGGATAGTAATTAGGAAAGAGCCATCAACCTTTAGTGGTTGGCCAGTGGTGGTGTTGGTGTCTAAACTATGATTTGGGTTCTTCGAGGCGGGTGGGGGAGGGGTGTTTGTTAAATGAGTGAGAGAAAATAACCTCTATATACAAAGGTATTCCTACGTAACTTTTCTTAACATGTGTACTTCAAGGAACAGCAGTAAAAAGTATTCGTGTCCTTCGATCTATAGGCGAAGTGTCAAACTTACTCAATCAAAACACTTTCTCATGTCAGCCTTAACGTTATTTAGTGCAAAGTTAAAAGTAACCGTATTGTACCACTTCCTTGACTAATCCTATTACCGAAGTGGTATCAGCGTAAAAATTTAAGTGGAACAAGTAACCAAGTACATCTCTTTTTTTCTTTCTTTTTCTACATTTTTTACTCTCCCCGAGCCATTCTTGAGATGACTTTCGCGAAGCCTCATTTTGCCTATAGTTAATTGTAGTAATACGTTAGATAAAGAAAAACTTCGCTTTTGCGAATAGTATTTAGGTGAAATAGAAAAAATCAAGTAGAGGAAAATAAGATGAAATTGCTAAGAAAACCTAAATGCGTTTTAATTTAACTAGGTAAGTAAACAGAAAACAACCAGTACCATGGCGTAAGGACCCCTTATGCTTCAGCATTTTTTTTCTGCTCGATTTCTTACTTCGACGTCATCAGGATGCATGTCAGCTTTAGACTGCGACTTTGACGACATCCTCTCTAAGAGGAAAATGATATCCCTATTCTTATGTATAACATTGTCTATTTCATCTTACTTTTCTGCAATAATCAAATAAAGAAAAAGAAAAAATCGCTCATACAGAACTGCTTGTAGAACCATGTTCATTCATTCATTCATTGTCAGCCTATTTATGTCGGCTGCACAACGGACGCTTCACCCAATGAGTCTCAGTTTGTCCCAACCTGTGCGAGCCGATTCTGTTTTGTCCCTGCAAACTTCCTAACTTCGTCACTCTATCTAAATCTCCGCCATCCCCGACTGCGCTTTTCATCCCTTGGTGAACATTGTGTAGCTTGCACCTACCACCACTTGCCTTTTCCACGCATCACGTGGTCAGCCTGCAGGTTCACTTTTTTTTTGCCTGAGGTCATCTGGGGCCCCCGCAACCCCTCCTTGCTATGGGACCCATTCTGCCATCCTCCGAGCAGTTAGAATTCCTTATCAGTTTCTGTTCCATTGCAGGCTGCGCGGTTCTTAACATTTGCAGTATACTTTCCTTCTTAAGCTCCCTGTTTCAGCCCTATGTATTCGAACTGGGAGTACGCAGTAATTGTACGTTTTTGCTTTAATGACAATTGTAGGTTCCTTGATAATATAATGAAAACAAGAAAAGTTAAACGGGATGGACCACCATCGTTTCAACACGTGAATGCATGGGTATAGGGAGAGAGGGAGGGGAATTATGAAAACGCAAAAAAAAAAATATTACACGGTAATTTCACCCATCCCCTGATTGTTTCCGTGACCTGATATATGGTTATGTTTACAATAGGAGACACTCGATCAAACTCCCATTCTACTGTAAATATAGTCATGTTAACTTCAATTTCGACGAGCGTTACGTGTACCATGTATGATTCAAACCTCCCTTCAGATGCCCTCACACACCATGCACGGCTGCTTGAGCAACTTATTAAGCTGATTTTTCGCGAACCCCTGTCTCTCACCTGAAATACCTCAACTATATATATATATATATATATATATACCGACTGACCTTTATTGCAAGATAAAATGACCTTGCATGCATCCGTCAATTACGACACGTCGAGCTTTATTACCCATATAAATAAGAATTGTTGGGATTTAACGTCCCAAATCCACGATATTATTGTGAGCGACGCCGCGGAAATTTCGACCAGTCGGGTTTCTTTAACGTTGCACCTAAATATATTCACACGGGCCTCTATAACCTCATCGCCCCCATAGAAAAAAGCGGCCGGCGTATCCGGGATTCGATCCCGCCACCTTCACGCCAGCAGTCTATAGCTCCACAACCTTATTTAGCGCACGACAAGCTCTCTTCGCAAGCACAACTTCTGTGGAGGATGAGTGTGTGTCACTTTGCAACTGAGATCGCACCCTTTTCTATATTACTGTCACGATGACGATGCATTTTTTTTATCCCACTCAACCGTTTTGCCTCCCGCGGTGCCTTCTGGTCGTCCCTTATCCGGCCTGCCTAGTTCCGGTCGCGTGCGGCCACGTGAATCAAAGTTTGGGGACGGCACGAGCATGCACGGATGTCGCGCGAACGCCACCTCAACGGCACATGCTGCGTCCGTTGAGAACAACAGCCGCACCGTGCGCTCCAGGTCTCCAGCTGAGTCTCGGTATTCTTCAGTGAGCCCGCGCGTGCTGCCGTCTCCGGTTACGCGAAGCTTGTATTCAATCAAGACACGTGCGCCTCGCGGTTGCGGTTTCCGCCGCTTCGTTTTCATCGTTGTCGTAACCGTCAATCGCACCCGTTTTCTTATCGTTTTTTTCAACTTTTACGTTTTTAAAGACGATAGTCTTTCTTGGGCACCTTCGACGCAAAAATTTTGATCTGTCTGTCTGTCTGTACATTTGTCCGTTTGTCCACTCTTATAGCGACACCGGGTACTTAAAACGACCGACCCCATCCACAGCACCCACCAATGTTGCTCAAGGTTTAGCGTTCATACTTGTGCGATTTTCAATTAAAAATCAATTACTGCGCATGTCTGGGGCTCTATAACAAAACGTGTATATTCTGCATGCTCGTCTTTTAGTAGAAAAGGCATACATAAGTCATTCTAAGGACCGTAGCACTTATCACGCTGCGCTGACCATGCAACGCTTGCACGAAAAGGCGAGTGTTTCCAATGATTTGCCAAGACGACATGGTGGTGGCATTTACCCACCACCTTGCGTTCTACACCGTATCACCTTTGAGACGGGCGCGCACACCCGTCTCAGAGCCACGCGCTTCGTTTTCTAAGATAACTGCGAGATGGCGCTCATGTCTCACGTGCGACTTGACTCGATGCGCTCGTTCGCCTCCGCCGGACGCTCGAGACGCTCTCGCAGCGCCTCCAGAACACCGTTGACCAATTTTCTTGTGCAGAACATCAAACAAACGTTTTGTTCACTCCCTCCACAGGCAAGACTATCGTCTTTCGACGACATTTGCAGATTAACATGCAGATGCGGGACCATCTTTTTTCTTTCAAAATTAACCTGTTCTTGTTCTGCTCTCTCCTCCAATATTTAGTTTCTTTAGATAGTATTGTGACGCAAGCACCTGTGGAAGCGTCGACACAGTTCGGGCATTTGAGCGGATTATTTCCTGGAGCGTACGCTTTGCAGGAAAGAAAATAACCTCGCTATGTTGCATAATCCGGAAGCTACCCGAGCTTTTACATGATTGGTTAATTTTTTCGCTTTCAGCAAAAGGAAGCTTGTGGTGCAGAAAGTAAAAAAAAAAACGAGGCATGAAATTATATATACGTAAGGGTTCAAACATGTTAACCACTGTTTCTTAATACTTTCTAGAGCCCTAATTCACTGAGGGACCCGTTGACTCGTCTTTCCTTGAAAGAAGGTTATGGTGGAATTGAAAAATAATAATAAAAGGAGGGTTTGGTTGGCATTTGGATGGCTCAGCGGCGTTCAACAAATATAAGTCAAATTTTCAAACTTCGGAATCATAATATAGATGAACGTTAGCTACACATTCATGAAGGGGAGGTGTAAATGTATAGGACAAGGCAGACGCGGCTGTTATTTCCATTTGTCAGAATTTCTGCGGAATTGTTTTTTAGCGTGCCGCGACCAACAGCGCTTCTTAACTTACTTAAGGCTTACACGAAAAACACTTCAAATCACTAAAAAAACTCACCTATATACCAATTCAGCAGCGTTGCTTGTTACACTTAAGAACACACACACAGACTGCAGGGACTATTTTCGTGTGACATGATCCAGACTCGCATTTCGTTTAGACACACGTTTGCCGATCAAGCGTCTCTTCTACACACATTCATTGAGGCAGTTCTACCGCCAAGATTTCTGAGCAAGCGTCACTTGCCGAAGCAGTTTTCTCATCTGTGTTTCTTCCAAGGTTTGTTCATGTAAGTTGGCGTACTATGAAAAAAAAAAAATGGCAGCATATCCACGGGGTGAATGATCGAGAGTGAGGCGAAGCATCCGTCCGTCCATTCGTTCTTGCTTCCGTCCATCCATGCGTCCGTCTGTGTGACCGCCCGTGCGTCCATCCGCCCGTCCGTGCGTGCGTCTGTTCGTGCGTCCGCACGTCCATCTGTGTGTCCATCCCTGCGTTCGTCCATGCATCCGCCCCTGCGTCCGTCCATGCGTCAATCCGTCCGTGCAGCAATCCATGCGTCCATCTCGCATCTTTTCATCATATAATCCTCATATAGAAGCACCGCCATTCAGCGGACATTCCATGTACTAAACGAGAGCACACGCACACTTTCTTACGGCTTGCGCTTCGTGTCTACTTCCCACCTTTAACCACTTCGAGTTCATGGTATATACTAGTTCACTGTATTCATGCACTGCGGTCCAACGCTCGCTAAACCTTTTTAAAACCGAGGAGATTACGCCCAGAGAGTATAACGTAGCAACCCTTTCTTTTCAGGTAGTGCTCAATGTACATGCCAATGGCTGCTAATGGGGAATGAGAGACAGGAGAATTTGGCTTTCAGTTAACGCGCACGCTGCGAATTTTTTATTGTTCAACAACGCACAGGAGAAATCTCCCACCGCCACCACCTTGCAGGTCAAGACGTAAGACTGGTATACGCATTACGACGAGGGACGAACGGGTGCCGCTTTAAGGAGCTTCGCCTCTCAAAAATCCGGCTGTGTGCGAGCTGCACTTCGATGAGGAGTACATCTCCCGGCACTTCGAGCACACTGTGAATGGTGAAATTGTCCGTATTGAATGGGGTAGGCCCATAGGTGTGCTTGCCGTTTGGGGAGCGGGGGGGGGGGGCGGAGGTTTGTTGCAGGGCACCTGCTCCCTATTAAATAATGGTATGAGGCAGACTTGCGCCCACTAATAGAGCGCCCCGTCTCCTAATTAATGTATAGAGCAGATTTAGCGCCCATCTCCTAGGTGAATAGGGGGGGGGGGGCGCTAAACCTGTTTAATACCAACGTTAGCAAACAGTTACTAGCTGCAGCCGCTACACTAACTTTTTGCGACCTGTTTAGTACATATGTTAGTAAGCAGTTAGTAACTGGAATGAAAGAGGTAGTAACTGTATTTGTTACCTTTCTTGCTCCGTTATACTACCTTTTTGTTACCCGGCTGCTGACTACTTAATCCAAAACAGTCTGTGATTCCAATTCTGATAATTTATGAGAGGAATCGTCTCAACGTAACATCATTAAACAAAAAAATCACGTAGATTTCCATAGATCAAGAAAAAAATTTTGTTTTGTATTACGCAACTGACATATGTAAACGTCATTCTGATATTGTTAAAACGAAGTACAAGTTAACAAACAATAAGCAAGTGATATACACACGTTTTAATAGACAAGTACAACAAACTTAGTAGATTACAGCAAATTAACAAGACCGGCTGATCAAAATAACAAGACGGTCACTATTAATCCGGAGGACAGTCACAATTGTCCCACTGCAGCGTGTCTCCAAATATTATCGTTGTTTTGGCACGTCAAACACTAAAAACGATTATTATTTTTTAACCACTGATATACTAGCTGTGTGAAGCATTCAAATGCACTGAGACTATGTTAATAAGTACGGTATCCTGTTTCGGCCACTGTAAATAACGGGCCTTTTTGTGGCCCTTTTAAAATAAACAAATATGACATATATTTTTTTTCTTTTACAACTAAAGCTGATTAAAAGTCTCGTGATACGTCCCCAAACGCACGTATTCGGGTAGTATGATATAGTGTTCCAGATCCACATTTGCTATAATCCATTCAGAAAGACAAGTGCTTTCCTGTGCCAGACATGCACCTGCAAAGTAGGGGCCATATATACCCCACGCGTACATAACACTGTCGCGTAAAAAGATAGCGAACTTCTTAGGTCTATGTATTCGTCGGTACTCATTGCACTCCACGCAAGATTACCCGATGTTGTGTAGTAATGAGACATTGATTGACCAACAATAGCAATGAAGAAAGACTATATACCAAATTAAATAACAGGGTAGTTTAGGTTGCTACTTTTTTTGAAACCTTAAAAGTTGCTGCCCGTGGGTGGTAACAGCTATAGTAGTAACAGTTACTAAATGCTGGTAGTAACAGCAAAGGTGGTAACTGTGACCACCCTCGCCGTTACTAACTGCACTTACAATCAGGGTTGTAACAAATGTGAGAAACCGTTACTGCCCCAAAGTTAGCAAGTACTACTACCTTTTTTCTAAGAGTGTAGAGTGCCAGTGTTTGGCTAACGTAGCGTCGCTGTGACCATGGCAGCGTGCGTGCGCGTCAACGCTACATTGGAGTACATTGGGCCCTTCATGATGCGCTCACGGCCGTTTTGCTAGCTACACATGCATATACCGAATTCGGTGTTGCGTGAAGGGTAATGAAAGACGAAATATATGACTGGTGCAAACATGATAATCCTGACACATGCGTCATGTAAGAACACGACAACATATCACGCTCATAGCGTGCTCGCGGCCGTTTCGCTAGCTCCACATATACTAAGTTTGGTGACATGTGACGTGAATAGATGACGAAGGTAAACGACACATCCTAACATGATAATCATGACACGAAAGACATGTACGGCATCATCTCGTAACGTTGTGCTGATTTAAAGTGACATATCAACATGTCTCATTCGTGCTTCGCATATCATCGATTCCCATTGTACGTGGGTTCCGGCAATTTTTTTTAAAATAATTTAGCTACAACGAGCTTCACAGTGACAGCTTGGAAGAGCTTGCTTCATGCTTGAAAAAAAATGTCCCTGGGCTGCGCACAACATGGTCCGAGCCTCACCAATCAAGTGACCAAGTTTTCTCTGCATGCTCACCCATTTGCGTTTTTACATAAAAGTACTCCACAAGGAGCGAGCATCTTCCCGTGAAAAGAGGAAGTACCTGAAGCTCAGGCGCATCACCTAGGCTTGCAGCCTAATGTTCTGTGGGGTGCCTGTGCACGATAGAGCTTTTTTACTTGGGGATAAAAAAAGACGCGTGACCAATTACGAAGAATGCATTGTTGTAAACAGATAGTGAGTCACGACTCGAAAATGCGTTGTATGACCCGTGTGCAGAAAATAAAAGGCTTTCATCGTGATACCGCTCATGATTCACGTCTCTGAGTTTGACGTTACGAATAATAGGGCTTTATTTATAGATTAGTGCTTGAGGAAGTATAATAGTTTGCCGTGGAAGGTGATGCAAGCAATGTCTCACAATGGAGTTAATCGTTTCACTCTTCTACCACTTTTCACATCGATAAAATGTTTCAGTGCCGGCCATCCGCGCTCACTTTCGGCACCCTGTCGATATTTCAGTTCAGTCGCGCACCCGCGTAGGCATCCTGTTATTCCCGAAGCTCATTAGCATATTTTCTCGGTCGCCATTCGCGGCCATTCACGAGCAACAAAATACACCTAAATGTGTCACATTTCCCGCGCGTGTGGTTGATTGCCGTCTCTGCGCAGCGCATCGCCGCCTTAGGTGACGTTGGATGGATGGATGGATTGATATGGCTATACCCTTTAGATCGGGCGGTGGCTAACGCCACTAAGCCGAAATACTTAGTGAACCAAAAGCTAGATATTTTTAAATAGTGAGGTTGAGGGATCGTACTTTGCAGTGAAAGGTTTAATTTTCACTCGTGCCTTTACTTTAGCCACCAATCAGATAACCTCCTTCTAGTTAATTCTACCCACTTAAAGTCTATTTTGCCCTCCCTGTCCCTAAACCGCAGTGCTTTGCAAAACTCTGCGCCATCATCCTGAACTATAGGGTGAAGCCCTTTACAGAACATTATCAAGTGTTCGGCAGTTTCCTCTTCCTCTCCACATGCACTGCATACCGTCTATACCTCTTCGTATTTGGCCGGATGTGTCTTGGTTCGCAATACTCCCGTTCTGGCCTCAAACAGTAGAGAACTACCCCGAGTATTATCATAGATCCTTTCCTTGGTAATTTCCTGCTTAAAAGTTCGATAGATCTCTAATGCGGACCTCTTAATCATGCCGATTCTCCACATATTGGTCTCAGCTTCCTTCACTTTCTTCTTAACCGATAGTTCTATTTGGTTCGGCCCTCTGCTGTTTTCTAAGTATTTACCAGTCAATTTTCTGGTTTGCTTCCTCCATTTTGTATCGACCTTCTTCATGGACAAGTAGCTGAATATCTTCCTGGCCCAACGGATGGATGGATGGATGGATGGATGGATATGGCTGTACCCTTTAGATCGGGCGGTGGCTAGCGCCACCAAGCCGTAATACTTAATGAACCAAAAACTATATTTTTTTTCTTAAAAAGTGAGTTTGAGGATTCGTACTTTGCACTGAAGAGTTTAATTTTCACTCGTGCCTTGACTTTAGCCACCAATCACATAACCTCCTTATAGTTAAGTCTACCCGCTTAAAGTCTATTTTGCCCTCCCGGTCCCTAAACCCCAGTGCTTTGAAAAACTCTGCGCCATCATCCTGAACTATAGGGTGAAGCCCTTTACAGATCATTATCAAGTGTTCGGCAGTTTCTTCTTCCTCTCCCCACGTACTGCATACTGTGTCTACCCCTTCGTATTTGGCCCGATATGTCTTGGTTCGCAGTACTCCCGTCCTGGCCTCAAACAATAGAGAACTACCCCGAGTATTATCATAGATCCTTTCCTTGGCAATTTCCTGCTTAAAAGTTCGGTAGATCTCTAGTGCGGACTTCTTAATCATGCCCATTCTTTACATGTCAGTCTCCGTTTCCTTCACTTTCGTCTTAACCGATAGTTCTTTTTGGTTTGGCCACCTGCTGTTTTCCAAGTATTTACCAGTCAACTTCCTGGTTCGCTTCCTCCATTTTGTATCGACGTTCTTCATGTACAAGTAGCTGAAAACCTTCCTAGCCCAATGCTCTTCCCCCATTTCTCTCAATCGCTTCTCAAATTTTATCTTGCTGCTAGCTCCCCTGCCCTCAAATAATGTCCATCCCATATCACCTTGTACTCCCTTATTTGGTGTATTCCCGTAAGCTCCTAAAGCAATGCCCTCCTATTCCACGTTGCTTAATTTCTAATCTTGCTTGAACTTCTGATCTCATGCACAAGACCGCATTGCCGAACGTCAGCCCACGCGCAAGTGTGCCCGCGCCACCTGGTGGTTTCCTCCCAAGGCGTTACGCGCTATAGCCGGCGCGCGTTCCTCACACTTCCCTATTCTAGCTACTGTAGCTACGCGGAAGAGCGGCAAGGGTATCGAATTGGCCTCCTCTCGTCCTCGCTTCGCGCCGCTCCACGCCCAAGCCACACGAACACACATGAAGCGAAAATCAGGCCAGAAGTACGAAGATTAGACAAATGTGTGTATATACTATATACCCATCATTTCCATGCTCGCTGAAGTGCCGTGCGTCGCAGCTCCCATAGACACTAGTGACAGAGTTACCTCTAGTGTGTATTAGGGAAACTCTATGGGCCTCACCCTTGACGAAGCCCTCGCGGCAAACATTTCGCCTTGAAGAAGCTCACGACTGACCACCAGGCATACAGATACATGCCATCGAAGCCGTGCTTCTGGCAAGAAGGCGCTAGAAGCGCATGGACTATCTAAAATGTGTGTTAAGAAAAAGTGGGCAACGTTATCGAGTACTATGCACTCTACTATGGGAGAGCTGAAAGCTGTCCCATGAGCCTCAAGGCTCACACTCGAAGTCTCTGCGTTGCAGATTGGAGCGTATTCTATAACTACTCTGCGAAAATTGTGTTTTACGAGTATACATATCAGTAGCCAGGGTAACGCAGATTGTACCATGGTGAGCAGACGTATGAGAATAAATAATATGTTTTCAATTTACGTTCCAATGTAGTGTGCTGTTTGCTTACGTGCTCATATCACGAAGCACATTTCTGTTAATTAGTCATTACAATGACGGTGTAATCTTTCTCTATTCAATGAATCAAATGTGGAGGAATTTAATGATCAGTTATCAAAAATAGAAGACGGTGCCGTAATCGGTCGCCGTTTGCATCACGTTCTGAATCGCTAAGCCTGGCAAATTAAGGTGAAATTTCGCGTTTTAAATGCGAAGCATTTTTCAGCGAACTTCAGCGACTTCGAGCGTATCTAGAGCCACTCATGTTTGGGTGATCTCGGGCTCACCACCTTAACATGGCGCGAACCAAAATTAGCATGGGAGGGTAAGATGGTTTGACGGATATGACACGCTGGTCAAGACATGAATAATGTCACAATACCGTCGCGCACGTTGTCAAACACTTCTCGCTAGACAGTGGCACATACCCACGGGCGTGTATGTGCCGCTGGTGTGCGGGTATGTGCCACTGGTGATTGACACTTAGCGCCTACCCTGGAAGGAAAAAAGCACACGTGGGTAATTTTAACACGCGAGCGTTAAATACCCGACATCGGTAGCGTCGACCCGACGAATGCAAAGAATAAATGTCAGGGTCCCAGCTGGAATCGACCCATGCAAGCAATCTGCGTGGCAATTAAGCATTTTACCGCAGAGCTATGCAAGATCTCGGAACTCCTTTTTGAAATACAGACGCTAAGCTTTGTGAAACGTCGATTGTGGTTGCAGCGCTGCCTGTCCAATTTTATAGACATGCATATTGTCACGATGAATCACAAGTGCTGGGGGTTTATTAAACCACTAAATAGCTAGTGCTGGGACGATGCGTCAGTCGTGGCTGGCTCTGGAGTCGAGAAGAGGCACGCGATCTCCTTTCTTTCCTCCAGATGGTATAAGCCACTCTTGCAGTCGACCCACTTCGTGTGGGTGGCAATATGTACTTTTTTGATACAGCCGTCACGTCGGGTTAACGTGAACTGTGGTTTGGTGCCATGCGCGTTGATTTTGTAGCAGTGCCCTCCGCCAGCATCATCGCGAACACCAGCGCTTCATATCAGCGTCTGGTGTTGCTAATACGCATGTTCCAGTTGGCATCGTTGCGCAAGTGTAAACAACTGTTATAGAAACATCTGCAACTCTTCAACATATGCCTGTGTGTGCAACGTTTGTACATATATTTAGTGCCATTTCATTAAGTGTCGCTCAATAAAAATTTGGCGGACCCCACGCAAAGTGAGAATCCATGATGTGAAAACACGAATGAAAAATGTTGATATGTCGCTTTAAAATCAGCACAACGCTACGAGGTGGAGCTAAATGATGCCGTACATGACTTCCGTGTCATGGTTATCATGTTTGGATGTGTCGTTTATCTTCATAAACTATTCACGTCACGTGATACCAAATTTAGTATATGTGGAGCTAGCGAAACGGCCGCGAGCACGCTATGAGCGTTCTTACATGACATGCGTGTCAGGATTATCATGTTCTCTAGTCATACATTTCGTCATCCAGTGACGTCACATAACACCAAATTTGGTATATGTGTAGCTAGCAAAACGGCTGTGAGTGCATCATGAAGGGCCCAATATACTCCAATGTAGCATTGACGCGCGAGCACGCTGGGCACAGTGACGCTATAGTACACATTAACAAAATGTGACGCCAAGCGCGACCAGCGTCCGTCGGCGCGGTCCGGTGGCAACCGGCGCGAAGTGCGACATGCTGCATTTCGAGCCGATGCGTTACCCAGACAACACTGCATCTCCTTCTTTTCGTGACGGAGGGACGCCGGACGCGCTGAAACGCACACGCGTAAAAGCAACGCAGTGCGACGCGCGCCTGCGAGTATATATATGTCAGGACCGGCGCCTGGCGTGGCAACGCCGGCGTGATGCGACGAAATGAACGCCGGCGAGCACGCGCACCGCGTCACGTCGAAATGTATTGGCACCTTCACTGTGGCATGTAGTCATGTTCTCACATGACACGCATCTCATGATCATCATGTTTGCACCAGTCACTTACATTCGTCATCCACTGGCGTCACGTAATACCAAATTTGGCATATGTGAAGCTACCGAAACGGCCGCGAGCGCACCATCAGTGTGGCATGTAGTCATGTTGTTACATGACACGCATGTCGCGGTTATCATGTTCGATGGTTCATTTACCTATGTCGTCCTTTCGCGTCGTGTAATACCAAGTTTGGTACATGTGAAGCTAGCGAAAGGGCCGCCAGCGAATCAAGAGCGTGGCATGTAGGGAGGGAGGGAGGGAGGGAAAGAGGAGGGAGGGAGGGAGGGATGGCTGGCCGGACGGAATGGATGGACGGGTGGAATGGATGGATGGACGGATGGACGGACGGACGGAATGGATGGACGGATGGACGGACGGAATGAATGGATGCACTGACGGACGGACGGACGGATGGAATGAACGGAATGGATGGATGCACTGACGGGCAGACGGATGGATGGATGGACGGATGGATGGATTTCGCTCCGCGCATTTAATCTTGACGGAACCCGGTGCTGCGTTGCTCGGAAACTTTTTGCAGATCAAACACCGCCAGTCTTTCTTTTTGATAACGCGTTTTGTTGAACGCTTACACTTCCTTAGATTATTCACTGATTTGAGGCGATGTGCGTTGACGTGTCTTCTTCGCCTCTTTTTGCCGTTTTGATGAACTGTTCACGTGTTTCATAGCTCTTTTCTTCGCTATAGCCGTGAAGCAATGAATTTAAAACGTTGCTAGATTCGTATTTTCTAGTGCTTATTTAAAATTCGGTATTGGAGCAACGTCATTAAAACTCGATCCCAAGACATGTTTGTGAACGACTTGACTTGGAGATTCTGCCAATTTTTTTCATGCGCCTTCTGAGAGCATCCTTTGGAACACGGAAAAAACTTCGATGCAGCGAAAATGGAGGGAGTCATGTACTGAACGGCAATCAGTGATTTTTCATGCCGTTTTCTCTCATGAAGTAAGCTCTATGATATTACCTTGTACAGTCGGTCAGAACCATTGTGCACAGCGGCCACTTTTTTGTCTCTCAGGGCCATATTATGAAAGGAAGTTACAAATTATTACTTCGTCGTCATGTGCTTTGCGGGCATTTGTCCTCACCCTTTTTTGAAACTTAAGACAGTCTTAGGGGAAAGATTTTCACAGACACGGTGACTGCCACTCATGATAGCTGAATATTTGGCCGACTGTACGTCCATGCTCTCCTGAACAAAGAAACATGATATATAATGAATGTAAGTAAATGGTTAAAGCAATATTCTTCTTCGGGCAGTTGGATGGCTTTTTGTTGCGTTTTTCCCCTCTCACAGCACGACAGAATAAAAAAAAATCCACTTTGGCCCCGGGCACCAAACGAACTGAACTTTTGGTGTTTTGTAGCGCGTATATAGTCTGAAGCAATTTAATACGTTGCTGTAGTGACGCAGGAGTGGCCTCATGCACAGATCCGAAAAATTGGCCGAGTAAAATTTCGCCCCTTTTTGACGGGTATTTCTTTTTTCCGCGCGAACTCTATGAGGAATCATCAACTTTTACACGTAAAAAGGTAAAAAATTTAACAGCAGCTATGGCTGAAAGAAAGAAACAAGGAAAAGTATTTTTTGTATTAGCTATGGAAGTCGGCAACTTAGTCAGCTAAAATGCCGCGTTTTGCCCCATGTCTCATTTTACTCCACCCTATCGGGTTTATATATATATATATATATATATATATATATATATATATATATATATATATATATATATATATATATATATATATATATATATATATATATATATATATATATATATATATATATTCGACGTCGCCGATCGCCATAATTATAATTTGTAACGTCATCATGACGTCCCTGTGACGTCAGTTGGCGTAACGTCACGTGATAGCATCATGCATCCCATGACAACGTAGCTTGGTCAAGGCTGGTGCGCTTACGAAGGCAATGAAAGCCATAATGACATATTTGCGGGGTTTATCGTACGTCCGAAAACCATTGTATGAATATGATGGACGCCTTTAAGGAGGGAGAATGGCTATTTGGGTCATTTTAATGGCTATCCGGTCATTTTAACCACCTAGAGTTCCTTAACGTGCGCCTAAATATATGTACATGGTCTTGAAGCATTCTCGCCTCTATCTAAAAGGCGGCCACCGCAGACGGGATTTGATTCCATGACCTTCGGGTTAGCAGTCGGAACACCGTAACCAATAGATTGCCTCTGCGGGTGCAACGAAAGTTGGGTGAGGTGTCTTTGATCTTGGAGGCAGTGGAAAACCACGTGAGGGGGAGGAAGCTTTTGAAGGGTGGCGGTACAGGATCAATACATCGACTGGGAAGAACAAATGAAGATTGCTTTCGTTTTCGAGTCTTCCCAAGTGAATGCGTAAGGAGCCCTGTGAGTTTATTAATTCGCCAATGCTTCATTTGCGCTGGAGTTCCTAATGTGGAATCTGGATGGTTAACCGAATGTTGGGAGACCTTCGAAACCTCCCAAACGCTGCATGGTGCACTCGGAAACTTGGCAGTAGACCTGAATAACTTGCTACCGGACTTATTGGCCCGCTTATATATTGCGGGAGCGTGTGGGCGTGCCATGACGTCATCACACTGCTTCCACCCAGACAGAACACACGACGCCACAGAATCTGCAACGCTATGTCGGAATAAACACATGCAATCTTCAGCAATATCAGAGGTAACACCGAGTTTGTGTTTAATCAACAATTACTTTTACTGATGTGAATGTGACGTATAGTGAATTCCACGATACTTTCCCTCTATAGAGTGATTAGTACGTTTAGCCGCTGACCTCCAAGGGCAACTTCAGTGTTCCCTTTCATATTGGTCGTAGCTGTACCTTGCTACTTTCTCTTGTCAAAGTATACTGTCGCAGCGTGGTATGTATAGATAGATTCTCGAATCTTGTCCAATTCTGTATTTAGCACCTTCGGAATATATAGTGCGGAGTAATTGGGTGTACATTTGCTTTTACACCCGATAAAATGTGCAATAGGGTGTAAATTCGGAAATGCCGCCCACGGTATAGGTGTAGTCCTACTTGATACACCCATTTCGTGGGGTGTAGGGGTGTGAGTTATAGACACTATAAAACACCTATATGAGTGTAATTTGGTTTACAGTGTACCTGTCTTACACTTGTCAGTTGTTTTCACCTCACCGAGCATTCTATTGGTAGCCCGTATGTGACGTCATGTAAGCATGAATTTAACGTACTGGTGTACTTGACCACAGCGATTTTGATGACGACCAGGTGGAATAACCATAGTGCAAATAACCCGCATGCTTCAATGGGATTGCCGCGAGGCTTCATTGGCCTGTATGCGTTCGATCCTTGCGTTCCAAAACATTGGTACACGACGCGGCAGCTTCAGTGATGTCAGTGCAGGCCATCTAGATGAGTGAGACCGGCTTCTGTAATATGTAAATAATATTGGGATTTTACTTCCCAAAAGCAAGATGTGGTTACGAGGGACTATTTCACAGCAGGCCCCGCAAATTTTGACCATGCTGGTTATCCCTAACGTGTGCCTAAATCAAAGTACACAGTCCTCTAGCAATCCGCGTCCATCGTATTGCGGATTCCGTGGCTGGGATTTTATTCCGTGACTTTCAGGTCAGCAGTCTAGCGCGGTGACCATTATAATAGACCACCGTGATGGGTATAGTGACTTCCATTTGTGTTGCAAAAGCGTCGTATGCTATTGACTACAACCTTTGAGTAAAATCTGCCGGTTATCATTTAAGAAATAAGCGTATAAGAAATGGACTTCTCTTCTATTGACACAAGGGGTGTAGCCAGGTGGTGGCAAAACGGGCACGTGCCCCCCCCCCCCCTCGTAATTTTCTTTCGTCATGACATAGAGAGTGAAAGATGGCCATTTTACGGGGCTACACCGCCCGCAATCAAGGTGGGACCCTTCCAAAAAAAAAAAAAACCTTCTGGCTACGCGCCTGATTGACACAAAATGTGATTACGAAATCAACATCACACAGAGTTCTCACATGATGGTTTACACAAGATCGAGCTGATGGCAGTCCAAGCCGAAGTGAAGATTTACGCATCCAAGACAACATATATTTAAGATAGAACGACGGCGTGCCGTGCTTGTATCGCATAAAACGTACGTACGTCCACGTTAAACTACACCAAGTGATTGAAATTTCCGGAGCCCTTCACTCTATATATATATATACGGCGTCTCCCATGATATCACGTGGTAGTTTTGGGACACTAAACCCCACGCATCAATCGAAATGTGCGTACGTACATTATGCCAGCTCCCGCCACCTCGTCTGGGAGATGAGATTCCAGTCGCAGGGGGCGAGCGGCGGAGCAGGACCAATGGGGGCGGAGAACGAGATGAGAGAGAGAGGGAGAAAGGTAGCCCCCCCAGAAGCGGTGCTCTGGTTTTCGGCGTGCGGGCCGGTCTTCGGGCGGTCCTGCCCAGCTCTCCCTCATCATTGTGATCGTGGCCGTGCGCGCATGTGGTTAGTGGAGTGCTCTGTTGCATGCATACGAAGCAGTTCCCTTGCCACAGATGTCGCTGTGGCGGCACTTTATATGTACGACGCGGAGCTGTCGCTCCCACGGCCTCTGTATACGTATACTAAGCGGGCATGGGTTGGGTATAGACTTCACGTGGGATTTCCGTTGTATACTTGGCGCACTATATAGGTGCCGGCGTGTCTGTTAAACCTATAGGCGTTCGTATCGGGTATTAGCGTGAATTCGACTGTATGTGTATGCTTTTGAAAAGCTGTATTTTGCGCATTCTCTTTCTATTTGCCGGAAAAGCTTTAATCTTCAGGAGTGTCGCGCCCTGACGGGATTAGGGCGATTCTTTCGCGCCGTGTGTGAACGGAAATTTGTGCGTTTATCGCTCCGTCTCTCGCCTTTTTATTAGTTGCGCATTCTAGAAAGCCAGAATTGTGTCTTAAACTGAAAAAGTGTGTTGAAATGAGCTTTCTCTTTAACTAAAAAAATCAATTAATTGTCACCATCACTTGCGACGGTTTCTACTCTCCGCGTGGTTATTAGGATAAAAAAAAACGTTAAATAATAAGCAAAGAAGATTATCTATACATATATGTATGCACTCCTGCATGTTGTAAGTTCGAAAGTTCTCGCTTGATTGGAGCACACATAAAATCGTTTTGCTTGCTTTCAATGTTACTTCAGTCAGTATTTATTCCAAATATTTTACTTCAAAAAAAGAGAGGTTGAAGCACTTTTACCGCTTTCAGATTTATCTGAAATGGCCTTGGGCTTCGTTTTTTTTTTCCAATAAGAACTTTTGCTCCGAAACTACCTGTTCGGGTCGCTGTTTGTGTGTGATGTGATTGAGACAGCTAGCAGAACAATAGAACAAAACTGATAGAACAAAACCTATGACCGCACGAACATGTTGATGATGGCGTACGCGGAACTAGGAGTTAAAAATGCTTTGGTTAAGCAGTTCCGTGTTTACGATGCATGAGTGCGTGCATGGATACGCCCTGGGTGTTAGGGGTTTAATTCGCACTCAAAATTACATAGAGAGACAAAAGAGTATAAGAGTGAATTCTTTGTGTTGTGTGAGTTCGACGGTGGACAAATGTGCGCCCTGGCCTAAAGAACCAGTCTGCATTACGAGTCGCTCTGAGGGCGTTGTTGCATGTGGTTCCTGCAGCAAGCAACCGGTGACTGAGAGACAAACTGTGAATGTTCGCGGACAACGTTGCTGCATGCTTGTAATGCTCGGATAGCGCTTCAGATTTCTTTTTTTCCCTACTTTCATCAGCTCTTCGTCTTCTCTTTCATTCTTTTACACCCCCTTTCCCCCCTTCCCAAGCACAGGGTAGCAAACCAGAGTCTCCTTTTGGTTAACGTCTCTGTCTTTCATTTGTCTTTCTTTCTCTCTCCCCATCGTGTAAATCTATCGGCTGAAGGGAAGGTTTAACTGGTAATGGCCAACGGGTTTTCACATTTATTCATCGATCTCTCGTATATGCCCCAGGATATTGAAAGTTGATATATCGCTTTGTACAACAAACGTCTGCTTGACTTTTACGCAGAAATCACTGCAGTGAGCGCAGCAAATAACTTTGACAACAAAAGGAACAGTATACATAGGCACCCAGGGAACCTATCGCTATACGCAGCAATTTATTAAACAAACTGTACAGCGCATTCAACGCCATACAGACACGTATAGTGTAGGCTATATTGATCAGATAGAGTATACGAAAAAAATTGTAGGGCTTTTATGAATTTGACTCTGACCACTCGAACGCGAAAGCCATCTGCTCTTTCTTTATTATCTCCCCAGTAGATTGTATACTGAGATTAAGAAATGCAGCACAGATTAACGCACGTGTACGCAAACATACGTGTGTTCAAAATTTTGTCCACATTTATCACTTCGTGAAAATTAACAGAACACACCAAATCAGAAAGCGCCAGTGGCCTCTCTTCAGGAAAGGTTCAAGTTCTCCCATTTGCCCCAACCACCTTTCTATTCTAAATAAAAAGCTACGCAAATTAATTTCGGCAATTGGTGCTGCAGCTATTGTATATAGACATCATTGGATGTCTGCTACTTCGATAAAGCGATTGCGAAGCTTGGAGAGCAAATATCGGTCATTTATCTTGTCTTAGAGGATTTTCAGACACATTTCTCAAATCTTTTGGATATGTCTCATGGTCGTGACTCGTGTGCTGTTGGAAACTCGTATAAGCTTTTCTCTCTCTCTCTCTCTCTCTCTCTATGTGTGTGTGTGTGTGTGTGTGTGTGTGTGGTGTGTGTGTGTTTTCGAAATTCAAAGGAGGATAAACCTGGGTCTCGTGAAGTGTTCCAGTGCTGCAGCCATTTCTCATTTTCACCACGTCCGCTTGAGATGCGCATTCTGTCTAAGCGCCGCGCACCACTGGAGTACTTCAGAAAGAAAAAGGAAGACGACCGTCTATACGCACTCATGGCGAGAGGATGTTCCCGTGAAAGAAACTCTCTCTTCAGGCATCAAAGAATCTGCACCAATTAAATAAAGGGGCATGCGGCCACTGCTCTCACACCGCTGCAGGAAGCGCCTTGAGTGCGCCGGCTCTTGCATGGGTGCGAGGTCCCCACTGGAGTATAGCGGGCGCTGCACTCACGGTGACGTGCAGGGTTGGATGGATCACGTGATTTCGTTTTGGTCTGACGGAGGAAATATGCGGTGGTTGGATGCGCTGCTTTTAACTGCGACATCTCGGTGTTTTCACTTTTTGAACAATGTTGTTTTGCTCTCATCACTTCATGTGCGCGGACTTCTATACAGACTACACAATTCAGAAAGTTGCAGTAAAAGTTATCAGCGGAGCGCTACAGCACCCGTACGTGATTCCACTGTCGCGGCCGCTGGCGTCGCCGCTGTCACCTCTTTCTTTTTATGTTGTTGTGGTTGTTAATTCAAGCCCATAGGTTTAAAATGAACACCGACCTCGATTGTTCACATAAAAGCTGGACGTTTCTGTTGCCGCATGGGTGCTTCGTTCGCAAGGAAAATGAATGCGCGATTATGTATATATTTTAAAATGTGACCTCCGCGTGTGTATAAGTAAATGGGCACGGCGAAGCCGTCATTAGTTAAGAATGTGCGCGGTCGTCTGAATTGTCAAACAGTCAAGATGAAGCCTGGAAGTCTAGTATTTTTTTTTCTTAATCTCTTGTTGATTTAACTATATTCCAGTCTATTTCGTGGCCAGTTGCTTCTGCGTGTTTGGCCAGCGCGTTCGACGAAACCTTCCTCCTTACATCATACACGTTCCGCTCCATTCTGCTTAGTAAAGCTATACTTCTCTCGCCGAGGTATATAGCTTTTACCATAGTCTCCACCACCCCCCACTCTCCTCCCCGTGTGTTTGCCTCCATGTGTGTACCCGATCACATGGGTTCAATCTGTCCGCCAGGGGTGTAGCTAGGGGGTGGCACACCTAGCCCGTGCCCCCCCCCCCGAATTTTTTCCCATGGCATATAGCGCACAACGTAACAGTCGACCACATCTGCCCGCCCAGCCCCCCAATTCTAATCAAGGTGGTGCCCTCTCCGGACAATGTTTCTGCCTGCACCCCTGCCGTCTGCGATTTCATCTCCGCCATTGTTCCTTGCTTATACGTATGTAAAATGGACCCACAGCCACTGTCACTTCTTGTCAGTGTCGTTTTTATCTACATACAGGCGGAAACGCGGCCAGCTTTGAAAACTGATTCATGTTCTGATGTCTACCGTGAAATGTCACACAGATTAATGAATGAAGGTGTATAAAAAACTTGACACTGGCATTTTTACCGAAGCATGAAATTGCCGTTTAGATCACCGAACGCCAGACGTATACCTCGCAGCATGCTCATTCGTAGGTGCTAAATAGTATACGGATGGCGCGTATAGTGCGTTTGCTGCGGTAATCGAGCCCGGTCGGGATCGTATATTTATAACGGTTTAGCGCTTCGTATACGCTGTAGAACTTAGTCTATCATTCATAATTTTCACCCATGTGTGGCTCGATGGCGATCGAATGTGCACCGCGTGTGACAACCGTACAAAGTGTTCACAACAAACTATAATCATTCCGCAGAGAAACTTTTCCTCGTGTGAAATTTTACTTGTATTTACAACTCTCAATGAACGCACGTGCGTGCACTCTCGCGTTTATTCGCAATCAACTGAAAGGTTGCGGCTGCATGTAAGAATGCTGTGTTGCTTCTTACAAAGCGCGGGAATCTGCTTGCGCTGTGCTTAGAAATGCTAAGTGGGCTGAAAAAAAAAACGAAAATTTGCGCGAGCTTGTCGTGTCAACCGCGGCCCCTCTTTAGAGGCGCGGTTGCGTGCATTTCTTTCAGGAGAAATAACTCTTTTTGTCGCCAGCTCACGTTAATACCCATTTTATGCTTCAATTTCTCGACATTGTAACCTCCCTGCTGCAGCACCTTCGGGCTAAGCGGTGTAATCATTGAATAAAGAAATAAAGAATAAAGAATTTGACCCAGAATGAGTCGTTACCTTTTACGAAAGCATGCAGCGTGCTGGGCCCCCGTGCTTTTTCATATGTGGTCATAGCAGACGACGCCGGCATTCAGGCATTATGAGAAGCGTATAAAACTTTTCCGGAGCAGTTATCAGCACTTCCTATACAGTCAGGGAAGAAGCTGCAGAAGTATTTTTGATTTCGTTGAGTGAAGTAAGAATAATTAAGGATAAAAAAAGGGACACGCCAAAACGACTGCGAGCTGCGCGCGAGAGGGCATGGCGGAGCAATCCAACCACATATACGTCAGGGATGTGTGGTGGCGCCATGGTATATCCTCGCGCCATGCCGCTCTGAGGTTGCTTGCCATTTTAACGAGTACACAAGTATATAAGTGCTTTTCAGTCGTATATGTGCGTATACACGCAAGCACTCGCATCACTCTCTGTATACACTTTATTTTCACCCTCCCCCTTAGATCTGTAGAACCACCGTGTTCTTTGAGAACCACAGTTATATAGAGGCTTTCCTGTGCTGTAGCAGACGACATAAAGGACACAGACAGATATAATAAAGATAGCAGACAGATAAAAAGCGTTTCAGACGAACTGAGAACGCTTTTTGGCTGTTCGTTATGTTTACAACACCGCATGAAGCAAGCCGTACATGCGTATATCCAAGGTGCGGGTTCAGAGAGAGTTGGGAGGGTGAAGGAGTGAGAGGAAGGTGTTGCAAAACAAATTTGAGAATCAAGAAACGAAAATGAAAGGTTGCACACGTTTAGATATTGCAAGCACAGTGAAGAACGCTCTGGCCTAACACGCATGTCTCCTCTTTGCTTCTTTACTTCTTTGCGACAAAGCGGCTTCAGCAATATCAGTGCATCTCGTTCACCTTTCTATGTTTTCTTTTTTGCCTTCACCTTTTCACAGAAGCCCAAACCGCAGTGAAAATGCGCATATAGTGATCGGAGAGCACGCATCCGCATTACACGCTTCAACGCTCGCATTCGCGGTTCGTATTATGCGCGCGGGCGCGAACGTCGGGATGTGTGGATGAATGTGCGCAGTTTCCTCAACGACCTCCATACATACATGTACGGATCACCGCTCGCCGAGAGATCCGTTCCCGCTCTCTGGTTGGCTCCCTACTGCGCACTCTTCCCACTCTCTCATTGTCTCTTTCTTTTTCCTCTTTTTTTTTTCTGTGGTCGCTCCACTCCAGAAAACATCGTTCACATGCCTGCTGCCGCGAAGCGGTATACCACATCGTTCACATCTCGACGCCATTGGAGTTGTTCGTGCGCGCGCCATGCCGTATGGTCGTCTGCTTCTCTTTGTCGTATTATTACTCCGCAGATTCGAATGCTCCCATGTCCTTCGCCCCTTTTGCTCTCTTCTCATTTCTCGAATGTCCCTTTCCTTGTTCTCTCTTTTCCCATGTTCTCATTTTTTTTTTTCGAAACACACTTCGCGGTTTGCGAATGCGCCTGCTCAAAGGCACAAGAGCATGAGGAGGTTTATGAGGGAAAAGAGAGATTCGTGGCCCCTTCAAAGGCCGAGCATGCGGGTTTCCTCTGTGATGCATACAGCGTGACCCTACGCTGCTGCTGGGGCATGGGCCACGCATGGAAAGTAAAAATAAGAATAAAGCTATGTCAAAAGCCTCCTGTCTGGCTGAAAATTGGTGATTTGGTAGCTTCTGCCAGGGTGGCAGCCATGACGTTCCTTATAGAGGAGTGAAAAACACAATAGGGAAAACTTTTTGGCATTACAGGAAAAGCGACGGGCTTGATTCGGGAAAGAAGGAAGGAACTGCCGAGAGAAGGTTGGTTGGGAGTGAGAGGAAAGCAGATGAGAGTCGGGCTCGCAGTCTCATGGCGATGTGTATACCGCGGTGGAACAGAGGGCGACGTCACAAAACGTCGCCGGGGAACAAAGCGAGAGAGCGAAAATGGGGAGTCCTTCTTTTCTGTGTACGATGGGAGAGAGTTAGGAGAGGCAAAGAGAAGAAAAGGTGTCCCATGGAGCGACGTCAGAACTAGGGTGCGGGCTGAGAGTGCGGCTGCGGTTCTGAGCTGCGGGAGAGGGAAGGTGGCATCGCGAGCTGTCGCTGAAACCAAAACTGACGAAGTGAGTGCTGAATAGGTATAAAAAAAGGAATGAAGGGATAGGCAGCGCGAGTTGGTCGGGATGAGGGTAGTGAGAGGGATGTCACACATGGAGCAAACAAAGGTAAAAGAGAAAAAAATGAACATCGTTATCACGAGGAATATTCTCTTTTTTTTACATCTGTATGCGTCGTCTTTTCACGCAAAAGCTTTCACTGCGGCCGCCAGCAAGGACGGAAGGGCGTTGAATCAAGAAGAAAGCGAACGCAAAAGGGAGGCGCGGGAGCGTTGGGTGGGGGATGCGCTCAACGAGGGACCGCAGAGAAAAAGGGAGACGGATAGCTCCCGAAAACGGGAGCGCGAAGTGGGCGGAGCCTCTACTCTCCCTACCATTTCTTACGGGGCTGCTTCGTCATTGGCTGGCGAGCAGGGCCTTTGTCGGACTGCTCGGCCTGGAAGTGGCTCACGATTGGTTGCTCCTCTCGCCGCACGCCAATGACGGGGCGAGGGCGCGCTGACGCTAGCGGTGACGCGGGTGGCGGCGGTGGAAAGGCCGGCGTTGGCGCGCCCCTCGCTTTTGCGGTGGCGTGGTTTTGCGCGAGCGTTTTTTCGTCGGCGGCGCGAAATGGTCACCGCGTTTTGCGCGACCAAGTGGCGCGTTGGCGGCGGCGCTTTTTCAGTTCACCTTTTGGACGCCTTCACGAGGGCCAATTTTCGGTTAGGGCGCTGAGGAGGAAAGCTGCTCCACAATAGGGATAGCCGAAGACAGTCGAGGCAAGCCGCAATCGGGATAGCTAGCACTTTCAATATACACTCGACAGTTGCCTAACCATTTCTTGCATTACAAAAAAACAAGGTGTCTTGAAATTTCGAAGCGACAATCTTGGAGCCACCAAGTCACGAAACGACTTGTTATTAGTGGGCTACATTAACTGTCTTTCACGAAACGTGTTCACGATTCTGATCTCCGTGAGTACCCATCGCATTGTTTTTCAAACTTCCTGATACGCTAATTGCGTAATCAACGGCTGGTATTACACTGCGTTCCGAGGTGGGATTTTTAGAACGCTCTCCGATCTACATACGTGCGACCTGCAGTGGTCCCTTCCAGTCACCTCGTCTAAAGTGTGCTGGCAACGACCTTAAAGCGGTTAGCTGATTCGTCTCAAGCAGCTGCATTGGCTCGAGTGACCGATTTGTGATGGCCGGCTAAGACAAGTTTCGTCAGCCGCTGCTAAGGTGAGTGAACGTCTTTTTTTAAACGCAATTCCCTTCATTGGTCAGTCATAATAATCATTGCTTTGGTTTTACGTGCTAAGACCACGGCATTATTCGCCGTAAAGGACATGAATCTTGAGGTTTTACGTCCTAAAGCTGCATTATCAGTTTAGAGACGCCGTAGTGAGGACTGTAGTAATTTCGACTGCATGAGTTTCTTTCAAAGTGCACCTATAAATCTGAGCACGTGGGCCACTGGCATTTCACTTCCACCTAAATATAGGGTCACCGCGGCTGGGATTCAATTACACCACCATAAGGATCAGCAGTCGAGCACTGTAACTATATATAGACCACCGCGACAGGTAACTATATGACCATTGAGGCACGTGGACTGCAGGATCCGGAAATGTCGACCGCCCGGGGTTCTCTAACGTTCACTTTGATGCATACAATGTACGCATCAAAATGCGCCATAGCCAAACCCGCGTCTTTCGAAACAGCAGCCACCGGAACATGTCCGCTATTCTGCGATGGCTCGTTCGTGGATCCGTTCGCATTGATTCAACTGATGATCGACGCATGAATGCTTTTGCCCCGAATCACCTTGTGGGCTCCAGAGTAGTTCGGTCTGTTAAAGAGCGCAAGCACCTGCAGCTCACACCCGATGTAATTCTTCGATCATTTTCGAGTTCGTCATTCGTTTATCCCTACGTCATGGGCACTTGAGTGCTCAGGTTGATGCTATCTATTTTCTTTTATTACAAATGTGCTTTTCAGATCTGCTTTTTCAAGGATGAGCAGAGGCTCTGTTTACGGAAATGTTTCGCATGTATCCAATTGAGTACAACCACTGCATTCTCAGTGCCTTATAAGGTCAAATCTATCGCGCCTATACGTCAATTATCGAAAACTAATAGTATATAAGCAGGTATTAATAGTATTTCTCATAGTAGGGGAGACACCTTATTAACAATCAAGAGGATATGCATCAACTGAAGGTCATAAAGCTCCGAACAATGTCCGTGCCGTTATTGACCTCATCAGATAAGCGTTGTTATGTAGGGGTATTATTTCCAGTTGAGAAATAAGGAAGCATACCCGCTAATTGTGATGCTCATTGTTGCGTGAGTATTACTCTTTACAATGATCGCAGAAAAGGCTTGCGACGTTTCACTTGTTACAAGTGACGTCATTTGCGATCGGTTTCAAACGCAACCCCTTTCAATATGGGCCAAAAGAATTGATGTTATTCTGCCAGAGAAGCCCAGCAAATAAATTTTCAAAAAGGCATCGTGCCTCTATATACATTTTCCGATGAAACTCGGCATACAAACTGAACTATGTAATAGGGGTTATGAATCACTGAATAACTTCACTCGATATAAGATTGTGAAGATCATGCGCACAATAGGCTTTTTCAGGAAAGACGCATATACACTCTTAATCATATATGCATGCGTGAAGTGCTTGATACAGCCAGAACACCATGTCTGTTTCGATAGTTTTCTAACCTATTTCTTGTTATAGGAGTGTACAAGAGCTGATGCGGATGATGAGCGCCCATATCGCGGTATCACGAAGTCATGCACATAATTCATTCATAAAGTTTCATTAAGGCAACAAGACCGATCGAAACGCCAACAGCGCCTTTTCATTGCGCATCACACAAAGGCTGCTTTGTGTCACGCTGAGTGTCACATGCATGGGGCACGCAGAAAAGTCCGAGTGCTTGTACTTATGATTAACGTTTGGGCAACACCCGTTATGCGCATGCATGATTCCGTAGTAAGCTCTAATCTAATCTGACGGACAGCATTTAAAAGGTGGCGGGCCTGCAACCTCTGCATTGTTTCTCAAAATAATGACATTAGATCCTGCCGTCTTCACATGTCAAGAATACATTAGTGCTATTAGCGAACAGTTCATTAAGTAAGTACCAACTGTTGCCCAGCTAAACGCATTAACGTGAATGCGATTTGCCTAATGGGTTGATTATGACCATCTGTGGTTCTCTATACCCTGGATAACACGTTAGGTGTAATCCATCTCCCCTCCGTCGTAAAGCGACCTGTGTGGCTGCAGGAGATTCGAACCCACCTCGTACTCGAGATTATAGCATGGAAACGTCTTATTGCCGCTCTGTGTATGTATATATAACCTATACGTGCCATGAGCGGTGGTTTTCTAATGAGGAAAAAAAAAACAGTGACGATTAGGCTATACTTAGGGTTATCTCTCCTTCAAATGAAATGCTGTCATCTATTTCTTAAACTTCCAAGAAATTTTCGTCGAAAACCGAACGCCGTTTTGTTGAATAAAGGTGTCTTCGAATGGAACAGAACGAA
Source organism: Rhipicephalus annulatus (assembly GCA_013436015.1). Lineage (NCBI taxonomy): Eukaryota > Metazoa > Arthropoda > Arachnida > Ixodida > Ixodidae > Rhipicephalus > Rhipicephalus annulatus. The sequence goes on from WOVY01001205.1 coordinate 139,204, forward strand.
GGGCTCAATTACTCAAACAGATAAAAAACGCCTCCGTGTCGGGCATTTGTGATCATTCCTCTCGTCAAGACCACAAATTTTAAGTACGGCCATACAACCCCAGAACGGATCTGCTTAAGCATTCTTTTTTTCCACAAGCCGTTGTCGAATAGAATATGTTACCAGCTGATTTAGTTGGCCGCAAGACTGCGGATTCATTCTATAAGGCACTGTGCCCCCCCCCCGCAATATATGCCTAAGATGGCGCTGCGGGTAATCTTCCAAATAAAAAAAATAAAACGTTCACTTCGACACACCATGCATGTGCGAACTCGATCTCCCCTCGTGCCCGCCCTTCGGTTGCTTCGTTCTCAAGTACATATTCAATGCCATTACGCGTCTTCACGTGTTATTGGCTCAGTGATATACACGAACCATTGACGACTCGAGCCACCAATCTTGATGCTTACTTTTCTTGATTTCGATGCGCTGTTGTCTGCACGCGTGTAAAGGTCTACTTGTGCGTGAAAAACTTTAGTGAGCTTTTCTCATACGCTGTAATTAAATAACAATTTAAAGTACGAGCGACATTCAAAGCACTGGCTCAAGGAGGGAGTAAAGTGGTTAGGGATCGACACTAGCGTAAACTTTCTTTTTTTTTACATGCCAGCGTCTTTGGTATAACATGGTTTTGCATTAATGCTAATCAGACTGATGGGTAAAGGACCAAGAAAGGCCACTGAGCAAGTGACTGAGTGTTGTGAGTGTTATTAGAAAAGGTCATCAAACAAATGTTATATAAAAATTATGTGAGATGGAAGAAGAGGGGAGAGGACTGGGATGGAGGTCATTAAAACAAGCTCAATCAACTCTATATATATAGAGGAATTCATGTTTATTAAGACAGGACGCTAGATATTGATCTCAAGCTCAGCCCACAGCATTAAGATGGTCAGAATTGAAGCAAGAACGAACGAAATATAGAGGCGAATCACATATATGTATCTATCATGTCTACATGCCTATATGCATGTTCAAATGGTATGTGTTCACATAATAAGCATTGCGAATATGTCTGTACAAGGTATACCACTTTCGCTGACGAAATCACCTGCTTCTTCCTGGACTCTTGCATGAGCAGAGCAACGGAAGCTGTTTTGTCTGCATGCAGGAACTCAGTCACCGTTGACGCATACCTCACCAAAACTCGAAACACACACTCACCGCTGTTATTTCAGAGTACTCAAGCAACTTCTGTTGCTCTGCTCATGTAAAAAGTCCAGAAGGAAGCAGGTGACTATGTAACCGATGTTGACGAACTTTGGACAGTCCTCTGCGCCTGAAATGGTGGATGCGGCCTTGCGTTGTGGAACGAAAGTTTTGCACTATTCCTAATGGGGACGCTGTAACCATTTTCCATATACGGTCAGGGGTGGGCCCCTGTTTTTCTTTTCGTCCCCGACTTCTTGTAACGCAACTAATCATGTCCTTTATGCTCGATACCAACTAGCCCAAGTTCCATTATAATCATCATTATCATTATTATGTGCTGCATCATAGCCTCCTAGATTTCCCTTGCCTGTCGGATGAGCGTGAAACGTCCGTCATCTATGGCGGTGCTGCATACGTAGGGGCAAGGGTCTTAGTATATACCTAGCCTTTGATATCGGCAATTTTGGCGTTTGCTACTAATTATGCCTTGTATTGAAGAAGTTGCCTGCAAAATGACGGCGTCACTTACCTAAGGTAATTATAATTACGTTTACGCTTTTCAAAAACTGTATTACGTTATTTTTGTCGCATATAAGCTCCAAAAAACGTAAAAACTTATTTGAAGACACCCCTACTTTGGTGGTGCCATCACCATAGTTCCGACGATGGCCGCTTACCAAGTGACCGCCGATAATCCGGCAGGCAAGGGAAATCTAGGAGGCTATGGCTGCATGGGGTCGGAGCTCGACTGGATGCCGCCGTGCGCAGCTGGACTTGACAGGCCCTAGTCCGATTGCTGAGGCAAAGACTGTGGAGACGCGGCCATCTCCCACGATACGAACAGCATGTTGCACGAGACCAGAATCAAGTATTTTAGATGCGAAGCGTATTACGGCCGAGCTCAATCCGGTGTGCGGCGTGACCACCCTTGAAGCGTTGCGCGGGGGAGGTTTCTCTCCTGCGCAACGCCGTGATGAATACCAGCGTAAACGCCACCACCAATGTAACCGTTAGCGCCCGCTGCTTCGCATCTGCATACGTTTCCTTTTAGCGGGAGATGGTGCAATTTTGGGGGGTGAAGCTCCCTATGCTATGGGTCGCGCGTCCGCGATGTATGTAGTCGTCGTAGTAGTAGGTGTACCCACCTCCACGGCCGGACTAGAGGAGCGGTACGTTTCCTCCTCATTTTCAAATGAGGAGGAAACCCGCGCACATTGTCCATAAATAAAAAGACCATTCTTTGTGATGAAATAACTTACAGAGATGAGTATTGTTGACTTAATCTCCAATAAAACTTGGCTTGAAGTTGATGCTTACTAAAAAAAAACTAGTATCAGAAGGACGCACTTTGAGCACTGTCTGACCAGAAAGGGTTGCCCCCTCAAACTGCCCACGGGCGTAACCTCCTTGGTTTTAGCAAGCGAGGATTGGGCCGCAGTGCCATGAATATAGTGAACTAGTATATACCATGAACTCGAGGTGGTTAAAGGTGGGGAGAGTAGACACGAAGCGCAAGCCGTAAAGAAGTGTGAGAGTGCCACCTCTCGTTTAGTCCTTGGTATGTCCGCTGGATGGCGGTACTACTTCTATATGCTGAATATATGATGAAAAGATGCGAGATGTCGGTACTTGGAGCGTTCACTAGACGGATGGACGGACGGACAGATAGACAGATGCACGGACGGACGCAAGGGTCGATGGACGGACGCAAGGGTCGATGGACGGACGCATGGACGAACGCATGCAGGGACGGATGCACAGATGGATGCACAGACGGACGGATGCACGGAGGCATGCACGCACGTACGGACGGAAGGACGCATGAACTGACGGAAGGATGGATGCATGGGTGGTCGCACAGACGGACGCACGAACGGACGGACAAATGGACGCTTCTCCCCACTCATCATGCACTCCGTGGATATGCTATGATTTTTTTTCGAGTAGTTGACGGCAATTGAATTAAACCAGTGGCATATAATCGCATGGCGCATGCAAGGGTAAATCGCGTATATAGCGCTTAATTACGTAATGTTTATGTTAAGCAACAATGTTTACAATTAGGTAGAATGTTGTGCCAAGTGCGTTACTTTGCTCTGTAGAGGACATTCCAAAACGACCGATCCAATCATTTGTGGTCACGTATATATATATATATATATATATATATATATATATATATATATATATATATATATGCTGTGTGGTGATGTTTTCTGCCGTTTAAAGATAACCAGAAAAAAATATGAAATGAACCCAGGTAAACGCGTGTTGCAAATAAAGAAGGAAATAGGGGTGCGTGCACGTGCTACAGCAATGGGTGCTAGCTCACTCTATTGTTCGGTTACCTTTGATGTGCACATGTGTTTCGTGTGTTTAAATCTTCGGTATACGTCGCATCCTTCCGTTCAAACTAGGGAAGCATGGTCACGTGCCCTTTCACAACACCCGCTTTTAGGGGTGAAAGGTGTGGGTATTGTTCTCTCGTAGTATGTTGTAGTAGCAACTTCTCGTTCATTTTAAGAATTGCTCACTAGATGGTGTTGTGTGTATATATGTCGTTCAAAATAATATCACGAGATTGCGCTAGTGGTTTCAGTGTAGGTGACGATTAGTGAGGGTAGATGGTGCTATTATAATAATAAATTCACAGCATATCCACGGAGTGAATGTTGATGCGTTCTCTCGTGTGACGGGAGTGGACGAATCGACAGACAGATGCACGGACGTTTCGCCCCACTCTACATCATGCACTCCGTGTATATGCTGCGATTTCCTTTTTAGGGGCGAAGCTCCTTATAGGTAAGGAACCTACATACGCCGCGCCGCGCGCGGCGTATGTAGGCTCCCTACTTATGGTCTGTCCATCCTCCGATGGTGTATGTAAATGGTCTGTCCATCCTCCGATGGTGTATGTAGCCACCGGTGGCACATACCCGAATAAGCGGTCCTTAGAATGTCCACTGGATGGCAGCACCTGTATATAATGAATACATGATGAAAAGATGTGAGATGGCTGTACTTGGAGTTTTCACTAGATAGACGGACGCACAGACAGACAGAGGGGTGGAGGCACAGACAGACAGACAGACAGACAGACAGACAGACAGACAGACAGACAGACAGACAGACAGACAGACAGATAGACAGATAGACAGATAGATAGATAGATAGATAGATAGATAGATAGATAGATAGATAGATAGATAGATAGATAGATAGATAGATAGATAGATATAGATAGATATAGATAGATAGATAGATAGATAGATAGATAGATAGATAGATAGATAGATAGATAGATAGATAGATAGATAGATAGATAGATAGATAGATAGATAGATAGATAGATAGATAGATAGATAGATAGATAGATAGATAGATAGATAGATAGATAGATAGATAGATAGATAGATAGATAGATAGATAGCCGCACCAACAGATTCACGGACAGACTGAAAAACGGGCGGACGGACGGACGCATTGAGGGACGCATGGATGGATGGATGCACCGACGGTCACACGGATGGACCGACACATGGACATACGGAAGCAAGAACGAATGGGCGGACGAAAGCACGGGTGGTCTGATGGACGCTTCGCCCCACTCTTCGTCATTCGCTTCGTGGATATACTGTAAATTTTTTTGACCGTGGGAAACTGTGGTCACACCCAGCCCAGGAAAGAAAACTTATGTATTGGCGTGCTCGAGTTCTGGCTGAGGATGATTTTTAGGTGATCGCACCACGTGTCCGTGGTGATGTGTTTTGCAGATCACCACTGTCATCACAGGTCACTCAATACAAACTTCGCTTGAAAATTTCAGCGGCTAGCATCTATGCCTAAATGGTAAAGCACGCGAACTTACGTGTAAAAAGCACGGCCGCTCACTCTATATACCGAGTGGCCTTGGCGAAAGTCAACACGAATACTTTTGGGGTTTTTTTTTTCATTATCACCATTTTTTTTAAAAGAAAGCCTTAGATGACTCATTATATGCGAAAACTGACCGTCAGCGTCCGGCGAAGTGAGGAACGAGAGTGATGCAAAAAAAAATGATAACGCGATGACGTCACCATATGACCAAGTCAAGATCTCAGTGAGGTGTAACGCGACGTAACGTCACGTGATGGTGTTACCACATGGCATTGCAACTTGCTCGAAGGCGGGCCGACCATGTCTCGTGTCTTTCGTGTCCTTCTTGTCTCTGTGTCGTCGTTTTGTTCTCGCGCAATAACTATCGTGATGCCATACCAACTAGCCCAAGCTGCCACACTTCTAAGTTACATTTCTAGTTATTCGGGCTCTTTTTCGTGTGTTTCTTTTCATCATTCAGTCCTCGTAACCCTTATCGCAGTCTCTATTTGCCGTACGCGCACCTTTTCCTTTTGCATTCGCACCAAGCAACTCCCTTTGGACGTTAAAGCCCTGTTTGGAGGTTACCACCCCTCCATCGGCCATGGCATACGGGTGTGCAAAATTCTTCGGTCTGAATGGCACCGACAAGAGCGCATGTACCGGGACGCCCTGCATGTCCAGCTTCAACTGACAGATCTAACACCGGCAGTGAAGAAAAGAAGATGGCGAGAGTACTGCGACCACTGAGACTACGGAAAGCTAAGAGACGTGCCTCCGATCCTGGAGGCAATGCTAAACTGCATTATGTGCATAAAGCTTTTACAAGATGGCTCTCACCTTCGAGTCGTACATGGGGGAAGAACTACTAAGGAGAGCCTATGACGTCACATTTTGTGAAGCCGAAAGTGGGGTGTAGAGGGCTTCTCCTCGCAATGTTGGTCATGCTTCAGCACGTTAGCGCGTGCGCAACTGGCGCTGGTGAGAGGGTGAGAGGGCGCAACTGGCGCGCCAGCCGATGTCAGACGCACCGGGCAGCAGTGGCGCCGCCATCTGATAGCTGGAAAGGAGAACACGTGCCGCAATACTCGCTTGTATAGTGCCTGGCTGCCACTCGCAGCTCCATTACGTCACATATAGTGCATCTACGATAAACTAGCAGCTTTGCACTTCGTGTTTAGTCCGCTGGAGCAACGCTGTCACACGGATAATTGCCACTGACAAACCGATTCTTTTTTTCTGCTGATACGGCAAGCAGGCCCCGGAAACTAATAGTTAGTTTCGGTTTCAATGAACATGCACGCTCGTAGTGGTTGCCGGGCATCCTAACATCCGGTTGAGCGAAGTGAGGTTAATGTGAATATTCGCATTTGTGGGCTTTCGCAACTTTTTGTGAATGAAAACTTCGATCTCCCGGTAAAGAACTTCTCTTTTGTTTATATTTCTTTTCTTACTCCTTATTTTGAGACTTTTAAATTGGGCGAAGCGCGGCAAGTGATTGACTTAGGTTTGTAGCGCTTGCCTCCGCTCCTTCTCGCCCCTTGCTCAGTTATCTCAGTTATCTCAGTTATCTCGCTCGGTTGGCGTGTCAATTACGGGAAAGATGAAGACAGCAAGTTGTGGCGGGCAGAGAACGGAAGCCACAGTGCATTAGCTACGCCGAACAAGTCAACCATGCATTCGTCGAAGATGGCTATGATCGGGCAACACCTGTTTTCCGTGGCTCTGCGGTGGGCTAACCCGAGGATTTCTAGTTCCACGAAGGTTTTTCGCAGTTTCCTAAAGGCTACGGGTGAGCGCAAGAAGTTGGACCCATTATTTGAGCAAGTATTCATTTTGCAGTGAGTACACATGAGTGAACCCGGTTTTCTACATGCCTGACTGGACTGACAGAAGTGCAATGTCGCTTGCCTGATTGGTGAAGACGGCATCCAAGCTCCTGTCGGGAAAATGCGTTTATGGAAAGGCTGGAATTCGAGTGGGCTCGGCTACATAGCATTAGTTTTTTTTTAACTTTCGGTGTGTAGTTCAAATTATGTCAATCATTGGCTGCTACTTGCTCATGAAATCTTGTAGCCATGGTTTGAAACTTCGTGGGTCTTTACTTCTAATAGTGTCACTCAAGTACACGTGATGAACTAAATGCTTCTAAAAATTATTATAGACCGAATTTCGATGAAGCCAATGTTTTGACCCAAGGCAACACTGCTCTGACGAAGACATGTATACTGAACGAAGCACTGTTTCTAGCGATGCTCTTTCTCGACGAACTTCTGATTGCTTGAAACCTGTCCGTGCCTCTTAACTTCAGCCTCGTTATTTGGTTCTCAAGTTATGCGGTAAAACTACGTGCGTGGTCACTCATGACAAACTTGATTGAGTCAATAATAACGGCGTGTCCTACTGGCGATGGTTGATAATTTTCGTATTTGTTTGGATATCCTGGGTTCAACGTTTGGTCTTACCCGTATATTAGTTGTAAGTTACAGCTGCTTTTATAGATTGACACTTTCACACTCCCCCATCCCCTTCCCATGTGCAGGGTAGCAAACCGGCTGCCTATAGGCTGGTTAACCTCCCTGCTGTTCTTTTCCTCATATCTTCCTTCCTTTCCTTCACACTGTACGATGTCTGTTTGTTTTTTTTTATACCGGACGTCCACCAAAAATGTTCATTTTATTTGTGCCAATCGAGTTTCGTCTTATACTGAAAAATCGGTCAGCTTAACTTTCGCCTCTTCAGAAAACGCAAACAAATTAAAAAAAACACAGGTTAACAAAATTTTATTAATGGTCGCATCGCCTAAGCAGCGCCAGCGGATTTGAAAGAAGGCGCGAGGGCATTCCGCTTGCATGCGAAGCGCGAAAGAAGGGCTTCCGCGGCAACCCTCCTCGTCTCAATTTTTCGTCCCTTCCCACTGTTTCGGGACGTCACCAGTGACTTCATGAAAGAAATTTTCCTTTGGTGATTAATTTCTAGTAGGATGCCCAGCCACCACCAGTGTACGTCTGGCGAGAGCGAATGATACGGAGGTATAGGAAGTTTGTGCCATATGCGGCAAGTTCGGGGAATATAACATACTAAATACCAATGAAATCTTATTTGATTTTGCAATTTAAAGAGATGAAGCGCCCCTGAATCATTCTTTCCGCCCGTGTGCACGATCGTTCACACGAGTATATCGTTCGAAGCAGCGCTATAGTCGGCCGCCTGTGGCCATACTGAGGAAAACTTGGCCACAGATGAGGTTACCGCACCCAACACGTAAACAGGATGTCATAATTTAAACAATCAATCGCCTTGCACGTCTGTAAGTCTTGACTCTGGAAGCTCCGTTGAACACACTGGGACGCTGCTTTCCGATAGTTATGACCGTTGTTTACGGGAACGGGTCACCGCCGCTTCTCGCATTTAGAGCTGTTGACGCTGTCGTTCTCGTCTTGAAATTTTAGCCTTATAACATCGTTGAGGCACGCAATATAGCACAGTGCTAAAGGAAAACAGCCAAGCTGCAACCGTTTTGAAAAGAAGTGGTCGCGGGCTTCAAAAAAAAAAAATCGCTTTCGACTGCCATCGTGAAAAAACAACGCCCACTGTAATGCAATAATGCAATGTGTTGGAAGCGTTTATACGCTTCCAACACATTGCATTATTCTTTGAGTTCGACAGCTGCATGAAAATGCCCATTCGGAACTATACAGCCGACTCTCTCGTGGTCTGGTGGGTGGTGAAGCAGACGACACGAAACGATGATGTGACCAAGGAATCCCACAAGCCTCTGAAAAAAATTTGTGACTTCCGCTATACTTCTCGTTCTGCAGCGCGGATGGCGAGGGCCTCTCTTTAGCTTTCCTTTCTCCGTAGAGGAGGAGGGGAAAAAAACTTTATTTTGAAAAGCCGGCTTCCTCTCGGTGAGTGCAGATCCCACGCCCAGGTATCAGCCAGGAGCCCTTGGACCCTGGCAGGACTCGTTCGCTGGATTCCGTGCCGACCGGTTGTGCCCTCGCGATCTCCGACGACAGCGCTGCTCTGGCCGACTGGGTTGGTCTTACGCCACCTCCTGCCGCCGCCAAGAGCTCTCGCAAGTGGTGCCCCGTACGCGGACTCTTGTGACCATGTTTTATCTTTCCCCCCCCCTCTCTCTCTCTCTCTCTCTCTCTCTCTCTCTCTCTCTCTATATATATATATATATATATATATATATATATATATATATATATATATATATATATATATGTGTGTGTGTGTGTGTGTGTGTGTATAATTTACATCCTATCCTTTTAATCCCTTGTGAGCTACTGTTGAGGGGTCACACCAGATGCAGACAGTTACGGGGCTCACTTTTCTCTTATTTTCCCTTTTGGTGATATGTGGGGTTTAACGTCCCAAAACCACCCTTTGATTATGAGAGACGCCGTAGTGGAGGGCTCCGGAAATTACGACCACCTGGGGTTCTTTAACGTGCGCCCAAATCTGAGCACACGGACCTACACCATTTCCGCCTCGATCGGAAATGCAGCCGCCGCAGCTGGGATTCGAACCCGTGACCTGTTATTTTCCCTTTTAAAACCACAATATCTTGCATCCTGGCAGCGTCCTATAGGCCCGTCAAATTGCCCAGACCTGTTCCCCTGGGTCTGAGTTTAGCTGCGGTCAACGTTTGGGGTCTCCCATTGCTTATCATTATCAATCGTGCGACCCATGTCGGATCCGACCTTCGGACAATATAGACAGGCTGACGGTATGGAGTCGCCCGCGGTGTGAGAAAGTCGTCTAACGCAACATTTCTTTTTACCATCTTTCAATTCCCCTCACCCCTTTCCCCAGCACAGGGTAGCCAGCCGGTCTAAGAACTGGCTAACCTCCCTGTCTTTCCGCTTAAACTTTCTTCCTTCTTCGTCTAACGCATTAGGGTGCCTGCGAGTTTCTTGGCACCTTTAGCCAACAAAATGCTCAGCTTTCATTTTTATGTCGTTATTATCAAAAGTAAGCTAAAGGGCACACGTAGGACACAAAGTCATTGTGTATAATTTCAATTTGTTTGAAGAGGTCCTAATTTCGTGCGATTAATTTGCTGAAAAATCTTCAGTCAACCTTGAACGTCTATAGAGGTTCTAAAATATTAGTCTTTACGTTTAAACAATGTCACGAAGGTACTTGTTTGCAAGCCATAGGTCTAGCAGAGACGTTAGGGACGGTTTTAAGCTCTCCCATAGTAGAGTACCCTGTGCTCTAAATCGTTACCCCCTTTTTCTAACCCCCCCCCCCCCGTCTTCGAAGGCGCTTGTGTTAGACGGGACGGCTTTGTGCTGACCCATTGTAGAGTAGTAGTACTCTTAATTGTTGACTACTTTTTTCTAAACACGTTGCCCTAACGAGCGTCGAATGGTTGTCCTTTTGTGACGTCGCGAAAGTTAAGGTGTAATCATTGCCAACAATTGTCGGCCTACGGGACGGCTTTTTGCTTTCCCTATATAGTAATGTACCCGGTGCTCTATCGTTAACCGCTTTTTCTGAAGACAAGTGCTATTTGTATTAGATGGAAAGCAGAATCCTAGCTCACGCAATGTATTGTGGGCTACGGCGCCAGTCTGCACCAACTTCCGGTTCGAGACCTTCCTGCCAGAGCCAGCGTTTTTTGCTTGTTTCCCCTTGCATTCATGGTGCCCTTTTACAAATAGCTGCATAATACTTCGAAGTGCTAGGCAGCATGGTTGAATAACAAAATAACAGGACCTAAAAGAACTAGTAATTCTCGTTCTCGCTTTTGTGTGTGTGTGGGGGGGGGGAGGATCACGTATACTGGAACTGATGATTTCTCTGCCTTTTTGTGTGGATAAACTGACCTTGTACCCTGGCGTTGTAGGAAATCAAGTAAAGCACATGTGTATTGGCTGCGAATTTGCAGTTGTATTTTTTTTCGTCTTAACGCAGTGGTGATCATTTCATTTTCAAGACACTCGTGTCATCAATTGCTGCGCTGTCGTCTTGCCCCTGCTCCCCCTTCCCAACTTTGCACTCCGTACTTTTGAGGTCATTGAGCGTGTACCTGCAGGAAACCCACAGAAACGTGTTTGCTTACACTATCTGTAGTCTACATAGGTCCATGTATGTGTTTTGGAAACAACTTATTTGCTTTTCCCCTGTGGACCATGATATACACCGCTTCTAGCAATAAATTCGTCTTTGACTTTTGTTTGTGGGTACCATGCAGTTACGCATAAAGCTAGCGATAAAATTACTTGTGCGTAAGAAAGCAACGTTGATACACAGTGAATTTATGCATAATTCACCACCCGCATCTTTTTTTTATTAGAAGTGTGTAAAATATGTATAAATAATCGGCAAACAGTGCTGTAAGTTTGTCAAAATATTCTTTTCTTCTTTACCTTTCGTCTACGGGAATTGTTAAAAAAAATTCTGAATTCTAAAAATTACTAAGTGGTAAAGTAATACTTTAAAGTATACAAAGATATACCATGGTCAATTCATCGACAATTAAAATTTGTAACTAGCTTATGGCCAACACACGCACAATATACCCAACAACCCTCCCCTCCCGAAAAAAATAAAGGAAGAGACGACTTGCGGTGGTTTTCCGATACTCACGCAGGAGGACCCCAACTAGCACACAGGGACACGCGTTCGGTCGATGTATATAACGCATAGATATACCACCCACCGCCACGATCGTAATCTTAACTGCCGCCAAACTGCTTTCCCATTGTGCGGCCACCGACGTGTACAGGCACGCCTGCTGTCGTCCACAAGTCTCTCCTGTCACGTCCTCGAGTACTTTGAGTGCGCACACGAATCAATTCACCGAGCGCGCGAACCACCGTGCGCGTACACGAAGAGTTTTCTTTCGTGACACCGACGATATCGGAGAACGGGATCTTCGCGGTCGTTGTCGCGACGCCGCCGCCAGCAAGCAGCTTCCGCAAAAGGCCGCTTACAGCGGCCTTCGTTCGGTGCACCACCGACCCCCACGACAAACAGCCGCGCCTTTCTAACGCCCCCACACGCTTTTTCCCCCTCTCCTTCAGCCAGCCCAACCGAACAGCATTCCGCAAGCTTCGAGAGTGGGCTTTGAGCGAAATACAAGCGACAGTGAGGTCGGTAGCCAACGGAGCTCGCCGGTTCAAAGGAAGCCGCCGCAGCACAGGCTGGTCGACCGTTTAATTCTACTCTTCCTATGAGCAAGAGAGAGAAAAAAAAAGGGAAGAGTACCGTGGTTCAGAGCCACAAACGAAGTACATGCGTGTCTCTCAATAGAGCACAGCGTATACGTATACCTCTTGTTTTCTTTGTGCCTGCTTCAACTCAGTGTACGGCTCTTGAACAGACGTACACTTACGTCGTCTGCATGCATGTGTGCGTGCTGTTTGTTAAAGGACGTGGCGGTACAGCATAAACGCGAGTGTATAGATGTTCAAACGCGCGCGACATCAGAGACAATTTTTGAGAACGTCCTTCAGACGTTGAGGAAGGCCTGCAGGGAAGTTGAAAAGAGCAGGACCCCCCCCCCCCCCTTTTTTTTTCTTGTCCTACAACGTCTCCCCTTCCTGGCGAACACTAGTAGAGCCGCTGGTGTCCAGTTGCCCAGATGCAACTGACTTGTTCGGTATACGTTTCCCAATGTTTCTGATGTTACGTTTTGTCGAAGTCTATATAACGCTGTTTTTTGTGGCATATAGATGAACCAAGGAGCGGCCTTGGTTGCGTCTCTAGGTCGACGTGACTCCCTATTTCTGACTCATATGTCGAAGTGCTCGTCTTGCGTATTCCCCAAAACACCTGTGCCCTGGATCGGTGAACTGGAGTCGGGTGTTCCCCTACTATGCGGTGCTCGTTTGACCGGAAATAGAAAGAAAGAAATGACTTTGTTCTCGAATGTCTCACACACGTTTTTTTTTTTAATTTATTTCTTGTGGTTGCTGTTCACGTTTTGTGGTTCCAAGCTCGACTGGAAAGTTAGAGGCGAAGTTGAATTGAAAGCTGAGAAAAACGAGGTCAATGTTGCGACTTGGCGTATCCATGGAGCAGCGATGTCCAGCGCTAGTTTTGTGGCGCACGTGCGCCTCTATAGCTTACGGCCTCGTTGTTTTGATGTGCACGTGCTATCGCATAAGAGTGTACAATACACTTGTAGTTGTTCCCGTCTTTACCCGTGGTTTTTGTCTGTTTTGAGACGTGACCTCTAAACTTTCGCATCGTCTTGTCATCCTTTCTTGGCATCCTTTGTACACAATCTATTCGTAGACGTTCTACCGGGGAATCAGGTAGACCGCTTGCGTGCACAATGAGACTCCTTATAAGAAGAGTCGAGTGCCTGACCTCTTTTGCTCTTGCTGGTTATTGTAAACAACCTCAGATTCACCAACTCCGCCGAATCTGAGACCTGTACCGTGGCCTTGGCTCGTGCAAATTTCGGGATCTTCCCGCTGAATGTAACAAATGCTCGTCTCCTTTTTTTTTTGTTATAGTTGGTGCCTCCTTGTCAGAAGCTGTATTCGCGCGAGCAGCGATGTAACTTGGTCTTCATTTAAACGTGTATCCGAAATTTGAGGCCATGGTCGCAAAAACGCGAAAATATGCACCGGCCGTATAATGTGAGCCAGTCGTATGATGAAACGCTGAAGTTCTAATGCCCAATAGTCCAGAGCGATAGCTTTTGGCTGGCTTCACAATTTTTATTTAATAATATTGGTACAATGAAAAAATTCACAGCATATCAACGGAGTGAAGGATGATGAGTGAGGTGGAACGTCTGTCTGTCTGTCTGTCTGTCTGTCTGTCTGTCTGTCTGTCTGTCTGTCTGTCTGTCTGTCTGTCTGTCTGTCTGTCTGTCTGTGAATTATACAAAATTGTCAACTATACGAAAACCACTAGCGACATCTAGTGATATTATTTCCGAAGACGTTAGAGGTACTGTATATGCTACCTTTACTACTCTACTACTTCTGCTACTACTATATTAGAAGTGCGGCAGTTTGGACTGTATATGCTACCTTTACTGCTCTCCTATTTCTGTACTACTCTACTTAGAAGTGTAGCAGTTTGGACTAGTTGGTATGACATGACGATAGTTATAGCGCGAGAACCGAACGACGACAGAGAGACAGGAAGGACACGAGCGCTCATGTCCTTCTTGTCTCTTTGTCATCGTTCTGTTCTCGTGCTATAACTATCGTCTACTCTACAACTCACTACCTCTGCCCGCAGAGACTTCAGCCTCATCGCGACTGCCTTTAGGGGTTTTACCTTGTACGTGTACAATTTGCGTTACGATGTTACCGGATAGAATCTTCGCATGCGCGGGTCTTTACAGAACGTAAGCCTTTAGTAACGTAAATTACCCGCCGGGTAGGCTTTACGTTTACAGCGCTGTTTCACAAATCCGCCTTCGTACATAGAAACTCGCGGTATCCGCATTACGGAGACTCCAAGCATCGTGTCAAAATAAGCCGAAGTGCGAGCGCCAATAGCGATTACATTGTTTCAGCCGGAGAATCAAAGCTGAAATGGCTAGAACATGGAAACCGCAAACGTGTGAGCCCTCGAGATGATGGTAATGATGATGGTAATGCGGCCATTCCCTTTGTAACGGGCGGGCACACTTTGGCACCCTAGCCGATAGTAAAAAATACAAAGAAAATAAGAAAATAAAATACAGACTGGGCGGGTTGCCGAGTTTAAGAACCCTCCCGAAGTCCCTGGAGAGTTATTTTCCTCCATTGTTCTATAGGCGAGTTTTGCTGCGCCTCACTGCGGCGTAGTCCACCACATCACCCGTGTCCACAAAACCCAGTGCGGCAGCGAGATCTGTGTTCGAACTGGATTGGCTCGGTTGCGGGCACTCAGTCACGATGTGTGCGATGGTCTCGTCAGCCCCACCACACACGCGACACACCACACTCACGAGTACACCGCCGTAGGCTTGCTTACGGACGAGAGTACGCAGGACCCCTGTTCTCGCCTCAAACAACAGCACACTTCCAATGCCATTGTCGTACAGTGGGACTGGAGCAATGGTGTCCTTGTGCTGGCGGTAGAGGAGGAAACTTGACTTTTTCAATTGTGCCTGCCTCCACTTCTCCTCCTCGGCCTCCTTAATACGTTGGTGAATTTCCTTAGTGCACCCCCGTTGGTTTTTGGCCGTCAGTGGCTCCTGGAAAAATCCGAACTTTTTCTCAAGTTGGTACACTCGTCGTACCCACTTGGTGCGCGTATACATGTCGCCATGAGGTAGTCAAAAACTCGTCGAGACCACCTCTCGCAGGACATGTACATCAGGCGGCAGTGGAACGTCAGTTTGCTGGCCGCCTCACGCGCTTCGAAGCTCGACCAGCCGATGTCCCCCTGGGCCGCCTCGTTCGCCACCATGCCATGACAGCCCAGAGCGATGCGTCCTACTTCCCGCTGTCGCCGCTCCAACCATTCCCGGGTGGCCGCTGACATAGCCATGACTGCGTTCGCAAATGTCAGCCCAGGCACGTGGACGAGCTTCCAAAGGTCACGTACCATTAAATATCGGTTGCAGCCCCACAAACAGCGGCGCCGGAGGATGCTCTGAGCCCGCAGTCCAGCTTCACGCGTCTTCACCTCATGTAGGCTGTACATGTCCGTTGATGCTGACAATTTTACACCCAGGTACCTGTACTCGGTGCAGCTACTCACTTCGGCATCTCCCAGGGTCACAACACTCTCCTTGGTGCACTCCCCCACCAGTCTGAGAAGGGCTGTCTTCTTAACGTTGAAGCAGAGCCCCAGGCGGGTGATTTCATCCTGGCAGATGTCCAGCAGTGCCCGCATTTCCTCGGTGCTTTCTGCCATGAGCACGATGTCGTCTGCGAACGTTAAGCCCGGTAGACGACGCCCTCTCGTCGATACCGCTGGTCGTGTGGCGGAGCCGAAAACCAAGGCTGGAACTAAGAAGCTTCCTCTCGAGGCTTGAGACGTAAAAAATATACAGTAATGGTGAGAGTGGGCAACCCTGACGCAGGCCTTTCACTACTACAACGGGATCGGACTGAACATCTCCGAAGTGTGTCACTAGAGTGTTACCTCTGTACATACGTCTCACGGTCTAGATGAGGATCTCCGGAAGGCCCAAGTGGTTCTTGCAATCAAACAATGCTGCCTGCGGGACACTATCGTATGCTTTCTGTACATCCAGAAAACAGCATAGCAGAGATTGCCCTTCAAGCTTCGCTATTTCGGCACACTGGGTCAAAGTGAAAATATTATCCTCCAATCTACGACCCGAACGAAACCCATTTTGTAGTTCCGTC
Source organism: Rhipicephalus annulatus (assembly GCA_013436015.1). Lineage (NCBI taxonomy): Eukaryota > Metazoa > Arthropoda > Arachnida > Ixodida > Ixodidae > Rhipicephalus > Rhipicephalus annulatus. The sequence continues at coordinate 155,544 of WOVY01001205.1, forward strand.
AGCAAGTTCTTCGTCTCAGCCCAGCCACTTAGCCATTCCCTTAGGATACCGGCAAACAATCGGTACATCACGCTAGTGACCGTGATAGGGCGATAGCTCTGCAGCAGGTCCGCCGCGCCGCCTTGCTTTAGGATCAATGTTATCCGACCCTGACGCCAGTCCTTCGGGATATCAGTGCCAGAAAGGATGCTCGACAGCTGGTCTGCAAGCTTCTCCCTAGCCTGAGGGCGGAGGCACTTCACCAGGCGCGCTGGCACCTCGTCGAGACACTGTATAGGTGGCGCCATCTAGCGGTCTCAAAAAGAACGAGGCGATCACAAAGTTGTTTTTGCAGAAACATTGTACATTGTACGTCTGGTGTAAAAATCGCACTGCGGCGTCATCACGAATGAGTTACGTTTTTTAATCATTTTCACTTCACTCGTTTATTTGTTGAGGGCCTCAACCATTTTCACTACATATAGAAACATACCGCCTCACTGCAACCGCGCAATTTTGTTCAGTGCGTTCGAATAAGTCTGCGGCACGCCACCCGTGCCATATACCATCGCGCCGCATTCCCCCCCCCCCCCCTGTGTGCGGGACGAGTGGCTTCACTGCACAGCTGTGGAACATAATGGTGGACCCGTGCGCAACTCTGCTACAAACTTCTAGTACACTCTAACTCTGCTCCTGTAGGGAGCATATACAGTAACTCTAGAGGAAGTATGTACACAACCGCCATCTAGTGAGTAATTCCTAAAACTAACTGGACGTGGCTACATACTACTACTACTACTACTACTACTACTACTACTACTACTGCTACTACTACTACTACTACTACTACTACTACTACTACTACTACTACTACTACTACTACTACTACTACTACTACTACTACTAAACTACCCACACCCCAAGAAGCTTCGCCCCTAAAACTGCGTTAACGAATAAATGTTATAAGGAAGAGTCCACGCAGAACCGTTGCATGTGTACTGGGTGCATGCGATCTATATTTGCGCATAACCACTGATTACGAAACAGAATAACACGGCTTATGTTAACAGAATAACACGGCATATATATAAAAGCTTCACGATGGGTCTATTCTGTGCAGCAGTCCGTACTATAGTTGCTTTCGCCGCACCATTGTGTTTGCTGTAGATTCCAGGTGAACGCAGATACCAACATTACTCCGTTTGTTTTTGAAAAGGGTATATCAATTTTCTCATCTATGGCTCTGGCGGCAGGGTCAGCACGAACATCTTCTCGATGTTGTTGGCACGTCTTTACTCACATTTTGCCCTGAGAGGGCTGAAATGAATGGAGGAGGAGAGACGGGATTTTAATATATATGCCACAGAGAGCTGGTTGCCACTGTGGTACAGCATCGTACACATGCGTGGTTAATTCACGCTGCCAGCAACTAAACAAAGTGACCATAGGAAAAGATACACACTGGGTAATGCGCATGCTAACAACTGTTTTATGTTTATGCGTCCCAAATTCTTAGGTGTGACCCGAGGAGAAAAGAAGAAAAACCAAATGAGCAGCGAAAAACAAAAGGCACATGTTGCAAGTTAGTTTGCATGTCACCATCCGCGGAGAACGCTTGCAAAAACATGATACATAACTTTTAGTATATAGTTCCCTTGAGTCATGCATTCGTACCAACTGCCCCCCATAGCAGCTTTATCACATCGCGGTTCTAAGCTGGTGAGCGGCATTCCGTCGTCTCCTGATGTCCATGGGGCAAGTCGATCTTGCGCGCGTAGTAACACCAGAGACTGCGGAGCTCGTGAGTCGGAGAGTATCGTCCAAGAATCGTGTCGCCGATCTTCGATATGAATGGTCCTGCTCCGAAGGTGTTTTGTCGCTATGTGGACCTCATTTTTCGCATAATTCATAGAGAAGTGGATCAGGCGTTCATTTCACACTTGAGGTGCTTGGAAGCAGCAATTTGATTCTCGGTGGAGGGAGAAGTCTGAGGCAAACTCCGGTTCCTTGACATACTCATTGAAAGAAAAGGAACCACATTGTCGTTTGGCGGGACTAGTTCATACATCCTGGTTCTCACAATATGGCAGTGTTTCCCACGCTTCTACTACCCACGTAGTAAATATGCACTATGTTGACAAGAATACTACGTTAATTGGCAGCCTGTGGCTATCCCAATTTCTTTTAGAATGCTGCCAAACGACGAACGGCGCGTCCACAATTACCCTGTGCGGCCCCTGGTAATAAGCACGCGGACACACCTCGTATCCATTCCATAAGTGACGCCCTAAGCCTTGCTCTGCAATCCTACAGAGTACAAGTTTCATATGTTCCAGAACAGTAATTGCGTCAATCACTCGTCAACGCAAAGGACATATTACCCATAGCGAAGTTCTCCTGGGTGGTGTACGTTGTCCCATGCGCCGATTGTGACTACGTGTACATATTGGCGAAACTGGTGACTTTGAAAGGCGTCTCAAGCAGCGAAATTGTAACGTCAAGAATGAAAACGGGAAATCCTGTGTTTTGACTTAGCATAATTCAAGGGGGCACATATCGACTGAGGAATGAGGCACGTGTTCTTGCTGGCGAAAAACGACTGTTAAGATGTATTTATCTTGAGTCTCTTGAGGTATACAGACTATTCTCCACAATCTCAAAAGGGGCAATGACAGTCTATACGTAGTTAAAGAGAACTGCTCGGACACACGTTTTATTTTAGTTCTGAACATTGCTCCGACGTGAGAGCCGGAACGTCTTTTTGTTTGTGCGTCTATATTTTTTTTAACATTGGTCGGCGCAGTGCCTATAGGGTTTTAAGCGTGGCTATGGATCATCCCTACTACAAGGGCTTCTGTTCAACAAAGTTCAACAAATCTATAGTAATTTGCATGCCGCACGTGCACGAAATTGCGGGACACAACAACGACGAAGCACAGCAGAGTTCGCACCTTGTCAATTAGCAACGGATGAACTATTCATTTCTCAACCCGTTCCTCCAATAAGTCAACTAAATTCTCAGTCGAGGCACCATCCGGTTCATGGCCTATTCCCCGAGGTTGGTGGTACATATCGCGTTTGAGGAACAACAACAACATCGTTGTCCCCAGGCAAAGTTTTCGTTCGATGACCGGATCCCAGTGTTTGCCGTTTAGCGGCGCCACCGTGGCTGAACCTTGCGGAGAGTACGGAGGAAGGAGGTTGTCTCCTTTCTCCATGACGAAGAGCGTCGTCATACCGAAACAACTCAAACAGCCACATTTTTCCAATTTCCGCCGGACAGCAGAGAGCTGAAGAAAGGCGGTGATCAGCTAAGCTGACGTTAAACGTGTTGGCGTCCATTGAGGTTATTGGAGTGTAATGGTTCGCCGTAGCTTAAATACCACGTAACGTTTTCACTGAGGCGTTGTCAAGCGTGCTCGATCGTTTTTGGCGAGTACATGTTAAAATCTATGCCAGTCAGAAATAGTCCTCTGCGAGTATAGGTTCCCGCAATCCAATTACTCATGGTTGCTTGGTTGGTTCGCGTGTTCTCTCTCTCTCTCTCTCTTTAATTTTTTTTGTGAAATTAAGCATTTTTGCTTTCAAGATGTCCTCAACTCGCCAACAGACAAGAAAGAGAGCAAAATAAATGAAAGGAAGAGACAGAGAGGTCAGCCTATATAAGAGCTGGTTTTCTACCCTGTACAGGAGTGGGAAAAAAGTTTGCCACTGAATATAATGTTCCCAAAAAGTGACAGCTGTAGGCCAGCGGCCACGCATCTCAATTTTCCGTCACCATCACAACACATTCACCCCGAAAAGCCAGTCCGAATGCGTGTGCGTAAGTTTCCTTATTCATGCATATTTCCGTTTTGCCCACAGGCGTTACAGCAGGGTGGTTACAAACAAAAAAAAATATTCGTTGACCCTGCGCACTTGCTCAGACAGCAGAATATTACGCTGATTAATTGTTTTTACACAAAAAAAACGAATTTGCGTACTCGTTCGTCCTGGTGCGACATGACCTTATTTTGTTGTGTGATTTGTAAGTTCAGATATACAATCTGGCAGTTTTAAGTAAATGTCACCGCCGATTTTCATTTTTTATGAAGTGTCTGACATAACAGCTTTAAACGTAATTTTGACGCTTCAATCGCCTTCACCCACCCCACATCTGCACTACCCACCACCATCACCTCCCACTCCTCGAACAGCTGCAACATGCATGCTCCTTGGATAGGCTGCTCAAGACGGCGTTCACAAGGCCTGTACACATTCGTCTTCGACAAGCTTTCAGTATTGTAGCTACTCGCACTCGAAGAACTCGGGAGGAAACCCGCGTCCTCTTCGTCGACCGCATCCATGTGAAGCAAGGAGGGTGTGGTTATAAGAGGTTCGCCGGGGAACGTATTGTACAAATCGAGCAACACTGTTACAGACACTTCCGATCGTTCCGCCGCAAGTGTGCGGAACACACCGCGGATGACACTTCACCGATCAACGACCCCAAAATTTCTTGCCACACCCCAAAGCCACCGATCGAGCGTCCGTGTACAGCGTACGCCGTATAGCTGGACCATCACATGTACACCTCAGAGCACACGAGTGTTCTTCAAGACCTCGCAGTGAAGAGAGATGTACCCTGTCCTCTCTTGCTTTTTTTATTCTTTCTGGTGAACTCGCTTTAGCTTCGTGATTTCGAAGGGCGGGCGCATTCAGTGTCACTCCACGACGCGACGAAGAGGGTACTAGAGGGCCTGTCGCGCATAGAAGAGAAGCCTGCGTTACAGGAAAAGAAAAGGAGAAGGGTCGGGTCGTGTGGATCCCAAAGGCATGGGCGAACCGGCCCACACCAAGATGGATTCACCAGGCCTGTAGTTTCTGCTGACGCGAGGTGGAGAGCCTGAGGCCGTTATGCAGCCGGTACGTGTACCGTATTTCGCTCTTGTTATATGCGCAGTTTGTTTGAAAGGAACCGTGTCATGGACCACTGCTATACGTGGGTATATAGGGCATTATCCGTCAGAAGCACCAATGACATCGCCAATAACATGACGAAGAATAGAGAATAAAAAATGACAGAGGAGGAAAGGCAGGGATGTTAAGAGGTTATATAGGACAGCCGGTTTGTTACCTTGTACATTGGAACGGTATGGGGGATATTGAAAGATGGAAAATATAATATAGGAAGGCAGCACACATATGCTTGTTCATGCATAGTCCGTCACTCTTGCGTGGTTCGTGACATCAGTGCCACAGCCGCTTGTCCAAGTTTTTTTTTTATATTAATAATCTAAGTAAGGCCTTCGTCACCATATCAGCTGCGATGCCTTCTGGAAACGACGTGCAAAGATGCTTTCATTGGCCTATTGTCAAGGTACGCTAGAACGGACGCCATGGACTTTCTCTGATTGTTATAACCGGACAGTCACAGAGAATGTTCTGTGGCGCCTCCTCGCGGCGACGGGCATAGCGCAGATTGCTGTCGGATCATTTCCTTTTTTCATAACCTCCTCGTATCTGCTCAAGCTAAAGTCCTCGTATATGCTCCTCGTATATGTTCGTCATAACCTCCTCGTATATGCTCAAGCTAAAGCTACCATCACAACTTTCCCGCTCCGATGCGACACTGTTATGCCGCCTTTGGTTGGGTGTTGCATTTACAAAGGTGTACTCCTTTCACATTGGTATGGCAGACACTCCTACATGCGACTACTGCGGAGCTGAATAGACCATCGAACACGTCCTGTGCAGCTGCGCTTGCTACGACACACAGCGATGCCAGCTCCGGATGGTTTTGAATACTTGACCCCGGACCATTTTGTGTGCAGAAGATACTAGGACCTTGGGCATCTGCCTCAGTTGCGCAGAAAGCAACTAAAGCACTGCTACTTTACCTAAAGTCAACAAACCTGAGCGACCGCCTGTAGACTGTGTGTGCTCCCCGAGTGTGCTCGTGATTGTGTGTACCTTCTCATCTCTCTGCAACCTCTTTTCTCCCCTTTATCCCTTCCCCAGTGCAGGGTAGCAAACCGGATGTGCGTCTGCAGACGCACATCCGGTTTGCTACCCTGCCTTTCCTTGCATCTTTATCTCTCTCTCTCTCTCTCCTCGTATCAGACATCAGAATGGGACTTCGTGAATGTCGAACTTAGCCGTAGGCCGTCAAGCAGAATATTTAAACGCTAACTACATGCTACACCGTTTATATTTTATGTCAAGATTTAGAACTATAGTGACCACGTTCCACAGCATTATTTTTGTTCCCATTCATGCCAGTGTTGCAGTTGACTCCGAGGTTTATCATACCTCCACTGATGCATAAGGTGACACATTCGAGCACACATCTTCAAAGATGGAATCGCCCTGTGCTGTGATCTATTCTTAGCGATATTTAGCGATGGTACCAGCAAAATCAAAAGTTTTCAAATTTTCTGTCTCAGGAACAAGATATCGTTACAAGACACAAAGTAGTGGGAAAACGATCATTCTTACCAGCTGTGACGATTATGCGTAGACGGACGTATTCTCGTTTTGTTTCCACATGTCTGGAATCGAACATGCCGCCTTGGGTTTAGCTAACAGCGCGACACCATACAGCCAAGCCATATACAGGTCGAACGTTCGTCATTTAACTCACCGTGAAGCTTACTTTCGATATTCAAAACGCCAAATACTATGTATGCCGGCGTTTGGGATTTTTTTCCGGTAAATACGGCATACCCATACTCGCACTCCGCGCGTGCTTGGGCCTTGCCTTCGGACTTTTGAAAAGGACGACGACGCCGCAAAAATCGCGTTTTATGCAGCCGCCCTCTCGTTGTCGGCTTCGGACACACAACGTTCGCCACGCTACGACGACCCACTCCCCCGTCGTGTATTGAAGTTGACCGTGCGGCATGATGTGGGGGGGATACACTTAAATAGGGGGGGGGGGGGGGCGGGGGGTGCACCTTGGCATCTGCACCCGAGGTGCCTGTGTACAGGAACACAATGCAACGGCTGCGCCACAGACTTCGGAGTCCATCTTGGTGCGACTCCGGGTGATGCGTGGCAGAGGGGGTACAGAGGTGAATGCTGCATTGCCGGCCCTGAGTACTCCATATAACGCGGCCATCGTTGTATGAGGCGGTTTTTCCCGCATTGCCTTCGGCAATGCGGGTGAAGTGTTCCGTGCGCGCGCCGGGGGACATTTCCTCCTTCACCGGGAATTCTCTTTCTCAAGCCCGAGTCCGCCGCGCACCTGCGCGGGGCACAAAGCTCGCGCCAAGATGCGGTGGCCGCGTCAATAAGCGGACCGAAGAAAGGAGTTGAGTGGAGGAGGAAAGAGCCGCGGTCGAAGTCGCGAAGGCGGACGACCCTGGCGTCACGCCCTGCGCTTGCAGTCTCGCAAGAGCCAGCGTGGGTGCTGTGTTGTATGGACAGACAAGAGAAATAGCTGTTTAAGAACCGTAAACGTCTTTGAGTATAGAGAGAAAGATATAGAGGGGCTATGTACCCTTCTCAGCGCCTACATATACACATCTCTCTCTCTCTCTTTGCCTTTTGTGCCACATCACAAATGTTTTTGAGTGCTAGCTGAAGCTGACAACAGAAGTATGTTTTGTTGTAAACTGTCTTACCGCTGAGAGAGACACAGGAAGAGAGAGAGAGAGATAGCTTAAAGTACGTAAGTGTGTGTGACGGTAGCATTGTTTGACTTTATTTCGCGGCGAGTGAAATGTCTGATAAAAAAAAATCACAGTTTCGGCACAAGACCAAAGCAATGATTGCGATAGCAACGCATTGGACTTTTATGCGAAGTTAGACTAGCAGATTTAGCAACCATACAAAATGTAGCGAAAATGGTCGATTGTGCTTGAATTGACAGTAAAGCAGTAACCAAGGTATCTGAACAGGTGTTGTTGGGAATAGTTGCCAGCGTGACGTCCAACTGGAGGCGAAGTCCAAGTTCGCCATCGAGAAACCTGACCAGCCACTGTGTTTCACGTCAAAGTATACATCAACGTCAAAGTCTCCAGTGACTATCACCAGGACGTCCTGTATAGGCACAGCACTCGGAATTTGTGCAGCAAGAAGTTAAACGACGTCAGTCCGAAAGGTTTCTGGTGGGATGTGCACTGTTGCAACGACGAAGTCGTACGATGTTTTAACGGTGCAAGCGTAATCACAACTTATCTGCGGCAGCGAGTTGAGTTTGTCCGTCTAAAGTGATGTTTCGCATATCGATGGGAACCGAATTCACAGTAACAACAGGACCAACAACTTTCCGAATAGTCCTGGACTTGATGCGAGCAATTTTTCCTGTTGCTTCAGAGTGAAAGTGGATCCAAAGACATTTGGAATGCCCCTTTCATCAAACTTTGTGTGCTTCAGTGAACCCACCCCTTCATTTATGAAGCCACTGGACACGTCAATGTTAGGGAAAACATGTATGGCTTGTCCAAACAAAGTGCATGATTTGTTCGAGAATGTTGCTTTACATTGGCTGTGGAAAATGATGTTATATACATGTACATAGCTCGCCGTGATATATATATTATATATATATATATATATATATATATATATATATATATATATATATATATATATATATATATATATATATATATATATATATATATATATATATATATGAAACGAATGAAAGGATGTCAGAAGAGAAGTGCTGTTGGTGAAACTTTATATTAAAAATTAGCCCCGCATCTCCATGTTGCACTGCAAATGTCGTCGAAAGACGATAGTCTTGCGTCTGGAGAGAGTGAACAAATGTTTATTTGATGTTCGGAGCGAGAAAATCAGTGAATGGTATTCTGGAGGCGCTGCGTTAGAGTGCCTCGAGCGTGCAGCGGAGGCGAACGAGCGCATCAGGACACGTCACACGTGAGGCATGAGCGCTATCTGGCAGTTATCCTGGAAAACGGGGGCGCGTGCCGTGCGCGCCCGTCTCTGAGGTGATAAGGTGTAGAACGCAATTCGACGGGTAGGTGCCACCACCGTGTCGCCTTAGCAAAGAGTTGGAAACACTTGTCATTTCATGCAAGCGTTGCATGGCCTGCGCAGCGTTATAAAGGCTATGATCCTTAAAATTACTTTGGTGCTGTTTAGGGCACCGTTAAGGATGAACAAACAGACAAATGTACAGACAGACTGACCAAATTTTTTTGTGTCGAAAAGGGTTCTTAAAGGAAAGGATCGACACCCACATAAAAGCAGGGCACCTGCCATAGTAGGGCGCAAAGCACTAAGCTCTAAATCACCTCCGGGCCTTCTGGCCATCCCACGGTTGATATTGGTTGCGCAAAACTGATGTTATCTAAAATGAAATATGTGATTCGGTGCGATTTAAACGTCTTGTAGGCGTTCCGTATAATGGTTGCGCTACAATGCAGTTATGTTTTGTTTTTCAGTAAAGCGTAAGCAGAGTAGTGGTGTCTAGGCTAGAAAGAACACTTGCGCATCAATAATAAGGGTGAATTACGGGTCAATAGCTCGTTTTGGCGGTGCCTTCAAGATATGCAAAATTGTAACGTGGTCAGCCAAGTTGGAATCGGAAATGATACATGGGTCACTGCACCGCCGAGGTTTTTCTTTCCGGTGCATTTAAAGTCTTGGGCTCCAGCCATTGATCTAGTTTTGATTTCTCCGATATTCCTTGGCTATCTTGGACACCTGGCACGTATCCTCTCTTGTAATCCCAGGTGCTGTCATGAAGCATCTGCACTAAAAACAAAAGTACGTCCATAAGGAATTCTCATAATATCTTTGCCGAGATTTGTAATCATTCAGCGATTAAGGTACGCGAGTACCAAGCACTCCGAGAAGTCGTTTCATAACCAGCCTCGACAAGAGAACAATAAGGGCTAGAATTGAACCAGCTCAGACAAACAACCATTAACGGAAAGTTAACAAAAGCAACGAGGGAAACATTTTTTATGAAAGCGACTACCGCTGCGCATTATATAACGTTTACCAACGTGAAAGTGCGCATTGTCAATCACCAGCTCTCTATCTCAACCTTTCCTAACGCGCTAACAAATACGCAATCAACAAACGAGCGCACCCTTTTATAATGTCATCGCATCAAGCCGTTGCAGTAACGTTCCGCTGTCTGTTTCAGTATCCCAGTATAGCTACGTTCATGACATGCCCTTCACAAGGCTCAACAGCCGGTCGCTGCGGCACCACATTCTGCGCCGATAATCCGCTTTTCGTGGTCACGCTTACACAGGACGCGACGAAAATACCCCTTAATCCGGCTTCGTCGGCGTTTTAAGAACTCGAAGTCCCTACCACAAAGCCGCGTAAACACATACCGTCGTCCCGAATCCTACAGATCATCATCCGGCAGAATCCCGGATCAAGACCCGCGCCTGCGCACAATGGGTGTTTAAAGGAGGACCGCGCGTGCCTTCTTAAAGCTGTATACAACCCGCATTCCTTCATCTAGAAGGCACGACAAAACCGGAGTGTCCGAGATCCGCTTTCTCGCGCGCGCATGTTCTTTGCGACCCAAAGTATCCACTCGAAGCGCGCGAGGTTTGCGTTTATAAGCCTTACAATGGCATACACGCCGTCGCTGCAAAGCCGACATAGGGGTATCTCTCTTTCCCTCCCTTCCCATTCCTCCCCGCGTGATCTTCGAACATATAAGCAAAAGTGTTAGGCTCAAGACTGTCGAGTCGATTATTTAGGACTCGGAATTCCGTCAATGCCCAGTTCCTTCAGGTTATTACAAAACGAGTTCAAAATAAGTAGCTTCAAAAGAAGACGCAAGAAGTTATCAGCCAAAGGAGAAAAAAAAAAGATCGCTTATACGAAGGGATGGGGCCTACACACAACGGCGCTGAAGAAAGTAGCTCCGTACACTGCGTATAGAACGAACGGACGAAAGAATGGGAAATCCCGGGGCAAATTCTCTTCAAAGCCTCAGACATACCGGATAGGCAGCAACGCAGGTCAGGAGAAGACTGTCCCTAAGGCAAAGACGTTATGCCGCGTGGTTCAAACTCAAGCAGTGGCGGCTTCTCAGACCTGATAGGCGTATACATTTTGTACAGTGCGTTGGGCTGTTTTTACTATTACTGTTATTATTTTGTATATTTCGTCGTTCCCTCGAAAGCGGTGAGGCAGTGATGTCCGGCACAAGGAAAGAAGGAGGGAGGTGTTGTCATGTGTTCGTAGATTATCGGACGTCACTGAAGGATTTAACGCCAATAGAGGGGAATAAAGAAAAACGCCGCTCAAAGCAAGCGTGGTTTGCCGCCGCCGACAACGCTGTAGTACATAGAAGGGAACGCTTCACCTCACAGGGGGCGCTTTTGCCGGGTTCGGCGGCTCAAACGCCGATGTATGGTGGTTACAGTATATACAGGGACCCTTAGTGTATACACGTGGCTAGTCAATAGCAGGCTTTCATGAGCCCGTTCAATTCTTCGGCCGCGCTCGCTGTACACTAACTGCAGTGTATAAAGCGTAGTAATACGCGTTTACGGACGCAAGGTAGGCGAACACACACACGCACGCATACGCAGTGATCGGTGCCCTTGCAAAGTGGGGCCCGGGTCGGTCGCATTCGTCAACTGGACGCAAAGGGATATCGGGCAAAAAAAAAAAAAAGAGGGTGGGGGGTGGAGAGGAAGAGAGTATGGCAGCGTAGCGAGTGTAATGAAGTGGGACAGGCTTCCGGGGAGAGGGAGTCTAAAGAAAGAGAAGCGGGGAGGGTGAGGTAGCTTTCAAAGGATATAATAAAGACAGAGAAAAAAAAAAGAAACGGGGTAGTTAAATAAGGATGGGATGTAAAGGGGGCATCGACAAGCAGAAGGGCGCACAAATCGGTGAGGAACACTGTATACAGAGGGCGCGCACCTCGCCTTCCCTGCCGGCAGTGGGAGGCGGCGAGCCCGCTATGTACACAAGCACAAAAGCCGATAATCCAGTGGGGATCGGCCGTCCCGGTCACACAATCGGATCAGGAACCAATTGTCGGTAAAAATGGGAACCCGAGGGTCGTTGCAAGGAAGAAAGGGGCTCCCGCGAGGACCTAGTAGGGATGCCAGAGAGGGGGGAGTGTGCCGGCTTTATTATTTGCGGTCGCCGCGCCGCGGCGCTCCGCGCGCTGAGAGTGTTCGGACGCAGCGCGGCAGGCTCCCGACCAAATATTCGGCCGCGCGTTCTCTTTATTAGCAGTGCGCGTACGCCCGCACGACTGCGGTGATGGCGTACGCCGGGTCGTGTGTGTTTGTAAGAGGTACGCCGAGCGCTGCTCGTGTACTCGCTTCGAGAATGCACGAAGTTAGTGCGCCCTCCGCCGACATCGGGTGCCGCAGTCAAAGCCGCACCGTTTTGTCGTCGAGTCCCCCCATCGCGAGTGTATATTTGACTTGCAAATGAACCTTCGTTTGCATCGCTTCTCTTCGCAGCCTGCGCTTTCTTAAATTAGTCTTTCTGTAACGAGCTGCAACAATTCGCAAACTATTCTCGGTGTTGCAGACTACCTTTATTTATATTTTTTTTACGTTGTCCTCTACTTCATGACTTTCTTGAATTGACCGGAAGCTTTCTTTTCTAACACGGCGTGCCGTTAAAGCGAAAGTCACTGTCTAATTAAAAAGTTTCCAATCAGAGCAAACACCTCGACACGAACGCACTCTAACCCGAAACTGTGACGAGTCTTGATGAGGCGTCTTTGTCAAACTATGTTTGCTTCGTAGCTAATATACATTGTAGTGTAATGACTAACTCCACGTTTACGCTTGTCAAGCTTGTTCTTGCATTTTATTTCTTAATTTACATAATTATTCCTTGTCTGTCAACATCAGTTTGTCACGGCACACCAACCGTGTTGATTGAAAACCGTTTCTACGCCTGTAATGGCATTCATTGTGTTCGCCTTTCGAAAATTGCCACGCAAGCAGTGCGCATCGTAAGGTAGACGGAACAATTGCCGGCTTTGTATAGCAGGCTAACCACGCTTGCTACATTACCACCATGACCACCACCATCACTGTAAATGAGGCTTCTTTTTACACATTTTCGTTACGCATGAAAAAAAAGAACAAGGTTTACATAGGCACCTGCAAATTCTAGTTTTTGTTGCTGACAAATGCCTCCTCATTTGAATAGTCATAAGCTAGTTCACATGGGTGGCAGGTGATCACACCCCTTAGATAACTAGGGTGCTCCCCCCTGCTCATCTAAGAAGGGGTGACGTATTCGTCTGCACATGAGCACCGAACAAGTGCACGCCTGCAGTCATGACCCATACGTGGCCACCGTGAATGGCAATCGAACAAGCAGATTTGTGCTCAACATCTTGATGTCACGAGCGTGGTTTTCTCCGTATACGTGCGATATTTTATCCATAATCGTGCATTATGGATAATATATATATATATATATATATATATATATATATATATATATATATATATATATATATATATATATATATATTGTAATGATGACAGAGCGGCGATCGTGCTCGGCGCATACGTGGCGGGACGGGGAAGACGAGGAAGAGAAAGCAGAATAAGAACAGCCGGCCTGCAGAAAAGGCGTTGTCTCTTATTTCTCGTCTCTACAATGGCGCAGTCGCGAACTACTGACCCCGATATCCCTGCGTCCACTACACTTCGAAGTGGACGAGTGCTCTCGAACTCCCCACCGATCACGGACGGCGTCCAAGCCTCCACGGCGGCACCGCATCATGACTGCAGCGAGGCCATTTCTCGAGGCTTCTCTCTGTTCGCCCAAGAGCTCAAGACATCCGGGTTTGGCTGCGCCTCTTTTGGATCGTTCAACGAGAACGAAATTCCATATTTTCAAGGATTCAAGGATGACCCTACCAACTGGGTAAGCGTGATAAACTCGGTTGCCCTTAAATACTCGTGGAGCGACACGATTAAGAAGTCGGTCGCTGAAGGACGTTTGCGAGGATCTGCCCAAGCGTGGCATCGTTTCCAAGGCAGTACATACGCTACATGGCAAACATGGAGCGCGGCCCTGATGTCCGCGTTTGCGCCGCTTCCGAGCGCTTACGACGACCGTTTCATGACCATGCGGTCACGCCGGCAAGGTGCAACCGAGGACGTCGCGACTTACATCTACGACAAGCTGGACCTTTTACAAGCTTGCGATATACAGTGGACCTCCTCCGCAGCCAGGCAGTACATCATCGACGGGATCCATGACTCGACGCACGCAGCCGTCTTGTCCGCCTACAACCACCCAGTCCACATCTCCACTTTCGTACGCCAGGCAATGGAGTTGCAGGACACGTCTCATCGCCGGGCGGCTGCAGTTGGCCCAAAGGAGTCAGCTTCACCGAGACGCGGATGCTATACGTGTGGCCGCATCGGGCATGGGTATAAAAGCTGCCCACAGAGCCAACCTCAAGCGATGCAATATCAATCACGCCCACTTCCAACCCTCAAGGTCCGCGTCGACGGCATCGGAGAACTGACAGCTCTCGTTGATACCGGAGCTCAACGTACGGCGTTGCTTCGCCGCCACGCCTCCGAACCTCTCCAGCCTTGGACTGAGCCACCACTGCGGGGTCTCGGTGGCGACGTACTACCGGTCGGTGCCCTAAACCTGCAACTCAACACCGAGGCCGGCAGCAAGTTTTTGTCCTCGGTGCCCGTCTTCGACGACCTGCCCACAGACATGGTTTTAGGGGCCGACTACCTGCTCTCCGGGGAAGTGCGCCTCACGGTGGAAGGAAATACCGTCAACCTCCATCCTGTGGCTCCAAGTGTGCCTCCGGCGCAATCCCAAGGTGAGCTGACGACGCCACTTACACTTCCCGCAATACTCGAGAGGCACGCATCGCTCTTCGCTGATACTACTAATCAGCTTCCCGGAACTAGCGTGCTAGTGCACCATATTACTACCGACAATCATCCGCCGGTGTCCATACCGTTACGTAGATATGCCGAACGAGAGCGGATATTAATTGACCAGCAGGTGCAAGAAATGCTTGCCGCCAGCATAATCAGGCCATCTTCTAGCCCGTGGGCAGCACCTGTTGTCCTAGTCCGTAAAAAGGACGGCAATCTCCGATTCTGTGTTGACTACCGAGAGCTGAACAAGCACACCATACCAGACTCGTACCCGCTGCCACGCATTGACGACGCTATTGACGCCGTACGAAAAGCGAGGTTCTTTTCGTCGCTAGATTTAAAAGCAGGGTATTGGCAGATCAACGTGGCTGAAGAAGATAAGTTTAAGACGGCCTTCCGAACACCATCTGGCTTGTACGAGTTTAATCGGATGCCGTTCGGTCTGCGAACTGCTCCAAGCACCTTTCAGCGTGCCATGAACACAGTGTTAGGCACACTGATAGACCGTGCCTGCGTCGTGTACCTCGATGACGTTCTAGTCATCGGGGAACAGAAAAACAACATCTACAAAATCTCGACACGGTTCTGCAGAGGCTACACAACACCGGCTTTCGACTTAACCGCGAGAAGTGCCAGTTTGGGTTGACGACAATATCTTATCTTGGTTATCAGATATCTCATAATGGCGTACGACCCTTGCCTGAACGCATAGACGCCGTTGCCAAATACCCTGCACCAACATCTATAAAACAGCTCCAGGTATTCCTAGGAATGGCGTCATACTTGCGCAAGTTTGTACCGAGCTTTGCGTCAACTGCTGCTCCACTCACGGACTTACTGAAGAAAAACGCCCAATTTCAGTGGGGTCCTTTGCAGGATAACGCCTTCCAAACCCTCAAACACCAGCTTACACATAGCCCGGTGCTCTGCCACTTTAATGAAGATTGGATGACAGAAGTCCATACTGATGCGAGTCAGATTGGCCTAGGGGCGGTTTTACTTCAACGTGACTCGAGTGGGCGTGGGCACGTCATCTGCTACGCCAGTCGTAAACTATCGGACGCAGAACGGCATTATCATTCGAATGAACTGGAGTGTTTGGCTGTAGTATGGAGTGTGGATGAAAAGTTCCGCCACTACTTGTTTGGCCGACACTTCACGGTAGTAACAGACAACTCCGCGATTGCGTGGATGTTCCAGAAGCAGCACCTCAAGCACAAGTTTGCCCGATGGATTGTTCGGCTCCAAGACTATACGTACGACATCCGTCACCGTGCTGGAGCACAAAATCAGCTTGCGGACGCTTTATCGCGAAATCCGATCGAGGAATTCTCCACACAAAATCGAGAAACCTGGATCCTGTTTTCTCAACAGGACGTGACCAAGGCTCAGCAAGCCGATGAAAGACTCGCATCCGTTATAGACTCCATTGGCGATGCGGGACGCAATGCCAAGTTTGTCTTACGTAATGGAACGCTGTATCGGCGTCACTGGGCCGATAAAAGCACCGAGTGTCATCTCCTGGTCATTCCTGACACCTTAAGATCGAGCGTACTACGCGCCATCCATGACACTCCCGAGGGAGGCCATGTTGGCTACAGAGCCACCTTACGCAAGGCACAAGAACGTTTTTGGTGGCCGAAAATGGATAAAAGCGTGCGTTCATACGTTGCCAGTTGCGAGATTTGTCAGCAACACAAACGACGTCCTGGAGCTCGACATGGACTTCTTACGCCGATCAAGCCTCCAGAGACAGTTTTCCACACGTTGGGCATAGATCACATCGGGCCTCTTCCAATGACGACAGCGGGCAATCGTTACATTATACTCGCTGTGGACTACTTGTCCAAGTTCGTAGAGGTCGCGGCCGTGCCTTCGCTTGCTGCTAGCCATGTCATCCGATTCCTGAAAGATCGCTTCGAATGGCGACACGGTCTTCCTAACAAGTTGATCTCCGACCGGTCGACCACCTTTCGCAGTCGCGAGCTCCGCACTTACCTACAACAAGCTGGAGTGGACCATCACTTTCGCGTCGGCATACCATCCACAGGCGAACGGACTGACCGAAAGGTCGAACCAGACTATCCAGGCTAGACTCGCACCGTACTGTAAGAATCACAAACGAGGTGAGGCCGACTGGGATGATCATCTCCAAGCAGCTGCGTACGCAGTGAACACGGCGGCACACAGCTCCACAGGAATTTGCCCCTACGAGATTGTCTATGGTCAGCTCCCGCAACTGAATGCTACGTTCGGTTTGGACACTCCCGTTAAAGTAGGGCGTTCCGCTGCACGCCAGACACTTTGTCGCGATATCCGTGTGGAGGCGCGTAGGAGGATTGTGCATGCTCAACAGGCACAAAAGCGATACTACGACCGACGCCACCGTCCCGCGCCGAAATACAGTGTAGGTGATGAGGTGTGGCTACAGCGAGGTGCGCCATCGTCTTCAAACAAACTGCACCCAAAGTACGACGGCCCTTACATTATTTCTGAGCGCTTGGGAGATAACACTTGGCGAGTACGTTCCACAGCTTCTGATACGCGCAGAGACAAGAGAAAACGGAATAACTTTGCGGTGCATGTGTCGCGGATGAAGAACTGCATACGTCGGCAAACGTGACATTGGTTTGTGTTTTTCTTACAGGAGTAGACCAGCTGCAGCGTGGCCGAGTGTAATGATGACAGAGCGGCGATCGTGCTCGGCGCATACGTGGCGGGACGGGGAAGACGAGGAAGAGAAAGCAGAATAAGAACAGCCGGCCTGCAGAAAAGGCGTTGTCTCTTATTTCTCGTCTCTACAATATATATATATATATATATATATATTCATCCGCCTCTCTAGGGAACTCCCGCCCGCCGAAAGGCGACAGGGTCGCTCGTGACAGAGCGTAGTAATGTCCTGTAAGCCCACACTAGCGCTACCTATAGTGTTGCGCAGGCTGCTTTCAATGTTTGCACGGTGCTCGCGGCGATACCCACTCGGGCTTTCGCCGAACCGCTCGCTGTCAGCGCACTGTGCACATACGCGAGAGCAGAAGCGTAGCAAATAGGGTGATTCGAGAGCTGGACAGGAACAGGAATGGGATGAGGGCCAGAGGGGACGCAACAGATGGATGCCGAAAACCGACGACAAGGGCGCGTTCCCGCCGCCGGCTGATCTACATTGCAAATGGAGGGTTGCTTTTGGGATGCTTCGTCCGCTTACCCCCTCCTCTACTTCCACTTCTTTATTTTTTTTCTTGTTTTTTTTTGCAGCGATGCTGCGCTCTTTCACCCGCTTTTATATGTTTGCATTGCGACATGTATAAACGTGCGTTGTTTGAGCTGTCACGTCGTGGATATAGTTAGGTTGAAGCAGAATGCTCAAGCTGTCCTTCATGCATCCTGCAAGTCTCGCTTGTCTTTGTGAATGTGTTTTTCTACATCTTTGTTGTTGATTTCTTTTCCTTTTTTTCTTTCAAAAAGAATCGCCTTGAAAATATTTGACTTCCTCTTTCTTTTGTTCTTGTCAACCTGGCATATAAAGACATATACAAATAAAGTAAAAGCAGGTAGGTCAACTGGAATTGATGAGGTAAAAACGGAAGGAAAGTGGAGAGAACAGCTTCAAGCTGTATCAACGGTACAGTGGATGAGGCGTCCTATAGAGAGCGATCGAGAGAGGTAAAGAAAGAAGTGACGTTAATTTAACTCGTCAAGTAGAGGAAAACGTCAAGTAGAGGAAACGGCCATGGGCGAACCACTATTGGCTCTTCGAAAACTAAATTATCAGCAATCAAAAGCTATTATTATTTCGGATGCTTTGTCTGTATGTACACATCTAACGTCCGCAAAGAAGTCTCCTCTTCTCAGGATATTTTGGTCTCTCGTACCGCATAGCCTATCAGAAGTTCGGTTTATTTGGGTCCCCGGGCATGCTGGAATTGAACTAAATGAAATTGCTGATTCGCTCGCTTCGGCATCTTTAAATTTCCCTGTGGTGCCAGTAGCTCCACAGTTTCCTTTTATTACTGCCGAACGATTCAAACGCCTGTTAATCTTAAAAATGAACGAAACGTCGCTTCTACAATCTGAAGAATTTCGGCACTTGCAATTCACATGGAACACCGCAAAATGCCTTTCCCGTCAATGTGAGGTGACCCTCACAAGCTTTCGCTGTAGAGTTCCTCTGTTAAATTTTTATCTCAACAAATCAGGATTTTCATTAACTAACCTATGTGTAGTTTGCAATGAACCGGAAACAATAGATCACTTTCTTCTCACATGCCGCCGCTTCGCCTCACTGCGCCGAATAATTCTTGAAAGACCGATTGGTATGCTCGGATTGCCAGTCAATACATCCACCGTATTATCGTTTGGAGCCAGTCAGTTGGGTGTGGGCCACAGTGCTATTCTGTCAGCGCTACATAAATTCATTCAGGCAACCGGAAGGATACGCTGCTAGTGGTACTGCCAGATATATCCAATTCTTTCTTCCCCTTCCTCATTCTTGTTAATTCGTTTTATATATTCTGTTTTATCGTATTCTTCTACAATTTTATCACGTTTTTTTTTTTCAAAGGAACATTTATTGTTTCTATCTAATTTCTCTTTATATTTTTTTAGCAAGCGTTATAAAAATTATCTATCATGAGGTACAGTGTGGCCAATCCCCCATGTGGGTATGAGCCAAAATCTTCTAGGAGACAAGACAAGACAAGACAAGAAAACGTAGAGGAGCCCTGGATCACCATCATACTCCTTGACTGTCTCTCGGGATCCCCTGGAAGTAGGCGGCAGTCTGGGGTAGACTGGTGACTTAATTGTCATTGAGTACCTCCTTTTTGGTATGTATCTGTCTCGTCAATGCTGGGACACGTTCAAAATACGTCGTCTAAATTCATTATGTTATCACAGTGCCTACATTCGGGAAACGCCATTTGATTAGTTGTGGTTTCGGAAACACTTCTGTTACATCGTACATAATGAATAGCACAGCATAAACGGAGACATCTTGTTTATTCCATCTTCTTCTTCTCTCCGTGGCGGCCACCGAGCGCGTGCCACCGCACAGCGCTGTAGTCGGTAGCGACGCCTTATACCACATATCCCCTCTTGCAAAAAAAAAAAAAATAAAATAAAATAAAATAAAAAATAAATGGTAGAAACACACAAAACTGTTTTTGTCTACTTCCTAATGAAGTCCTTCAATTTCTTTGGGGTCTTCCTTTTACGCTTGCTTTTCCTTGCAGGCGCATTAAATCCTGGACTGGTCAAAGCTTGCGTGCCGTCTAGTGGAGATGATACGGGGTCTGCCCTTTCATGACCATCCGCTCTTGATGTGTCCCATTGGGGCGCACTAGATGACCGATCAGATGCAGGGGACCAGTTCATAAGAGCAGAGGTTTCAGGCTGTAATGCATGAGAAGACCGATTAAATGCAGGTGTCCAGTTCATAACAGCAGGGGTGCCCGATTTCATTTTGTTGACCGCTCCGGGGTGAACTGCGATTAACTTGGATGCGTTCCACACACGCCCATCTTCCAAGAGGTACGAGGCCGGTCCACGTTTTCCAATGATCTTCTTGGGCGCGGAGAATTGTGAAGACAGCTTACCGTGAGCTGCAGTTGTCTTAACGCGCACGTAATCACCAACGACGAAACTGGGTTCCTTGGCTCCACGTTTTTCATCGGTGTAGCTCTTCGAGATCATTTGCTTGTTTTGTACGCGCTCTCGCAACTGTTCAATCGCCCTTGACGGGTCCGTGCTGAAGCATCTGTCGGGCAATCCCAATATGTCAAGTCTGGTGCGAGGTTGGCGTCGATGAAGAAGAACAGCGGGTGTCGCACCAGTAGTCGCGTGAGGCGTACAGCGATATACTTGCAGGTAATCAAGCATGGCTGTTCGTACGTCACGACGTTCAAGCAGGGCTAGTTGAATGTACGACTTCAGCACCCTATTGAATCTTTCCACCAAGCCGTTAGCTTGTGGGTAATACACGGAAGAGTTGTAGTGCGTTATTCCACGCTCCGTGAGAAACTCGTCAAAGCTTGCTGAAGAGAACTGTGGTCCATGATCGGATACAATACTACGTGGGTAGCCTTCTCGCGCAAAAAGTTCAAGTAAAAACTTCTTCACTGTAGAAGTGGTCGCATCTCGCACGAACGCCACTTCAGGCCACTTGCTATAATAGTCAATGGCAGTAATTGCATAACGGTAGTCGGCCGAAGCTTGCGAGAATGGTCCCACAATGTCGATGGCAATTTTTTCCCACGCCGCGTCAGGAAGAGGAACAGGTTGCAGTGGCGCTGGAAAGGTACGTGCGGACTTGTCACAAGACTGGCAAATCACGCATGTGCGCACCAGTTCTTCAATGTGACTATCCATGCATGGCCACCAATAGGACTCTCTCAGGCGAGCTTTGGTACGACTAATGCCTGGGTGTGACTCGTGGGCCAGATCCATAAGGCGGCGTGTCAAAGTTGCAGGCACGACAATCCTGTCACCCCGGCATAGGATATCACTTACGACAGAGAGTTCAGCCTTCACGTAAAAGTAAGGTAGCAATTCTTTTGACAGTGATTTCTTGTCAGGCCAAGAAGTAGTCGTGAAGTGCTTAACTTCACAGATAATCTGATCATTGGCACTTGCTTCTTGAAGTTCTGGCATGGTAACTACGGGAGACAACAAACAGATAAATTCCTCTTCTGGTGCATCGCGGATTAAACTCTGGACGGGTAGCCTGGAGAGAGCGTCAGCCACGACGTTTTCGCTACCTTTCCTGTATTCGACGGTATAGTTGTAGCAGAGCAACCGTGAGGACCAGCGCGCAATCCTTAATGGTCGGTGACCGGTGCCTTTCGTCGAAAGGAGCGTAACCAGCGCTGCGTGATCCGTTCGTAAGATGAAAGGTCGTCCCCATAGATAAACGTGCCAGTGTTCGCAAGCCCAGACGCAGGCAAGGGCCTCACGTTCGCCGACTGAGTATTTCCGCTCATGCGGTTGAAGTGTGCGGGAGGCGAATGCGACAGTTTGCAGTGAGGTCCCGTTGTCCTGCTGAAGTACTGCACCTAATCCATATCCTGAAGCATCAGTTGTAATGAACACAGGCAAGTGAGGATCGAAAAGATGAAGCACTTCGCAAGATGTGAGCAGAGATTTCAGGCGCTCCAAACTGCTCTGTGCTGCCGCACTCCAAACGAAAGAGGCTTGTCCTCGTAGCAAGGCGCGCATTGGCTCGACAACATCCGAAAAATGAGGAATGAACTTGGAATAGAAGCCTGCAAGCCCCAGTAGCGAGCGGAGTTCGTTAATATTTGTAGGTGATGGTGCCTTTGTTATCGCCTCAATGGATGACATCAACGGAAATAATCCTTTGGCGCTCACAACGTGACCTAGAAAAGTCAACTCTGCCACGTCAAAGACACACTTGTTGTTGAGCCGGAGGCCAGCATCAGAAAGACGTTGCAATACAGCGCGCAAGTTTCCCAAATGGTCCTCTCGGGATCGCCCATACACGATGATGTCATCAATGTAAAATAGGACACATTTGCACCCTTTCAAGATCATGTGCATCATTTTCTGGAACGCTGATGGCGCCGACGCTAGTCCGAAGCAAACCCTCTTGAAGCGAAATAGTCCATCGTGAGTGATGAACGTGGTAAGGTCACGGCTCTCTGAACTGAGCGGTAACTGGTGATATGCAGAAGCTAAGTCTAGCTTCGAGAAACGCTGTGCCCCAGCCAGGCTGTTCAGGAGCTCCTCAGTTTGTGGCAAAGGAAAACTGTCTACTACCACAGCTTTGTTTGGCTCCCGTAAGTCAACACACATGCGAATCGAGCCGTCTTTTTTTCTGGCTACGACAATAGGGGAGACCCACTCAGAAGAGTCGACACGCTCAATGATGCCCTGAGCTTCTAATTTCTGAACTTCTGCCGAGACTTGCTCGCGAATGACAAGTGGCAGTCGTCTCAGTTTGCTGGCCACCGGTTGTACAGACGCGCGAACTCTGACCTTGTGAGTGAAACCTCTCACAGTTCCCAGCTCTTTTGCAAATAGGTGCTCAAACTCAGAACGTAATTCTGGAGGTAGCACAGGAGTTTCTTGCGTCATTAGAAGACACCTGAGCGGTGACCCTTGGATCTTCATATCCAGAGCAGCGATGCCGTCTAATCCCAGAATGGTTGTTCCCCCAGGCACAACGTATAGTAGAACAGAAGTGCATCGGCCGTGAAATGAGGCAGTAGCAATGAAGCATCCTTGTATAGGAATTGCTGCCTTCGAATAATCGAGAAGCTGGACGGATGTAGACTTCAGTGGATACGCTTTAGAAAAATAGCGTTGGTAAAGTTCTTCGGCCAGGATCGAAACCGATGATCCTGTATCGATCAAAAATGGTACAGAAATTCCTTCTATTTCCAACGCTGCGTAAATTCCCTTCTTACGGCTCCAGATCTGACAAACACTTAAATGGTCGTCTGGATCAGCTGTATCGTTACCTTCCGCTACATGCTGAACATTCTTCTCAAACTTCCGCAATGACTTGCACACCTTTTCAAGATGGCCAATTTTCTCACATTGTCGACACCTATGCGCTTTGGCCTTGCACAGAGAGCTATTTGCAAGGTGTGCCGTAGAACCACAACGATAACATACTTGCTCTTTCGGAGATATGCGACTTTGACCGTGCATGCTATAGCAAGTACATGTGCTACAATGCCGTTCTCTGTGATTTGAAGTATCTTTTACACGATGAACTTGCAAGTCATTTTGTGCAAGTTCTCTTGCTTCATTAGTCGCTTGATCATGCTGTTTGGCAATGGTAAGAGCCTTAGAAAGCGTGAGAGACTCTTCCAGCAGAAGGCGTTCACGTAAGTATCCACTTGTGGTTTTCTCTATGAGCTGGTCGCGTATCATGTCGTCCGTTAGATCACCGAAATTGCATGCTCCTACAAGACTTCTCAGCGCGGTGACGTAATCAGCCGCAGTCTCACCTGGGGCCTGCGTACGTCGACGGAAACGGTGACGCGCTGCAGTGACGTTCGACGTGGTTTTGAAGTGACCTTCCAGCGTCGCGATGGCGCGGTCGAACACATCAGGACTAGGGGACGTCAGTGTACCTGCCGCAGCGCTCGCAGGCACGAGGCACGGGTCGTCAGTAGTCGTCAGAGTCTGGAAGATACGTTGTCCTTCCAAGCCCAAGCAGTTGAGCAGGATCGCCTTCCGACGAATGGCAGGTAGGTCGAAGGCGCCCGAAGCAACCATGTAATTCTTGAAAGCCTGGATCCATTGCTCCCATGGAATGTCCGGGTGTCCAGGTGACGACAGGAACGGAGGTGGCGGCTGTAGCCCCGAAATACTCATCGTAGAAGATGGTAGGCAATAAACGAGGGCACAGATGAGGTTCAGGCCGGTAGCACATGGGCTGGTGAATCCTCGTCGCCAAAATATGTTACATCGTACATAATGAATAGCACAGCATAAACGGAGACATCTTGTTTATTCCATCTTCTTCTTCTCTCCGTGGCGGCCACCGAGCGCGTGCCACCGCACAGCGCTGTAGTCGGTAGCGACGCCTTATACCACAACTTCCATTTGCAGCTTCGTGCGAGAAAGAAAAATATCGTTTGAGGAGCAAGATAATTGTGGTATCTTATGTAAATCACACGCCGCTTTTGAAGTCGCCAAGTATTACACTTTCGCTTATAAATAGGGGCCTGAAATTCCGCGTTGTATAGTCGCAACTGCTTCAACAAACGAAGGTTTCAGCGCGTCTGGTGTGCTATTGCTTATGTTATGCTCAGCCCATACAGTGTAAAGTAGAAATCTCGGGAATGACTTCTCACTTTCACACGGCATTGTATATCGTCGCTCATGTGACCTGGTCGTTGCCTCGCGTGACCTGGCCACGTGATCTGGCCATCAGCATAAACACCACGCAATATCACCATTACACGTCCACAACATTCAAAGAGAGAACTGTGTTCTCTCTCGTACGCGCTTGAAGCTACAAAAGAAAGAGTGGGTATGTGAGTTTTCATCATCTTTCATGTAGCTTTTGGGTGCTGATCGGGATATTAGATATCAAAATTATTTTATCGTGAGATAAGACATGTATCCTTGCAAATATGCTGTCTTCCAACCTTCTTTGTTGTGTCGCACTGAATGACGTCAAATCTCTCTGCCGACTTTTGTCCGTACATCACATGGTCTATTATTTATTTTCTGTGAATCTTGAAACTCCACTGTTGCGCATAGTCACAAGAAGTTTTGCAAATGGCAATACGATAGAAATTCCGCGCACAGTTTCGTATGTGCGTGCGAGTAATGCGCGTAACGACGTTTTTTTTTTCAATGATTGATTAAGCATTTTGTTTTCCCTGGCGCAGATGGAGAGATGCGAGGCGTAACAACCGACACCAGACGGCCATGGGCGAACCACTACCGACGAGTCAGGTGGGCTCCGACTCGGAGTTGGACGTCGAAGATGACGACGAGGAAGACTGCGTCAGCACACAGCCGTCGTCGTCAACGGCCGCCGCCAAAAAGGCCGCCAACGCCCTGGGCTTCTCCATCGCTCGCATCATGGCTCCGGACAAGGCGCACCGAAGCAGTGCCTCTTCGGCCACCACCTGTTCTCTCACGGCGATGCTGCACGACTGGCGCCGAAAGCTGCAGGCCTCAGGGGCTTCCTGGTTCAGGCCCTCCTCTTTGCCGGACGGTGGCCCTCACCACAACGCGCTGGTCGAGCGTCAAGACTCGACCCTGGCCCTGGGCATCGCCACGACTGCTCTGAGTCAACTGGCCAGGCTACATCATGGCGGTAGCGGCGGTGCTCTCGTCTACCCGTGGCTACAGCAAGCCTCCGACGTCATCTCCTCCTCAACTCCTGGAGGAGCGTCCGTGTTGCCAGACGTCGCGACCCATGGCGAGCAGGTGACCGCGAGGCTGGTGCGACCTCAGCCCCGCCTGGCGACCGCGGCGGGTGAAGTCCTGAAGCACTCCAGGCTGCAGGAGTCGGAAAAAGCCAGAGGATTTGCCGCAGGCGGCGCGCCCGGAGCCAGTGGAGCCAACAATAAGCAGAAGACTTTCACGTGCACCGAGTGCGGGAAGGTGTTCAACGCCCACTACAACCTGACTCGACACATGCCCGTGCACACGGGCGCCCGGCCTTTCGTGTGCAAAGTGTGCGGCAAGGGTTTCCGGCAGGCCAGCACTCTGTGTCGCCATAAGATCATCCACACCCAGGAGAAGCCGCACAAGTGCGCCACGTGCGGCAAGGCGTTCAACCGCAGCTCAACGCTCAACACGCACGTTCGCATACACGCGGGCTTCAAGCCCTGGGTATGCGAGTACTGCGGAAAGGGTTTTCACCAGAAGGGCAACTACAAGAACCACCGGCTCACGCACACGGGCGAGAAAGCGTACAAGTGCAGCGTGTGCAACAAGGCCTTCCACCAGGTGTACAACCTCACCTTCCACATGCACACGCACAACGACAAGAAGCCATACACGTGCAAGGTGTGCGGCAAGGGGTTCTGCAGGAACTTTGACCTCAAGAAGCACTCGCGCAAGCTTCACGAGAGCGTCGTCGCGTCCAGCACAACTCCGTCGCGCCGACCGTCGCCCGCCGAGACGGTGGCGAGGTTCCAGCAGCTGCACGCTCCGTTCGTAGCGGCATCCGGCATCCTCGTCGACCGCGCCATGATGCCCGCCGCACTCCTCTGACCGACAGCATGGTCATTTAGGCCTGGCCTCCGGTGTCTCTCTCAAGCATGATTCCGGCTGCAGTGTATTGTGATTCCGCGAACGACCTGACGTATGAACTTCAAACGAAATACTCGTGCTCCGAGATCTTTAGCACGCTCGGATTTCCGCAAGACGTTTTGAAGACCATGACATACTTTCCTCGCAACGTTTTCCTGCAGGTTCCAACGCCCAGAGCTTTGGTCGTGCATATTATTAGCAGACACTGTGTCATGTAGTGCCATGCAACCTGTCTAGCAAAACATGCAGAAGACATCACGGCACGTAAAATGAATTATTGTTGTGAATGTATATAGGAGCCTGTTAGGTGCTTTTATCCTCAATATTAAGGCCGAGTCTCACAGAATCGTATCGCGGACTACTGCTTCAGGCATCGACATTACCGGGACAGCGCTATGAATTACGAATGTATTTTGCTGACCCACGTAAAGTGTAGATAATAGTTATACTTGAGCTAAGGGTCGTTCTTTGCCGAATGTCGTTCCTTGAGTGTGTGCGGTGTATGCCAGAGCAAATGAAGTGCTTGCACGATGGTAGCCGTGTGTAGCTCTACATGTGCCCATGTTGGCGCGCCTGCATGAGCACACAACTTGTTGAATTGATCTATATAGGTGTACTGGTGATCTTCTCAGTTAGTCTTAATTAAGACAGATCAAGATAAGTGTTCGTGCGCTGAACGTGCGTTGCAGCATTTCTGGTACGGTCTCATGAAAGTTTTTCGTGCCGTTATCTGATGCTGCCGTGCCGATTCGACGCAGTATCAGCGTGCCGAAAATTAGAATGGGGCATATGGTAGTACCTCGGGGAGTTCTATGATATACATCTGTGCATCTGTATGGTATACAGTGTGCTTGTAACATTTAGTAACTCATTCTCACTAGCAGGGCCACAGTACACACTCATCGAGCATTATATTTACTTTCAGCATTGCTAGCTGCCTCAAAAGAAACGCACAGGTAACCTAGTTATGCCTTTCAATGGAAATTTTATTGATAGTATTGCACACAAAATGTGCATCTTGGCTATGCATGTGCCCCATAGAGGAATAATATGAAGCTGGTGAACATGCAGAGGGTTACGGACAGCCACAGCGAATCAACATGGTCGACGTGCACACAAACAGAAAAGCCCCATGACGCTCGCACTCTATATGCCGTAATCAAGATGTACACGTCTTCAGACTTCGCGTGATCATTACTATAGGAGTAATAACACTGCCGTCAAAGTACCGAAATATTCGCAGGAACCTTCAGAGCGTTTTCAACCGAGACCGTGTCTGCGTCCCGTTCTAAGTCACATCCTCCAGGGGTGGTGAAACGACACCACAATAACGTACAAGTTGGGGAAAACTCGAACGGTGTTCTCACTGCTGACTATGTGACCAGATTTATTCACTCAAGTGTTCAATGGGTTTCTCCTTCGCAATGCTGCCATATATTTTCTTCCTCAGTGATGTCGGGGTTAAATTGACTTAACTTATTAAAATACCGCTAAACTCCCAAGTAAAATAACTCGCTTGTGGTGCTTGATTGGCGACCCGAAGGTCGCAGGTTCGATCCCGGTCATGGTGATCGCATTTAGATGGAGTCTAAATGCTTGATGCCTGTTTTGGATGCACGATGAAGAACACCGGATGGTTGAAATTTCAGGAGCCCTCCGCTACAGCGTTCAAGACCATATAGTGGCTTTAAGAGATAAATCGACAGCAGCTATACAGCAGCAAAATAGTCAGCGGGAATTCATTCCTTTGGAAAGCACAACAAGGCGCCTGATGTACTTTACTTTCAATACTGTGGATATTACTTTAAAATTAGAAACGAATATTCATTGTCAGAAAAGTATCAATCCTCCCGGACAGATGACGCTGTACGTGACTCACGACTATGGTTACTGTATATGGTACCTTTAGGTAGTAAAAGTAGCATATAAAATAACTCTATATACTCACGACCGTTCAATCTGCAACGTAATAAGCGTCAGGGCTTCGCAGTTTGACCATTGAGACCATGCCCTTATACTTCTGGGCGCGAAAGTTTCCCTTCTTTCACTACAATGCATTATAATTTATACCTGGCTAGCGTGGTAACCGTGGGAGCGTACAGCAATAAAGGTATGTATATTCCAAACCCTCAAAAATAAGTACATGGTAATTATTCCAAAACATACCGCGAAAAAAAAACAAGAAAATGGCACAAAGATCGCATCGAAGAAAAAAAATCAAAGCTTTTTTCGAGTGATATAAAAAACAAAAAAAAATGTAGTGGCCTCTAAAATAATGTGTGCGCACCTGTACTATTAGAGCCACTGCCACTCTGGTGGCCAAATTAACGAAGATTTTGATTCGTAAGAGTTTTTGCCATTGGCCAAATGCCCCTGACAGTTACATGTTCTTCCTTCTTATCGGTTGGCACTTTCTCTTGCGAAATTTTTTTATGCATAGTGTAAGAGTGTCCCACTTTTCTTGAGAATACAGGCTAAAGTCTGTTACGCGTATACAGTTCTTCTAATGCAATAGCTCATCTGCAATAAGGACAGTTTGCCGATATATATTGTACATAGTGTTGTATAGAATAAGTCAATTGTGAAAACAGTGTAGGATAGGCATGTTATTTATTGAAATAATAAAGAGAAATACTGACGATGAACACAACTGTCATTGTTTCCCACTACAAACAACGGTGTCCTACATCAGTACGTGGACTGCTTTCTTGTCAACCATTTCACTAACCGCATGTGAAATAATGTGATGCTTTGGACGTCCGTACAAGACCCTTCACAAATCTATATAAATAACCGGAAAGCAAGCAGACGATCCGAGCAAATATAGCAAGTTTGTTTCGTTTTGAATTATATGGTCAGTCACCTGCTCCGTCCTTTTAAACTGGACTTTAACAGTTGAGTCCCGTCATATTTCGAAGAAATATTGACCAACATCATGCGTGTATTCTATGTGCATACACATGTTTTTTTTTTTGCGGATCATAAGCACATGCACATCCCATGCACACCTAATACAGGTGAGTGTCTGATGTATACAGATCAATCGCCACGAGAACTCCTGCCATGCCAAAGCACATACCAATCGGGTGCTTAACTCATGATGTTCGACTGCTGACCCGACGGTCGCTGGATCGAATCCCAGCCACGCCGACCAGATTTTGATGTGCTTGGATTTGGGGACATGCTAAATAACGCCCAGATGGCCGTAATTTCCGGAGTCCTCCGCTACGGCATCTCTCATAAGCATACCGTGGTTATTGGACGTAAAACCGCAACAGATATTATGCTATTCACAATCTGCACAAATGACTAGACAGCGACCAGAGGATCCGAACAAACGTTGACAAGTCCTTTTGTTTTGATTACATGGTCAGTGGCATGCTCGGCTCTTTTAACCATGATTTCACCAGTAGTACAGTTGTATTCTGAAGAATCGGCTACCGACACCTTGAGCATGTGGAGTGAATATACTATCATCTCGTGTATTTTATGCTATGAAGAGTTCTAGACCAGCGCAACACAAAACTTTGCGTTTGTGTTGCACATGGGTTGTATACGCTAACCTCTTGCGGGCTCTCGTTGAGTGGAGAACGCTAGCGCTATACGCCCACAATTTTTGCGTACGGTATTCTAAAACTATCTCATGGACATCCCGCGCGCATTTAATACAAGTTTGTACTCAGTCCAGGCAGTTATAATCAATCGTTG
Organism: Rhipicephalus annulatus; assembly: GCA_013436015.1. Classification (NCBI taxonomy): domain Eukaryota; kingdom Metazoa; phylum Arthropoda; class Arachnida; order Ixodida; family Ixodidae; genus Rhipicephalus; species Rhipicephalus annulatus. The sequence goes on from WOVY01001205.1 coordinate 185,807, forward strand.
CGAGGACTCCTGCTACATTAAAGCTCGTAACAGCGTGACAGCTAATGCCCCAATAAAAGGAATATTGAAATGACGTTAGTGTGCGTAAGGCGTATCACTGTACGATTCATATATTTCTTTGTAATTCTAGAGATAAAAAAAGAGATAAATCACAGCTTATCCTTGTGTCGGCTGTGCAACACTATGGCAGCATGGCAGCTTGGGCTAGTGGGTATGACATGACGATAGTTATAGCGCGAGAACAAAACGACGACACAGAGACAAGAAGGACACGAGAGTCCTTCTTGTCTCTGTGTCGTCGTTTTGTTCTCGTTCTATAACTATCGACTATGGCATCCTCCGTGACGTAAGTTTGCGCGTACTGCATAAGCATAACAGTTTTCTAAGCGCATAAAAACAACAACAAAAACTAGCAGTTGTTCCGTGTACGAATACAACCGAAGAGCGAAGCTCCTTGAAAATGGGACACAAGTGACTACGCGCCTGATCTCGCTGCTGGCTTTGATAGCGGTAGAGTGGGAAGCGGATGGGGAGAGCGTCTGCTACACTCGCCGTCGGGAAAGGCTGAGCGAGCACGTTGCGCGCAGCGCAGCGCGAGCCAACCCAGGCAACGGACCAATCACTGGGTGGAGTGGAAATCTGAAAATGCCACGGGGTGGAAGGCGACAAGGCGAAGCGATAATTTCGCGCGTTCACCAGTTTTTTGACTCGCTCACTGGATTCCATGCCAACCGTTTGTGCCCTCACGATCTCCGACGACAGCGTAGATCTGGCCGATTGTGTTGGTCCTACGCCACCTCCTGCCGCTGGTCCCCTACGACGACGACAGCGCAGCTCTGGCCGACTGGATTAGCCCTACGCCATCTCCTGTCGCCGACAAGAGCCCTCGCCAGTGGTGCCCTGTCCTCGCACTCCTTCAACCGCGTCCTTCTTTCCTGTCTTCTCTTTACTTACGTCGCTCCCTGTCCCTAGTCCTCCCTCTCTCCTTCCTCTCTCTCTATCTCTATACATTTTAATGCTATCATTTTATTCCATTCTCTACCCCCATCCCTCGTGAGCTATATATATATACTGTTGAGGTGTCCTCCCCCTGAGAAACAGTTACGGGGCTCACTTTTCTTTTCATTTAAAATCACTTCCCTCTTGCACCGGTTTGAGAGGAGAGGGCAGAGACAAAGAAAGAGGGTAGCAGCTGAAAGAGTGTTACGAGCGGTGTTGCGGCGGGTGTACTTCGACGGCGGGGTGAAAACAGAAACAGCTTCTTGCCGCCCTCGCGGTAAAAAGAAGCCGCAGGTCTGTGCAACAACGATTTTAAGAAGCTGTTCTAGGCGAACTGGCATTTTGCGTCATTTCGCGCACAATGAGAAAACAATCCTTTGAGACAATGGAGCCACTCAGATACGCTATCGAATCACCAACACTAGACGGTTACTGTGAATTACACGCCGCTAGTCCAGAGAAGCACGTTCGCTCTCAGGACTGGTTCCACCTCCGTCCACCGTATACAGTGTACGAACGGGACTGTTATGACGAGCACTGTCGGAACAGCATATGAAGAAATATCGTCGCAGGGCTGTCAGATTATCGTGCCTCGATTGTCTTTTAAGTTATGTAACACTGTATAATGGTGTCTGTTTTTAACACGCGTATCAGTATGTAGCCGTACCATGGTTTATGAGACGCACTTCATCGTTTGATATGCATCCCGAGTTGCCTTGGTGGCGCATCAAATTAATCTTGTTTGCGCCATCATTTTTAAAGAACGCGCGCAGGGCAATGAGATGCTTGCTGCTAATGTTACTGCCTTGCTATCGACCCACGCCACCTCATACGAGGTTGAAAACTGATTGGATGCATTAGAGCGGCCCAAACCTTTACGTAGCGTACCAAACTCAAACAAGTGGGGATTTTTGTGTGTGTCAGTGCCACGTGACAAAGGCAAGCTTTGAACGGGGCGAGGCATGCCCATCAAGCGCGCTCAGCTGGGCCAGTCGTCTGCAGGGCTGTTCTTTCTTCAAGACGTGACCCCATATTAGTGCGCTTCGGATAAACAGGCATGCATGCAGAGTGAGTAGGCTGATTGACTTGCTCGTATTTTATTTTTCCAAGACTAACTTTGCAGTAAGCAGTCAAGGAAATAAAATTTAAACATGCGCCACTAGCCTCCACTGATGAGACGAGCTGAAGAACACGGTTCGTCCTCGAGAAGGAACAGCCTATAGCAGACTATGGGCCCAGCAGGGTGCACTTTCGCTCCGTCATATGGCATTGATCCACTAAACGCTCACCGCTCGAGTATCTCGGCAAACTATTTGGACCGATGTTCAACGTTCGCGGTGGCGACGTGCAAGCATCTTTGGAATCTTGTGAAAATGTGAACGAAGTAGTGCGACAACGCTGGCGCAAGGACGGCTGCACCGACGCAGGTTCTTCAACTCATTCGGTGAGCCTCATTGTCAATGCAGACCTCGCAGTGTACGGCCTCCCCCATTAGTTACTTATTGCCCGAGAAGTCGTGCTCGTTGTCGGGGCGAACAGAGCGTCGCTGGGTCTGCGTGTTCAAGACTGATAAATATTCGGCGAGGAGGCTGATCACCGCATTTCGCAGCGTGCCGGCTCTTTTCAGACATGATGACGGCCTACAGCACGATACATGCGCAAGAGTATAAGGCCCAAGCTGAAGCGAAGAACTTCCTGAACACCACATGGGCGAGGTTTAGGCGGAAGAGCTTTCGGTGAACGTCGGGAGGAACAAATGTCCAGATTAATGCCGATTTCTTTACGCCCGCCGAGTGCTAAGCCAGCTGACAAAAGAAAAAAAAACTGCGGTCTTGATGCATCATTTGAATGGAATTCGAGACATAACGATGCCTGTGGCTAAGGAAGAAGTGCTGTTGGCAGATGGAGCAAACAATTCACAGCATATTTACGGAGTGAAGGATGATGAGTGGGACGAAGCGTCCGTCATCCCGTCCATGCTTCCGTCCGTCCGTGCGACCATCCATGCGTCCGTCCATCTGTCCGTGCGTTCGTACGTCAATCCGTCCGTACGTCCGTCCATCCGCCCGTTCGTCTGCTAGTCTGTCTGTCCATCAGTCCGTCCGTGTGTGCGTCAATCTAGTGCAACACTCCGAGTACCGCCATCTCTCATTCCCTGTGGTACATACCCACTCCGCGCGTCCGTCCATCCGTCTGCTAGCCTGTCTGTCCGTCCGTCCATGCGTCCATCCGTGCGTCCATCTAGTGAACACTCCTTGTACCGCCATCTCTTATATTGCATCCCCTGCGGCAAATACCCGCTCTAGAGCAATCGGTGGCTATATATGTACAACAACAACGGGGGAAAAACAGACCTACACCCTAAGGAGCTTCGCCCTTAAAAAATGGACACGACTGGTAGCAGTAAACGAATCCAGGAGGAGGTGGAAGAGAAGAAGGCAACTGTGATAGTCTTCGGAAGAACCAACTGCTAAGACCAGTAATGTGTGGCGAGACACGTACAGACCGATACCAAACGTGTAAGTGAACGCGTTACAGCCGAGAGCCAGCCACCTCAGAGGCCACCACAGCGGCAACACCAGCAGCCATGGGCGTTGGCAGGGGGGTGCAAAAGGAACACTTGCCCCCCCCCCCAAGCTACACCAACGTATGCCCCCCACCCAAGCTATACCAGAACTCTCCCCATCCCATAGCCGCGATGCAACATGGGTGTGCACTCCAAAACAAGGCCTTGCCGACACCCATGGATGGTCGAAGCAACAACCACAGTTAAAGCAGCAGACCTTTCCTCAACGACAACGGCAGCGACAGATACATCAGCAGGAACGCCGCAGTCACCTCTATATGCAACAGCCTCCGTAAGTAAGAGCTTTCTATCAAATGACCCCTGTTATTTAGCCAAAATCACCATCAACGAGTGTGACATATTAATGACGTATGCCGAAGGCACTATGTACTTATCCCGTGGTGTTCTTGTTTTATGACAATGGGACTGACGATCTTTTGGGCTAACATGTGTCCGTAGACCTGCCACACGCGCTCCTTTTTTTCTATTTTTTATGTTACCGCTGCCTTGCGCGAGCCACACCCGAATGACTGGGAACCACCTGGATAATCCTAGAACCTTGTGATCAAACTGCGCGCGCAATGCGCACATTCGTGCTTGTTTTGGATCTTACGTGACCGCTAGCGATAACGCCAGAATTATCGGTGGCACACGTATAAACGCCGATGCGCTTCATTGCTTGGCAGATTATGCGATGGCCGACCTTTGTTTGTCACTGTCAGTGCACGGAGTGTATCAATTGCTGTAGTTTGAGTCATCGTTCACCGGGCGCAGGTTCGCCCGAATAAAGTTTTCTCTTAAACGCACGCGCGCCGAAAGGAACTTAGGGCCGTTCCACGCGCTTCCCGCACAACCGCAACGCACGTGCCGTGACCCCTACCGCACTCAAGCGGGGGACAAATAAACCAATTGGTGGCGCCGCTAAAGCACGTCGCCTATTGCCTTATTTGTCCCCCGCTTGCGTGCGGTAGGGGTCCCGGCACGTGCGTTGCGGCTGTGCGGGAAGCGCGTCGAACGGCCCTTGTATACTCCGACTCCGCAGTGCGGGAAACACTGCCCATCAAGCGGCGCGAATCGCGCGAAAGTGGCGCATATAAAACAAACTCGCGTTCACGCGTCCTGCTGCCACTGATCGCCTCGATCGCCACCGTGCAGTCACTCGCATGTGAAACATGCTTTATGCGCGTATTCTGATTGGCGCGCATGTAAACTGAAAGCTTTCGAGTAAGGAATGGTGTGCGACCGAGATATAGTTTCTGCGGTATCATTTGCAATACACGTTGAACCTTTATGTATCAAACTTATTATCAACGAAAGTATACCTGCTTGTGGGCTAAAGGAACGGTGAGGTAGAAATAGCATGCGCAGCTGATGTTGCTGTCTTTTGTCGGGATAAAGAAGGCGAGTGAATCGATAGGCGATATTCTCTATCTTTTTTTGTTCGTTTTTTTAAGTTGGCAGGTGGGCATTACCCTAAACTTGGACAAATGTCTCGGCTTGTAGCACGGCTGTTGGGTGGCGTGCTCCACAAAGTGGTGCAGGTATGAATCGATCGATTATAACGAAATATGTGCTTGAGTGTTCCCCCTGCATCATTACAGAGATAAAAACGATCGTTCAACAGCTAGAGGTATATGAAGGTGTACTCGAAAAATATTCGATCTTTAAGGTGGCAGAAAACTTTCTACGTTAACTCGAGCCTCCGCATGCAATCGGTCCAAAGTCGTCACAGTATGGCGTGTCCTTCAGTTGTTGGTGTCGAGAGCAACGAGTAGATGGATGACGTCCCGCGTCCATCTGGAGTGAGGAAGTCGCCCACACTCTGAGAAAAAAATGTGTACTGACTCTCTAAAGAGGCACACTAACTCTCTTGTGGACCACGTGACTCTCAGGAGAGTATAACGACTCCCCAAAAAGAGTTCCTGTGTCTCTTTAAAGAGAGTCATATGCGCGGCAAGCAAGAACCCTCATAGAAGAACCTAATGGCTTTTTTTTCCCTCCTTAGAGTGCACTTGTAAGGCACACACTGCTTTGCTCAGAATAAATGTTTATTCTCATTTCACTTCTGTACTTAGAATATCTTGCCTTAATTACTGTACTCTTGGGGAAGGCGGGATGTGATATTAAATGGAAAGAAGAGAAAAGTGAGCCCCGTAACTGTCTCTCAGGGGGAGGACACCTCAACAGTAGCTCACGAGGGGTGGGGGTAAGGTGGGATTAAAAGGATAGGATTAAAAGTATAGATACGGAGGGAGAGGAAGGAGAGAGCGAGAAGCAGGGACAGCCAGATACGGAAGTAAGGAGAAGATAGGAAAGATGGACACGGTCGCAGGAGTCCGAGGACGGGGCAGCACTCGGCGAGAGCGCTTGTCGGCGTCAGGAGAATATGTAGGGCGAGCCAGTCAGCCAGAACTGCGCTGTCGTCGGAAATCGCGGGGGCACAACCGGTCGGCACGAAAACAAGCGAGCGAGACGTACTCTTGGCCAATCCTCAAAGTTTAGTGTGAGCAAGAAGTTTCAGAATCCACATCTGCATCAACTATACTACTGCTGCTTATATATAGAAGGTATTCGGAGGTCTTTTCAGCTGAACACTTCTCTGGCGCGGAATACCAGCTCCTGCGATCTCGGTCGAAGCGAGAACCCCAGGACCTCGTCGAAAGCCAGAGCCAGTCCACCGGTGGAAACGTAGACGGTGAGTGATATCATGGAGGTGAGGAAGAGAAACGTCACCACGTTGGCGACCGGCTCACCGGGGCACGAGCACTCGCCCGCAATGGAAGCGACAGTTACGATTGAAATAGCTTCCTACTACGATTGAGAACGAATGCCTTACAAGGTCGTCTCGAGATCATCTTATTTATTCATTCGTGCCCCCAGTCAGAGAGAGGGATGTGTAGGAAGAGGATAAGGCGAAAGCAGGGTGCGTGACCAGGCACTATAGAATACATTCTTGCTTTCTTTATTTCTTTCTTTACTGCCTGATTTATTTATTTATTTATTTATTTATTTATTTATTTATTTATTTATTTATTTACTAAATACTGCAGAAAAGTTTATACAGGTCCAGTTAGTGTGAGGGCACAATACAAGAAATAAATGATGCAAACATAAACGTAGTTAATACGCACAGTTTGAAGCAACAGAAGCAACAAAGACGGAAGCAACAAAGAGTTATTGCAATCTGTTACAGTGTGAGTGTATATTAGATCATATTCGGCATCAAGACCTGAGCTCAGATTGTACATTTAAAAATTAAGGGGAGTGGATAAGGGTCGACATACGCCTTACCAGTACCCATCTCTGGATCCGTTTAATCACCTTTTCAACGTAGCGAAAGATCACCGCTCTCTGAACTGTTGTACGGGGGCACAAAAGGTGATGTCACAGCTCCGACAGTGCATAACGAGGGGGTTCGTGTATATCAACAACAGCCCAGACAACATTATGGCCATAGGCATGCGTAGGGTTCCCCTCTGTACCCCTCCCTATTATATCAATGTGTCGGGATGACTTTGCGCCCCCCTTTTAGGTGACTAGGGGGCGTCAACCTCCTGCGACCCCCCCCCCCCCGGGGGACACGCATATAGTTATTCTAGTAGCTAAGGAGCTTTCGTTGGCAATGTGAATACCGCTTTTTAACAAAGGCTTTCTCGTACCTTTCTCTAGGATTGACTCGGCTAGATACCTAAGTAATCTGGCGCTGAACATGACACCCCAGAAGTGGCAGTCATCACAGTTCGCACATCATTGACTATATTCTCTCGACCCATCTCTACGACTGCGGCTACCCTCTGGTCTTTCTAGGGAGGAAGGTACCGCGTTGTGCCGTCTGCGTCTGGGCGTAGCCTTCACCAATGCCTACTCATTTAAGATAGGGATGGCCGACAGCACGGAGTGCAGCGACTGCGCCGTTGATGAGGCTATTGAACATATCTTATGTTACTGCCCGGCATACACAAACGAGAGGCTTCACCTGCGCAGTGTTTCGAATCAACTGGACAGAAGTGATTTTACTGTCGAGAAAGTATTAGGACCATGGCACTGCCCATCCAATTTCCGAAAGGCAACTTCGCTTTATTACCTTAAAGATCCCGGTGAGGGGGTATTACATCCCGATGAGGGTAAGTTAACAAATGGAGGTTACAGAGAGTGATCTTCTGACAAACAATATGCATTTATGTTTTGCGCAAACGTTGATGAGCACGTGATGGCTGCAATGTCATGGGGAAGGCCATTCCAGTCCACTGTTGTGCGAAGAAAAAAATGAGGCAGCAAAAGTAGTAGTGCGAGCGCGTGCGATTGAATAAGGATGGGTCGTGCAGTGAGATATGTGCATTGGTGGGATGTTAATTGTAAGGTGCTTGATTGAGGGAACTGTGAAAAAATTTGTGAATCAAACAGAGGCTGGTGATACGGCGACGCACAGAAAGATCATCATCAATCTCACGTTTTAGGGATGATATGCTTATGTCGTGTGAATATGAAGATAGAAAAACTCTGTTGCGTTTTCTCAAAGACAACAGCCTGTTTTATCGTTTGTGATGTCAAACTATAATGCGTCGGCCCAGTCAGTGACCTTTTTCTCCTCCTCTATATCTTTCCTTCCCCCTCTCTCCGTCCCCAGTTAACCAAGGCTCAGCTCTGGTTAACGTCCCTGCCTTTCTTCTCGTTTTCTCTCTCTCTCTTTCTCGTTGCAGCCATAAAACACTCTGGGCTGTACGTGACCTCACCAAAAATGCACTGCCCAAGCGGTAACTTGGATCTACACGAACCACACGACATAGATCTTAGTCAGTCAGTTGACACGTCCCTGTGGTATGCAAGGCTGTTGACACGTCATTGTGATACCACACCCTCGATACCGATAGCGAAACTGGTTTTCAACGTAGCAGTAATTATTTGTGTAATGGGCTCAGAGGCAATCGTAAAATTTGTGTCGGTACTCATTTTAAGGTCAAGCTGATGCATATCGTGTTCGTCGAATTGGACCCGTGTGGCTCTGGACACTCACGTTATAGACTTTTTTCGTTGTCCGGCTCTTTTCATTGCACTGAAAAAACTGTCGACATAGTCGCGGGACATGCCTTCTTGGTAAGTCTTCTCGTGGACCTCTATACAGGACCTGTCGAAAGTCAAGGAAAAAAAGATTGACCAAATATTAACGCATGTATTCGAAACAGCTTGACCGATCGATGGAGTATAAAAAAAGTTAAGATCCTAAAAAACTGATTTATTTATTTATTTATTTATTTATTTATTTATTTATTTATTTATTTATTTATTTATTTATTCTACAACCACAGCGCCCATGGCTACAAAGTGAGGAGAAGCGGAAGGAAGAAATTTCGACGGCCTCTGCAGAGAATCGGGCGTGCAATGGTCATATTCAGGGCTACACCCGGTATGGTTAAAGCTACACATATTTTCGAAAACTTTTATCAAATACATATGCATATATTTTTCGAGGAGTGCATTCATTTCCCCTAAACGCGTTGATATCTTTTCAGCTGCTGCGTGAACCATGCCATTCCTACAGTGAAATTCGTTGTCAGCTTTGTTGCATATGGCGTACGAGCTCTGCCGTCTAAAGGAGATGACAAAATTCCTCTCGCGCTTGCCGTTTCGATTAACCTCGTTTTGCTCTCTCTTGTTGTTAGGTTCTCCTGCGTGGTTATTGCCGGGTCATGGTCGGAAACTGGCGACATTCACGTGGTTGGGGAAGACGTCACGAGATGCCACTGCGGAAGGGAAAGCTGCGCCCGAGATGCCCCCTACTGGTGGTGGGGCGGACTCATCGCGCCATCGCAGACTACGCTGTGTCAACAAGCACCGTAACGCCTGGTCTACTACAAAACATTTCTACGTGAAGCAATGGTTCCTTACAGAATAATTAGGACACATTTTCGTTTTCATTATCTGTCTTCAGCCCAAAAGAAAAGGCTGTACAAGGAGTATTGCGCTGTTCTGTATAATAAATGCGCTTAGTGTCCCTCTCTCTCACACACACTGCGTAGTATGAATGGAGACATATAGGCATAAGTGCGGCGGAGGTGAGAGCTCGCAAAGCAGCCGTGGATGCAACCATGAACGTCAAAGGTGATGAATAAAGAGCAGCACATCCTTACAGAATTTTAAGTCGACCCATGGCATGCTGCTCAGCGTTACCTTTACGGGTAGATGTGTGCGATTTTGAAAAAAAAGTGTGCATTGTAAAATTTCGTGGTGTGCATTTTTCACGAGGGTACCAGGCTGTTTTTAAATGAAAGGCACTTTTTTAACGTTATGTGCTATTGTTTTTCCAGTGACAATGTTCCGATCTTAGTACAGAGGAGGCCCAACTAGCGACATTTTGAAGAGGGTAAAAAAGATGCATGCTACGCTGCGAGCCAAAACTTTTTTCTATAAACTCCATCGTGGGACACTGCCTGTTAAAACCTTTTTGGAGAAAAGGGATGCTTTTTACCTTGAGGTACGCACTGTTTAATTTGTAAACAACAAGAATCTAAGACCATGCTTCTTTCTACATTGTTGGGAAGGGTTTTTTTTTGGGGGGGGGGGATGTTTTGCAGTAACGGTGAAAAAAAATAATTCCCACTCTATCCCAGCGGCATTAGGTTTGTAATTGTTATTGGCTGATCCCCCACAGTGGGTATGAGCCACAAGTGAAGGACGACAAGAACTAGTGAACGAAGACAGTGGTCCCTTTTGATGCAGTTATGCTTATGGGCATCCACTGCATGTGGAGAGCGAGAATGGCAGGCTGCCACTTTTATAAGGATGCGTAGTCTGCACGGGCTATTCATGGCATGCATCCGACGGTTTCCTAAAATTCATAAAGTGGTGTCAGAAGCACCACAGACCAGAGCCACTGGTACATTCTCAAGACCAGAGCCACTGGTACACTTGCGGTAATTTTAGCCTGACAAAACCAGCACAATGCCAATGGACTGCTCACATAAACTTCGTGAAATTCGTGCATTCTTACCAGTGGTGTGTGTATTAGATGCTTGGTACCAAAACCAAGTAATTAAAACGAAAATTTGGTGCTTAGCTTATCGGTTAAATGCGCTTCCCTTCGGAGCATGAGGGCCTAGGTCCGAATCCCAGTGGTGCCATGAATCTTAATTCTTATTCATGCGTAGGACACATTCACATGGTTCATTAGCATTTGGGCCAAGAGGACATCGGTGCTTAGCTAAATGAAAACCGATTGCGGGTGCATATTTGATAAAAAAGGTAAGCTATACCCCTTGGAACTGTATTATTCAATTTCTTAAAGAGTTGTCCCATTTTTGGAAAACTGAATGTGAGTGCGTTTCTATTAAAAAATATTATCTTTTCCGCTCACTCAAAAATTTGCCCAACATGAAAAGTGAGGGCTGGTGCACTTCTGATCACGAAGGTAAGCTTACAGTAGGTGAGACGTCTTCGGTAGGACGCATTCACATGCTTCATATACAATATGGTGAACGAAGCATTGGTGCTTCCCTGAATCTTCAAGGCGCTCGCATTCGGAGCGTGAGGGTGTACGTTTGAATCCCAATGCTGTGGCGAGGCCTCTTTTTTTTTCTTCGTTGGTAGGACGCATTCCCATTGTTCATGTGAATTCAAGCCAACAAATTGTTGACAGCTAGCTCAATGGTTAACACACAAGCTTTGGGAGCGTCAGGACATACGTTGAACTCCCAAAAGTTTTTTTTTTAATTTTCTTCTTGGTTGGACGCATTCACATGGTTCGTATGTGAGTCATCAAAGCGTTGGCGCTTAGCTTAATGGTTAAGGCACGAGACTTCCGTTCGTGAGGGCCTACGTTCGAATCTGAGTGATCCCATGAGAACCTTTTTTTTTTCTTGGTTGGTATACACATTCACACGGTTCATGCGCATTCAGGCCTGCAAAGCGTTCGTGCTTAGTTTAGTGGTTAAGACCCTCGCCTTCGGAGCACGAAGGACCAGCTTCGAGTCCGAGGGCTGCATTGATTTTTTTCTCCGATTTTACTTATCCTTACCAGGAGTGATTAAGGCTTCAACTTTTTTTACTTATCTTGACCATTCATTGCGGGTAATCCGACACATAAGGGGCCTTTTAGCTCGGAACAAACGCGTAGTACGCCCTCCATGGCAAGGTGTGACGTAGACAAAAGTTAGCCCTTATCAGGGGGGATAAGGGCCTCATCTTTTGTCTGACGTCACGCCTTGTCACGTGGTCGTACTGTACGTTTGTTCCTAGCTAAAGTGTCCCCCGAAAAGTTGGGTTCCCCGCACTGCATGGCCAAAACTAGCGAAAAAATTTGAGGCCCTTACCACCCCTGATAAGGCTGAACTTTTGTCTGACGTCACAACTTGTCACGTGGGCGTATTGTGTTTGTTCCGAGCTAAAGTGTTCCTTACGAAGTTGGCTTTGCCACAATGCATGGTCGAAACCAGCGAAAAAAGTTGAGGCTCTTATCACCCCTGATAAGGCTCAAGTTTTGTCTGACGTCACAACTTGCCGAGACGGACGTACTGTGCCTTTGTTCCAAGCTAACGTGTCTCCTGAGAAGTTAGCTTCCCCGCAATGCATGGTCGAAACCAGCGAAAAAAAGTTGAGGCCCTTATCACCCTTGATAAGGCTGAACTTTTGTCTGACGCCACAACTTGTCACATGGGCGTACTGTGCGTTTGTTCTGAGCTAAAGTGTCCCTTAAGACGTTGGCTTTGCCGCAATGCATGGTCGAAACCAGCGAAAAAAGTTGAGGCTCTTATCACCCCTGATAAGGCTCAAGTTTTGTCTGACGTCACAACTTGCCGAGAAGGACGTACTGTGCCTTTGTTCCAAGCGAATGTGTCTCCTGAGAAGTTAGCTTCCCCGTAATGCATGGTCGAAACCAGCGAAAAAAGTTGAGGCCCTTATCACCCTTGATAAGGCTGAACTTTTGTCCGACGCCACAACTTGTCACATGGGCGTACTGTGCGTTTGTTCTGAGCTAAAGTGTCCCTTAAGACGTTGGCTTTGCCGCAATGCATGGTCGAAATCAGCGAAAAAAGTTGAGGCTCTTATCACCCCTGATAAGGCTCAAGTTTTGTCTGACGTCACAACTTGCCGAGACGGACGTACTGTGCCTTTGTTCCAAGCTAACGTGTCTCCTAAGAAGTTAGCTTCCCCGCAATGCATGGTCGAAACCAGCGAAAAAAGTTGAGGCCCTTATCACCCTTGATAAGGCTGAACTTTTGTCTGACGCCGCAACTTGTCACGTGGGCGTACTGTGTGTTTGTTCCGAGCTAAAGTGTTCCTTAAGAAGTTGGCTTCCCCGCAATGCGTGGCCGAAACTATCTAAAAAATTTGAGGCCCTTATCACCCCTGATAAGGCTCAACTTTTGTCTGACGTCACACCTCACCTAGAAGGGCGTACTGTACGTTTTGACCACGCATTGCGGGGAAGTCAACGCCTCAGGGGACACATTACCTCGGAACAAACACACAGTACGCCCTTCTCGGCAAGGTGTGACGTCAAACAAAAGTTGACCCTTATCAGGGGTGATAAGGGCCTAAACTTTTTTCGCTGGTTTCGACCATGTATTGTGGGGAAGCCAACTTCTCAGGAGACAATTTTGCTCTTTATAAACGTACAGTACGCTCACGTGACAAGGCGTGACGTCAGACAAAAGTTGAACCTTATCAGGGGTGATAAGTGCCTCAACTTTTTTCGCTGGTTTTGACCATGCATTGCGGGGAAGCCAACTTCCCAGTGGACAATTCAGCTCGGAATAAACGTACATTCGCGGCCACTGTTAGAGGGAACGCGAAGCGGGTGACCACGCAACACAGAGCGCCACGATGGCCACCATGCAAACTATTGCGGCGCAACGCAGTCAGCGCCACAGGCGGAGTTCGCTGCGTGTCGTCTGCTACAGTGCCTCCTATTTTGCCTCGAGTGGTGAAACCTAGATGACGCGCTTGCGAGGTGATATTACTTAACTTTATGGCTAGGTGGCATCAGCCACTGCCCAATTTAAAAGGGACAGCCGGATACATCGATCCAGGTACCATAGCAGACGACGCGCAGCGGTCTCCGCCTCCGCTTTTTTTTACTATCCATTAAGGGGAAGCCAGAGTAGCAGGGGAATCCTTGCCTCAAGTTTCTCCCTTTGAAAATACCATTGACTCGAACCCCCTAAGCAATGGGGTATGGTGGAACGTTTGCTCGATCAAACGAAGCGAGAGCATCATTGCATACTTTCTGTACGCTGAAAACATTGTGGTGCGGTCTGTCGTTCTGCAGCGTAGATGTGCAGAGCGTCAGCACCCAACGCGGTCAGCGATGAAACTTTCTTGTCCGACTGTGTTTATGTCACATAGAACGGATATAAACAATAAAAATGCTATAAATCTTACGGTTTATTAAATAAAAATAAAACTGTTAGTGTTGGGAGTCGAACCTATTCCCTCCGCTTTGCAGGCGAATACCTCAGGTGTTGAGCTGTGCGCCGACACACGACAAACGCTGTTTCTAAGCCACGCAAGTGCACTGTATCGGTGAAAATAATAAGTATACCGCTTTCTGCGCCATGTCAGCGAGAAAATTACGAGTCCACGTGTCCCTCTGTCACGCAACGCGATCATCAGTGAAAGTAAATGCATGAAACAATAGAGATAGAGAGTTTCGCCGAACTTCTGGTGTCGGCGTCGTCAGCGAGAAAGATGAAACAATGAAATAATAAAATTGTTTTTCGGTTCGTGTGGGTATAGAACACAGGCCTTCTGCATGGCAAGCAGGTGCTCGATAACAGAGCCACGTCATTGCAGGATGCTGTTTCAGAAGAAACACTATGAATATCATGTTATCCTTCCGCCTCCGTCGAAATGCGGCCCCCACTACCGATATTCGATCCCGCGACCTTCGGGTCAGAGGAGCGCCGCTACTACAATACCACCGTGGTGGGTATCATATGAAAAGGCCGAAAACAGTTGTTGCCTGAAACCTACAAGATGTGTTTGCCACCCGAGATGGAACTGCCTTGGACATCTCTTTGTGCGTCTTGTATTACTGTACGGGCGACCTGAGGAAGCTGGCCGGGCTGCACCGGTTCATGCAACTGTTTTTCATTGGTGTACGGGTACTATAGCTTTATTGCGTTGCACTGACTTGAGAAAGAGGGATACAAAGGGAAAAAGTCTTATGGCCCATTCAAAACGAGAAAATGGCCGTACACCGAAGCTGTTCATGCGTGATGATCCCCTCGCGGCATTCCCTGCAGCGACCCTAGCTGTCCTCGGTGACACCATGAGCCATACATACCTCGCCATGTTGCCTCGGCTTCGCAGTCTCCTCTGGCACTCGGCCACCGCTTCGCGAAGCGGAGCACATCGGGATACGGAAGCTCTGACCAGAATACCCAATGCAAACAAATTCTATAAAGAAATGAGTTTCTCCACGCAGTCGTGCAGTGCACATGACGAAATCTTCCAAACCTTGTGCAGCAGGAGCAAGCACCTGTGAATTTTGAATACAGCTGCTTCCCAATGTGTCAATTCATATGCTAGCTAGCCCTGGTTTTTTTTGGTGCTAAGCTGCTGACACACAGAACGTAGAATCGAGTCAAGGCCTTAGCAGACATATTTTGTGAAGGCAACATGCTGAAGGCCAACGTGCTTAGATTTTTAGGTGCAGCTAAAGAACTCTACCTGATAGAAATTTCTGACACCCTTCACTACAGCATCTGATATTCTCATTTTACTTCAAAAACGTAAAACCCCAACATTATTACTAATACCTGTGTGCAGAACTTAGATATCCTTTTCAAACACTCTGGCAAATTAGCAGGTGCAAGTACACTGTCTGAAATGAATCATAAAGTAATGACAGTAGAAGAATAAAAGACAAAGACTTTCAGAAAATCTATATAATCTTGTTCAGTGATGCAGGTGGGGAAAAACAAAAGGTAAAAAGTCCAGTGTCGAGGAGCAGTGCTAAACTTCCGAGAGATGTAATGCATGTGGTTGTACGAGACACGTACAAGCCAGTTTTGTTTTGGCACACAAAACGTTCTGTGTCACGCAGGACACCCCCACACGATTATACAAAAAAACCTTGAAGCTGCTGCTATTATGTACACATAACTACACTTGCAAACTGCCTACCAGAGGTCGGTGGTCGGGCGACTATACGGCGGGACAACACAGCTAATGCACGTCTTGCGCCCAGACACTCGTCTTTCTTCACATCACGCAGATACTATGGAATACATTTATGTCACAGCACCAGTATAAAAAATGCAGCTATTTACACGCTGTCATACCAGTTGGCAAACAAAGCACCTCAGTTCATACTCACCCAAGACCCCCAACCCTATAATGGTCTCCGTTTAAACCAACTCGAAATGCTCAAGCAGCCGTCTGTATTGAGACATTCAGCATGCTTTCTAACATTCCCATATGTTGTCAGTAAGATTGTTGCGGAAATTTCAAAGAATTTACATAGAATCCATATACTTTGAAAAAACATTACAATGGTAACAAGGACTTATTGGAATGACATACGTAACGTTTCACTGGGTATGCATGTCAAAGAAAAAAAAAAATCACACACGCAGATGCAAACTATATCTGCCAGTAGCAAAATTTTAGACTTGTCTCGGCATGTACAACTACACATTTCTCAAATGGTGCTAAAGCCCAAGCTGCTAAACGTAAGCAAAAGACAAAATTAAAACAAAAATGTGAACAACATGTTCTTCGAACGTGTGAGAATAGAGTCACATGGGAACATAAAGTAACAGACAACAAGATTAAGCCAGTAACACAATTCCTTGTTTCATTGTTAAAACATTTGCACAACAGCTTGCTTACACAAAACAGCAATGTACTTTCTTTCATGATCCTAAACATATCCCTGCCTTTGTTACTGCACTGTCAGTAGGACCCCTTTTCTTACAATTCATTTCCCTAGCCTTCAAAAGAGATTCAACTACACATAAGAAACAAATAAAGTTTCTCAAGCCTGTACCGGGCTATTTTTTTCATTTCTTCTTCATTTAGAAACCCTGAATGGTGAGATTTTATGTACAAGTGCTTTAATACAAAGACTGCAACTTTTAGACGTTAAGACTCGGCTGGATGCACTGAGCCTATATCAGCATAATACGACCAAAAACTGCAGCTTTAGAAAAAAAGAGGAAGTTGCTGAGCAGATTACTGCGGGATCCCTAATATTTATTAAGATCAAATAAGATGTTATTCTTTTTTTTTTTTGGAGACTGTGCGACCAGATCAAGAAGCGGTCTTTTCCTGCATGCTGTGTGACTAAATCCTTACATTTTGCTCTATGCAGTCAAAGAACCATGTCAAAAGATGCCCAAAGTTTGAGGTTGACAGCCTGACGCAGAACGAGATATGGTATTCTTGCCACCTAGAAAGTTGCCACCTTGCGGCTCAGAAATTCTTTGACCCTCTTAGGCTAAGAATCTTTTTTTTTTTTATTATTAATGGGGGACATGGCGCATTAAATTTTTTTTTTCATATTTATTGATAAATTTTGATGAAATTTGATGAGTATGTATATTTTTGAACTGATTTCATAAACGCAATTATTTTTCTTGTACAAAGTACACTTGCTAAAATACAAAATATTTTATGAGCCTTTTGGGGAGCAAGCTTCGTTTTAAACTAAAAGACTTGCACAATAAACCATCCTATCACAATACTCTGGAATCAGAGCTGATTGCAGTGCAACAAAAATGTATCCTCCAAACCCATCAGACGAAAAGTTGCGGTATGTTGAACATTTGCCAGTGAAATTCTAGCTTGAAATTAACTCACTCACAAATGTTCAATGTACAATAATGTTTTGTCTCATGGGTTTAGAAGATCCCTTTTTGTTGCACTGCAATCAGTTCTGACCACAGGTTATTATGATAATATAATTTCCTTTGTAGCTCTTTCAGTTTAGAACAAAATCTTTCTCCCCAAAAGACACATGAAATATTCTGTATCTGAAAACTACTGATTATACAGAAAAAAACTGCATATTTGAAATCAGAACACAAATATACGTTAACTCACAACGTTCATCAAAATCAATCAAGAAATAAAAAAAAACTTCTTTAAGAGCAGTGTTTCCCCTTAAGTAAAAAAAAACTGAGAATAACATTCACCTATGCATAATACAGATTGCTACAAAGCTTCTCACAATATTACAAAAGAAAGATGTTGCAGACCACTGCTGCATGACTCTGGAAAAGGAGCTACAGAATTTTAATAAAACATGCAAGAAGCTGTTTTAGAAGCCTCAATTTCTTCATGCATAACAATTCAAAGGAAAAGAAATGCAAGTCCGCCCCAAGGGCAAGGGAGTTGTATTGCAATCTACACCTTCCAACAAAGGGGCAATCTACACCTTACAACAAAGGGGTGTCGGAAAAGCAAAAGATACCAAAGCGCACTCTGATCTTCGCCTTATAATCGACTGCTCTACAACAAAACGAGCATTATACAGTTAAACTTGGATATAACAAAATTGATAAATTGCCAGAAAATTCGTTATAAAGAGGTTTCCGTTATATCAGGGTTCCGTACAAAAATTTGGAAAATAAATGCGCAAATCAAACAAAATTGAGGCTGAAGGCAGAGCTAACCCCAAACACTCATTTTACAGTAAAAAACAGAGTTATTTTTGCGATAGAAATTATATATACCCTCTCGGCAGGTTCTTGCTGTCACCGCCATGTGCCACAACAAGTCCAACTTGACAACATGCCCCCGCGCATTGTAACTTTCACAAACGGGTACAAGCGCGCGAGCGCTGCTGAAGCAGAGATCACACGGGTCGGCTTATCCCAAGTGCCTGGAAAGTGCATAACATCTCCCGCGTGTTAGAACTGCCATCGAATGCTCAAGCAGAAAGTAAACCACCTGTCTTTAACAAGCATGAAACAAAGTGGGGAGGGAGGAATCACGCAACTAGCAATAATAAACTTGGATTTTAAGGGCCGTCGCGATCGCTGGCGCGCTTGCTATCTCGGCGAGTATCAGTGCGGTTTCAACGCGAAGGGACTGTGTGAAAAGAGCAAACGCAATTGTGACGGTCAAAGTCGAAGGCACGCGATTCTCTTCACCTGAGGATAAGCGCGCGTGCACAAGCATCTAACCCCTCTCTCCGCCCTCTGCATTCGCGGGTCGAAGTATAAGCACCCGTCGGCACATCGTGACGAGCTGAGCGCGGGCGGCTTTTTTTTTTTTCTTGAGTTCCATATATGAATGAAGGCGGCGGTGGCAAAAACCCAGCCGAAACTGCCCATATACAAAATTGCACGCGCGCAAGGCATTGAAAACGAAGAGCGAACGACACGGACACAGACACGGTTACCGTGGTAACTATTCGGTAAAGCACCCGCCATATGGAGCGCGGCTCCAGATATGTGACGCTAACCAAAAGCGTGGCACTGCCAACGCGCAAAAGTAGTTTTTTTATTATTTTGGTTTGTAAAGGGGGGGGCACAACCGCGCATGCGATCGCAGCGGCGAGAAAGGGGGCAACGCCGGCTCGTGAGGTGCAGGCCCGCCTCACGCGGACGCGGCCCGCCGCTACCGCTTCGTGCTTCGGCGGGGCAGTGGGGGAAGATTCATGCTCGCACCAATATGCCGAAATGCAGGGCGAAATTCCAACATTGTCCGTGGGGAAAATTCGTTACATCAAAATTGCCTCCCGCAGTTACATTGTTACATAGAGGTCGCAAATACATGTGCTACTATGGAGCGACAGCGGGGAATAGAAAAACTTTGTTATATCCAGGAATTCGTTTTATGGAGGTTCATTATAAGCAGGTTTAACTTTATACACATTCTGTCACAAATGTAGGAAGCACAGCATCTATTTCGATTCCAGCAGGTTGATTAGTGAACACCATTCATCATAAAAGCTTCCTCAATTATGCTTGCTGTAAAAAATTTACATAACCATTAGCACAAAATAGAAACACCTTACCACTGTATTCGTGGAAATAAGATCATTATTAGTATTATTATTAGTGGTTATCGAATTATGCAAACATGCTTGCTCGCACTCTACAGAGAGCTTTGAAGTTAGCTGCACAGACATCAAGAAAATCAACATGCTTCAGTATCGCGGACTGATCCGAGAAACCTGATCCGAGCAGCAAAGGCTAAGTGACAACTTCTCTGGGTCTCTGTAAGCATTCACATCTGATTGAGCAAACGCTTACAAATGGTTTCACATCAATCACACACAATCTTTGGACAGGCAGAGCGACACAACACGCTTGCGGAGTCATCGTGAGTCGCACGTCGGTGCACAGGTGATGTCGCACTCGGCCCAGCTCACGCTGTCGATACTTATTATTCACTCGGCAGCACACACCGCAAATAATCGCCACCAAATGGAATAGCTGCAACCAACATAAGCGTTACAACCACAAACCAGGCGGTCGTCAAGCTACTATACACCTCGACTGGCTCATATGTACACACTACTGAAGGCATATGAAGAGAGGGGCACGATGCAGAACTTGTGCCACTTCCCACTTCCAAGACAAGAAGGTACGAGGAACTGGAGAGAGTCAGGGATGACGCGGAGACGGAGGCGATGACGGCGGTTCCACTTGTCACGCCAGTACACCCGCGCTCTGAAGAACCTGCAGCTCCTGAGGGGTGTGGTGCTCAGAAAACTTGCTGTAGAATGGCTGCCGGGAGAGCCCGACGAGGAACTGGACAAGGCACGACTGCACGTCCACGCGCGAGATGGGGTCGGCCATGGCGTCAGGGTCGTCGCTGTCATCGTCATCGTCTGGGTCGAACACTGCATCAAGACGTGCAAGTCGAAACTTAGTGGAGTGGCATTTCCAGGTTGGGGGCTATGCAATTTCTTTTATATAACAGCAATGATTATTTAAGTTTCAGTCCTAAAACCACGACATGATTTTGAGGGACGTTATGGTGGGAGGGGGGGGCTCGAAAAATTTCGATCACTTTCTATTAAGGTTTCTTAATGGGCACCCGAATCCAAGTACACGAGCCTTTAGGATTTCACCTACATCGTAATACAGTTCCTGCAGTGAAGTTGGCACACATAACACACACACACGCATACAGCAAGCGGCCTAGCAGTATGGTGTGAGCCTAGTAGGCGATCATCATCATCATCAGCCTGACTACGTCCACTGCAGGACAAAGGCCTCTCCCATGTTCCGCCAGTTAACTCAATGCTGTGCTTGCTGCTGCCAATTTATACCCACAAACTTCTTAATCTCATCTGCCCACCTAACCTTCTGTCTCCCCGTAACCCTCTTGCCTTCTCTAGGAATCCAGTTAGTTACCCTTAATGACCAGCGATTGTCTTGTCTAAGCGCTACATGCCCGGCCCATATCCATTTCCTCTTCTTGATTTCAACCATTATATCCTTAACCCCCATTTGTTCCCTAATCCACTCTGCTCTATTCTTGTCTCTTAAGGTTACACCTACCATTTTTCTTTCCATTGCTCGCTGCGTCGTCCTCAATTTAAGCTGAACCTTCTTTGTAAGTCTCCAGGTTTCTGCTCCGTAGCTAAGTACCGGCAAGATACAGCTGTTATATACCTTCCTCTTGAGGAATAGTAGAAATCTACCTGTCATGATTTGAGAGTGCTTGCCAAATGTGCTCCACCCCATTCCTATTTTTCTAGTTACTTCAATCTCGTGGTTCGGCTCCGCGGTTATTACCTGCCCTAAGTAGACATAGTCTTTTACAACTTCAAGTGCACTATTACCTATCTCAAAGCGCTGCTCCCTTTCGAGGTTGTTGTACATTACTTTCGTTTTCTGGAGATTAATTTTAAGACCCACCTTTCTGCTCTCCTTGTCTAACTCCGTAATCATGAGTTGCAATTCGTCCCCTGAGTTACTCAGCAATGCAATGTCATCGGCGAAGCGCAGGTTACTAAGGTATTCTCCATTAACTCTTATCCCTAACTGTTCCCATTCTAGGCTTCTGAAAACCTCCTGTAAGCACACGGTAAATAGCATTGAAGAGATTGTGTCCCCCTGCTTTACACCCTTCTTGATTGGTATTCTGTTGCTTTCTTTATGAAGCACTATGGTAACAGATGATCCCCTGTAAATTTCTTCCAGGATGTTTATATATGCTTCATCGACGCCCTGATGTCACAGTATCTGCATGACTGCTGCTATTTCTACTGAATCAAATGCCTTCTCGTAATCTATAAAGGCTATGTATAGTGGTTGGTTATATTCTGAGCATTTCTCTATTATCTGATTGATAGTATGAATGTGGTCAATTCTTGAGTAGTCTGTTCGAAATCCTGCTTGTTCCTTTGGTTGATTGAATTCTAATGTTTTCTCAACTCTGTTAGCAATTACTTTTGTAAATAGCTTGTATACTACGAAGAGCAAGCTGATCGGCCTGTAATTCTTCAAGTCCTTGTCATCTCCTTTCTTACGTATTAGGATGATGATTCTTCCAAGACTCTGGTGACTCTTCCAAGACTCTGGTACTCTTCCCGTCAGGAGACACCTCGTAAAAGGGTGGCTAGTTTTTCTAACACAATCTGTCCTCCATCTTTCAGCAGATCTGATGTTACCTGATCTTCACCAGCAGCTTTACCTCTTTGCATGCTTTCCAAGGCTTTTCTGACTTCTTCTATCATTACTGGTGGGGTGTCATCTGCCATGGGTTACTGCTAGTTCTTGTAGTATTAAAGTCGTGGTTGTCCCGGCTACTGTACAGATCTCTGTAAAACCCCTCCGCTATTTTTACTATCCTATCCATATTGGTAGTTATTTTGCCTTCTTTGTCCCTTAGTGCATACATCCGATTTTTGCCTATCCCAACTTTCCTCTTCACTGCTTTGACGCTTCCTTCGTTTTTCAGAGCGTGTTCAATTTTCTCCATGTTATACCTTCTTATATCGGATACCTTACGTCTATTAATCAACTTCGAAAGCTCTGCCAGTTCTATTTTGTCTGTTGTACTTGAGACTTTCACGATTTACCGCTTCTTAATGAGATTCTTCGTTTCCTAGGTAAGCTTGCCAGTGTCCTGTTTGACTACCCTGCCTATAACTTCCACTGCACACGCTGTAATAATACTCGTCAGATTATCATTCATTGTATCTACGCTAAGGTTGGTTACCTCACTAAGAGCCGAGTACCTGTTTTGCAGCGACACTCTGAATTCCTGTACTTTCCCTCTCAGTGCTAGCTCATTGATTGGCATCGTCGGTAACAGTTTCTGTCGTTTCTTCTTCAAGTCTAGGCGAATTCGAGACCGTACCATTCTATGGTCACTGCATCGTACCTTGCCAACCACTTCCACATCCTGCACGATGCCTGGGTCTGCACTCATTATTAAGTCTATTTCAGTCTTATTTTCGCCATTATGGCTCCTCCATGTTTACTTACGGTTTCCTCATTTTCAGTAGAAGGTATTCAAAATCCGTAAATTATTGCGCTCTGCAAATTCTAATACTAACTCTCCTCTGGCATTTCTAATACTGATGCCATGATCTCCTACAACATGGTTTAAAGCCTGATTTTTCCCTACTTTTGCATTAAAGCCTCCCATCACTATAGTATATGGTGTTTTTACCTTACTTATTGCCGATTTCATGTCTTCATAGAAGCTTTCAACTGAAGCGTCATCATGGCAAGATGTAGGCGCGCAAGCCTGTATAATCTTCATCTTGTATCTCTTATTGAGTTTAATTACGATACCTACCACCTATTCATTAATGCTATAGTATTTCTCTATGTTGCCAGCTATGTTTCTTTGAATTGGGAACCCCACTCCCAGTTCTCTTCTGCCAGCCAAGCCCCGATAGCAAAGGATGTGCCCATTCTGTAGCTCCGTATAGGCCTCATCTGTCCTCCTAACCTCACTGAGCCCTATTATATCCCATTTAACACCCACTAGCTCCTCGAATAGTAAAGCTAGACTTGCCTCACTAGATAAGGTTCTAGCGTTAAAGGTTGTCAAGTTCAGGTTCCAATGGCGGCCTGTCCGGATAGAGAGATTCTTAGCACCCTCTGCTGCGTTGCAGATCTGACCGCCGTCGTGGTCAGTTGCTTCGAAGCTGCTGAGGACTGAGGGCCATGAGTTAATTGACGTTTGCATGTGGGAGGTAGGCACCACACTTTAGAGTGAAGGCATCACTTCACAAAGTGAGAACGTTAAATACAGTTTCTCCGGAGGGTTTATTAACACGTTTTAATACAAATGCACAGAAAAAATTGAACGAAATAACACTGCTTGGTCGCTAAGGGCCCATCTAGGGTGAGGCCATATCTTGGAACTACTGATATATAATAATGATAATGATAATTAAAACTTTATTAAAAAACTGAAGTGAATGAGAGACTCACTGAAGCGAAGACGTGCTTCTCGGAAAACTTCTAAACTTAAACAAACTACAGGTCTTAAATGCTGGGCCAAGGCCCTTTCGTGTAATGTTATCATGAGATAACTGAACTTACCTGCATAGTCCGAGGCAGGGGCAAAGTTCCGCATGATGTTCTCCTGGGCATCTCCTTCCATATCGCCTTCTTCCTCCCATTCTTCATCCTAAAAAAAAGTAAAGAAAGATCCATATACAATTAAATATACTACATGTAAAATGTTTTTGTGCTGTCATTTCTGGCTTCAAATTGCATCCCGCAAAAAGTGCTGCGCACAGGAACGACGGACAAAAGAGAAGAAACGAAGAGAATTAGCGCTGCTTCTTCCCTTTCGCCGGTCATTCTCGTGGGTTCTGCGCTTTGCAGACGATGAATCTGTGTCAACTCACACAAAGTGCCATTTTATTCAAGCTGCAATCAAAAAGTAACTGTCAACATGAGAAAAAATTACAGGCTATTTTCGTTAATCCAACAATTACTGCAGCCTCAAGGAACACATTCAGTTTTGCACAGACCAAAATACAATGTAAACGATGAGTGAAGTCACATTGTTAAGAGAAAATCAACGTACTGAAACAAAAACAACGTGAGTTACTTTTACATTAGTAACATTCATAGTGAACACTATAGAGAAAGAGGCAAGTTACTAAAGGACACATTACATAAAGTGTGATGCTACATTTGAAAATGAGTATTCCATGTCTGCTGTCATAAGCAGCAGCATTAACTGAGCATATGGTCCAATAACGAGCCTGTACTACAAGCAAAGTGAGCATTACCTTGCATCCTGTAACGACTTATCCGACCCATGTCATTTATTGAATACAAAGCTATGACAGCAAAGCTACGATAACAACAAATGAACGCAGCACCTCAGATTCATCCTCATCCTTGTGAGCCGTTGCATGGTCAAGACAGTTGCTCAGCTCGTGAATCATAAGTTTGTAAATCTTGACCAAAACTGGAATCTCTGTCCACTGGTCTGGATCTGCGAGTGCCGTTAAAGACGAAACAGTTTCAGAGGAAAGAAGACAGAATGAGGAGCATGTAGACTGAAATTAAAAACTGCTGCAAAGTGGTAAGCATAATTTACAAGGCAGCTAGCATCATGTTATTCCCACATCATGATCATGCACAATACTCTTTTGTCTGTGCAACAGGTGTACAGGGAATATCCCTTCCGCCTCGACCTCTACAGAAACTAAAATGGATTATTACTTTCGTATTGTAGTTTGCATTACAGCATACATTGTAGAAAGCCATGCAATAAAATTTTTCGTCGGCACAATATATATTTATTTTCAATGGTGCCAATTAGCATTTGGATACCTTTATGTGCACGAAGAATCTGCAACTAATTCCCCCCCGCCCTTTTTTTTTTCAGGCATCACTTGTGTGACAACCTGTTGACTGAATACACAAATGAGACACTTAAAACGATGGTAAGCTGAAGTTGGGCACGCAGACTCCAACACCACAGGGAGGATGCTTGTAGCCCAGTTCCCTACTTCTGTGTAGTACCGTATTTACTCGATTCTACCGCGCCCTCGATTGTAACGCGCACCCGATTTCCACGACGAAAAAAAAAAACAAAAAAAACGTAAGACATCGATTGCAACGCGCACCCATTTTTCTCGCTGGCCCGCACGATCACACCACTCGAAAAAACGACTCCTTTCGGGAGCGTCTTCCATTTAAATATGAGGTACGGGCGAAGCTTGTGCCCATCCGACGTGTAACAGAGCATTGCCGTCACTGTAGTTTTACCGTGGACCGATGTCAGCACGCGAACTTGCTTCGCCCCCTTCTTCTCGACGGTTGTGGTGCCAGGCATGTCGAAGTAAAGAGGCGTCTGATCAGCATTCCCGATTTGCCCAAGCAGGTAGCCGTTGTTGTGCCGCAAGTTTAGGACGAACCTCTGAAAACTGTGAAGCTTTTCATCGTACTCCTCCGCAAAACTTTTCGCATATGCCTGGTCGCCTTCGAAGGGAAAAGCTTTTCCTCTTCATAAAGTTAGTTAGCCAGCCCCTGCTCGCTTTAAACTGGCTCCGCATTAGCCCTTTTTCTATTCTAAGGCTAACTGCATAGCCCGCACTTGGAGCAGTTCTGTCGTCACGGGCCGCCGTGCCGCTCGCTGCCCAAGCACATACTTGCCGAGCAGCTCTTTATTTGCGGAAACCGACCTTGCTGTTGTCCACTGAAGCCTTTGCGTGAAGCTTTGCTGTCGACAATCTTCTGCTTTTGTTTCCGCCAGTCCCGCACGCACGTTTCGGGAATTCCAAACGACCGCGATGCAGCCCGCTTTACGTCCGTTTCGGCACACGCGATGACTTTTCTTTTAAAAGCGGCAGGGTGGTGCACTCGTCGAGTTTTTGGAGTCGGCCCTTCCATGCCGTCGATGCTAATGCACACCAAGATGACGAACTCCTCAGCACACGTACGAAGTGCCGCACATGGGAAACACATAGGCAGAAATGGCCGACGCGCCATGCCGACGCCCGTAGGGGGCGGCCATTTCGGAATGCCGATGGCAATAGAACGACTGTCACACAGGTCCCGTTAAATAGGGAGGCGATCGCCGGGCTAATTCTATGAGCCGAAGTATCGGCCCCCCGAACCGCACCACGAAAGCGTGGACAATTTAGGAGTGGTCCTTATTGGCGCGCCAGCAGACGCCGGCTGTGGCCAAAAGAACAAGTCAGAGCCGAGAGTTGATAAACAAACAAAATTATATTCTCAATAATGGCAGATCGACAACAATACACAAGTTTGCACACTCCACAAAAGATGAGGACAATATGTCACCAATCAAACAATGTACTACACAGTACAATCAGCCACACTCGAAACAACGGACACAGACAACAATACACACTACAATGCAGTCGCATGCATTGAACAACCAAGTCACTTAAAGACTAAAGAGATGAAAAACCTATTCAGTCCAAAGTCCTTGGAACAAAAGTCTGAATGATACTCTTCCGAGAATCACTCACTCAAAGTCCAGCGTTGTTGTCGTTCCGCTGCCCCCTGAAGTTTCTCTTCCAGGAAACCTCGCGTCTTCAAATGGCCACTCTCCAAGCTTCAAACTTCTTCGCCGGAAACACGTCGGCTTCACACACGCAGCTGTTGCCACGCGTCTTCGCTCAATAGGGGTAAACACACGCTCTTGCCTGTAGCTCGAGCCTTCACCCCTCCGGTGGAAATCCTCTTCATCTCCGGCTTCGTCCCTACGGACCAAAACCTTCGCCGACTACACGGCGGAATCCCTACGCGCTCTGGCGCTCACTTCCGTCTACTCCTGATCTCTCATCTCCGCTGCTCGGTTAAATACCTTCCGCGCGACATTCCAGAAAGTTCTCCTCATTTCGTCGGCGCGATGCGCAGCGGAGGCTGGGGAGAGGTGCGAGACTGTACGGGGGCCGTCCCCGACCGATGACTCATCTCGGCATACACGCCCCTTTCCTTCTGGAAATTTCTAGCGCTTGCCCGGCCGCCGTTGTGGGGTGAGGAGGTTCATCGGCGAAGCCACGCTTCCGGAGGAGAGGCGTAGCGCGCCCGGGGAGCCTTGGATGCTTGTTTTCTCTTTTCTTTTTTTTTCGTTAACCTCGCCGCGTCTCTCGGGCGCGTTATCGCAAGAATTTGGCGGCGCGCCCGTTTTTAGCGCTCGTTCTGTGACAACGACTGTATTCATTTTTTTTTTCGTACTCGATTCTAATGTGCATGCGATTTATGAACTCGCTTAACCGGAAAAAAGGTGCGCGTTAGATTCGAGTAATTACGGTACATGTCTGCATGCCACTTTTCTTTGACGAGGCAATCACTTGCGGCAATTTCCGCATGCTGCTGACAAAAGGCACAAGCAAGAAACAAAGGTAGTACAATAAAATCTTGACGATGCGATTACAGGTGATGCGAATTTCGCAGTGATACAAATTGATACGAAAATGACACCTTTAAAATTTTGATTTTTGGACAGATTTTCGGTTCCCAAGAGCCGCGGCTCCCCGCGAGGCGCATGTATTTTCATCGAGTATGGCTGCTCTCGCTCCCTTTGATGTCAAGCCTGAATGTGCCGCACCAGCAGCATTAGTAAGGAAACTGCGGCACTTTATTGAGAGATGGTGAAGGCAGAAAGGTCCAAAAAGAACGCCCTGGACTTTTTTTTCAGCAAGAAGTAGTTGCGAACTAAGTTTCTGTCCATCTTCATTATCAGCTTTAGCTTGCTTTTGGTTCATACCAGTGTGAGATACAAATATTTTGAGTGCTCCCTTCGAATTCCTTTGAATTCTTATCATCGAGATGTTACTGTATTACAAATGCCTAAGGAAATCAATTGAACGAGACGTGCTGTACGTACTAGCAGCACTCTTGGACCTTGTCCGGATGCCTTCGTTCGCATTGATCACCCGGTCCCCCTTGACGTTGATGCTCACCAGACGAGAGTCGTTAGTCTGAATTCCATGCTCCAGAAGCTTGCATAATGCCAGTATGCTGAAAGAATAATTACGAGAGAAAAAGAAAGATTAGCTTCAATTTCTTTTTCTTTTATCACAAACAAAGGTGCCTTTGTCCATGACATATAGATTATGTATTGTGCAAGTAGTCTCTTACAAAAATGAGATGTGCCATCAGCACTCATAGAAGGGCAAACACTGCAAAGGAAAGGCAAAGTGCAGTGCCTCTTGTACAGGACTACTTTTGATGCTACCATATAAGCATATATAAAGCAATGCACGTTAAAAACAATTGTAATTAAGGCCTTGTAAGGCATTATGTTTAGGACCGCAGTACTTGCTTGTCTTTTACATAGTGTTTCGCGAATATTCCAGCACTTGGAACATATAAACAAACATAAAAGTATTTGAATTTGCCTCAATTTGAATTTATGTTATTGAAAATTTCAAAGTGAACGAATAGATGTACAATAGCTTGCATGTAACACCTCTGTAAAGATGGCTTCACTGCAGTAAAGGAGTGCTATACCGTGAATGCACCTTTCCAAGAAAAATATACGCTGTGTAGATCTACCTCTGGTTAAATGAACATTGTACCCTCACATCCATTCTTACATCTTCAATATCAAAAGCATGTTATGCTGGCTTATATGCTCCAAGTATAGTGAATTTTAATATGTAACATATTTTTCAGTTGCATCACTTATTTTACCAATTGATTTCTACAGTAAGTCGACAAAGTCAAAATCAAAGGCAATCCAGCGTAATGAATTCATAGCAAAGCACAAATACATATTTTTCACCGTGTCTTCGCCATATTTGCATGCCCTAGGAAGTTTTTCTTTCACAACGTTAGTTGAATGCTACTTGTGAGACACTCGCAAACGCTCACCTGACTTTGGTCTCGTACGTTCCATAAAAAAGTGCCTGCCTAGAGCACCACTCCGCGAGGACGAACGCTAGTGCCGACTGGCCTGTCGGTCCCGGTACACCCGAGAGAAAGTCGAGGACTGCCGACATCTGGGTGTGCACAAGATGTGCAAACACCAGCACCAAACTCTGCAACACAATAAAATTGCATTTAGACCAGGGTACGCTTACTGTACAGTGAAATCTCGGTATAACAAACTTCAGAGGACCACGGAAATTTGTTCGTTATTTTGAAAGGTTGTTGTAGTGAAAGCTCAAAAATGAACCATAAATACATATTTTTCACCGACCAAAACGACTTACCATTACAACAGTGGGTTCTTGAACTCGTTTTTCATGAGAAAAAACAAATGCACAAGTGAACACCAAAAATGCACGTTTACTTTAAAGAAGTCTGTCATTATTTTTTTTGGCACTAGCAGCACAAACTTTGCAGCGCGAAGGCCTCCAGCTCATCCACATTCCTGTGGTGTGATTCGGTTCTTTGGTCACAACAGCCTGCTTTTTGCCTTCCAGTTGCCGAAGAATATCCATTGTCTCGCTTAGCGAAAACTGCTTCCGCTTCTTTGTCGCAAGCAGAGATGAACTCATTTGTAGTATCACCGCAGCCCGAAGGCCAACTTGCTTTGCGGACGCGATAAGTAATCACCGAAAAGAGATGAACACGACTGAAAAAACAAGGCCCCCAAAGAAAAACCAGAAGCGTCATGGCTGTCATCGCCTCTTTCGAAGAAAAAAAAGTGCTACAAAAAACTTTTCGCATTTCGTTTTCTGCTCTCTCGCTGTCTCAGGTTTTCCGCGCTCATGCTTCCTGCTCTGCAACTCCCACTCTGCCTCGCTGACCTTGCCCTCCCGTGTTGCCCTCACCTCTGCACTCGCTTGTAAACCTGCAGCGTTGACGTTTCAACAAGAAAAAAAAATCGTCCTTTTTTTTTTCTTTTTTTTTTGCCCACCACACTGTCGCGCGTTTTCTGAGAAGCAAGGTGTCCCTTCGCTTTGTCGTCTGCTTGCGTACCGCTCCAATGGTCGCGATGGATCTCAGAACATAATTTCGTAGCACTGAGGCGTCTTTAATATAATGTGGAACTAAATTAACACTCGTTATTCTGAAAAGTTCGGTATTCTAAAGTACGTAGTAGTGAAATAATTTTAGATTGATACTATTAGCAGTCGGTGCGGGATTTTTTAAATGTTTGTTAATCTGAAATGTTCGTTAATGTGTGGTTCGTTCTACCGATATTTCACTGTATAAGGTAAGGCTTTGTCCAAGAGGGTGCGTTGTTTATAATGCATGCCAAAATAATAATTGGAGCCTGCGTTTCAGCTTATACTGCGGCCGAAATCGCACAATTTAACTGTCAGGGTTTTAGCTCCCAAATCACAATGCGATCAGGAGAACCGCTGCAGCAGAGGACTACAGAAATTTTGACCCCTCAGGGTTATTACAGTTTCACTTAAATTCAGATTCACGGGCCTTAAACATTTCGCCTTCGTTGCCATGCGGCCGCTACGGCCGGGATTCAATCCCACAACTATCCGGTCAGAATTAGAGCCCCATAACCACTAAACCGATGCGGCGGGTGACAGAATCGTCCATGACTTGTGTAGTCGGGTTGGCTAGTAAAACAAGTCATTTAAATTTACGACCCAAATGGTGCATAAGCATAGCATGAAACGAGCGGACATTCTGTGCAAGAAAGATCACCGTATGCGCTATGTTTAGTTTTACAGCACTCAAGCTTCATGAAACTTTCGAATTCACAGGCAATCCAGGCACACACTTCAGACATGCACATTTCTCTTTCCAGTGTTCTCTTTCACTCTACTGATAAATGCACCGAGTGACTCGAGTGTGTGCGATATTTTAGAACAGGTGCATTTGCACCGCACGTTTACACGAGGTTTTCAGGGCCCCAGATTGGGAAGAGTTAGGGATGAAAGTTGATGGAGAGTATCTTAGTAACCTGCGACTCACTGATGACATTGCCTTGATGAGTAACTCAGGGGACGAATCACAGCTCATGATTGCTAAACTGGACACGGAAAGCAGAAAAGCAGGTCTGAAATTTAATATGCAGAATGTGCAACAGGTTGTGTGTAATTTGCAACAGTCTCGGCAGAAAACAGCACTTTGTGATAGGTGGAAAGATGCTGGAAATTGTAAAGGCTAGGACAAGTAGCAATCGCGGAGCCGAACCACGAGATTGAAGTAACATAAAGAATAAGAATGGGGTGGAGCATATTCAGCAAGCATTCTCAAATCATGAATGGTAGATAGACACTACCTCAAGAGGAAGGTATATAACAGCTACATCTTGCCAGTACTTACCTACGGAGCAGAAACCTGGAGGCTTACAAAGAGGTTCAGCCTAAATTGAGGACGACGCAGCGATAAATGGAAAGGAAAATGATAGGTGTAACCTTTAAGAAACAAGAAGAGAGCAGAGTGCGTCAGGGAACAAACCAGGGTTAAAGATATCATAGTTAAAATCAAGAAGACGAAATGGACATTGGCAGGGTACGTAGCGCGTAGGCAGGATAACGGCAAGTCATTAAGGGTAACTGACAGGTTTCCCAGAGAATGCAAACGCACGAAGGAGAGACAGAAAGATAGGTGGGTGTATGAGATTAAAAAGTTCGCAGGTATAACGTGGCAACAGAAAGCATAAGACCGGGTTGATTGGCGGATCATGGGAGAGGCCTTTGCCCTGCAGTGGCTCTATTCAGGCTGACGATGATGCATTATAACTGGTATGCCTTGCATGGCTGTGCCACAAACTGCATGAATACACTTGAATAATAAATTTCTATGGGAGGAAAAGCAGTGGTCAAGAAGGCTGCACTTTATGCTGTTTCGTGCTACAAGTAGAGTAAAACACCATTAATGCGACCTTCATGGGCAGAGCGAATGTCCGAATTGTCGTGAGTACGAACAAAACACTTAAAAAACATCTCCTACATCATCAGACTCTGGACATAGCGGCGGTGTTGTTGCCGTTCTCGTCCAACAGAGGGGCAGATGTGGTGGTGCTACCGTTCAAACCGTGATGCCATCGGCGACGCCTCATGAAAAAAAATGCTGCATCTTCGACACACCCTTGCTGACGCCTCCTCCTTTAGCCACGATAGCTATACCAAGGTTTTGTGATCGTTGTGGCAGAATGTAAAAATGTCTGGCTCCGTAAGCAGCGTGCGCGTGCACTGGGATATAACACTTTTCACGACTTCGTTGCCTCTGTGGCCGAGGTTATCGATGCGTCAAAAAATAGAGAATCCGAAGACGATGACCGTTCGTTGGACCCCTCAGAAAAAACGACTTTATGATTCCAAGTCGACTTTATGATTTCGCGTATAGGTCAACTCTGATTGTAGGTCGACCCCCAAACTTTGGAAGGCCATTTTAGAAAAAAAGAAAACGTCGAGTTGTAATCGGCAATATATGGCATTTTGTATGTGACGATGACGTATTCATTTCAAACAAATGTGAATCTGATGCATCCACTTGACACATGACTGGTGCTGTGGCGCTCACCTGAATCACAGATAGCGTCTCGCTCTGCTGAAGCTTGCTGAGGACAGCCCGGAGCAGCAGCTCAGTGCCGTCACCCAGGGAGAGGCCCGCTTTCGAGATGACCGCTGACACCAGTCGGCCCACAAACATGGCTGCAGACTCTGGTGTCTTGGGGTCCAACAGGTGTTGAGCAACCTTTCAAAAATTGAAGAGAGCAATCTGAAGTCCTGCTATTTCAAGATCTTTTGCTTTTCGTACATAAGCTCTCAAAGGTGTTTTCTGCACTGTTACAGGACAGTACTGTAAGCATCGAATGAAACATGCAAGTTAACCACACAGCACGGCAAACTAGTCAAAGCGCAACTGCCAAGTCTCGCTTGTCTTATCGTTTCATAGATTTTACTCAGCAAGGCTGAAACCTACTATGTATAATGGTTATAAGGACACTAAAGTCAAACAATGACTTGGCTTAGGCTGATAAACTGTACTCTGAGAACTCTAACCTCGTAAGTTTCATCATCATAAGTTCATTATTAAAGAAGAAAATCAAGGTCAAAATTTCTTTTTGAATTTCACACCATAATCGATGCCTGCGACGTCAGTGATTGCATGATGGGTTTTCCGCATTTTCGTGACATTGGCACAACAAAATTTTCCTAAACTTCATATGTTAGGTCTACGACCCCACAGATGACAACGTACTTCATTTCAGCTCATAAGCAAAAACGTAGGACCTAGTAGACGCCATAAAAATCTTAAAACGTCAACGATGTTTGGTGTATATAATTGTATGGCAACTTGTGTGTTTTCTCTCAAACTTACATAAACCTCATAATCACAAAATGAGTTTGTGTGCCATTGTAAACCTTGCTCTTATCTTCAGACCAAGTGACCCACTTCCAGCCCTCTGATGCACAGCAGTATGATATTAGCTAAAACAGAAAACATTGCCAAGGAAAGTAAAGGGGACGTTATTTATTAGTAGCAAATGCAGCAAACGTGAAGAAAGAAAAGTGGACAAAAAGGTAACTTGCCATCGGCAGGGACCGAACTTGCGGCCTTCGAATAACACATGGTAGCTCTGTTGGTAGCTCTACCAACAGAGCTACCACGGTGGCTACCCCTCTGTCCATTTTACGGGATGTATATGGGCATTTAAACATGAGAGCATGAGTCAACGCTGCCAGTAGCCATGGCAGCGAGTAGCACTTGCCTATTGCAAGTGCCCACCACACAAACAGCTAGACGACCTCTGGCTTCAATCCTTATTAACATGCATTAACTGAACAAGTGCAATCAATTCTAACAGACCTACAGCTCTGATTGTCAAATCATTCGTGCTGGCTACATGGAACATTCTAGGGCAATATACATTTCTACTGCGGTAATAACAAGCCACCTTGAAATTTTACATTTAAAAAATTGACCATCTACTTCAAGATTAAAAACATCGCTGAGATTATCTATGTTCAGGACAGAAGAACTTTCCATTGATAAACACCTAATAATAAGCTCCACTCTGATGTCTAAATACAGCCTCCATTCGTCCCCACTTGCGAAGCAACAGCACTTGGCAACATCTATAATCTTACCTTCGAAAGCTTATCATAAAGTGTTAAGCAGCCAAACTAGGACATAATATTCATGTTCTTACCTTGACAATGTAGTAAAGCCCCGTTTGACCCTGTTCATCCCTCCAGGCAGCAACCTGGTCATATGCAACTGACACATACGCCCGGATGCACTCTCCACCATTCTGTAAAGAATACACACATCATGGCCAACTAACACCAAGGGTTTTTTGCTCAACAACACCACATGTGGGTCTAACTACAAGAAGGCTGCAGGAAAAACAAAAATATACAGTATGAAAGAACTAAAGCTGACAGTGCAACTAGAACAGAACAAGTTTTCCATGATGAGCACTTTTTGATGTTTACTACTAGTGTTCATTGTAATAATAATTGGTCGATTCCACGAAAGATAAAAAAAACTCGATTGTACTTGATATCTCCCGATTTTCTTCGTATTTTTGTATATTATGCCTGTATGACCGAATATCATGAAATCAAGTTTCAAGTTCTTTAAACTTTATCAAAATTATATTCCTTTTAACCCCTTCAGAAAAGAGTCACCACAGCATTCATACCAGAGAGACTGCTCACTTCGGCTTTACAAAATTAACAAAAATTTTAAACATTTCTAGTGTGGAAACTGAAGTGCACTTGCCTGCAACGTTGCATTGTCGTCCGTGAGCATGACGCACTGTACCACCGTGGGAAATGCCTGCGTGATGAGGGGTTCCGCAAGCGGTGGCGCACTGCTACGGACAATCGTCTGGAGAACGTCAAGGGAGACCTACCAACAGGCAAAAGCACGGTGCTAATGAAACGCAAGTCGGACCAAATAATTCCGAAAGGCTTGAAAGTGATACCATCCATTACTTAGCCCTGCGCAGTTGCGAAGTAACATTAATGTCATTGTGCATGTTTTGCTGTTAGGTTACGCGGAAAATGCTACTCAAAAAAAAAAAAAAAAGCTCCTTTAATTCTAGCCGAGGGCAATAAAGCTTTTGCTGTTTACATAAGCATTTATTGTGATTTCAAATATGTAATCAACTTTATAGTAAGTTGCATGGTTTTTGTTTTATATCATGACTATGCAAAAAACAAAGCTCTCCTTGGACAGACTTTTCCTGCCATAAAGTTTTATAATTATCAACTATTAATGGCTTATATTGCTTTACATTAACGGTAGAATGCAAATAAGTATATATAAAACATATAAGTGAACAACAAAAATTGTAATGTGATAAGTTTTGAAACACTCAGCTCATACTGATTGCTTTCCTTAAATTCACAATAATCATATAAGCAGTATCATGTTTTAGAAGAGACAATTGCACATTTTACATGTTCAGGAATATGCGAGGAACATTTCATCCTGATCTGGCCATCTGAAATGTACTTAACTCAAGAAGTTTCTCAAAGTGCATCTCAAGAAATACGCATTTAAATGTAGAAGCAAAAGTTGATCTGTGTGGATAATATATGCTTTTTAAAATGATTTCTTCCGTTATTATGAGCCTGGGAGTCATGGTTATTTTGAGCATGTGGCTTTTGTGAACTACTCATGCGAAACGCAATGGCACGCGGCCAGGTGACAATTTCCAGGGGACTCTAGACGATGAGCTCTTTCTAGTTTTTACTAATCACTTTGTGCTCTTCAAAAGGAGGATATCAGCTGCCGAAACTATCGGCAATCATTCTACACAGCGGCAGTCCGGCATAAATGAGTGCGACATTTACAGTTGGGGAAAACAGGTGGAGGCCCTCTTTGTGAGTAGTGGCCCAAGAAGTTTCCAGAGGCCAAAAAAATGGAGAATTTCAAAACATTGAACGCGCACTGAGAAACTTCATTTGGGAGTAACAAAGCACCACTGGGGCTCCCATCGACACTTGTGCTCGACACGATTTGGTGTCATCTCTGACAAGAGACTGCTGCATGATTTCCATGCCGTGCTCATTGTGGAATAACATGCCAGCAGCAGCCTCTTGATAAGCACCTAAGTAGACCCTTTAACGTCTATGTATATATAATACTTCAGGTGTGTGTGTGTGCATATATATAGGCAGGCATGGAGGTGGAGTGGCCATAGCATTGGAAGTAGTCAAGTAGATCCCCCGTGAGCTGTCACAACATGGTTCATTTCGACGTTTCAGCCAGAGTCTGGCCTTCATCAAGAATATATATATATATACCGTATTTACTCGCATAATCGGCGCACTCGCATAATAGGCGCACCCCTAGTTTGGTCGCGGAAAATTCGATTTTTTTTAATTCCACGCATAATAGGCGCACCCCGAACTTGGCCGTGATCAGAAATGATTCTACCCCCCAGCGGTACAGTTGGAACGCGGTCCCCGTACACTGAAGAAAAAAAGAAGGCAAATCGACAAGCAAATAAAAAAAAAATTCGAAGTGCAACGACCTAACCCTGTTTGTCGAAATAAAACTTGAAAAAAAAAAAGCGTCCATGAGCGAAAAAAAAAACGGCTGTTCCATCAATTACTGATACCCCCCAAATCGCCGCGCTTTTTGGAGGTCACGTGTACAACGCTGGGGCTCGATCGCCATCACCACCATCAGAGAAAAAGAAAGAAACGCCATTTTGCAAGCGGTGTGCGTATGTTGTGGTCGTGTATTGAACTTTGGTTCCACCATGGGGAAGTACGCGAGCTACACGGCTGGGTTTAAACTAAAGGCAGTGCAGTACGCGCTGGAGCACGGCAACCGGGCTGCAAGCAGGCATTTCGGCGTTGGAGAAACCAGTATTCGGTACTGGAGGGACCAAGAAGAAAAACTTAAGGCGACGAAGAAGACACGACGGGCTTTCCGCGGTGCCAAGACCGGCAGGTATCCGAACGTCGAAGAGCAACTAGTCCGGCATATACGGGAGCTACGACAAGACGGCTGTGCTGTGTCGTTGGATATTGTGCAGACTGAGGCGCGCAGAATAGTCCGAGCGCAGGGCATCGAAGCAAAAGAGTTCAAAGCCAGCTCCGGATGGACAACTCGTTTCATGCAGCGCCATGGCCTCGCACTGCGAAGGCGGACCACCTTGTGCCAGCGCTTGCCCGCAGCATATGAGGACAAAGTGGTGTACTTCCACAGTTTTGTTACAAAGCTCCGACAGCAGAAAGACTTCATTTTGTCCCAGATCGGCAACGCTGATCAGACCCCCCCTTTGCTTTGATATGCCGTGGAACACGACAGTGGAGGAGAAAGGTGCACGGAGCGTCATCGTCAGAACGTCTGGCGCTGATAAACAACGATGCACCGTAATGCTGGCGGTGACAGCGGATGGGCGTAAGCTACCGCCTTACGTTATTTTTAAACGTAAGACGCTCCCAAAGGCAAAATTCCCTCAAAGCATCTACGTCAGAGTCCAGGAAAAAGGCTGGATGAGCGCGGAACTCATGGTGGATTGGGTGAAAACAGTCTGAGGTCGGCGGCCGGGTGGTCTGTTGTTGCCGTCCATGCTTGTCCTGGACAGTTTTCGTGGGCACCTAGTAGACCGCGTACGAGATGAGCTAAAGGAGCTGCGCACAGATCTGGCAGTGATTCCGGACGGCCTCACATCGATACTGCAGCCTTTTGACGTGTCCTTGAATAAACCTTTCAAGGACAATGTTCGAAGGCTGTACACCACCTGGATGGCTGGAGGACAACATCAGCTGACTCCAGGTGGTAAGATTAAGAGGCCGCCTGTGGAAATGCTGTGCGCTTGGATCGTGGAAGCGTGGCAGGCGATCTCCGACGAAGTCGTCGGGAAAAGCTTCAAGAAGACGGGTATCTCGAACGCACTGGATGCGAGTGAGGATGACATGTTGTGGGGTGCGGATGATTCGGACACCGAAAACGAATCCCCGCTCGGCGAGGATGAATGTGTGATCTCCGACTCGGACTCCGAATAGGGAAAAGGAGGAACAGCTACGACTTTTGTGTAAATAAATTTTACGTGTGTGTGTGCAGTTGACGGCTCTCGCTTGTTCATTAAAAGGTACGTAGGTATGTTTGTTTTATGCTGAATTAATTGGTAAACGATAAAGTCGCCTTTTACTTGACAAGTGTGCAGATTTAAAGCGCGAGAACCGAGTTGAAAAAATTTTCGAAAATTTTACCCCGCATAATTGGCGCACCCCTGACTTCTAGCCGGATTTTCTGAAAAAAAAAAGTGCGCCTATTATGCGAGTAAATACGGTATATATATTCTGGTCTAATATTTGCTGAAACGTTCATTGTGTGAATTACGCTTCTATATAAATATATATACACACACACTAAGAATCAATATATTTAAGGTGTATATATAATGGTATTGACATTACACGTCTATTATAACGTGGATGGATTCAGCTGGACAGGTGAAACAGGCCTCACCAGTGATGCTGTGCTTTCAAAAAGTGCTCGATTTCAAACGTCAGTGATGGCATTGAAGGTGAGGTGCTGCGAGAGGTCATCACGGATAAAGGAGCTTCGCAATGAAGTGCACCATATGACAATGAATAAGCATGTAAATAAGCGCATTCAGTTTTCGTTTTCCTCGGGCTATATTCAGGATACCACTTTCTTTCTCGTGTTTGCTAGACCTGAAAGACATTTCAGACTGCACGTGGGTCTGAAGGTCACACAAGTGCTAATTTTCCCATCGACTGTTAAGATGGGACATGAATCTCCGATTTTATTTTTTTTTACTTCTTTATCAAGCGAGGTGAAACTTGCTGAGTTTAGGTGTATTTGTATGCAGATTTCAAACATGCAATTATTTTTGTAGCAAGATATGTAGTTTTTAAAATATCCAACAATTATAGTGCATTTTGGGAGCCACAGTATGCCTAAACTGAGGGAGTTACAAAGTAATTAAGTACATCAAAATTAGCTGGAATGAGTAAAAGATGCAAAAAAAAAAAACAAAGAATGGAGGCTCTAAACCTATTGGCACAAAAGTTCTGGTATGTTCAACATTTGTAAATTAGTCGATGCCAAGCTAGAATTCCAGTCACTAATATTCAAGATACCACAACTTTTGTTCAAACGGGCTCGGAACGACTGTTTTGTTTTCTTGCACTCTGAACTCATTCCAGGTCATTCTGATAAGCTTTTTACTTTCTAAGTCTCTCCCTTGAGGCAAAGTATTGCTTCTAAAATGACACCTTAAGTATTAAAGCTACATATCGTACTAAGAAAAAAATTGACATATTTGAAATCGGTACACAAATATACATGAACACAGGGAGTTTCATTTGCGTCAATCATCATCATCATTATCATCAGCCTGACTACGTCCACTGCAGGACAAAGGCCTCTCCCATGTTTCGCCAGGTAACCCGGTCCTGTGCTTGCTGCTGCCAATTTATACCCGCAAACTTCTTAATCTCATCTGCCCACCTAACCTTCTGTCTCCCCCTAACCCGCTTCCCTTCTCTGGGAATCCAGTTAGTTACCCTTAATGACCAGCGGTTATCCTATCTACGCACCACATGCCCGGCCCATGTCCATTTCCTCTTCTTTATTTTAACTATGATATCCTTAACCCCCGTTTGTCCGCTAATCCACTCTGCTCTCTTCTTGTCTCTTAAGGTTACACCTACCATTTTTCTTTCCATTGCTGGCTGCGTCGTCCTCAATTTAAGCTGAACCCTCTTTGTAAGTCTCCAGGTTTCTGCTCCGTAGCTAAGTACGTAGCTAAGTCAATAAAGAGCTTTTAAAGAAAAAAAGATTTTGGGTGTAGTGTTTCCCTTCAAGTACTAAACTCCTCTCAACACAATCACTTCCCAATGCTTGCCCAGTGACTTACGGCCTGCAGACCAGATGGTATCTTGTCCAGGGATGCTTGGAGGATCGAGATTATTGTCGGGAGCAACCGCTGCTGCAACGCTCCACAGCAGAGGGGGTTGCGGCAGAGCTCTTTGAAGATGTCCTGGCATATCGACACCAGGATAGGGTCTGACAAGAGAAGCACGACAACGAGGTTTCATTAAACGGGATCAACGATTTCACCTTTTCTAGATGAACCCAGTTCAGCAAGCAGTGTTTTCATGGCTAAACTGGCAAGATGTGCACCTGCTCGATGACAGCAGTTGTCAGGTCAAGCCAGAGTTCTTAAATCAATTTAATAAAACCTTTAAATAAGAAAAGTATGGTTTGATAGACACAGCACTTTGAGGATGACCTGGCTCCTTCCTTAGAAGTTAAATGGGACTCAGAATGTGTTCCAATACACCAGACAAGCGGCCTGCCCCTGTGCATACGGAAGCCACTCCTTTTGTGATGGAACTTCAAGCCATACATGACGCTATTCAAGATGCCGCCTCTAAGCTGCCTACAATTAAGCAGATAGACGTATACACTGATTCCTTAGGAGCTATTAATGAGATCAAGAAAGTACACAAGGCGATTCATAAGCTGAACCATAATACCGCTACTTGCGTAAAAGTACATTGGATTTAAGGCCATGCTGCGAACCCACACAACATTGCTGCTGACCAGCAGGTGCACTGCTCTCCAGACCTTCCAGCCATTCCCCTTCCACCTCAACCCCTTAACTTACTCCATACCCACAAAAATGTTCTCCGGCAGGAGACACGTGGTCTCATTCCACCGCGTGTCTGTTCTCTCCCCCCTCACCTTACTAGGGCGGAGGAAGTTATGCTTAAGAGGCTTCGGGCAGGGGTGGCCCTTACACCAGCCGTTATATTATCATAGAACTGGTCACATTTACGAGTTGGTGATACGTGTCCGTATTGTCCCACTCCAGCGATGCATACCACCTTATATGGACATGTAAAGGGCTGCAGGCAGGACGCTCCCGTCACCTCCTTCAAGCCGGCCTTCGCTACAGCGACACAGCCAGTTACAATGGATACATGACAAAACTTTCCACAAGGCACTACTTCACTTCATACACAACACCGAACCTAACGGCACACATTTAAAAAACATACTCGCAAGAATATTATGCCTTAAAGGCAAGTCTTTATTGCAATTAAAAATTAATTTTAAAAAGTCTGTTCTAGGCGAGAACAACAAGAAACGGCACCATGTTGACCAGTGTGCTTGCTTTTGACAGTGGCTTGACTCTGTTAAACGGTAACCGAGCATTAAAGGGATACTGAACAAAAATTGGAAAAGCTGACGAAACTTCAAAATTCCACTCGGAAGATGCCACTGTTCCGATAAACGGAGTGTATTTCCCGTATTTTTGATCAGTTGGTTGTATTTTTGATGGATTGCGAGCGCGGGGCAGCTGCTCGGGAGCGCGAGCAGTGACGTCGAACTTACCGAGGAGCATGCAGGATGCACATGTTCTTGTCCCCGGTTTCCTTTTCTCCAACTGTCCTTTCACTCCACTCTTTCCCTTCCACAAAAACGCTGGCACTTAGCCTCAGCCGGAAGCATTGACCGCTGCTGTTGCTGTTCATACCGTTTATGGGAACCGCAGTGGAAGTTGAGCGAGTCGAGAGACGCGGGTGATGACTGGCATTGTTGGCTTGCCAGTTTCCGGTGAGTTACCCAACATTACACCCTCTAGTTCTTGGCGCTGCTGCTAGACGCGACAGTTTGTGAAAAATGCATAAAATTCATTATTTTACCATAGTTTCTGTTTGGAATGAAGGTTGTCTCTATCAATTTCACGATCCAATTTATCAAATTGGCTGAAAATATTGACGACAAAATTTTTGTTCAGTATCCCTTTAAGAGGAGATGCTGTCCAAAAAATAAGTTCTTTAAATCTGTAGCCTAAAGCAATGAAATTTGTGCAGTTTACACAAGTTTTTATGCTGATTTCAATATGTAATCAGTTTTACAGCAAGTTGCATACCTGTTATTTTGTACCATCACAATGTTACTGTAAAATATACCGTACTTTTTTTTTGGAGCCTTTTCTGCCACTGAGCTTTTATAATTATTAACCAGTAATGGCTCATAATGCCCCACATTAACTGCAAAATGCAAATCATAATCAGGACAGTGCGTACAAAACACTGAGTGAACAAGAAAAACTGTAATGTAAAAAGTTTAGAATGCTGAGCCAAGACTGATCACATACTTAAAGTTCATAATTATGTAAAGTAACATGACAAAAGAGATGCAGTAAAACCTCATTATAACGATGTGGGATATAACAAACTAATGGATATAACAAAGCAATCGTAATTCCCTTTGAAATTCCCATAGACGCCCATGTATTTAAAACCTCATTTTAACAAAGCAAAAATTTCCTCACAATAAATATAATGAACCATTCTTCGTCTACAATGAGCATTTACTGATCATTTTGGTATACGTCAATTCAATATAGCGCGATGATTTACGTCTCATCACGGCTACGATAATTCAAAATTCGCTCCTTGCGCTACCTGGGAGCCGTTTGCCAACACGCGTGTGGGAGCAAGTCTCCCTGCCTCCCCTTTCCTCAGGAAATAATGGACTCGCTTGTGCAGCAACTCACGCGTGCGTGTCTGCTGGCCTCCCCTCTCCTGTAGAACTCGTTAAGCCGCCCAGGCGTTTATCCTCCTCCTCCCCCCCCCCTTCATCTCTGCTCCGGGGTCTCGCGCACCGCCTGGATGGCAGAGATTGTGGCTTTCTTCCTTGTAGTTCGCTGTGGAAGAGCAACACCACCTGTATCAGTTTTTGCCACTACACACTAGATGGACAACGGGAGCGGCCAACATAAGCGCAAAAATATAACAATCGAGCAGAAGTTGGCAATGTTGAAAGCCGTTGAGTCTGGCGTCAAGAAAAAAAAAAAGTGGCCGAAGATCTCGGGGATGTCGCCAGTGGGTGCCGAGGGCGACAGGCTCAGACGACGTGGGACGCTCTACTTGACGCCGGCCTTGTGTCTGACTGAGACACTTTCTGAGTGTACGTCGGTGCCGATGCTGACGTAGTGACGACCCAAGAATTGTCAGATGCGGAAATCGTGCCCAGGGTGACGGGCGTGCTTGATGACAGTGGCAAATGTGTCGACACCCCGGAGCCTATGTTGGCGAACCCAACCTACCGACACCCGCGCAAGTGCTGGATGCGACAGACCTGCTGTGCCACTTTTTTGGTGCTTACGATGACGGTGAGGACTGACTCGAAATAGCTGCTGTAGCTGAAAAAGCAGGCATCTGCGTGTGGAAGAGTCGGCAAAAGTCTATTATGAACTATTTAACTTCGAGTGAACTGCCAGCTGGTGTGCTGAATTTGGCGGCAATAAAGTGCATTGTTCTTTGTTATTTTGCTATTTTTTGCCTTACGACGGCCATTTTTCTCTGCGCGGTGGGCTGCTGTGATATTCATTGGTGTGTACATTCCCTCTTGCTGGCTAATTGTTGGTAGAAATGAATATTGGCTATAACGAACTAATGGTTATAACAAAGTAATTACGACTTCCCCTTCATCTTTGTTATAACGAGGTCTGACTGTAATTGCAGTCTTGACATGTTAAGGAATATGTTCGAAAAATTTCATTCCAATCTGGCCCTCAAAAGTATCAAAAACGTAATGTACTTAAAAAGTTGCCCAAAATTCCACCTCAAGAAAAACGCATCTTAAACGTAAAAGTGAAAGCTCATCTGTGTGGCAAAGATGAGCTTTTCAAAACGACTTCTTTTGTTGAGGGCTTGGGAACCACAGTTATTTCGAGCATGCGACTTTTGTGAACTCCTCGTGCAAAATGCAATGGCAAGAAGAGAAGCACGTGACAATGTCCAGGGGACTCTATAAAATGAGTTCATTTTAGCTTCTAATAGCTACCTAGTGCTCTATAAAGGTGATTTTAACTTACTTTGAGTTTAACTACAACTTTAATATTTTTGTCATTACAGTAGAGGAACTAAACTTGTGAAAGCGAGTAAAAACGAAAAGTAAGTGATCAAAAAAATAGGTAATTTTAGCAAAATTTTCTTTTTTTGCGAGTACCATTTACCCTTATGTCGGCAAGGCCTGCATGACGATAACTACAATAAATTTTACGTTATTGCAACAATTACACACGTACATGTTAGAAAAGCAGCCTCATACAACTTATTGGTACTCATGTATTTATGTGCCACGCTTGGGCACTGCGAACGACCAGCTGTTTGACTTGCTCCTCCAGACAGAGTCTGCACACTACACTCAACAGTAACAATAGAATTTTGTAGATAAGTTTCCAGAAAAAAAGAAAAGCAAAAATAAATTTGCCATTTGGGAAAATGTGCGATTGAAATCAATAAATATTGAGGGTGAGAAGCCTATTTTAATGTGCAAGGGTAGAAAAACATTTATTTCTT
Organism: Rhipicephalus annulatus; assembly: GCA_013436015.1. NCBI lineage: Eukaryota > Metazoa > Arthropoda > Arachnida > Ixodida > Ixodidae > Rhipicephalus > Rhipicephalus annulatus. Next base: position 230,482 of record WOVY01001205.1, read on the forward strand.
AAAAATCACCACCCAAGCACTCCATACAAATGATTAAAGGGACTGCCTACAGTCCTTCATTGCTCTCCTGTTTTGTGTCACAATAAAAAGCATACCATGTGAAGTGTCTAACCTTGCAGCGAGCGGTTTGTCTGGAAAGCGCGTAGAAATTCCTAAAAGAAAATTTTTCCGTCTGCGTTATGTCTCCTTAGTTTCTTTCCAGTGGTGGGATGAATGCCTACAACACTGGTCGGTGCTGGTGAAAGTCGAAAACTGAAACCACATGTGGTTTTTGCAGGCTTCATCAAGTTTGGTTATTAATACAGTGAAACCTTATTAAACTGTACCTGCTTAAACAGTAGTTTCGTATTAAAAGTAGTAAAGTCAAATCCTCGACTCGGCGGCCATTGAACATAATGCATTTTGTATCCGCATAAACCTTATAGCTTATCACGTATCTATCATTTAATTAGTAGTTTTTCCCATTTTCGTAGAACACTCGCCACGGCATGTCGTCCCCCACTGGGCGTCCCGACAGAACAGCAAGCCCCAGAGATCGAAACACGCCTCGCCTGTTTGTATTGATGATAATGGCGGCTGTGTTGGTGAGCGCCATCTATCAGATTTTTCTGCAACAAGAAGCACACGGCCAGCTAGGCTTCTGGTGTTGTCCATGCAATGGCACTTTGCACAAACACGCAAATGCAGTGTGCGCTTGCTTTGCTTTCTTTATTCCTTTGATGCTGTGCATACGTGTTCTCTGGTTCTTCCGTGTCGTACAGCTCTCGCGTCGTTTTTCACGTGTTGTGTTTGTGTGCTCATGCTGCTTCGTACTTGCATCATGCCGAAGCTGGGACAAAAGCATCGAGTGCTGAAAATAGAGGACAAATTGGACATAATTCGCGCTATTGAAAGTGGAACTAAAAATCGGCGCTGCACGCAAAAAGGACCTGCCGTTAACTACGATGTGTCGAATTTGGAATTCCAGAGAGAAGTTGCTCGGTAGTGCTGCTGCAACTACGAAAAGGTGCCAGCTATGTGGTTTGGCGTTTTCGGATGTAGAGGAGGCGCTGGTGAAGTGGCTAAAAGCCGCACTGTCGAAAAATCTGCCTATCAACGGACCCCTGCTCATGGAGAAGGCCCCGGATTTTGCCCCGCAGCTCAACTATGACAACTTCGTGTGCAGCAATGGCTGGCTGGCCAGATTTAAGGTGAGGCACGGCACTACCATGAGAACTGTTTCTAGAGAAGGTGCTGCTGCTGATGTGGATGGCGCGGGTCTTGTAAGACTACGCACCTGATGACATATTTAATATGGATGAATCGGCGCTCTTCTTAAAGCTGCTATCAGACAAAACGCTCGCGTTCAAAGGCGAGACGTGCACCGGCGGCAAGCATGCAAAAGACAGAATATCAGTGGCGATTTGCGTAAACATGACAGGAACCGACAAAACTCCGCTTCTCGTGATTAGAAAGTCGGCGAAGCCTAGATGTTTTAAAGGTGCCCGATTGCCATCAGGGGTCATCTATTACAGCAACACCAAAGCATGGATGACGGCAAAACTTTTTGAGGTGTACGTGCGCCTCATCGATCGTGGTTTTGCAGCTAAGAACAGAAGAGTTGTTCTTATTTTAGACAATGCTTCGGCGCACGTCGCCCTGGACAACCTGACGGCTGTGAAGTTGGCGTTTCTGCCACCAAACACGACAGCGATTGCCCAGCCCTTGGAACAAGGCATCATTCGAGCTGTAAAACACCTCTACAACAAGAATCTGCTGCGCAGACTTCTTCTCGCCATTGAATGTGGCAAACTATTCTCCATCGACCTGATTGGCACAATTCACCTGCTCGAATACTCGTGGCGGCAGGTTGAAGCAACGACAGTTCAAAATTGTTTCAAGCGTACTGGCTCTAGTGTGTGTGCGGGCGACGCAGATGACGCTAGTGACACTATCGACCAAATTTCGGACATCGTAGACGAAGATTGCGAAACTCTGCTAGCTGAAGTGCTGCAGCGGCAGGGGGTTACGGAAGGCGTTTCCTTTCCCGACTTCAGAGACGCACACAGTGATGTGCAGACATCTCCGGACATGTTCGACGAAGCCACTGTTGCCTCGGTTGCCAAAGTGTCGCCAAATGATATTGATGAGGACGACATGGAAAGCGACAACACGGGTGATCCAGGTCCGACAGTGGCCGAAGCTGTGCCTTCCGTCAGTTTCATGCGGGTATTTACCGAGAAGAGGGGGCTGGCGGGAAAGCTGACTCGCAGCATAAGCAAGTTTGAGGCCGCTGTCGTTGCTGCTAGGCCGCCGCGTCGTCAAATGAAGATTGCAGACTTTGTCACGCGAAGTTAATAAATTACTGCCCGTTTTTTGTTCTTTCATCGCACTTCCAGAAGGTTTCCTTTTTGACAGGTAAGTGGGAGACCTGACGCTATTTAGGTTAAGCAGTACTACCGTTCAGTACGTACTTTTACTGAGCTCCGGCCAACTACGGTTTAACGAGGTTTCACTCTAAAACAAATTTCTTAGTGGTCGTTTTGGGCGCACACACTTTTTTGTTGTTCTCATGAGCGGCTGCAGACGCCATGGTAGCGTTTTTCCTCTGTTTTCAGGCAGGCATGCAGGCAAGCGAACACACTTCTGGCAGCGCCACCAGGTGCCTATTTGAGCACGTTTCCAATACAATTTCAAGTTAAGCGTGTTTGTTTTTAAGCAAAATAAATTTACCTGTGAGGATTTCTTGTCCTACAAATTAATTGCCAAGATTGACCACATTCGTTGTTGGGTGATGCTAGTGGTCACTTTTTATTGACTTTCAAAATCAAGTAAAAATAAAAATTACTTGTTTCTGGCCCAAAAGCATGCTCGTTGCCGCCGATGTGATGAACGATCTTTTCATTTTCGCCACAATCAAAAAAATTTTTCCGAGCGGTAAACAGTCCCTTTAACCATCGAAAGCTGAAACCTGCGGCCCTGATGTTTACCAGTCGGTTCCACCCGACGCTGCACAGAAGCCTTTCACAATTATTGGTTACACATTCATGCTTCTTGATGAGGTTAAACACACGTTTGACTTGGGCTTACCACAGTGTTTATTTCACTTGCCGCACATTGTGCCTCGCATGATCACAGTCATGGAGGAGTGTAAACGCTCTTCTGCAATCACCACATTTACACTGTTGTGCCCACAATGCCGTTTGTTCGGCGCAGCATTGCTGCAAGCGTTTGACATCCCGAGCTTACTCGGCGGCGTGGTTTGCAGGATCCGCCCGCCACCGGCGCCTGCATTTCCGTTCTTGATTCAGCGCAGCTTTGAAGGCTTTCGGATCATCGGTACGCAGTTGCTGCCGACACTCTGCCTCCGGGGCCTGTTTTTGCGCCTGAACAGCACCATTGGCCCAGCGAATGCAAGGTTTCTCACGTTTCTATTGTCAGTGGCTTATCTATGTGGAAATTCTTGATGCGTGCAAGAAGCAAGATAAGTTTACAGGCTATTTTCATGCGAAATAACGTGCTGTAACTTTCAGTTCACACATTATCCTTCATTATAGTGTGAGCAAATCGTTATGTTAGCGCTTGCCACAATTTCCGAGACCTGAAATGCTCTAATTTAGGCCTTAGCTACGCATATTTTGTGGTTCAAATTATCGTATATCCAACTCGCGATCCCCTTCAAGTTCGATGTATCCTGGATTGACTGTATCAACATACCGTGTTGTGCATGAAGAAGTTGCTGTGCTCAGCGAAATCGCAGAACGAAACACCCCTATGCTACACAAAAGACATAATTTTTATTTTTCTTTGCTTCAATATTTTGACGGCCAGCATGACCACCTACCTACCTGTGGGTTGATGTGTGGTTGACAGAAAGCTGACACATTGGTTGAAGGGCAATCGCGCAATTTGAAGAAGGCGCTGAGGGCGCAAATTAGGCACGGCAGAGAAGCCACTGTCGTGCGGCCGCACTCGACAAATACATGAAAGGGGTCTTTCTGCACACCTCAATGAGGATTTCTTGCTGCAGAATGTATCATATGACTGCACTTTGCTGCAATGCTTTCTGGGAGCAGCCTGAGCACAAATACTGACAAAACATCATAAGCAAAAATTTTGTGGACCTACCACTGTTGTACTTTAGGAACACTGCAATGGCAAGCGGCGACACCCTGTTCTCGACGGTTTGCGTGAATTGCGGGTCGACCTGCAATGAAAATACGGGCACAAGTCATCAAGTCGTATGTGCTTACAAAATAAACACAGCCACGAACGCACATGCCATTAGTAACTTACAATACGCAGCCAGCTTTACTAGGCAACACCAAATTAGTTTAGGCCAACTAAGTGCTTTTTGCAGGAATTATGGACCATTTTAACGGAGCAAAGGATCCCCTCCTTTCTGGGCTGTCGCACGGGAGTACCAAAAGCTGATAACACAGTTTCAGCCCTGCATTTTTGGGGGGTTACGCATGTCAAGAACAGTCCAGAGAGGCTTCGTTGACAAGGTGTATACTTTCCTCAATTCGGTCATAAGTATTGACCATTACTACAGAAAATAAAGGTAATTGCATTCTTATATTTCATGCCTAAGCCACACGAATGGTATGCTAGTATGACATAGATTTTAATGTGTGCTCATGTGTATGGTCGACGTCCGTCAATTCAACATTGACAAGAACACTGAGTTATCCACAAAGGAGGTTGGTGGGGAAGTGGCAAATTATAAAAATCAGAGACGCATTGCCTGAACATGCTTTTATGTTGTTATTTCCATTGTTTTCAATATGGCTATACAGTCGAGCCCATCTACAACAAACTCATGAGTAGTTCATTATACAGTTAAACCTAGATATCACAAAACTGACGAATTCCCAGAACAATTCGTTATAAAGAGGATTTCGTTAAATTCAGTTTCGGTACAATGATGTGAAAACGCACAAATTAAACAAGAGTGGAACTGAAGGTAGAGCTAACCGAAAACACTTATTTAGCTGTGAAAAACTGCGCTATTACTGCGAAAGCAATTATGTGGACACACACAGTAAGTTTTAGCCGTCGCTGTCATGTTTCATAACAAGTCTGGATTGAGAACATGCCCCCACGCATTGTAACTTTTTCGAGCAGGTAAAAGGGCATGAGCGCTGCTGAAGCAGATATCAAATGAGCCAGCCCATCTCTATTGCCTGCAGGGTGCATACGGTACATCGCAACCTGTTTTAGAACTGAGAACTGCCGTTGAATGCTCAAACAGAAAGCAAACCACCCATTTTGGATGAGCATGAAACAATGCAGGGAGGGGGGGGGGGGGGTCGTCGTTTGAGTACCTAGCAGCGGTGAACTCCGATTTTAAGGACGCGGTCCCGAGCGACCCGTTTGTAGTGCGAGTGATCTGTTTGTTCAACACGACGAAGCCATGCATTTTGCAAATGCACAAGCGGCCTTGCAAGACGCGACAGAGGCGAACTTGCAAATGGCAGCATGATGCCCTAGTACCGCTTTCACTCAGCGTGGCTTGAACACGTACAGTCGAGCAGATATCTGCAGATGACTGTGGTAAGGTTGCTGCCAATGAGTCAAAATGGAACGTTCATTGCCACAGGCTACCTTGACCTCACTCTTTTTTGATGCTTATCTGTTAAGGCATTGTGCAACCATGCAGAAGTCATGATCTTTGACCGGCCTGTCTCTTCCATCACCGAAAGGCAGAAAATCCTTTGCGGCACATTGTGGCATCAGCAAGCTGGGCGTCGCGGTGAACTTTTATGCAACAAGAAGGTATTGCTTCTTCCACTTGAAAGCCTCGTTTGGTTAATCATCGGCGGTAGCAGATGCAGAGAATGGCATCAGAAAAGTTTGCCGTGCGAAAGCTGATCGCAAGTCTTTATGCTGTCTCCCCCCTCCCCACTGCCATTGAATAAATGCCTGGAAAGTAAGTGAGCTCACTCGCAGCGTGCAAAACGTATGTGTGGTGCTCGCAGCAGTGCAAGATACTTTCATTACAAGTAAACTGCAGCAGAACATGCAGGAATGTGCGTCTTGCATACATTAGCATGTCTGTCATAATGTGTTTGTTTTTTTCGCTTCGTATGCGCCATGTTTTTATCACGATCACGTCGGAAGTGTTCGTTGTAAAAGTAGAAAGCTCCGAAAAATGTCGCTATATATGTGAACACAGTTTCGATGGGTAGCATAGCCAAATCGTAAGTGCATCAAAATATGGTTGTTATAACCCATAGATCGTTATACCTGGGATCATTATAAGTAGGTAGGTTCATCTGTAGTGGTCACAAAAAAAGGGCAAACTTTAAAAAACATACAATCAAACTATAAATAAAATTTGTTTGCTATGTATCTTGTGTGCTCCAAACCCCAAGCTTCATGCTGTAAAAAGAATTTTTGTTCTATCTGTGATAGCCACTGATATATCGCAGTAAATGTCTTTCTCTGTGTACAAAATTAGTGTTTTGAGAAAATCAAGAAAACAAACAATTACAACTTTTTATTGTGGACAAGCACAGATGTGTGTTCACATGAACACTGCAAAGCCTTGGTTGCCTACAATCAGTATACCCTCAAGGCGGTGAGATGCACATATGGCATCATTGAATATGTTGTTCTAGCGTCAACACCGACGAGAAAATCAGGTGTCCGACATGTTTTGATGCTACAGCTGAAATATTAACCTCAGACACATGAAACTTGCTGTACAAGGAGAGTAATACACTAAATGCAAATGCCAAAAATGCTGTTTTCAAAAATTAATTCTTTTTTCATGAAGCCTTCGGTCTTGAGACCAGTGTTTCCCCTTAGTGGTCATATCGATGAGCTCTATACAGAAAGTGGGTACTCACTGTAATCACAACGGACAAAGCCTCAATGGCCAAGGCTAGAACGTCAGAAGAGAACTGCGTTGACAGCGATATGAGCCCGTCGGTGAAGGGAGCCAGAAACGGCGCGAGCTGGCTCGACTGGTTGTGGTTGTTGAGGTGCCCGCAGAACCTGGGACAGAGGAGACACAAACAAGGCTGAAACATCAGACTGGTGAATGTTTTTTTTTTTTTCTTAACGGGGCCCTGCAACACCTTTACGAGACGCCATGGAATAAATTTAGTACAGAAGCTTACTGCCTCGCGAACTGACCACCGCAAAAAATTTACAGAATCTGCCGAGTACGAGTGAAGTAACAAATATTTGTCACACACCGCAATCGCTTTCGCTCTCCTCTCGTCCTGACTAAAGCACTCTAAGCTAAGCAAAAAGGGACGGCACGGGGGGAAGAAGGTACGTGCTTTTGACCTTAGCACTTCCTCTCTGTCTCTCTTTTTATACATGCGGACGGGTCGCAGCCTTTCACGGTGACCCCAGTGACTCCCGAGCGTGCCATACTTAATTAAATCAGCCACTGTAGCAATACTTGGGCTTGTGACGCAATGACTGCTCAGTATATAGCATGATTTTACAAGAGAAGAGAAAAGAGATTTTCAGCTGACTTTGACAATTAATTCAGTGTGAATTCCATGCCGCGTGCTGCACTATAATATTTGGCTTTTAGCATTCTCAGGAGCCTCGACTACTAATCAGCAGCGTTTTCTGACCATGCTCATAAAGGGTTAATTTAAGATAGAAAAAAAAAGGGGGCATTAGAGCTGTGCATGAATTGTTACATACTTCTCTGCGACACCACCATGTTTGTGTGTACTTTTTCGGAATTTGTACCACAGGTACTGTCGGATATATAGAATTCAGATACTATATCGAATTGTGGCTACAGCCGAACCCCTTTATAAGAGACACTGATATAAGAGACAGATAGGAATAAGAGACACTAGTGGCCTCACAGTAAAATACAGGTAAACAAGAAAATGCATACAAGGTGCCCTGCTTATAAAAGACATCTCGTATAAAAGACAAGAACTGCTGCCCGGAGCATGCCCCTTACAAAGGGGGTTAACTGTATATCGAACAGTTCAGAAATTCTCATGAACTTACCATGCAACAGTATGGGGCTGGTGCACTTACATATCAAGCCGACACGCAGCAGAATATTCGGTATATCGAACAATCCTCTGTGACGAAGCCCAGAAAGCAAAATTAAAAAAAAAAATGATACTGATAATTTCTTGGCTGTGTTCAAAGAAGTTCCAATCCCTCTTTGCGTACAGGCAGCGTCATTTCATAGGATTACTGTGATCGGTTGTGCGGTGCATGAAAATGTGCCAGCTTGTTTGATGCGCGAATTGCAAGTCGCTACGTTCAAAGAGGCACATTGCCGAGTGCACAAATGCAATGAATGCAAAGCGAGTCGGCTACCTTGTCGCGCTGTTCACATTTTACTTGTTGTTCAAGCACAGTGGCGCTACGGCATCGAAAGCATGGCCTTCAAGATTTGCATACCCGCGACATATTTTAAGCATTTTCGGTTATCAAACACAAATCTCAGATGGTATGCCCCCCCCCCCCTTTTTTTTTTCCCACAAGACTGCTAACCGAGACGTGGTGTGCATCTGCTTGTCTCCAGCTTCAAACTTCATGTGCTTGGTGCCATGGTGGCGCAGTCAGCAGCAGTAATTACCAAAGCACTGACAACATTACTGTAGCCCTAATACAAGCTTCCCCAAGTATAGCATGAAGCAGGACATTATTAAAGATTTTTTTTAGGCTGCTCTAATTCAAGTAAACTTCATTTTCATGTCTTAAGTATTTTGGGCTGTTCGAATGGGGTGCTACTCATGATTTGCCGGTTTACACATCCCTCAAGCATAACCTTTTGCAGTCTGAAATTTTTTTCCCCCACCTTCCAACTGTTCAGGGCCAAAACTAAACAACTCAAAGATCAAGTAAAGAAAGTTTACCAACAGTTACAGACGCCATGTGATATAGCAGGATAACGCGTGTGCGAATCTAGAGCAAAATAACTTGTCAAGCAGTGCCAGACCAAGGCCTGCTGCGACCATGTTGCATTGTTGGACAGGAGTCGACAACAGAGCGCAAAGAGTTAAACGTACGGGCCTGGAAGCTTCGCACAAAGAAACATTCATGCTTAGTAGTACTGCAAGTGTGAACACAATTTTAGTAGCCACTGCAATGTCACATGAATGAGAACTTGCGAGAGACAAGATTGCCTCTTCCTGTTTCTCAGGCGCTGTTCTTGAGTATTGTTTTTATCAGGTCTGTGTCCACTGTCACAAACTGAAAAGTGGCAAGCGATGGTTTGGATGCCTCCTACAGGGGAGACACGCATTCAACAAGGACACAGCTAAGCGCCTGCTACCGCTACACTACAGCCTAGATTAGTCATCAATGTACAACAAGTAGCTTGCCCAAAGTAATTGTGCTCAAATAAACAATTCACGGCTAAAGGCAATTTTTACACGCACAAATGCAGACATGCAAAATAGAAAAACTGCCTACCCCCACATTGCTCGAACTGCGGACACTCGTAACGTGGCCGACTGCGTCTGCTGCAGGCACTCAACAGTCATTTGGAGGAACCTGGATACAAGCAAGCGATAAAATGAAAGATTGCAGGTGATAACTTCTCTCGCACATGCCAAACATATAAGAAACAAATTTAAAAATTAAAAAATGAACATGAAGTTTCATACCTCTGTGTCATTTCCGGTGTCTGGAAAGCAACATATTTGCTTGCCACCCACAGACAGCGACCAATCAAGAACGGAGAATCTGCAAAATGTGTAAGATGGACGCAATACTTCACAAGATATCTTTGGAAAAATTTCATTTAGACATTCAAGAAAAGGAATTTTGCTAGCAAACATAACATTTACCAAAAGTTGAAGCAACATTTCTACGAATACCACAGAGGTGATGTATGTTGAAGCCAGCTCATTCGCACATTTAAGCAAAGAAAATGAGAGGTAGGAGGCAAAGAATTAGAGAGCTTTATAAATACTAAAGCATCTTAAAAACATTATAGCACAAAAAACAAATAAATTCTAGCTGTGAGTGGCACAAAGCCATTTCTTACCAGTTGTGTTTAGATCTGGCAGTGCCACCGACTCAAGAAAGCCTCTAATGTCAAATATTTGGTGACCTGGCGCGCCCTGAACGAATGCATCTTGGCAGTTCCCAAGGGCAAGCATGCACGACTCGTGAATTTTCCACCTGGTTGCAAAGAAAATCCCCATCACTGTTACATATGCACAGCTTGCACTAGACTATTCAGCATGAACGTTCAGCACATCTGTTTGCCTCTGCAACACTGCACTAGATATACAAACCAATGGTACCAAAGTATGATCCAATATCTGATAGCTGGAATATTTCAGTACTCTAATGCCTGTACTAAGTTACAGATGCTGCAGTGGCCTCTTTACTTTGCTTGAAGTACACATACAGTACCTCCTTTCAGCATCGTCGATTCCAAGCACGCTATCATGCCATTATTACAAAACTAGTGGCCTCACATTCGGTAATGGAAAACAATGTCCTTGTATTTAACTGCCATGCTTTCAATAACTTCTTTATCTTGGCTGGTATTTACTTTCTTGTTCTCAATCATACCAACCTGCTGACTGGGGCAGATCAGAGGCAAGAAGGACGTATTATTTGACCATGCTGAACACTGCTGTCAGTGCCAAAGAGGTCGAACGTCAAGAGATGTTAGGGGGACACTAAAGCGAGTCAACAAGTCTGTTTAGATTGATAAATTGCGCTCCAAGAACACTAATACCATTAATTTTTCAATCATCATCATCATCATCAGCCTAACTACGCCCTCTGCAGGGCAAAGGCTCCTCCCATGTTCCGCCAATCAACTCGGTCCTGTGCTTTCTGCTGCCGCGTTATACCTGCAAACTTCTTATATTCATCTGCTCGCCTTACTTTCTGTCTCCCTCTCACACGTTTGCAGTCTCCTGAAATCCAATCAGTTATTCTTAATGACCAGCGGTTATCCCGCCTCTGCGCTACGTGCCCGGCCCATGTCCGCTTCATCTCGATTTCATCTATGATATCCTTAACCCCAGTTTATTCCCTGACCTACTCTGCTGTCTTCATATCTCTCAAAGTTACGCCTATCGTCTTCCTTTCTATTGACCACTGCCCTGTCCCCAATACGAGTTGAAATTGAGTACTAGCTATATCCGTTCTTAAATATCGTGCCAAAATCCTCACGTATGACATCATGAATTTCTAAGTATTTTTCATATTTTGGCAACACTGGCTCAACGAAACTACCTGAAATATGGCATGCATGTTAAGCTTACTACCCCCGCAGAAGACAACGCACTTCAATTATATAAATTAGGAACAGCGTAGGACCTAGTAAATGGCGTCAAAATCTATGACGTAGCAGCATTCCTTGCAGGAATTTCAAGGAGACCCTGGAGACCACATTTTTTCCTTGCATGTTTTCTCGCTTACCAAGCATCTTTTCGGGGCAAATGCGGCAGTTTTGAGATTGTGAAAGAGCGACTTACTAATATGGAAAAAAAAACGGTTTTCTTTTTAAAGCTAAAAGAAGTCCCTTCAAGGCTTAAGAAACCTTGTCATCGGCATTCTACAGTAAAGCGACTCAACAACGCACCAGTTGCGGTCTCCACTGGCTCGCGCAGCATTGCTTTCTTGAAGATGCTTAGCGACTGCCTCACTCAGGCCCCGAGAACTCTCATCTTCGTATTCCAGAAATAAAACCTGCATTGTAGATGTAACACAGGTCACCTTTGAGGTCACTGTGCACTTGCACACAAGTGAAAATGTGTGCGCACAGAAGTTTTCTCACAATATGCACAAAATCAAAGGCCCGTTTAAATGATTACGACCACTTACCGTAAGCAGGTCCTGAGCTGATATTCGAACAGAGTACGAGAATGTGTCGTCATCCTCGTCTTCGACAAATCGGTCCGGACTGCTCGTCCAGGTGCGAACCTATACAGACAAAAAAGGGACATGAAGGAATCTGTGGTGCAGTTACGAAAAAAATGGGGCACCAAACTAGGCTAGCAATAATCAGGCAATTAAGTAAAGCACTCTCTCAAGCTAAACAAGTGGCATCAAACAAACGTTTCACAGCTGTACAGGAGCAGCAGTCTCTCAAAAACATTTTAGGAAGTGACTCTGGAATGCTATAGGAACCTAATACATGGAATCTCAAGACGATGTTTCCACTAAAACTGCTGCAGAGCTTTTTGGCTTGCAATTACAGTTGCAGCCATGAAGACAAGGAAGCTTGTCGAAACATTGGCTTCAGAGACACTCCATGTTCAAGACCTTTTAGTCTCTTCAAGCTTTGGTTTTACTCTGTACTTCTCCCTCATCTTGTAAAAAGTAAGCTATTTGACAGCCATCTGACAACGAAACCTGCGCCAGCAGCATTGATCTTTAGCGTCCCTTACAGCTTGATGAAATTAAAATGCTGAACTGCAATAAACACTAACGCCTATAAAGAACAAACTGATGACAGCAAACTTTACGTAAATTACAGAGATTAGAGGTGCCAGCCTCAACTGCCTACCTGTTCTTCTGTAATTTGCATGTAGAACACTATGTAGTAGATCAGGTCGGACAGCCCCTTCTTGACAAGGCCATGAAACCTCGGTGTTTCGACAAGCGCATTGACAAAATCAAATATCATGAAGACTACGTTTTCAAAGCCAAGGACTTCGCCTGAAAATGAAAATATATGAAGACCTCTTTGTAGTACCTTGCCGCATTGATAACTGTCAAGACATGTTGCTTTGAAGAATGCCTGGGAAAAAAAAACATCTGGACGAGCATGGTAAATGTTCCAGGGTCACTCTGGGGTCACTGAATACTGTTACGCAGAACGACCGTGGCCTTGGCTAAACACCGAGAATAAACAAATTACGTGAGAGTGAAGCAGTGAAAGCAATACAATGCAATAGGCATCCAGCATATTAATAAAAGTTTAAAACTCGTTACTAATTAGGGCACCATCTGGCCAGACTGACACACTCATGCAAAGCTGAAATACACTACCGTGAGGTGCCAAGTCCCCCTTCCCCCGCCTTAGGTGGAGGATAATCAAACCAGATTTAGGATGGGGGACGTTTGCTCGATCCGAAACCAGTCATTGACGCTCTTTTGGATCTTCCAGAAAAAGGATGGGGGCGCTCGCTCGGGTGGGAGTGCTTGCTCGGCATTTTACGGTATGCATTATCAAAAACAAAATTAAATGCTGTACCAGAACATGGCTTTAACAAAGAGCCGATAAAGCACTAACCGTCGGAGTCTACAGGATCATTAGCTTCTTCCGAATCGTTGACGGCTGTTCTCACGTATCTTGAAGCAAATTGTCAAGGGAAGCAGCTACAGTCCAGATTCCAACGAGAAGTAGTACCCATCAATACATAGATTTTTGCAGCATGCTACCTGTTTAAAAGCAATTACCACTCCGCGCTTCATTCATTTTTGAAAAAACAAAAAAAACAAATGAGGGCAAGCGAATGAAAAGGATACATGTGTGCACTTTCTGTGAGCGAATTCCACACGGGCGTCAAGATGTGTGGAAGCCAGGTCGACATCTGCTTGGGTTCGTACTTTACTAAAACTGTCAATGCCTGCGAGAATATAAACACAAAAAGAAAACTTTGAATTATCGCTACATATTTCTTTTCCGACGTACATAACTCGTTGCACTCGAAGAACAGCCTCAAGATACGGCAAACTTTATAATTTAGCATGCCCATTTTTCTGCTACTAAAGAGAGCTCGCAAAGGAAGCCACGGACATTCTTTATCCGGCACGACCCAATATGAAAGAAGTTCTTGGACAGTTGTGCGACAAGCCACACAGCTCTGAAGAATCCGCACAAGGCAATCCGAATGCAATATGCATTGCTAGTCTAGAATTACACATTCAAAAACATGCACCTGCTTTTCACGGTTGCTAATGCCTCTTATTATGATAGATTGCTCTTCTCAATTTTTCAGGAGTCGGGGGAAGCTGCAAGCAGAGTAGGGTCACTAACCTTTAATATCTCTTTTTTGATGCCACAGTCCGACGTGGGGCCATCGGGTATCTTCAATGCCTCGACGAAGGCCTCAGTGAATTGGGGCAAAATCGGGTAAAGAAGCGTCTTGGTCGTGCTCTAATATGGCAAGCAGAACAAATAAAGCTGAAATGGACTGACACGCCAAACACAACACAGTCAAAAGAAGCGAGAAAGTTCCGGTACCTTGTCCGTATGACCCATGGTAGCAATGATTTGGGCGCACGTAGAAAAAATTTCCACAGCTCGTCCACGAGTCCGTATGCCGTATTTCTGTGCAAAATAGAACGCGAGACATCCGTAAAAGGACACAGAAAGAAACGAGCAGTGTTTTGCATCGCAGTGCGTGCGGGTACACTCTTCCGTACCTGAGGCTGAGTGAAGATCTTGTACATCTCGGGAAGCACTACAGGAGCCACTTGGAACATCTGGTTATCTGTGATGTCTCGGGAAAACTCTGCGAGGCAACGACGCGAGATTAATGAACAAGGTGTTACAAAAAAAAAATGTAAGCGCTACCAAGCACCTCTGAAAGACTAATGTAATGACTATGTAAGCAATATTTCTGTGTATTGAAAGTGTAAAACCACTTGTATCACTGGCAGTGTACCAGTGGAACAAGTGGTGCTTATCATGACGATAACTTCTGTCGAAATATACTATAATAAAACATTATTAAGTAATTTTCTTTTTTTAACTTTCTCTTTTTTTCCACATTCAAGAACATACCGTATTTACGAGCATAATTTGCACCCCCACATATTTGCGCACCCCTAATATTTTGCCAGATTTTCAAATATATATATATATATATATATATATATATATATATATATATATATATATATATATATCAGGTTCTTTGAACGTCATTCACGCTACGTATTATAGGCAAGAAAGGGACGACGAAACTTTGGTGGAAGCGTCTTTACTAACGTTTTCAGCTGGTGGACCAGCCTTCGTCAGAGTAATGTGACAACCGCACATTGTCACATTACTCTGACGAAGGCTGGTCCACCAGCTGAAAACGTTAGTAAAGACGCTTCCACCAAAGTTTTGTCGTCCCTTTCTTGCCTATATATATATATATATATATATTTACTCGCATATTTCGCGCTCCCCGACCCGCCCAAGCCAGCTCGCAGGTACACGCACCTTTGGACCTTTCGATGCTTCGGCCGGGTGTGCGCCTCGCCAGGCAGACGAGTGCAGTCAAACAGGCTGCCAGCGCAAAGTCCCTGCTTCCGAGGACTTCCCCGAACAAGCGTCTTTAGAATACCGCACCCGAACACGAACCCGTTGAGCGTTTGCCTCCCCCTTACTCCCAATCTCTACTACCTCGATAATGGCGAGAATGCACGCTCACGTCGCAGCACGGACGGCTTTCTGCATCGAAGGCGTGCGAGGGCCTATCGCGCCAACTGTTCCCCTCGTTGTCTGCGTCCACGCTGCAATGCACGCTTGGTTAATTTCGGAAGTTTTGTTTCGCCATGTGGCTGAAGCGTTTTGATGGTTCCCTTGCGATGTGCTGCAGTAATTATATATACAGCAAAACCGAAGCTCGCTGTTGTGAATTTTATTGAGGAAAACGGAAAGCGTGCCACTGCAAAGTACTTCAAGGGGATGTACTTCAACTTGACGACCGGCGTGATCGGTACGCTAAAAAGCAGAAATGTGCACGCTTGTAATGCCAGTTTCCTGCCATTGAATGAGGCCCTTTCAATTATGTGCGGATGCTTAGTTCTTCCAGTAATTTCATGTCGTGAGGCCTAGTTTCTTTCAGCATTGTCAAAAGAGCTTAAAAAAATACAATTATTCCCAATCAGACTTCACGATCATTGATTCCCGCTAGACCGCGCATGACAGGATCTGTCTGGGTAAAGTACGTGCTAATTCTTTCTAAATTAACAAGTACACTTCGTTTGTACTCCAATTAATTTTTCTTTTTTTATAAATATATATACTGCACACGTTAGGACCACGGCACAACATTTCGTATGCAATGGCGAAATCGCCGCGTAATTTGCGCACCCCGTTCTTGGGGTCCCAAAATCGGGAAAAAAAAGTGTACAAATTATGCGAGTAAATAGGGTAATCTGCCGTATTTTGCTCTGTTGCAAACTCTTTCTTGCCGTTTATGGCAAGACAATTAAAATAACATTCCTGTTTTTACGACAAGAATTTCATTTGATATCTACAATCAGCAGAAAAAAAAAAACATTTTGTAAAAACTTGAAGTGCCCAGAGCCAATAATAGAACAGTTGCTCTCGTATCACATATCCCCACTTGATACCAAACATGGCAGTGGTGCACAGATGTAAAAGCATGTGCATCCATGTTCAGTCACATATGAGCCCACTCTTCCCCAATTAATCTGTGTCCAATAATATACTATATTGAACCTTGTTTTATGAGTTGGGTTACTGATGTCAACATACCACAAATAGTCTGATTTATCCATGCTTCTTGACAGGCAACAATTCGCAATGCCCACTATAGCATCTATGTGTAGGCATGTCACGGCTTCAAGCAGAGTGAAGAGTATCTCTATAAACCTTTGCGACATGGCATCTTCATTTTGGGGCGCAAATGAATTTGTCATTTTTATACACAACTAGCAAGGAAGGGACAATGAACAGTAAGCTAATAATAAATAAAGCATTTTTGTTGCCGACAGTTAATTTACATAACTTCTGGTTTAAATATTTTCCTACACAGACTTGCTTTGGTGAAGACTGTGCCGGGTTTAACGAGATGTCAAAGTGGGGCGTTCTGGCAGGCATTTTATTATACAGTAAAATCTCATTTATTCAAACTTGGTTATTTCAAAAGTCCACTTAATTCAAAGCATTTATGCCTACCCGTAATTTGCAATGTAAAATTGAGTTCATAAATTGAAGCAGCGGTCAGCACCAGTCTGGTTGATTCGAAAACACTGAGACCAGTGTGCCGATTCCCGATGTCACCTTCAATCCGCCAAAAGACACCCCTTAAGATTCACTAGGCAATGTACTATAGTGATACTAATGAGTAAAAAATGAAGCATCGCAGCCTCGCAACTTTCACCACAAAAAATTAAATTATAAAAAAGAACAGTCTCGTGATCAGCTGAAACGTATGCTTGAAGAAAACAAGACGTGCTTCACTGCAGCACAAGGGTGATGCATGAACAGCACGTTGCATGCTTCTCGCAACGTAAGCGCATCATCGTCGAATATAAAGAAATTAATAAAGGACAGTCTGGCAGAATTCATGAAGTATGTGAACCTCAGCATGCCGGTTGCTCCAGCGATTTGCGTACTTGCGCTGATGGCAGAGTTCTTGCCTGCAACGCCTACTTCAGAAACTCAGTCTGAAAGCTTGATTGATTGATTGATATATTGGGTTTAACGTCCCAAAACCACCATATGATTATGAGAGACGCCGTAGTGGAGGGCTCCGGAAATTTCGACCACCTGGGGTTCTTTAACGTGCACCCAAATCTGAGAACACGGGCCTACAACATTTCCGCCTCCATCGGAAATGCAGCCACCGGAAGTCTGAAAGCTTCAATGATCATGTTTTCCAGCTAAAACACATCACGAATTTTATCACACTGTCCATTATTAAATTGTTTATTTTACCAGAATGAATGGTGGGCGAATGGTCACATCATGATGTGCTCATCATATGTGTGTGCGTGGTGTGCGTGTGTGTGCATGTGCGTGCGTGTTTGTGTGTGCGGCAGTAGCGAGGCCCAGCGTTCCCCCTTGTTTGCTGCAAAATTGTAACCAGGTGTTGCAGTTTTTTTTTTTAAAGAAATGTACTTTCTTAGAGTGCAGGGAACGCTTCAAAAAGAAGGCACATAGGACAGAGCGCACACACTGAAGCAGGAAAACAACTCTTGGAGTCTAAGACTAGCCGGCACCGCAAAACGACCAGCCCTGATTACTTTGAATAATGTCAAGTTCATTGCATCCCACATTTTGTATGTTCCACCAATGAGAAAACTTTCTTACTTGGAAGATTTGTCATGGTCCCAATGACCAAAAGTTTACAGTTTTACTGTAGTACAATTTTACCTCTTTAGAAATGCTCACTTCCAGCAGGATAACTATATTGCTAGTAATTTCAGTGGGTCGGTGAATTTGCTTCATGCAGAAATATAGCATGGCTATCAGTAATATAATTAAGTAAATATTTATGTTGTAATTACAATAAGTGCTGTAGTATACAGTGTAATTTATTTTAACACTTACACTTGCTTAAAATTTCGTTTACCGAACGTTGGCATACAATGACCGTAAAATGCCGACAAAACACTAAGACATCAATGTTTCTGCTCAAATCCTTTATTTATTTACATGAAAACGAAATTTAATTAACAACATTAGATAAGCATTCAATTTACTAATCGTTGTTTTTTTGTTTTTTTAGACAAGCGATGCTAGTTTTGAAAAAAAAGTGGCCAGATGGGAGAATGGGAAGAGGGGAGGGGGGGCACTCGCTCAGTCAATGGCATTTACGGTATCTTACGTATCTCCTGAAAAAGGGACGGAGGTGCGTGCTCGGAATTTTACAGCATGTGAATTTCGCTCATTGATAGAACGCTCATCGTAATACATATTTACAAAAGAAAGAGGAGTCTCGTTCTTTTTCACCCTAAGCACTACACGCGGGGTTTGCGAGTACCGTATTACCCAATTCCAACGCGCACCTTTTCTTTTCTTTTTTTTTTTAAATAGACCTTAAAATCGCACGGGTGTTAGATCTCGGTACGGTCTGGTTGAACGTTGTTCTACTACTATTCTAGACTATTTGTCGAACTATTTGTACTACTACTACTACTATTACTACTACTACTATTAGTAGAACGTTGTTCTACTACAATAGTACTAGACAGAACCAGACAAATCAAACAGCAGTTATTCCAAATATCGAATGTTTTTAAAATTATCAGCATTGACAGAAAAACCCTAAATAACACATTAAAAAATCAAGAGAGCATTTGCTTTTATTATTGAATTACCAACATATATGCAATGCCAGTCTTCGACGGGACTATAGATGTAGTATGAATCACAGATGCATGGACTTATATTCAGAACTCTAGAGTCACCAAAGTGAAAGTGTTCTCATACCACTATGGTCGTACGATTCATGGCGTTCATTTATCGGAGATTGCTTAATTTTCATGTCTTAGCTCTATTTAAAAGGTGGTGACAAAGTGCTGCCTTAAATTTTCAAATGAGTGCTGCATCTCAACTAAGTTACAAATATCTCATAGCTTGCCCCCTTGTCACGCAAGCTTACCTCAGTTTACATAAATGTGTCATTTTTCATCGGTTAAAGTTAACTGTAGTGTCTCTTTGCTAATGTTCCCAACTATTTGTTCCAAATAAAATACTGCTGAATTCTACAACTGTTTTGAAAAAGGTTGTCTTACTATTTTAAAAACTACTCGAATAGTATTCAATTTGTTGTCATCTTTATTCGTTTCAATTCTAAAATGTACTAATCGTAGACCCCCCATATTACAGAAAAATAATTCTTTGGACATGCGCACATGCCAATATCTTAAAGAACAGAAACTTACCTGTGAGAACTCTCATTGCGCCATGGACGGTGTTTGAGTCGCCGCTCATCAGCGCCTGCATGAGTATCTCGAAAAGCTGCGGCCATGCCTCGGGCCAGTCCCAATGAGCAATGGCCGAGATAGCATAGGCCACACTTGAGCGCAGCTTGCTCAGCGACTCCTTCAGCCCCAGGGGGAGGAGATTCCGAATGGTCGCCTTGGCCTGACACACAAAAGTTTGAATAATGGTGATGTGGAGAATGACAGCGGATTCGGCACGTTCATAATTCGTAACATCCTGACAAATAGCCCTCTTAAAACCTAAAGCAAACCAGGCAGATGGCATAAGTGTGCCATGCCAGCCTTTTGTATACACATAGAAAAAGTTGAAAGAGAAACCTCGCAGCCAAACACTGTGAAAGCTTCTTTAAGTGGCTTTTTTTAGCATACACCAAAACATTTGGAAGAACAGGCACTGTCAATGTAAAAGAAAATGTCAACTTCCTCTAAACGCACCGTTCTTATCCAGAACTTACTTTGCCATTGTCACTTGGTATTGTAGCAGCACCGGAAACCTTAATCCCCAATAGGGTAGTTAAAATAAATGTTTGTGCTGGTTTCTCAGAACTAATCAGTGTATAACTTTTCTGAGGACCAGAACCTTTTGTTGTTCAAGGCTCAGATTTCGCATACTCCCTAAATCTGCACACTTTTTTCAAGAGTGAGCAACAACAGTCCTTCAACAGACACCTAAGAAAAAAGCCCCTCACCCCTTCTTTGCGAAATGATTAGCCGCTGCTTTCCAAAACATAGCCTGCTTCTTGTAGCCTAATAAAATATATGTATAGTACTCATTTTGATAATAATGCCCTTAATCTCCAATGAATAAATCTCAGAACCAACAAACATGATTACATTAATATGAATATGATTTCACTATGAAGACATCAATATGAACACAAACATCAATCTTTCCAAAATTACTGAATTGTTTAAAATGTATGTTTGTGGCAATATTTATCTATTGTGTATAATTCGCATGTTTGTGTTCTTTTTGTACAGCAACATGTCTTTTGTACAACAACCTCTAGCTATTTGTGCTGTGATCCATGCGCCTCCCCCCCACACCTCGTGGTGTATAAATTGAAATAAACTGCTGTATTGAAGAGTAGGGAGTGGGGGTCTCGCTACAAGTGACAATGACAAAATGCAAGGTCAGATACGTCTTGGAAAGCAATAAAAGATCATTACACAAACAAGACTTTTTTTAATCTTGGGATATTACAGTTGTTTACCTTGGGAAGAAAAAGCATGCTTAATGAGGAGTAACACAAAATACAACTTTCACCTTGAACAATAAACTGTTCTCGTCCTTCCAAAAAAAAAAACCTCGTCAGTTCCAAGAAACATGTACAAGTTTGATTTATAGTGTTGTGTCACAAACATGTGGATGACATTAGATCACAATAAATGTTGGGACCCTTCCTGCGATCAGACATTAAAATTTTAAGTTAAACAAAGAAAAAATATGCACTGTTTATTTACACTTATTGTCAACGTAAAAAGGCATTATTCGATTTCATTAACACAAATATATAATTGATAGAACTATTCTTTTTGTAGTAACATTCATATCTTTAGCTAACACAGTATGAGCAATGAAAATAATGTTCCTGTTTTCTCCATAATACGTATGCAATGATTTGGCACAGTATCTCTGTATATGTAGTGCTATGATGCCGAATGCTGCACTCATACGAGTCACGATAAAATAAATCTTTTGTATAAAGTATATGTTTGCACTGATTTCAATAAGCAGCATCACATGGTGCACGCCATGAAGTGCTCCGCTTCGGTTCCATTACAAGACAATTCACAAAATTAACACGAAGTACTACCTCACAAGCCTGAACACATTTACAGTGCAACTAGTGACACAACACTTCTCAAGGACATGACAGATATTGAATACAGTGCAGTATGCATCTCAATCAAATTACCAATTTACGCAGCAAATAGCTTTCATATGGTTGTCTGCCAACATGTGTGTTCCAATGATGACCGTGTCTCGACGTATTTCCTGTGGACACCAAAAGATGCAAACAAAACCCAACGTCAAAGATTCCTTTTCACTGTCTCATTTGCCACTGTGCTTTACTTTTTAAATTTCCATATGCATTTACTGCATTGTTGGCCAGAGACCCTCTGACAATGTCTGTGGTGAAGTACAGAGAAACAAAATCTTAGTAGTTTTTCTTTTTAAGGAAACGCCTTTTCTTGTAGAATCGACATTAGATATGTAGAATCGACTAAGCAAATTTAAAAAATTGCTACTTTTACATCATGTTTAGCCACATAGCTCGGTAGAGGAAAAGTCAAAACAATGCTTCTTGTGAACTATCAATGTTAACCGTTTCTACGATACTTATAAACATTAGTTATATAGATCAAACATATGTGTTAATTAAAGCCATTGCATATGCAGTTACTAGTGTTCAGCAAGCTATTTAGTGTCTTACTCTAGTTTACCATTTCTCATGCTTTCTATCAGCGCATACTGTTCAAAATAAGCCGTGTCTAAAAGTATGTTGGACAAACCCTAATATAAAAGGGCTAAAGGTACGTTTGACGTACGCGAAACTAGTAGTCTAAAGATACGTCAGCAAAACCACCAAAAGCTGAAAATACTGTACGTCAGATGTACCCGGAACCGTGAGCCAAAAAATATGTCGGCCGTTGCAATGTAGTGGGATGCACCAGTCGCAGGGTGGGTCGCCGCTACAGCGTACAAGTTTGCAAAAGACCAACAAGGAACGAGCCGGGTGAGCACTGCCGATGACAACGGAAAACTCTGAGCATCGCGTAGTTGATGAAAGGTGTCGCGGTCAGTGGTGCCAGTCGTAGACTCCTGTCAGTCCCCGGTGTGAATGCCTTCTTAAAGTACTGCACTGACACAAAACTGAAGGCGTGATAACTTGTTTGATAGATTTGTCTAGAGCACACGAAACGTGCCTTTCGCTTTCATGCAAACGACAAACTGTTGTCTGCATCGCAAGTTTGCACTAGCTGCCACGATCCTTGTGCGCATTCTCTCCTAGCAGACCTTCTGAACGTAAAGAAGGGGCAGACTCGCATGGAAATTTGCCTCGGCAGTGCATTTCTGGGGAGTCACTCTTATAGTTGCAACCTCTTATAGGTGATCATAGCAGCACCTAGGGCCTTTGCCGCAGAAAAGTGTTTGTGCGGTGCTTGTGCGAATGTGGTTTTCTGTGCCTATGTAGCGAGCTGAGTTTGAACAGAAACTGTTCTAGGTGACACCTCACTCTATGCTCTTTGAAACAGCAACTGCGACCGTCTTTCAACAACTAACCAGCGCGTGAGCCCGCTTTTTTTTTTTATTCAAGTGCTGTAATAGCAATGTATAACTGAGCTTGAGTAGGCGAGAAAGTGCAACATCCGGCGTATCTCGAGACTCCCTGATCCGCGTTTCCGTGGGTCTACGGGGTCAATCGTAATTCGTGCGAACAAACGATGGACGGGCGGGACGAGTAGGTCGAACTGGGGGTCACTTGAGTGCAAGCTCACGAGACAGCATGACGTCCGACGTATCTTTAGATTCTTGGTTACGGGTACACGAGTCCACGCATCTTCAGACACTCGGTTTCGGGTACGTCCGACGTACGTCTAGCTTTTAGGATTCGGTTACGTTTGGCGTACTCTTAGCCGCAGCGTTGAACGTATCATGTTGTGATCACTACGTTTCGCTTCAGCGAGTATTACTTTAATCATTCTGTGTCCAAGGCAGCTCGCCGCCGTCTGATTAAGCGTCCAAAAACGCGAACCGGTTAAGCAATGCACAGAGCGCAACAGCTGATCAAAAATTGTCAATCACCTCGTCCGTCGCTTCTGGTTGACGGAATTTCTCCGAATTGCGGGACCAGTGTGTGTCGACATACTGCTTTAGGAGCACCGAAGCCAACTGACGTATGGCGAACGGGCACTGTGGGTCCACCGTCAGCTCAGCTAAGTGCACGCAGAAATCTGGAAGAGAAGAAAGCAAGATGTGCGCCGATACGACAGGAGCTCAGCCCTGACTGTGACAGGTACCAAGACTGCTCGGGCGCAAACAAAACAATAGCAGAGGTGGGGTAGGGGAGGCGCAATTATAAACAGCAGTCGCGTCGACATTCGGTTACACACGAGCGGGACAAGAGACGTAGCGACGGCTGACGAGTATAACACCGGTGTTTTTCTAAAGAAGCATGCCGTCCACACGCACACATTGGGCCCCCACATGGTCGCAGCAGCCAGGAGTGGTCGATTCAATGACGAACACCGCGAACACATCAGGCGCCCTTGCACTCACCATCCGTGACTTCCAGAATTTTAAGCTGCTCTTCGGCATTTGTCCTGATTTCTTGCGAGGGCGAAAGGATGGCGTTCAAAGCTTCGCACAGCGCTTCTTTCAAGCTGCGACTCACGTCACCGCTGGTCGCCATTTTCACCACTGCTCAAATCTGGCGGGAATAAAAGTGCCATTTAAAACGAGCTAGCTTAAAGACAAAACAAGAAGCGTATCTTTGCAAACGTATTTTTAAAACCTCCCAAGCATCGTTTAGTGACCACTGGACAATCGCAGGTCCGCGCGGTGCGGTATGAAAATCCACCAATTACATCTCGCCACAGTGTTTACGCGTCGCCAGCCGATCGCTGTGACATGGCGCTCCGTGTTTAGTAGGTAGAATCCGGATTGCGCCGGTAATCTGAGTTCATCGACAGTTTCTCGCGCGAAATGTGGCGTTTAACGTTCGCCGCGTCGACCGTGTGTGTCTTGTTCGTCGGTGTGTTTGGTAATGATGCTGTTTCCTCGTCATTGGTGAACACGAACGTTGATAGGAATGTGGACCTGCAGTCGCAACTCGTCAAGATTAGCACCAAAATCACGGCCGAAAATAAGGGTTCCACGCCGATCAAACACTATCACATCGCCCTGACCGGCGAAGAAAAACACCACTTGGCCTTCGTTGGCGCCGGGGTGAGTGTACCGCACGAACTTTTCTACTTTCGGAACTTGTTTCACTTTGCCGGCTCAAGCCCTGTCCACGTCAGTAGCACTTTTGGAAAGGCCGCAACCTACTACTCAGGCGTGCAGCGATTTTCCCGCTTTCGGCGGTTCATTAGAGGTTTTGTCGTTTTACGAAAATTCTACGTGTCTAAGCGTTTGCTAGACGTGAGTGTTGCGAATGCAGGTAGTGGTGAAGAGTTCCTACGTGGAACGTCCCACACTGGGGGTGCCGGTAGCAGTTGACTAGCGTTTCGACCGTTCCTCTTCATTTTTCCGTCTTTTTTTTTTTTTAGATTGCCACCGACAAGGACAGTGATCTAACGATCACGGAGGTGACCGTGCCTGCCCAAAAGTAAGTTTTTTGTCTGAAATGTTTACTCGCACCAGCAAACACCGATCATAGTTTCCCGATTCAGCCGCTCTTCACGAAAGCTGCCGCCTCTTTGCTCAGTGGTTTCGTAAATGCTTAGTGTGCGTCTGTAGTGCGTGTGTGCTCACATTTAACTGTCCGAGTTTGCGTAATATTTTTGCAATTGCGCAGTTTTTTACTGCGCAGCTATCGAGACCTAAGCGACCTTTGAAGCAAGGGTAGCCTGGGCATTTTTGTTTAGGACTTGTATGTTGTAAGTTACAAGTGTATGTTGCATGTCAGCTCTGTGTTTGTCGCCTCTCTTGTTCTAGTCCTGAATTAAGTTCTCTAGCTGTTTGAGCTTGTTTCGGAACGCAGTGCTGTAAAATGAACTCTTCGGGAGTCTGAGCATTTCACGCTTTCTATGCATTGCAGGGGATTCCACCACTACCGCATTGAGCTGCCCACTCCCCTTGCTCCTGGCAAGTCGGTGAAGTTGGTGGTCGAGACTACTTTCACTCACCTGGTCACTCCTCACCCGACGCACATCACCCAGGCTGAACGTCAGCTCGCGCTCTACCAGGGTAACCACTACTTCCTGAGCCCCTACGTCACCGAGTCGCAGGTCACTCGCGTGAGCCTGCCCACCCCAAAGCTCGAGTCGTACTCGAAGCTCAAGCCTGTGACGCACTCGGACAACCTGGTCACCTATGGGCCTTATGAGCAAGTCAAGCCTTACACTGAAGTAAGCTTACAGCGCGTTCTTTTCATGTACAATAACATCAATTTTTTTCCTCTGACATATCATTGCTTTTCGCTAATGCATGCACTTTTTTTAGGACAAAGCTGTCTATTCACATTGTGCCATTGCCGTCGTAGTAGTAGTAGGATGCGTCATGCAAGTCGCATGACCACTAGGGTAAGTGAATAAGAAATATTTTCTCTTTATTTCCTGGTTACCAGGTTGCGGCACAGTTTGTTCTGGTAATGTCATTGTTATCAAAGGTAAAAGCATGCTTATGCAGTACTCGTACGGTCTACTTCTTGCGGGACTGTAGTTTTTATTGGAAGTGTAAAAAAAGAGGCATTTAAACATACTAGTCCTCGCTTCTCTAAACAATCCGTATCATATGTAGTAACTTGCTGTTGTGTTAACTACGAACAATGAGTGTGCCTGCAATGTTTCCTCTCTGTCGCTTGCCTTTATAGGACAAGCTCACCGTGCACTACGAGAACAACAACCCATTCCTGACTGTCACAAACCTTGAGAGGGCCATCGAAGTCTCGCACTGGGGGGTCATCTCGGTCGAGGAGGTAATCGACCTGCGCCACACCGGGGCCATCCTCAAGGGCTCCTTCTCACGCTACGAGTACCAGAGGGACCAGAATGGCGTCTCTTCGGTCAAATCGTTCAAGGTGTGGTACCACTCGTATTCTAGCATTAGAAGTAAAGAAAAACCCTCAATTTGCATTATGATATGCTGCAATTAAAGAAAAAAAAAGAACTGTAGCGAACTGAGAGAGAACTGTAGCATTTTTTTTTTCTGTACGAACAAAGGTTGCTAGCATGACAAACTGTAGGCTTCATGAAACACTTCGAAAATGTGTGCGAATCAATTCAGCTTTTTCTCCTTTGCTTAAAGATCACATGAATTATATGGAAAAGCCAGCCGTTTTGGTTATTTCTAAGGTCAAGTGTGACTTCATTTCATAACTATTGTAGCCGGAAGTACTGAGTGTCAATGAGGCTGCGATCTTCTCGCACTTCAATTTGCACTTTTGGGGTGCGTTTTTCTGTTGCACAACACAACTGTCTTCTGACTTGTACACCCATTCTTGTTTCAATGCCGCATGCCCGGTTTCACTAGGTCGCGAAATGGTGTGCACGCTCTCGGCAAGCCATATTATGATTACTGTTGCATGTCTGGAAGATGTCTCAGAATGCGCAACATTTTATAAACTGCAGAGGAGGTCAAGTTACCACCATGTCTTCTCGCGTTGGCGTCACACAGGTCTCACGTTGTATACACATAACCCGTGCAGGCTTTACATTTGGAACACCAGCAAATGCTTGCTCGTGAACTACATCATCACCAGAAGGCTAATTCGTCTAAGCCAGCAAAGCAACAGCAGTGCGCCAGCACTCACAGTTTGATGCATCATGTGGAGCAGCAAACACTAAAAAAAAAAAGACGATAGAACAGAAGACAGATAATGAAACACTAATTGGACGATTGCATGAAAAGAACAGAAAAGGGTATAAAAAATGGCATAATCACCAGAAAATAGCCGATAAACGCGAGGGAAACACAGGCTAATCAATGCTGTGGGAATTTTACAGCTTTCATTCGGAAAAAAAACTGGCTTTGATGTTGTAGTAGGATTTTACTGTGGAATTCTAAAATAGTGGCACTCTCCGGGGTAACGCGCACTGTCGATGGAAAACTTCTCGTTTGCAGACGGTGCTGCCAGCTTCGGCCATGGACGTCTACTACAGGGACGAAATTGGAAACATTTCAACGAGTCACATGAGGGTCCTGCACGATGCTGTGGAGCTGGATGTGCGCCCGAGGTTCCCACTGTTTGGTGGCTGGAAGACCCACTACATCCTCGGCTACTACGTCCCCACTTACGAGTACCTTTACAACTCGGGTAAGATTTTCTTGGGCACTCTGACTTGGCCATGAGCTCGCGTAAAACCCTAGGCTGGAGTAATTGAGGTAATAATAAATACTATTAATAATAATCAGATGCGCTTTAACCCTTCAGGCACAACCTGTGAAGAACACTCACTACAAGTCAGATTTGTAGAACCTAATTTCAAGACACTCCATATTTTTTTGTGATAAAGATATGTTAAAACGTGGATTTGTGTGTTGTTTTATTGTAGTTATCTTTAGTTAAAACATCAATAAATGAATATTTATCCTGAAAGACGAAACGGGGAAGATGTAAGCATGAGAAAATATTTGGGCGTTGCAGTGATGTCAGGCATTCAAGTCGTATTGCAGCTTAACACTAAGGTGCATTTTGGAATGTAGGTGTAAAGATCTGTCCCTTGACTAGTTCAGACGGTTTCTTATAAGCCTATTTCATTCCCGCAGGTGACCAGTACGCCTTGCAGATGCGATTTGTGGACCACATCTTCGATGACAGTGTCACAGACAAGGCGACTGTCAGGATTATCCTCCCAGAAGGCGCTACGTAAGCACTCAGGACTTTGGGTACATCTAATGTAATAGCTGCTCCCTTTTAGAGTGTTGAAAGCATGTATTTCATTTCGATTGTAATGCAAGTTGGGTGTGCAAGACAATCCGAGAACACCCATATACTTAAAATTGAGGCATACCCGTCAAAATGACGAACAGTGCAATGAATCCAGCACTTCAGTTTTACCATCTCTTGTAGCCCACTTCTCTGAAAGCATGGATACAACCCCGGGACCCCGAAATTATCCATGTCAAGTTTCTTTCAACTGTGTTTTTTTTTTTTTTTTTTTTTTTTTTTGGTTTAGAGACATCAAGCTTCGCGTGCCATACCAGGTCAAACGCCTGAATGACCAGCGTCACTACACGTACCTGGACACCATCGGGCGTCCAGTAATTGTTCTCGAAAAGACTAACCTCGTCGAGCAGCACATTCAAGACTTCCAGGTAACGAAACGAGTGTTTGCTGTGAGCCTTTCAATCTCCATGCATGATGTCTCTTGCAGTCGTGGCAAGGTGGTCCAATACTCTGTTGCCTGTTTTCTTGTGTTCTTGCAGGTTCATTACAAGTTCAAGAAATTGCTCATGCTTCAGGAGCCCCTTCTCGTAGTTGTAGTCCTCTACTTGCTCTTCCTTCTTGTTGTCATCTATGTCAGGCTGGATTTCACCATCAACAAGGTTTGTGTCTGCACAGCTAGCTTCGTTACTATGTCTTCGTCAAAATTGCCATGTAATATGTAGAGAAATAGCATCTGATAGCACGAAGATGTAGAGGCACAATGTGCATTGACATTTCTTATGAATAGGCCACTTTGGGATTGGCTTACGCAAGAGTTAAACATTGAAAGGGAAAAGCTAATATTATTGGAAAGAGATTGCTCATACCTGCTGAAAACGGTGGTTGGTGCAGGACCCCATTTACGAGAGCAAGCTGCAGGTGAGCGGCCTGTTGGAAAAGGTGGCGGCCACTCAGGATCGCCGGGCCGACCTGTACGCTCGGCACGACGAAGCATTGACCAAGTACAAGGCGAGCAAGGATGCCTCTGGCTTCCAGGCATCGCTCAAGAAGATCAATGCTGAGCACAAGGCCCTGACGCAGACCCTGGCTGACTGCCTCGGCAGGCTAAAGCAGGAGAGCATTGAGGCTGCAGAACCGGTGCGTTGAAGATGTACAGCATGCCCTCGTTGACTTGTCAACCTTGATAGTATCTTAAGACATCAGTTAAAGAGAATCGACTGCACTTAAATGTAAATACTTGAGACCATCTAAGATGTCGACAGCAATGTTTTAGTAGCGGAGATGTGAAGAGAGTGACAGCTGCAACATTAAGGCATGGGAGGAAAGCAGAATGGGTCAGGGAGAAAAAGAGGTATAGTGGATATTCTACTTGACAATGACAAAAATGGACCTGGGTTGGCCGTGTAGTGAGTAGGGCAGGCCACAGGCAGGCAGGCAGTATAAGGAACAGAATGGTTGCAAAGTTAGATGGATTGACGCAATCAAGAAGTTTGCAGGAATAAGGTTGAATTTCGACAGGATAAGATAAACATGAAATTGTTGGGGGAAGCCTTCATCCTGCAGAAAATTATATTGCTAGCAGCATTCACACTAGGATACAAATGCCAGGCATCGCCTTTAAATGTGAAACTGTCCGACAGGTGAACGAGCTGCAGCGATTGGACAAGCTTCTTCGGGAACAGTTTCAGCAGCACGTGGCACAGCTGGAGAAGTTCATG
Organism: Rhipicephalus annulatus; assembly: GCA_013436015.1. Classification (NCBI taxonomy): domain Eukaryota; kingdom Metazoa; phylum Arthropoda; class Arachnida; order Ixodida; family Ixodidae; genus Rhipicephalus; species Rhipicephalus annulatus. Next base: position 260,348 of record WOVY01001205.1, read on the forward strand.
GGCGGCAAGATGAGCAAGCAGCAGTACCTGGACACCGAGGCCAGCATTCAGAAGAAGAAAGAAGAGTTGGCCGAGAAGATGCACACCATCACGGCCTCGCTCTAGTCGCCACCGCCTGTCGCAGCTTTCTGCCAACTCCCACGCCATCTCATGTGTCAGCCAGAACAGCCTCCCGTCCACGCTGTTCCTTACTTTTTTTTAAGAACAATGCCAGCTGTTAATTGAGCCAACTTAATCGGGGGAAAGTATCTTCAATTGGATGCCTCTGTTTTGCCAGGATGTACATAGGATAGCTAACTGTCACAGGGTGAGGCTAATCGCTTTGTAATATAATGTCATGTCCTCTTACCTCTTTTCCATGCATATTTGCAATAAAAGTGAGGGTGAACAGTGCTAATTTTTCTGTGTATATAGCACTTTGTCTTAGGCAGGCAAGGTTAGGTGAAATCGTACAGACATCTCTCCTTTCTAATATTTGCTCAACTCAATAAGAGCGACACTTTTGTTGGCAAACGTTAGTGAAGTGGAATGCATCACTTTGGCAAGCAAATGTTGGGAAAGCAAGGTGTTTGCATGAATAGTGTTTGGCCTGGTTAAATTCCACATGTTCTGCACACCTGCATGTAAACCAATACTCTTTGAAAATGTGAAAGGCGGGGCTTGTTCTGGCTGACGCAGCTGGCTTACTTCATTGCAGTGTGGGATCAGTGCAACTGCAAGGGGTCTAATGGCTGCCCGGTGTGTTAGAAAACTTGTACGTGTATGGGTGTGTGCCTATGTGCAAATGTTCTGTTGAATTTTTGGGGGTAAGCTTAGAGGGCATCGCTCATTTCTTTGTGTTCTAAGCCATTTTCATTCCAAAGTTGAATAAAAAGTCCTTTTCTTTCTTTGTGCGAAGTTTTCTTCTGAGCTAGCAAACTCTGAATAGAAGTTGCTGCCACTTTTTCTTTTTCACCCATCTTCAAACCTGGCCTGTTTGAAAGAAGTTTAGCGCTCTTTCTGGACTTCACTCACTTCGCCAGATAAGCGGACACTTTCAGAGAAGCATGTCTACATCTGAACTTCAGGTCATGTGTTGCCAACTAGTCGTCCATTCGTTAGGCAGATAATATTGTTTGTCACACACGAGATTGCCTTCTTAATCTGCCTATGCCTAGGTATCTAACATTATAACCACAATTGTTATGCTTAATGATTTGCAAGTTGTTCACTGGACATTGCCAAAATAACCATGCTATCAAATGTCTCACCGTAAGCATGTGCTTGTCAGGCAACACTACATAGTGCAGGTCTTGAACAAAAAGCAAAAGCCCACCAACTAGTCTATCAGTATATATTTGCATAATTTTCATGCAGACATATGAAGCAAATATGATTGTTAATTACAATGAACCCTTATTGGAAGACAATATAGTACTGATTTCTTTTTATCACCATCTATGCTGCCATTTTTGCAGATATCACTTACTATACAGCATGGATAGGCATCTCTCATAGCCAAAGCTTTTGCAGTGTGCATGAAGTTTGAGTAAAAAAACAATGCAGCTTAAGTTTTCCAGGTCAAGGAGTACTGTTTCTTGGGCTAGTTTGAAAAGCTCACCAGTTCTTGGATGCATTCAGTGAAGACAAGGACACAGTGAAGCGCACTGAAAAAGAGGCACAAATGGGAGCACACAGGCCTTCCATTTGTAGTCTCCTGTGTACCTCACTGTCCCCATCTTCATTAAGATAGCCCCAAAACCAGTTTCCTCATCAAAGATGTATTACCAAGCAGCCTCCTCCTTGCAGAGATGTGTAGTTTCTCGTTATAGCTAAATGTTTAATAGACCATTTTCAAGCATACCAGCGCCACCAATGGGCACACAAGTGCTCACAGGAAAAGTTAACACGCCGAAGCAGCCGTCGCAACGAGTGTGCAGGCCTCGTGCTTTACCTTTCCGCTTGCGCCATTCTAGGGCTTCCTAGACACCGTGAATTTGGCAAGGTACATTTAGTGCGTCGTTCAATCACAAACTTCAGTGTTTAGCTGCGAGTGCCTCTCGACTATTTCGATCAGTACACTGTAGGATCTGTTGAGCGGCTCAGAAGCGCCACCTTTATTTTAAAAAAATGTGAAACAGCCCTTTTACTAGCCTGTGTAATGCTGTCCCTCCGTATGAACACGTCGCAGATGTTGGCATGGTGCCAAGTAGGTGACGTCGTAGCTGCATGTTGACATCACACTCCCCACGCAAAGCGCGCCGTCATTCTCTCCCTCACCAGCCTTGTGCTCGCCACAATCCTCGCAGCTGCCGCGACCGCCGACTCCTCGGTTTACGCCCAACAAACCTGACGCGCGCCAAACGTACGGGTTGAAACATGACTGTACGTGTGACCTACAAAACCTACACCAGCCATCGCTTCAATGAATCTTCCAGTGCTCACAGCAGCACCCGCGTTAGCGCCGTTCAACCCGTGCGCAACACTGCTGCTTCGCATCCCATTGGGGTTGACTTTCGGGGAGATGGTCCTTCAAGTTTGTTATTTTTTTCCTTTATGCCAGTGCTTTACGGCAAAAAAGATGAAATAAGAAAAGAGATACAACTCGGTTGCCTATGAAGTGAACAAGCGGTCTTAGATTCGCGGATGCGTTTGAAACTAATGTTCATAGACGCAGTCAATGAGTAGAATGTGAAGTTCTGATTTTTAAAGAGTACTATAGAAAGTATGGTTGGCGTTTATTAATAAGATGCATTCATTGAATAGTGGGCACGCTGCTCACACCGTAATTGTAATGCACTATGGGTTTCAAGCCAGAATAAAGAGGAAAAAAGCATGGCAAGAAAGGGAACACACGCACCATCTAGCACTCACTCACAGCTGAAAGTTTCTTACACATGTGAAAAAAAAATATGAACAAACATTGGGGTGCAGCAGTGCATGTCATAAGATCAAAGCATAAATTGTCAAACAATGAAGGCGCGAGTTTGCAGTCAATTAACTCGTTCAAATTACTTGTCTTGTAACAACCACAAAGGTCGAATAGGTGAATAGCAAAATCGTGGCCATCGTAAAGGATTGTGGGCTACGGCGCTTGTCTACATCATTTTTCGGTTCGAGATGGCGTGCCACACAACAAGAATTCTTGCCAGTGCCGTCACTTTCTCTCAGTGAGAACAATAACATGCTAGGGCCGTCCACCGGACACCCCCAACTAGATATCTGATATCTACTGCATTTCCAGAACAATACCACGGACATCCCTTGCAGGTCGATTTGGCCGCACTTTGCTGAACCCACGGTTATCACTTGCAAGTGCCAAACAAGTCGCAAAGGACACACTGTGTACATGACAGGAAGATTGAGAAATGTCTTTTATTCAGGTGTTTTCTAAAAGCTGTCTTCCACAGTGTTTTTTTTTTTTACTCTCAAAACTAGCAATTTCAGGAGTTCAAAGCATGAATAAGTTTTCCTGTGCTTTCAGATGCTAATTTAATTAGTTCTTCTGGACATTCACTAAAATTAGTCTAAAGCACACACATATTTTTTACCAAAATAAATTTTTGAAAATAACTAATAAATTTAGCACCTGAAAGCATAGAAAAACTTGTGCGTGATTTGAGCTTCTGAAATCGCAACACTTTCATTAAATGAAATTTGACATATGGCAACATATAATGCTAAACGTTAACTTGTGCAATCGAAATACTGAGCCAAGTGTACTGCATACACACTTCTTTATTTAAGAACAAAGCACAAAACACGTACATTGTGCACTGTGACTAGATGTATATATACATAGGCTAAGTTTATGTGTAAACTGGAATTGAATATTGAAGAAACATGTATTGAAATGTACGACGGATACAACAAATGAGAGAAAAAGAAGCTGTGATATAGAAAAACAGTACATGACATGCCCCTAGGGAGTGCATCGTGCCCAGCCATGTCTTCAACTGATGCCCCAACGTCTTCATGTTGACTTGGAAGTGACCTGTTTTAAATCAGGAGGTTTCCTTTAAGCAAAAGAAAGCAAGCACCTCTATAGAAATGCTATTTTTCTGCCAAATGCATGCAATTCACAGGAAAGCTGTTCGAGAAAGCAAAAATTATTTAAATTAAGAAAACACAATGCAGGCTTGCCATCACTATTACACATTCAGAAAGTGAAGTTCTCTACACAGCAACATATTCCCCACATGGTGCATTTGCTTAGAAAGCTCTGGCACTGAGCATAAGATGGCGAGATTAAGTCAGAGCTGATGGAGCCTCTTTTTGTTGAAGGCATAGCGACTACAATAACATTATTCATATGCCACGATATGAGGTGTGCCATAGTGAAGGACTCTGGCAATTTTTATCATTTGGTGGTGCTTAATGTGCACAGATATCGCATATGAGCCTTTAGCATTTTACCTCCATTTAAATGGGGCTGCCACTGCAAGAATCACACCCACGACCTTCATGTTAGCAGCCAAGTGCTGCGACCGCTACACCATCCCAGCGAACAGGCATAGTACTATTGTGCCCGCATGCTTTCGTTGTAAAGCATATTATACTACCCCAGGGGGTAAAAGTTAATATGAAGCCTTCTGCTGTGGCACATAATTCATTATAGTGTTTGAGAGTGAAACTACAGAATATAATGTGTGAAGTTATGTTCTTTGAAAAAAGGTGAAGAGCATTAAGTAATGTGGCTCGGGACAGTGGGGGCAGGCAGCAGCCGTTTAGTGCAACAGCTGCACTAAATTTATGAAGCCTAATAAGTGGGGGGTGCTGACACCCCCTGTAATGTTCTTTGCGGCGCGTGGCGCACGTGTCTCGCCCAAAAGCTGCATTTCGATTTACAACCACCGGGCGATAGATGGCGTTGTGTTTGCATTGAGCACCACTATCACCATCATGGTTGTTAGTGGTAGCGCCGGTGGTGACCCCTGGCAGAAGGCAAGCCTTGGTGGTGGGCGAGAGTTGAGCGAGTCTCCTCTGTGCGTGGCGGTTGCCACGAACGGTTGTTTCCGGCGTGGGTCCTCGGCGCGTGGCACCGCGGGCCGCGTGTCGGGGGCCCTCGTGGTAAGTCAAGCGTTAACGACGCCGCCTTGGTGTGTTAATGTGTTTATCATGGAGTGTATGGTAATATTGTGTGCTGATGTCTTAGCGGGTTAATTACAATTGATGTATCGATTCGGCGGACAATATCGTAGTTGTAAATTAGCTAAATAAATGTGTGTGGTTGTTTGGTTTGTACCGACCGTGTCTGCTGTGTCCGTTCACTCCAAAAGCGTGGCGTTCGCCGATGCGAGATCCCACATAAGAATGGCACAAAATCACGATATCTGCACCATTAAAGAAACAAACAAAACAAAGCCAACCCTCTCTTTGTTAGTGATAGTGCACATAGTTGGTCACATAAAGCACGTTTTGCTCACTAAAAGGAGGTCATCATAGAAACACATTACTAATATTATAAATCTCTGAAACAACAGATCTGGCTTTGTACAAATGTAAGAGGAAACCAACTGAAACACACAAAAACATTAACAATGGCATAAGGAATTGCAAAGTTGAGATAAATATTATATTCACAATTTGTCTTCCTGTGCATGCAAAAGTCAAGTACACCATAGTGAGTGCGCCATTGTAAGGAATAAACGACAGAGACACAACACCTGTTCGTAGGGCAAGCTGACTTCCTTCTTCTCTTCCTTGCTCTAGCTCCCCACGCGCCAGAGCCCCAGTGTCTTTCTTGGTCATGACAATATATATATTTATACATGATCCAGTAGAAGCAATACCATGAGGCAAAGAACTTACTTTTCTAACTTTTCAACTGGAGACTGGCCTCCATCGGGGAAGCCAGTCTTTTCCCTGATGAGGAAGTGTTTTTTTCTGCCAACAAAAGATCTTTCTCTCTAAGGAAGGTCGGTCCCGCTGTAAAAAGTTGTAAAAATTAATTTTTTTGTTCTGCGCATCCTCTACCTCATAATATGCATGTATCTATATATATGCACAAATGAAACAATGGGGTACCGAGGGCTTTTTTTTTTGTTAGTCATATATTGTGGGAATCGAGAGCGCCCTCCTACCTGGCGCCTCGTTTCCAGCTGCCGCAAGCGCGCCGACGGCGTAGCCCGGGCGCGCACTAGCGCCGGCATCCGCCAAGATGGCTGCCAGGGCGCCTCTTGGTCTGGGCCAGTCAACCGTCGGCTTCTTCCCGCGCTGGCATGTCCGGGCACGCTACGCTGGTGCGCTGCGCGGGCCTACGTCACAACGCAGCGCCATTTCCCATTGGGCGCGCGTGACATCCTCCTCTCCTACGAGCTGTGTGGCGCCCGACGATTCGCTCGTCGCGGCAGATGCTGATTCGCTCGCAGGATTTCAAGCTGGACGGTTGTGCCCTCGCGATCTCCGACGCCAGCGTAGCTCCCGCCGACTGGTTCGCCCTCCGCGGTCTCCTGACGCCGTGCAGCTCTCGCATTGTGGCGCCCCGCCCTTGGACTGATTCGACCGGATCCCCACTTTCCTATCTCCTTCTTTTTTTCGTCGCTTGCCTGTCTACTTCTTCGTCTATTTTCCTTCTATTCTTTTTATCCCTCCTTCACCCCACCCCTATAAGGCACTGCGCCGTGTCGCCTGAAGGCAGACAAAAATTAGGTGCCTTTTCCCTCTTTCTTCTAACCACTACCACCACCACCACCAGATGCTCTCAGGCCTTCACGAAGGGTTGACGCGCTGCTAAGCAGGCGGCTTCTCGTTCGTGCGTTCGACTTCGGCCCTTGTGCGGGAGTCGTCGCGCCCTAGGCAAGCGTACTTGCTCGGTCTTTCGGAGTTCCCTATACGGCCTGCAAGCCCGTGAGTGTCGCACTGTGCTGCATCTTGGGTTCATAAACCCGTTGTTGTTGTTATCCTGCCTCGTGCGTGGTTTCTGCGCCGTACCGGAGAAAACGACGAACCCGGCCGCCACGTCTTCGCACGCAGCGGCAGTGGAGGACGTCGCAACCCTACACGGTTGCGCATAGTAGGTTAGCCTAGTGCAAACGTATCTCCAATATATATATATATATATATATATATATATATATATATATATATATATATATATATATATATATATATATATGCTTTCTCTCAATTTTAAAAACAGTGCAAGAACAACAGATGAACGGATATTAGCCTGAACAACCAACTTGTCTGACTTACTAACGTTATTAGATTTCTCTGCAACTGAAATGCAAAAACTACTGAGTTGAAAAGCACTCTTGTTTGTATGCTTAATTGCAGCTCACATAAGCCACCATAATCGGATCTCAACGTTCAGCTGTTGAGCAGCTAAATATGCTGTCCAAATATGCTGGCAACAATGTAATGGGTGATAGAGAGGTTATCTTGAACAAATAAAGTAATGCAGAAAGAAGCATACCAAGCAGGATTTGGCAGCATGCTGTCTTCTGAAGCGACACCTAACCAAATGCAACTTAAAGCAACCTCATTCGAAAGCACGTCTCTTTATTCTCTTGACCGTGTCTGGCAAGCTAACCTCACCAAACTTTTCCCAACGTGTTTTTCGTAGACGCAACAAAACACAACACTTGCAGAGAGAGGCGACATGCTGCATAAATTGATCCAGCGAAAAAAATTACACAAATGAATTTTAGAGCAAAAAAATTTGAATGATTTAGATTTGCACATTTGTTTGTCATTAGAGGATTGTGTCCTGAAAGTCTCAGGAGTTTGAGACAGTAGGTGTTCTGTGTTTAAGAAAGTCTCCTCGCCCAACTTCCCTAAACCGGCAAAAAAGTGTATTAGGTTTCTTTTTTTTTCAAACTCTTCTGCGCACCTTTCTCAGCGCCAGTAACGAAAAGCAGTTAAGCAAAAGCTTCTTAATTATACTGTCACGGTACATCGAGTGCCTATACTTAGCGTAAGAGCAGTGTCAAAAGCTGCCACTTTCGTCATTCGCAACATTTATTACTTGAGTGTAGAGTTGCTGTAGCACATACAGCAACTCTACTTGAGTGCGGCTGTCTTCAGCCAAAACGTGGTGCAACCACCACCACAATCAAGAGGATGCAACCCTTTTTTGGCCGCAATAATGGCTGCACATTGATTACGCATCCAGATAAATTCCCTACAACAACAGAGAACACCTACTACTTGACAACAGCCGAAGACTCTGCGGAGAGCGACGATATCGCGAGGCTGGCTTCTCTAGCATGGCACCGAAACCGGCGGGCCCACGAAACACCTGCAGGTGGTATCCAGTTTCCCCTGACACACGGGCTCCCTGAAGTCCTTTAGACAAGGGGACATCTTTTGGAAAGGCATTCGGGCGCAGTGACACACGACAAAGGAGTAACTCCTTTCCGGCAAAGATCCTTTTCGCAAAAGCAGATCCCGCATCTACTTTTCTGGCAGGAAGGGAGTACTCTCGCATACAGTGTGCATAATTTATCAATAGAAGAAAACGTATCGCAACACTGCGGTGCCCTGTCAGTATTTTTTTGCGCTGAGAAAATGTTTTTATTTTTAGCAGCAGTGCGATTTGCTGAAAAGTAAAGGCCTATAGTCTGTCCATACTCTCAAACGCCTGCATTACGTCACTAGCGAGATCAGGGTTGTCAGCGGCAGTTGCTGTGTCAACGACGTAGTATCTTGTAACAATGGAGTCGGCTCAGTCGGTGAAGAAAAAACCGCGCGTCCAGTGTACTGAAAAGGAGACCTGGGCGCTGATAAAGCTATGGGAGGACCATATGGACGCCTTGCGAGGGCAAAAGCACAACGGTGGAGTGTACCAGGTGATTGCCAAGAGCCTCACCGACGCCGGTATTCCCCGTACACGGGCGCAAGTTCACAGCAAAATTGACAACTTGACACAGACATTCAGGTAAGACGGTCACTCACGCTACGCGTTGTCGGGCGCTTCCCGCTTGCTTGTTTAGTGTGTGTTAAGATCGGGCCTGTAAAACCTGACATGCATGGGCACCTCGCATATCGAGGAACGCGGGACTCCACGGTACCTGCGAGTGCGCGGCAACAGATGCTCAATGGCGTCCCTACCATGCGCGGTCCGCGTCCCACAAAAACGCTTGGTGATAAGCGCGTCGGGTGTGCGCTGGGCTTTCTCTGACCTTTGCTGGTACACTCTTGTCATGTGAAGGCACGTCTCTGCGCTCTTTTTTTGAAAAAAAAAAAAAAACGTATAAATATGTAAATTAAACGTGTTCACCTTCGTAAAAAGCGGTACAAGAGTCTTTCTGTGCCGGAAACTGGGTTCCAGCCTTTACCCCCGCCTAGAGTTACATGAGTGTTTATGCTTGAGAAGTAACCAAACATTTTGCCGCTCAGGCCGAATTTTCAAGATCGGTGCCTTGAGCCGTGTACGAAGCATGTTGCTAGGTGCCAGCTGTATTGTATCACCTGTAAGCGAAGGTAGCAACAAACTTATGAAAAGCTTGCATAGGTTGTATGTATATATTTCTGTGCTGGTCATAATATAATGGGGCCTTCCTATGTTGCTTGATAACTGAAAGCGACTGCGATCTTTTTTTCGTGGAAAAATTGAGCGAGTGCTCACAACAGGCTCCTCACCACTAACGTGGCCCTAGTATAGTGAACTGAAGAGGTTCATTGGCTGCCTACCAATAAATGATCCGTCCCTCATGGAGGAAAGCTGCTGCGACACCAGTAGCGACACTGTTGAGAAGGTGTGTAACAAACAAATCGCCATTGTGCACTTTCCCTGCAATCAATACAAGTACTAGTGCACTTACACCAGTATTATTGTATAGGCTGATGTTTTGAACTAATTGGACTGGCAGAAGTTTTCAATTTACCTGAAAGTATATAATATCATGTATCATGGCTTATGTACATTAATGACTTACCGAGCAATATTTACTCACACATGCACATTTTCGCATGTGACTGCATTCTCTATCATTCTATAAGGCTAACGATGATCCCCAAGTCCTCCACCGACATCTAGAACTTGTTCATGTTTGGTGTGTAATTGTCTAATGAAGCTTAACGTTTATGAATGTAAAATTGCCTGTTTTAGCCGCAAACGTACTGCATGTACCTTTTTGTACCATATAAACAACACAAATATCTTACATGATACACGATACAATTATCTTGGTGTTTACCCAACTTCTACCGTTTCGTGATCCACTCACAATGAATGCATATGCGACAATGCTTCCAGATCATTTGGCTACATGCGCTGCAAGTCGCATAATTTTGCTAATGATATATCAAACTAGCCTACATAACATATTTATGACCTCAGCCTGAACATGCAGCATCGGTTGATGTTTTCCAGCATCATGAAAGTTTATCCTTGTTTGTGCTGTTCATTTCATCAATGCAATTATGAAGAGTTAAGATTGTGGTGTGCTGCCTCTCAGATTGATTTCCTTTTTTTTTGTATGATCTTTGTAGCTGTTTTTTCTCTTAAATCTTCGCAGCTGATCTACGAAATGGAGAGCAGAGTCAGTTCCGGAGCTACTGAAACTGACAGCACGCCAGTGCCAGGAACACCAACTGAACAGACGCCACCACCTGCACCCACCACGCAGTCGACTCAGAGCCCTGCAACAAGTACGGCAACACGGGCAGCAAGGAAGCGACGGTGGCCACTGAGCGCAGCACGTGAATTTCAAGAAGCTATGCTGGCTGAACAAAAAATGCTACGAGAGCAGCTGGAGCGGGCTCAGCAAACCGAGGTAGAGCTAAGATCAAAACACCTGCAGCTTCAAGAAAAGCTTGTAAATGCCCTCGTTGGTATCATCAATAAAACATGAGGCAGAAAAACTGTCACTCTTTTTATTTACAAATGCCAGCGCAAAGAAATTTCTAGGAGCGGGCTGCCTGGGTCTGCATCCTCTGGCTGAACTGGTCCACAAGTGCAGAACGCACACTGACTGCATTCCCAATCTGTGAATCGCTGCTACGTTCTGGTTGGGGCAGTTGGGAGTCGGACTGCTTCACTTCCTGGAGCCATTGAAGCTGAACAGCATCGCTGAAATGCTCGCAAATGTTGTTGAGTACGCAGCATACGCGAATCACGAGGCGAGCATTTGCAATGTCGCATTCCATTCTCTTCGATGTGAAGCGAAATCTTGCCTTAAGCCTTCCAAAGGCGTTTTCTACTACACGTCTCACTCTGCCGATGTTTAAATTGAAATTTTTCTGCTCTGCACTAAGTGGGGTGTTGTGTCCAAATGGCTTGATGAGGTTAGGTGTAAGTGGGAAGGCCTGGTCACAGAGCACCAGAGGTGGCACGGAAACGCCTGCTATTGTAACAACCGGAGCCTTGAAAAGTGGTCCCTCAACCATGCCGGAGTGGCTCGACATTTGATACACATGAGAGTCATGGCATCTTCCAGGAGCACCAACATTTATAAACCTGAAACGGTACTTGTGGTCTACAGGCGCCAGGAGAATAATGCTGTACCTGTAAAAATTAACACAAGAGTAAAAGTCGGTTAAGAACACTTCTCTGATTTAAATAATGCTAGCGATGTTGACATAAATATATCAATGTAGTGTGAACAAATAATGAACAGATTGCTAAGGCACAAGGGTAAAAAAATGGGCACGTTCGCTTAGATCATTCAGATGTGGAAGTCGTATACACACATACGTCTAGATAGCAGTACATACATCGGGTAAACTATCTCGATCACAACTTATGCTCGTCTTGGTTACTATAACGCTTTGCAGCATTTTACGGCTTTTGCAAGGTACTATTGCCAATTTTCATTTGATTTTTCTAATTATGAGAAAGTTTTTCAGCTGCTTCAAGGCCTCAAATGTGATTTGCAACAAGCTTCTCGTTTGACGACACTTACTTGCGTGCACAATTACGTTTTTTTCTGAGTAGACTTTGTTGTTTTCTCGAAATCTTGTAGCGAGGATTTCTCCATTGGATCCCTGTAATTGCAAGAAACATGCGCGGATGCACATTCTAGGGAGAAACTGACGTTGCTGGAGACCAATTTTTGAGTCATATAGGTAGCTTGTAACTTATAATTCGCACACAAGGAATGGTTCACATGCGGATGTTTCACATGCGGATTTCTCTGATGTTTAGGTGCAATGCCTTACACACGAACGTTAATTACCAAAGTGGCCAAATCAACTTACCACTCCTTGTAGTTATAGTAATCAGTGGCATGTTCTTGTGACAGCGAAACTGGGAAGTGGCAGCCGTCGAGGGCTCCTACAGCTTGGGGAAAGTCACTGAGGGCCATGAATTCCCAAATGTGTTCGGCCATCTCAGATGGACTCAGCATCTTGATCCAGTCGCTTTCCAAGACAGAAGCGATGGCTTCGCAAAACTCCTTGTAAATGCCGTTCACCGTCGATCGCCCGACACCGAAGACACTGGCCACGACTCGGTCCTCAGCCACGGAGCACAGTTTGAATAAGCCGATGGCCACCACTTTTTCAACCGCAATGCACTCGCGCATATTAGTTGTGACCCTCTCTAGCGAAGGGCATATGCTGTCCGCAATGAAACGGAAGGTGGCAGGGCTCACTCGAAAACACTGCTTAAAGTGTCCGTCGTCTAATAACGGCAATGTGTCTACGAACCAGCGTTCGTTGCGCACATAGGCCCACCTTTCGCGGTTGATGGCTCGGGGGGACAACAGTGCGGAAGCCTGTCAAAATGAAGCTGATCATGACGAGTCTCTGTTTGAGGCTCATCACTCTTGCCTTCGCAGCGTTTAGCTCATCTTCGATGGAGCCGAGGGCGACAAGAGTCAGGCCCACCTCAACTGTTGCTCTATCTCTGTCTCTGCGCTGAGACATCGCAGGACCACGATGAAACGCGGCACGCCGTCACTGACCCAGCTGGACGCAGCCATGTAAAAAGCACAACAAAAAACAAAAACAGCAAAATATCGACTGTTCATAGTTGCCAGACGAACTTCAGTTGCTGCTAAAACGCAGAAAAGCGAAAGAAAATTACAGGTATGCGCATAATAAGCCACCAGACCAAAAAAAAAAAAAAACGGTTTTATGCTCCGGCGTCGCTGAATGTGACGTACATGCGCAGATTCTTTTTAATATTTTCTATCTTACTGCTTCCACAAACAGCGCCATTTTTTCTGCAGCGTTCTTCTGAAGCACCGCCTAAAGCAGTAGTCCGGTGCCGTGTGTCATCAGCGCCACTCCTTTCTGCAAATGGTCCCCTTAGGCGACAAAAGGGGTTTACTTCAAAGTACTTCACTTTTGCCCGTGTGTCACGGATTTTGTGCCCGTGTGACAGGGGTATTAGACGCATCGTAAATACCGGGCCGCAAGTTTGAAGGATATGAACTTACCTGCAGGTGGCATCCCGTTTAGACGCATCGTAAATACCGGGCCGCAAGTTTGAAGGATATGAACTTGCCTCTGAATCCGCTCTGAGACCTATCAGAGTTATTGACGTCCACGGTATCGCTGTAAAAAAATCCCTTCATTTTATACCAAGGGGCTGGTAGGTGTTCTGTGACTAGCTTCACCCGCGCGCTCACAGCACAGAACACCTGCCCACAGAACAACTACCAGTTCTACCCGGCTGATACAGCTGCTTAAAATAAAAAAAAAGGCGAAACAACACAACTATGGCAAATTATTCTGCGAAAATTTAGCAAATGCGAAGTTCATATGTTGTATTTAACGACAAAAATTTCACGAGTTAATTACTGAAAGCAAGTAACATTTATATTGTTTTTGCATTGTTTCATGTTTTCAAAGACTTATGATATGCTGATAGCAGTCTTTGCCTTAACAAACATTTTCTTCCTCCGTGAAACAAAGTTCATCGGAATTTTGGTCATTCACTAGCGCGCACAGCTTTCCCGTTTTGTAGACGTGAAATTTCAATGAAATACGTAATATGTATGCTAAACATATATTTCGTCGTTCATGTTAATTCATTTTACCGGTATATATACCTTTTTTTTTACTTCACTCGATGATAATCTATAAGCGAAGCAAAATGTAGCTTTCATTTTGTGTGCAATGGGCGCCAAGTCAGTCAGAATTTCCAAAGTAGTTTGGAAACACAAAATGTATACAAAATGTGTATGTAACTGTTTTTTACGGACGTCCGAGACAGGCTTCCTTTAGGATATTTCTTGTGGCACATATTTAACTCGAATCGCAAGGAATGTCCCTTTGCTTTCCCCCACAGGTACGTTGACGTCTGCGGATGTCAGAGTTGTTTCGGATATTGTTTTAATTGGGCAGTGCATTCATTATTACCTTTTCAAAATTGCACATACATTGCCGATGTATACCGATTGCTGAACTGCAAGCTAAGGCAATTATGACTTTCAGACTTTGATGTAATTTTACTCACTACGCAGAAGTTCATGCACAATCACCAGAACTAAGAACTATTCCTATTGGTCAGATGACATCCTCATTGGAATGCTAAAGCCTAGCAGTTCATATGTTTTCTTTTCTATCAACAAGAAATGAAAAGGTTGGGGCCTACAAAAGCTTGTTTGTAAATACAAGACTGCTTGTGGAATAAGCAGCCTAGTTATCAGATAGGTGTATAACAGTTAACGCTAGTATCAATATTCTGGGACACCAGTGTCAGATGTGTTTAGACCAATGTTAAGTGGGCGGAAATTCAAGATCGTATGCTTGCACGTGCACACAGAAGACAGACTTATAATTTTTTTTACATTATCTCCATCATCCCCCCAACAATGTGCTCTTTTTGGTTGTAATTACATTATGTGGCTTTAACAAGCAGAATAATAACTGTGTTGCCAAATCAAGAACATGAAAGTCCAGAGTCTTAGCAGGCCTGAGCAACCCACCGCAGCTGCGGTTTCGAGTCTTCTCGAATTCGCATGCTGGACGGCCCAGAGTTATGCCGTCACGTTCGAGCCAAGCCATGCGGTCTTCCAGTGCGAGCGGAGGCTGGCAGTGGAAAAGATGAATTTGGCACCAAGTTGTCTATTGGGCCCCGACACTCCCACAACATGCGACTAAGAGTGGCAACCTCACCACACGACGTGCATCAGTTTGTAATCGTCTGTAGAGTACAGCTTGTGTCCTGTTTAGCCTACTGTGAAAGGGTGGGTATGTGCGTCTCTGTAACTGGTAGTGTGTGGTGATATCGTGAAACCTGGTCATACGATCGCAATCATCCCACACTCCAAACGCACGGTGAGCGAGGCCTCGAACAACGCAAAAAGAGCCCATACATAAGAGGTTTTGTTCGACTTACCCATTATGATTCGGGAAGTGTCACACGCAGTCATTATTTGTAGTGATGCAACAAAGCAGAATGTGAACATTCCTATTAGTTTTACACAATGCAGGATTCATGCAAAAGAAGCCTGTAACAGAACATGTACTTGCAAGAGATGTAGTACACATCCACGTGAATATAGAACTGTCACTAAGCCACAATGAGCGAGTTTATAAACCACAGAGCAAGTTCAAATTTATTTGTGAGGAAGTTCCCAACTGTTATCGTGCAAACAAGTGAGTGTACAGCAGCCACACAGCAGGCGCCTGCATACAGCAGTACAGGTTAAAAAGTTTTATTGTATAGTGAAAGTATATTACAACTGAATTTTGAAAAAAAGAAAGAGCTTGTTTCGAGCAGGGATATTTACAGGTGCAGACTATTGTCCATGTGCGAAAACAAAAGGTACGTCTTTATGTACAAGAGTCTTAAAATACAGAGGAGTGCCTTCTGGCCACATTCTGCACTAACTGCAACATAACCTATTAAACTTTTATCAACGCACAGGGCAGGGCACAGTTTCCAGTTTTCTCAGGATTGTTGAGTGCTACCCGCACGCGGACACGACTAGAACATGCCTGTTCACACAAGACAGCCGCATAGCTTGATTTTTTTTTGTGTGTATGTATTTTAAAGCCACGCCCTCCTTCCACATCCACGCCGAAATGCCCCTAAAGAGTGCTAGTGCCAAGTCTTTTGCTCTAACAACTGGCCATGAACGGGAAATGAACTGGTTGACAGCCAAATGCTACAGCAAGGCCAATTGTAACGACGTTGGGATTGGAGGTGTTGAGTAAGGTCAAATAAGTTACAAGCACAGCATCTCATAAATTAGCTTTAGAAAAATCTCAGTAAAATATATGTCGAAGATGAAACATGACTGCACTTTCGCACTCTCTGACAAACACTTTGTACACTTTGCAGCCAGCCCGCAGCAAAAATAACGAACTTCAGATTTCACAAATCTCTTACACGTGAAAGAATGATGTATAAGGCTACGACCAACCAAACAACAAATAAACATCTCAAAACAACCCATAAAAACAACAATGCTTGATGAAAGGGGGAACGAAAAGAAAAAGAGGACACAATGAAGTTGGCACCTGTTCTGGTGCAATAAGCCCACCTAACAGAAGAAAAAGAAAAGGAACAAAACAATGGCTAGGGTTGACATGATGAACGCACATGCTTTCTGTTGCAATGCAAACAGGTCCAACAGAACATGCACACAAACACAGGCAGGCCTCAAATGGCAAGAAAGTTTTGGCGCTGCATGTTCCCCCAAAATCCAATGCCCATTGCACTCGAGTACAGTTATCACAGGTAGAGACGCAAAGCAACTTTTGAGCTTCTCAATGGGCCAGGCCACAGACAACGGTACGGAGGGCCACGTACATTCTTCCACCTCACACCAGAGATTCAGCCGCGGATCACCTCGTCCTGACTTTTTTCGTGGCTGAGCGCGTCTTACCACCGCTCGATGACGAACTTCGTGTGAGGCGCTTCCTGGGAGACGAGTCCTCGCAGCACGGGCAGCTACGCTTGACAGATGCCTCCCGAGAGCGTGTACGACAGTGGCTGGTACATGGCTTTGTATCCTCTTCTTCCGCACGGGGCTCCACAAGCTTTTCGTTGGCCAGGGCAGTGGTGGCACCTGTCCCGTCCTCCTCCTCGCTCACGTCGCCCACCTCCTCCTCCTCGTCTATGTTCGGAGAGCCATCCGCAAAGCTAAGCAGGCCCTCCTGGTCCTGTATGGACATTACGTTGCGGGGTGCAACGAAAAAATCCAGAGTGTCCGTCCCATATTCGCCGAGCGACTCGACCGCTTTAATGTCTTCCAGCAGCGCTGCCTGGTCGGCCGCGTTCCAGGGCTCTTGCGAACCTTGGCACTCTTCGTCATCATCCTTAATGTCGTCGGTCATTCCCATGTGCTGCACCGTGGGCTGAATGTCGTCAATGTCGTCCTGTGCGTCACTGCCATGGTTGACTCCTGCCTCCTTTCCGAGCAGGCTCTCCAGGCCAGCTCCGGCTTCCAGTGCCTCGTTAACCTCATCATCGTCACAGTCAATCGACCCCGTAACGGGGCCCTCATCCCTGTTAACCAGCGGCCCTCCCGTCGACGTCCAGGCGGACATCTTTGCCACTTCCAGGGACTCCAGAATGTCTGCCGGATCTAGGTTCTTTGAAAGCTCTGGCGAGCCATGGCTTTTGACCTGCTTGGAAACAAGACTTCTCGGAGCCTGTTGCTTCGCACTTTCCGTGACCACGTCTGACAGAGACAGCTCGAGTGGATTGTTCTCTTTTCTTGAGAAGAAGTCTCGTGGAGTTTGAGGAATAACGTTGAAAGATGCATTGTCGCAAATGAGTGAAGAGATGCCAGGATCTGAGGGTTCATCCTTGATTCCATACAAAGCACTCTCCTCCGAATCAGAGGGAAGGCCAGGACTCTCGAAGGACAGCCTCTGGTCTTCGTCGGTGGACTGAGCGCAGAACACCTTCTCAGGACTCGAGCTCTCATCGTCCTCGGCCACATCGAACAACATGCGTTTCAGAGGCTGGGGTGAATGCTTTGGTGTTTTGTAGGGCTGGGGAGTCTGCGAATTTCTTGACAGCTGCTTCGTCACCGCGACTCGCTGCTGTGGAGAGGGGGTATCCCTTGAGCCGTGTGATGGCACGTGCAACGACTTAAACACCATCTTGTGCACGTTCTTTTGATGGCGGCGCAGGTTGTAAGCGGAGAAGAACCCACGGTTGCATCGGTCGCACGTGAACTTCGAAGGTGACTGAAGCCCATTCTCCTGGCAAGAGCCACCGGCAGAAGCTACCTTAGCCTTCATGGTGAGCTTTTTGGAAAGACTGGAGCCACTTTCGAAGATACTCTCTCCGACTGAGGATGGTGTCATGGCGTCCCTCGCATCGCCGTCGGAGTTTAACTGTTCAAGCAGCAGTGATGACTGACTAGACCACTGGTAAGGATCACAATCTGGCTCGGAGGGGACAGAGTCGGAAACATACAGGATGCTGTTTAACTCGTCTTCGTGCTGTAGACGCCGCAGAAGAGCGTTCTCTTCATAGAGGTCTTGCACGTCACAATCTGATGAGTCATCACTAGAGTAGTCCAGCTCATACTGTTGGCATTCTTTAATAATTGCCTGTGCAAATGAACAAAGAAAAAGATATAAATGTAAAAGTAAGCATGCAAAGAGTTCCCCAATGTAGCATTCATAATAAAACACAGATCCACTTGCATACAAATATCAAATTCAACCTGCCTACAGGTAAAAGCAGAACTGCAATTTCACTTCACAAATATTTGTCAAGATGCACATTTCTAAGCAGGCTGTACATACAATGTGGATATTTCCACACAGCGTCAAGTTTACCTGGGCATGTGCAATTGGTTCAGGACGTACAGCCTCGTACATATGAGAACACCACAAGTAAGAATAGAACCGATGATCACCAATCGTGCCCGACTGGCAGTTTGTACAGAGAAAGTTCTTGAAGGACAAGACTGCATGATAAACCACTCAGTTATATAACCTTACTCAAGGCAGTGCTGTTATTTCATCATCACCCATACTTGAGCAATAGCATACATAACAGTCATCGCTTTTGTTACTCATTATATCATCTTGTTAAAAAGTTAGCAAAGCGTTCAGACTGTTCACCAAGCATTTCAACGATCATAAAATTGAGCATTAACGCGAGGAGTCTGCAACAAAAGTGAAGCAGTTCAGTTTGTATCTTTCATGGAACACGAATAAAGTATTTTTTTTTTTCCTTTGCACGCATCCACAGAGAAATGTTTATTCATAATGCAAGGGTAAAAAAAAATCCTAGTGACGCACACAACCTAATCTTCGGACGAGCAAACAAACGTTATGCCTATCATTTCAGCAGTTCTTTTAAGACACAGCATTAAGGCAGAGACAAAACATGCTGTTCTGCCGTGTTGCCAACGGCAGTATGGTAGCCCTGTCGGGGTAATTTCGAATCCGTGCACAGTGCTCTTAAAATGAAGCTAAAGATCAAAATTTTAAGTCTTCCAACTGGTGCTTGTAATATCGCAACATAACAGCCCACAACAAAACACTATCACTGGGGATGCTGCATTATGCATGAGTGCAATTCCCATTGAAGATTTCAGCTGCATACCGATAAGACAAACTCAGGGCAACATTGTTTCACAATTTTGGAGCATGCAATGTTGGGTGAGTTGTTACTTTTTTTTTTTTGAGTTCCCCATTTTGGCACTCACTTTTTTTTTAATGATTTCACCACGTGTACATGTTTCTGGGAACACTACTGGTTAAACTAGCAGTACTTATTATCCCATTTGCCCATTTCATCAAAAACTTTTCTTTTGATTCTTAAAATGATTCTATGTATTTATTGCATTCCACTGAAATTGAGAATCTTAGTTTTTTTTTTGTGGGGGTTTGCAATAGATACAAAATTTCGAACATTTTTCTAATAGTGTTTGCTTTTTATTGCCTCACGCAAAATTTTACTAATGGAACTTGTTTAAGACCGATATAGTTAACAAAATTAACGCCAAGTAGTGCTTTCAAATTTTATATATGCTTCACCACATGACATTCTTGTATTGCAAAAGGGGCTTTTCAGGCTCTGCTTCAGTGTTAAATGTATTGACTAAAGAAAGCACTGGTGCCAACATGGAGATGATAGATGTGGCAGTGGTGTGGGCTCAATGCTGTTTTGGAATTGAAATTCGGGCTGGAATTCCGAAAAGTAGGACATGAAAGATCGTTAGCGTCCAAAATTTGAGATGTTCTTATATATTGACGTCTACAAGGCAGATTTGCAACTTCAGACTCAAACGAAGCACACCCTCGACCACAACATTAGTTGGGCACAGAAGTTGAAAGAGGAAGAGAGGCTGCTGAGGAAATAGCACCTTTACCTTTCACATGTAAAGTGTTGTAGGCAGCCCTCTGGTTACATCAAATCGTGTACATATATACAATTCAACCTCTGCATTGTCTCATTGATAAGACAACTATGAGACACCGACACGCCAGCGCTTCAATAACCAAGCTGAAAAAACACTTTCATGTTGCTGTTTCATAAAAGAATCCTCTTCAGCATATTTTTTTTGCAATGTCACTTCGAAGCATGAGAAAATTATGCAATTTGATTTGCACTCACTCTTCAATATTCGATTTTGCTTAACACCCAAAATTTTGCTACTTTTGCTATGTAATTTCTGTACTTTTTCAATGTAATTTTCCATTTCTTGTTACTAGCATTGCCATTAACCCCTTATCACTGACTCCTGCTTAGGCTCTAACAGAGCCTGAAGCATTTGTATATGAAAAAATCACACAATTGAACCTTTACTGCTCTGTGTGACGACAGCAGAATAGAGACAGAGTCGAACGTTCGCATATAATTCAGTTTTGGCTTGAGTTCCTGCATAAAAAGAACTGCAAGATGTTCAGCGACAAGTTGCCAACAGATACACAAGGTCTGCGAGTGTTCTTGAACGCAGAAATTGAACACTATCTACTTTGAAAAAAAAAAAAAAGGTGAAAGATTGAGAAAGGAGATATACATAGCACACAAATGGCAAACTGGGAGGAAGTTGCTTTTGCTTACCTCAGCGTCTACTTTATTCTTTTCTTCATCAGCAATGGAGAGGCTGTATCGAAGAGCATCGCACATGGCTGTGAGAGACTTTGACATAGACTGAGAAAGGGGCTGCTGTTTTGGCTGCGCAGCCAGCCGCGCCTTTTGGGCTATGGCAGCTTTCTTGCGACGATAATAAGCCTTGACAGACTCCTCGTCTTCTTTCGGCCTCTCATTCCGGCCCGTTGGCACGAGCTCAGCACTGTTCACAGGGACGTACGTGGCGCCACTGGGGCTTGGATCCACCAAGTCTTCTGGAAACGGCAAGTGTATCCCAGTGCGCTGGTTCACAACACCCGCAGCCACAGCAGTAGTAGCTTTGGCCACGGGAATGGCCACTGGCTGGCTTTTGCTCACAGCGACGGGAACTGCTGACTTCTGAATGTCTTCCTCAGCTGGGACAACTGGCACGTTTGCTTGGGTTGTGACTACACAAGGAGTTGCCGAGGCTGCATTCTGAGCAGAGGCCGGGACAGTCTGAGCTGTTGATGCCACCTGCGGTGTCTGTGCAATGGACACGATGACGTTTTGTTGTTGCTGGAGGGCCGAAGCTGCCACCTCAGCGGGTTTGCACATGTTTGGCGCGGGCTTCTGAAGCAGTCTTGCAAGAGGCACTGTCACTTGTCGAGTGACAATCTTCTGTGCAACGGGCACGGTGATCTGGCCAGCCACGGAACTAGGAGTGACGACGGCCATGGGCACACCCATCTGCATGGTTGGCATGGTGAGGTGGGTGACGCCGGACAGGTTGGTGATGGGTAGTGTCTTGCAGACCGATTGTGCAAGTACACGGGTGGCACCGGTGACAGATACCGTGGCTTGAGGACTGGTGTACACGATGGGCACCTGTTGCTGTGAGGACACAGGGGCCAGCAACTTGGCCTTTGTGACCTTCACAGGAGGCATGTTGCAGGCCTTCCGGTACTCCATTGCGCCCGGCTTGCTGCGTATCGGCATCCAAGTTTTCTTGATCACCGTCGCACTCGGTGCTCCCCCTACCGTGGACACCGCGGCCGCCACGCTTGTTGCTGCTGCTGACACAATCACCGTGCTCGTGCCGTCGACAACTGAAACTGCTCCCGCATTAGCATCCGATGTTGCTGCAGTGCCATTTGGCTGCTGCAGCTGAGCTTGTTGGGCAGCCTGCTGGATTTGCTGTTGCTTCACTTGCTGCTGCAACTGCACTTGCTGCTGAACTTGCTGCTGGACTTGTTGCTGTACCTGTTGTTGAACTTGCTGCGCCAAGTTCGATGCATCGGTGACAATCTTTGCTTGGCCAGGGTGGTTTTTCAGTATGATGACTGGCATACCTCCAGCAGACAGTGTGGATCCCTGCTGAAGGAGGTTGTTGACGGGAATCATGATCTTGCCCGCAATAACACGGCCCCCGACCAGCCCTCCCTGAAGAGGGAGAGTAAGGGCTGTGATGTTTGTAAGCCCCCCTTGACCTCCGAGCTGGTCTGCAGAGAGCACAGTGGTACCGCCAGCAGCATTCACCTGTGCTATGGCACCAGGAACGGTGTTGAGCCTTACCAACTGCTGTAATTGGTGCACAGCTTGCATGTTTTGAGCACCAACCATTGTCGGTACGATCTTAGCCGATACCACGTTAGGTGCCCCACTGCTCGCTACAGCTCCAGCCACCGTTGTCGAGAGTGTTGTTGAGCCACTGGTAGAGGCAGCCAGTAGTCCAGGCAGAGTGTTGATGGCGATTTTCTGGTTTCCAACGTTGAGTACCTTCTCTTGGCCGGACAGCATGGCAGCATTCAAGAGCTTCATTGGCAGCATGCACACACCGGATGAATCTGCCTTCATGCCTGTTTGCCCTACCTGCTGCTGAAGTGCTCTTGAGTAGACGGGTAGCCTGAGGACTGTGGCTTGCCCCTGCCTGAGTTGGCTGAGCACTTGGCTTGCGTCGGTGGAAACATTTGTGATCAGAGACGCACCAGAGGACGAGACGATATTAAGTGGCTGAGTCGTTTGTAGAGAGCAGTTGCTGCTGGACTGTGGTGATGAGGTTGTTGCGGTGGACGTTACGACTTGTGTCATATGCTGCGCAGTGATTACTTGAGGCATTGCCTGTGTCTGGGACGGCTTGGCACTTTCTGCTATTGCATTGGGAACAGATGTTCCCAATGAGGGTTCAGACAGCGATCGCGGCGATTCTAAAACTTGTGGCGGGGTCTCCTGCTGCAATGACATCATGTGGCTGGGCAGAGGAGATGGAGCAGAAACCACGGTGCGGGACACCGTCGGCAACTGCAGCTGGATCGTTGTTTCTACGGCCTGCTTAGGTAAATCAACAGCACTGCTTGACATCATAGCTGCA
The DNA here is from genome assembly GCA_013436015.1 of Rhipicephalus annulatus. Taxonomy (NCBI): domain Eukaryota; kingdom Metazoa; phylum Arthropoda; class Arachnida; order Ixodida; family Ixodidae; genus Rhipicephalus; species Rhipicephalus annulatus. The sequence continues at coordinate 283,567 of WOVY01001205.1, forward strand.
GGCATTACAATGCTCTGACTCGCAGACGTGGAAACTGGTATGACGGATTGAGTGCCGCCAGTCTTCCCCAAGAAAGGATCGTTAGAAGAAGCTGCCGCTGCTTTAGAAGCCTTCGCATAGTCCTTCAATGGACGAACCATAGTCGGCAATGGCCTCGAAGGGAGCATAAGAGAGTTCTTAGCAAGGCTAGAACTCGCAGCTGCAGAGGAGGTCGCGGGGGGTACTTTTGCCACAACCGTAATCGCAGCTCCGGAAACCGGCACCGGTAGTGCTTTACTGACTGTCACTGGCTGTGGCTTCGTAATAACTGCATGCGTTTGTGTTTTCGAGACTGGCACAGACGAAATTTTTGTGGGGGTCATGGTATGGGCTTTGGCCAACAGTGTTGGAGCACCTTTCACTGTTGGAATTGCCACAGGGACAACTTTGGGTGTAGGTAATGATGTTGGAGCCTTGGAAACCGCTGTAGCTGGTATTTTAGATGCAATTATAGTTGCTGCTTTTGAGGCGACGGTCGGTGTTACAGCTTTGGGGATCGATACTGACTTGGCCGATGATGCATGAATCACCGACGCGCCCTTCACAGATCGCATTGACACCTTAACGGGGACACTTTTCTTGTTAGAAAACGTTGGCCTCTTTATCTGATATCGCATGAACTGCTTCAAGGGTGTGGTCTGAAGTCGGGCTTCAAATTCTGAGGCCACCCTCTGATATGCTGGGCCTTGCGGTAGGTTCAGCTTAGACAGGGGTGCCTTGGCTGTTGTGGCCCCATCTGTCCACAAATAAGCCCTCTTAGACTCGTCGTCAAGAGAAATGTTGGGCAGGGACATGACGGGCACGATTCGGAGGCCATTCTTCTTATTTACCAGGTGATTCGGCGCACTTCCAGAGAGTTTGTCGAAGCGCTCAAGCACGACACGCAGTGTCTGCAGGCACCCACCGCCGGTCGGAGCAGGCGTGGCTAGTCCTTCTTTTTTCTTGTGGGACCCTTTCTTCTGACTTTTTTTCTTGACTTTAGGCATCCCAACCTGAAGCGAATCGTGCATTTTCTCTTCTTGTAGGGGTGGCCCCAAAACGCTTGGATCCAGGTCTATAGGCTCTAAGCCAATTGTTTCCAGTGCAGTTGCGTCAAGCTCAGCAGAATCCAGCCCCGCATCTTCCAGGGCCGTTGCTTCAAGCCCTGTCGGACAAAGCTCTATTGGACCAAGCTCGGCAGAGTCTAACTCAGTCGTACCAAGCCTTGTCAGACCAAGCTCCGCCGTGCCAAGACCAGTCATGTCCAGGCCTGCTGACTCGGCGAGTTCCGTCAGACCAAACTCAGCGGTGGAGACTACGTTGACTTCCTTTTTAGGCTTCTTCGAGCATTTTTTCTTTTTTTTTCGAGATGACTTGCATTTCGCATTTGCTCTTCGTTTGTCCCTGCGCTTGACTGGCGACCCCACGCTGTCCAGGACCTTTTTAATGTGCAGCTGGGCTCTCCGCCGAGCTTCTTCATCACTCTCCTCTTCCTCAGAGGCCGAGTCAGTCTCACTGTCGGCAGTGCCACAGTACTCTTGGGGTGGTGTTCTGTGGCCATGTCCACCCGTTCTCCAGTTCCTCAGCGCTGCTCTTTGGCTCTCAAAACACTCTAGGTACCACTTCCAGTTGGAACAGAGGGTAACGCTCCTCGGACGCACGCACCCCAAAACAGTCACCAAGTCTTTGAGAAGGCTATAGGGAACTCCATTCATTTGCAGGTTGAGAACCGGATGCCAGAAGTCCATTTCGTATTCGGGTCTCCCATCTGCCAAGGCGGGACTGGTCTTCTGCTCCACGGGTCGGTCCTTGCAGCGGCCGCCACAACGACAAGTCTGGCCGTCCATGTCCTCTACCACGTGGCAACCTGAGCCTTGTTCTTGAGACAAACTGGTACGGACGCCGCTGTTATTGTTACTGCTGTTGACCAACTTGGCTTTCACTTGCTCGGTCAGCATGTCGAGATGCGCCAGCCGCTCCTCTGTAGGATCTAGGGCGAAGGCACTGAGGACACACTCACGCGCCACTTCGGGCCGGTCCGGGAACAAGGTTGCCAGCTTAACCAGAATGTCTGCTATGTGCACCTCTAACTCTCGAACGTCGGCCCAGCTCTCCCATTGCTTGGCTCTCTGAAGGTAGTTGATGTCACTTGTCAGCCCACGCACAAAGAAGTCCAGGTAGACTGGAGTCAGCTGTCTTCCGTACTGCATGTGCACAGAGAAATGAGAAATGCCATAGTCAAACAACCGTGACCACTCTTTTTTAACATCAACCGAAGTACACCGGCTGTAGAACAAGCTGAAAACTCTTTCAGATGTAGTTCGGCAATAAAACATATGCTTACACAGAAAACTGGTACTGTGCAAGGAACATAATGTATATCATCGCCATCAAAATTACTACTACTACTACTACAATACACTCCGTTTGGGACCTACAGGAGGCACCCTGAAAGCCGCTCGCAGAACTACTCGTGGTACGGTAGGTACGCAATGTTGAGAGCCTTAGCAGGCAGCAGTGCCTCATTGCTTTGATAGCTTTGGGGGCACGATCGCGTAAGGCAAGTGCATTAGTGCATCGAGCAGGATTTAAAGATATCTTAGGGGACATTCTTTCGTGATACCACCAAGGGTAAATGGGAACACCTGCACAAAAGAGCACATTTTCCATTTTAGTGAGTGCCTTGCTGCCCGTCATCAGTACTGAGGCTAAATGTGTGTATCAGGTGTACGTAATGAAGGGTACTTCATAACTATCGAAGTAAGGTGTCATTCTTTCGCTTAGAATATTACTGGTGCGTGCCCACTACCCACGTAGTTGCAATATAATAAATGTCTTCAGAAATTATGATGGCTCCACGGCCACTCACTGTGGAAATCACGGCAAGTGGCTGGGCAGCGTGCTCGGTTGTTGCAGCTTCGTGCCATAAACATTTTCAGCCACCGAGTCTCGAGAAGTGCTTTGCTTGAAATTGTCGCAGCATAATAATGGCTCATCATGATCATAGTCTTTACCTCGCCAATGGCGCAGCTCATGCTAATAGCTCGAGGCATGGGCGAGAAAGAGAAAGCACTAAGATTTTGGCCAAAGAGGATGCCGTAGCCCCGTTTCACCGTTCGCTTCACCTTGTAAAGGGGTGTTGATTATGGCATAGTCACTTCGGCCACCGTCAGGTCCCTCTCATTCACTACAACCTCTTGCGTTGTTTATGCTGCTTTCCATAACAAGCACTAGAGTGCACATCCGTCACTACAGCATTGGCAAAGCTTTGTTTTTCACTCTGCAGTTCTGATACTCTACTAACATGCAGATTCTTTATCAATCAAGAAAAAAGACATCTGAATAAACCAATATGAAAAAAAAAAAGAATTCAATTCATCACTTCCGGTGGTTCTTTCATTTGTGGCGACAGCACTGGATTTTAGCCACAGGTCCGTTTGCGATGCCACATGCGATTTACTATGAGAGATGAAACGAATTGAATGCAAAGGTTATCTAAATCAACCTTATTATTTTACAAAATGAGTCTCTCTTTTGTGAATCAAGCTCATTGTCTATCTCAAGAAATGATCTATTACTAAACATTTTGAGATTATAAACAAATCCACTTACATAACAAGGCACCACCCATTTCATGGCCGATCCCCCACGGTGGATTGCACCAGTTTAAAGGAACACTATAGTCAAATAATTTGTGTCACTAAATGTATGACGTCTAAAACGAGAATATCATCAACAGCAGTGCCCTGCTTACTGAGAAAACAAGGTAAATGCATGAGAACACATGCTCTAGGATAGGAAATTTGCAAAATGATCCTGATTACGTCAGAGATACCATCTACAATTAATCACTAGTGAACGAACTAGCTGCACTAAATAATCATCAGTGCATCAAGAGACGTAATAAAATGCTGCTTGTTCGTTTCCGTTTGATTCATGGAAAAGAGAACCGCCGCACGTTATTGTGGGGAATGGCGTGAGTGGTTCAAAAGTTCAATTTTCGCCTCTTTAAACTGGACAGGCCGAGCCATCTAGCGGGGCCCAATTGAACCAAGTACGTCTGCCATCTCACAGGCTATGGCAGGAACTCGTTCAATGGCCGTTGTTGCTACTGTGGCTCTTGTACTTTTGTTCTACTGGGACTCGTGTCGACGGCCGCGAAGCAAAGCCAGGCAACATGTGCACGGCAATAGTGACGTGACACAATACGCTTGAGGCAGGTAATTTGAAGTGCGCTAACCCGATGCGCTCCACTAAACGCGATTTTATTTCAAAATAAGCACTTCCTTGGCACAAAGGTAACACTACAAGGTTTCTGGACCACTATTTCAACAATAGTTGCGTTTAGTGTCCCTTTAATGAGTCAACCGACCAACTGTCTTAGCTTGATCCTACCAAAGTGCACTTAGCGCTGCTGAGCGGCTAGTTTTGTTTACGGTAATATGGTAAGTAACTCAATTCACCTCTTAAGTGATATAAACCCAGAAAAGCACTAATTGACCTTGCATTGCATTCCACAAGACTGAGAAGGGTAGACAGCGAGTTAATTCTCATTAAGGTATATTAAAACGTTCAATCTGCCTTCAGCTGAATAAAAATGCCTTGCACACGTTTCTTTTCTCACTAGCTGTATGTCTGCAGGAACATCACGCAAGATTATTGCACCTGCAGAGGTGGTGTCTCAGATCAATTCAATCATCCAGTGGTAGAACGAGAGACTGCAGAGCATAGAGCTTCCTAAAATTAACTAGAGAAGACTCTGTCGCTGCGAACATAGAGACCATGGGAATGATGGGTAGTACACATATTTACCTAGTCTTCGTATTTGCGGCTTCGTTTATTGCTGTGTTTTGGTTTTTGGTTTGAAAGAAAGATTCAACCCTTTTGAACTTCGTGGCCAGATTCGGAAAGGTAAGTCTAAAAGAATAAAGTGGTGAAGCGCAATCGCTGAAGATTCGCTAATATTTGTTTCGTGAGAAAACAGCTCCAAGCCACACAAACACACACGGAGCCAAACGCAGGCCAGAATTACGAAGATCCGACAATTGTGTGTACTACCCATCATTCCCATGCTCGCTGAAGCGCCGTGCATTGCAGCTCCCCTACACACTAGCGTCAGAGTTCCCTCTACTGTATATTAGGAAACTCTATGCTGCAGAGGGAGCGGAAACCAGACACATTTTACGTTACACAGCTATGATCCACTTATTTCGATGCCCAATACAGCAGGGACGAGTCAAGAAACTGTGAAACGTCGTTCCCGCAGGGCACAAAGTGCACCTGTTCGACTACGCAGCAGTTCATGATTCTGATAAACTACATGCTAGCGGGCATCGGGAGAGCGTTTGGTTATGCTCGGGCTCTCAAGGACTGTCTGCTTCGATGTCCGAGCAGGGGCGCGCCAGTCGCAGTGCACGGAGTGTAAATCGTGCTTCCTGTTTACAAAGGAAGCACACTCTTTTCTTAAATCCCACTCAAAGTTTAGACATCTGTTTCAGTAAACTTCTTGACCTGTTCAGCACACGGTCAATGAAGATCAATATAGAGAGCTGCTGCTTATATGTTGTGGCTTTCACACAGTAGAGCCAGCAAGGTTTTTCAGCCCTGGTAAGCGAGTCATCGACTAGTTAATGACACAGAAAATACAAGATTATGTTTTTGTGCCACAACTTTTTTTCTAGAGAATAACGGGGCCCGTGATTAAGGAGAGTGTATTTCTTTATTTTTGAGCAGCTTTCTGTACAGCTTTTACAATTTCTGCATAATTAAGTTCAGACTTTGAATGTGAAATACTTTTTCTAGTATATTACAGTTCTTAAAATATCGTTTCATGTGCCTAACAGGGAGGAAGATTTTTTTTCTGCACTGCGATAGTTACCGAGCAAATCAGCCCATCACAATAATCGTGGATGAATACTTTAAGCAGTGAAACAAGTATAGATTAGGGGTGTGCAAATATTCAAAATTTCAAATATTTTTCTAAGGTTTACTTGATTCAATTCACACTGCAAATTTTACTATTCAAACTTATCAAGGCAAATACAGTCAACATCAGATTAAAAGTGGCCCCTTCAGATTTTCAAATGCTTCAACTTGTGGGGTCTCACAATGACTTACGCTCTCGGAACGAACATGACACGGTCGGACCAAATCAAACAAGACATTGATTTAACTGCTTTTTTTTGACAATATCACCAGCCAAATCAAAATACATCATTCAACACGCTAAAACAACCTTACACAATATTCCAGCACACTCACAGCGTAACGCGATGGCGGTGTCGCCTCCGCTCGACTCACCACGACAAGCTCACAAGAAACGGCCCGCGGCGCTGTCTCCACATTCCTGCCACGAGAAGGCGACTGTTCGCGCCAGCCGCCACGCGCCAAAGAGAACCGCTTATCTCTCATGTGCTGCCAGTCCCCTCGCCGCCAGGCGTCACTGCTGGCACTACCGCACTAACCATGATAATGATAATGGTGATAAACGCTCGTAAGCACAATGCCACCTACCGCTCGATGGTTGTGCACCCTACATGCGACCTATGCGCCAAACACATGTGTGCCACGAGGCACAAACAACTTTACAGGGGGTGTTAACACACCCACAAACTCATCACGATCATATTGCGGCATAGCTCCCTTTCAGGCTCCGTTACAGACACAAATGTATCGACTCAAAAAACACGCTGGTTCCAACATAGTGATTACAGATGTGGCAGAGATGGGCCTTCAATTAATGCTATTCGGGACATGACATCTAGATAGAAAATCTAAAAAATAGGATGCGAAAGATTTTTAGCACTGAAATTTTCAGATGTACTCCTATACGTTGAAGTCTATGAGGCACATTTGGAACTTCGGACTCAAAGAAAGCACGCCCTTCTCTGCCAAGTATCAGTTGGGCTTCCACACAAGTTGAAAGAGGAAGAGAGGCTGACTAAATAGTAGCATCGTTGCCTTTCACGTGTTAAGTGTTGTTGACAACACCTTGGTTGCACCAAATTATGTACATAAAGTAAATTCAGTCTCTGCATTGCCGCATTTTATAAGACAATAAAAGCAACTATGAAACACCACCCTGCCAGTGCTTCATCAGCTTAACAAAAAGACTCAATTTCATGTTGCCATATCATAAGAATATCTTTATGACCGCTCTCCATCTTTTTTTTTTTTTGCGATTGCACTTCGAAATATATTCTACAAATATTTCAGAAATACATTTGAAACCCTTTACAAGACACATGCACTGGGGAGCAATTCTTGTCTTTTTTTACGAGGCGTCTCTTACAAGCAGGGTACCGCAAAGAGTTAACGGCTGATTTTCTCGGACGCCCGAAATTCCGGACATGCCCGATTTCCCCGAATCATCAGAGAGAATGTATTAGAAAGTGGACATGTCCATTTCGGCCTCCACTGATTTAGCTGGAACTCAGCGAGCAGCGCGTCGCCCATTTCCAGTTGTTCTTCCACAACGTCACATTTGAGGCCACGTAGCTTTCACAACTGTCGACACAAATGAGACAGAAAGAACGGGTTTCACCGCAATGAGTGCTTCCCCAGAGATCTGCTTCTGGATGCACATCTGGGAGGCCCCGCATGAACTCTGGTCATGGTAGCCCTTGAATTAAGTTAACCACGGCCGCCCACGTGATGCACATGGAAGTACGCATTCCCTGCATTGTTATTCAAACATCTCAACACGTTTATACACAAGTTCAGACTTGACAAGTTTTTTATTAAGAATCCTGTTACAGTACATTTTGTCCACACTCTTTCTTGTTATGCCGGGAATGTGCTGGCGGGTTCGGTGGGCCAACGTGGTCAAGAGCGTCACAATGCCGCGACTCACCATCTTTCTTGTGTAACTGAACACGCTCCAGCAGAGTGGACATGTCCATAGACACCGCGAGAATCACGCCCCTGCGGTAAAACCTCACTCTGTTCACTAGAGTATTGTTCTGTCAGCTCTGCGGTACAGTGCGAGGCTGCATGCGATCTTGAGCGTTCACGTTTCCCGACCATGAGCATCCACTAAGTTTCTACCTGTTTAGCGCTGCGCTTTTTGTCAAGTGAATTCGTGCAAACAGCCGTCTCGCCCACAGTGTGTGCGACGAACTTCCGTTCCAACGTTGCCTTCGAAGATCTGCGCACTGCTGTCATTTTGATTCCAGCCGGGATAAACTTCAAGGGCTTTGACAATAAAGGCTTCGAGCTGTGTGCGGAATTAACCGATCAGGAAATCATTTATGTTACAAAGGATTTCGACGACACCGAGCTCGTACAGACAGTGCCTACATAGCAAACGAGCTCAGAGTTGACGCGAGTACTGATGACACCGTCATTGGTGTACAGTCACAGCATGATATTGCTGAAATTAAGGCAGACATCATCGTGGGCAAGCGAAATGTTGTGCAAAAGAAAATAAGAGACTTTGTTGGGCCAACCTGTGGACTACTGAGGAAGCGCCAACCGCATCATATTTCTTTTTTTCCCCTTTTTTAAAAAAAATGGCGCTTTTAAGCCACCTAAATGATGCATTTGCTGAAGTCCAACAAAAATCTTGTACCATTCCAGAGACCCTCTCGGTCAGCGAAAAATACCTGTAAAAAAAAAAGGTGCATTTTCGGATGCAATTTTTTGGACTGCCCGATTTACCTAACTGCCTGGTTTTCCGGACATTCTTGTGGTCATTTGAGGGACCGGTAAATCAGATGCCGACTGTATGGGTTTTCTTATCACCACCCATTTTCAATGTTGGCACACTGTGTCTCTTATACCCATTTCTCTCTTACATCAGTGCCTCTTACAAAGGGGTTCTTACAAACATGAACAAAATTTATGGTACGTTACAAAGGTTACTTTAGTGTACAGTTAAGCCTGCTTATACTGAACCTCCATATAACGAATTCCTCAATATAACAAAGTTTTTATATTTCCTGCCGTTACTCCAAAGAAGCACATGTATTTGCGACCTCCATGTAACAGAGTAACAGCGGTAGACATCCTTGATATAACAAATTTTCCCCACGGACAATCAAGTAATTTGGCCCCAGATTTTGAGTAATTTTGGCACGAGCATGCACTTTCCACGGGTGTCATGGGGCTTGTGGCTTCGGTGATTCGCAGACAAGAACGAGCGCTCGTTATTGCGCGCAGGTGGTATCTTTCTGGCAAAAAAAGAATTATGCTCATAGCTCGAATGAAACAGAAGTTATTCACCCTCCAACTTGACAAATGTGGCATGATGATGATGATGAGTGGTTTTTAATGGCACAAGGGCTAATTGATGGCCAAAGAGTGCCATTTCAATATACTAGAGATATGAACAATGATATGATGTGTGGCTGTAAAGGGGCCTTAAAATTCCTCGCGCTAACGTGGGTAAAAACATGGAAGTAATTAAATCATGACAGTGGCGCGAGATATGAGCAGTGAAAGTGGATGGTCAAATGTCATGATAATAAAACCGTGATGGAGATGTAGTCACCGCAGCCACGACCACGGTACAGAGGTCGTGCTACGGATCACCTTGAAATATAGGGTGAAAGCTATGAACATCTTTTAAAAACGCGAAAAGTGATTGCAGTTTATAAAAGTGGATCCCTACCGATGAGCATCCCAGGTTGTAGTGGGAGCTGCTGTCGGTAGGACAGTAAAAAGTGCTTTTTTCTTAGAGCATCTAGCTCATTGCACTGGACCAGAATGTGGAGAATCGCAAGTGGTTCTCTACATCGCTCGCACAATGGTGGATTGCCGGGAGACAGAAGATATGAATGTGTAGAGTGTGTATGTCCTGTTCTTAGCCTTGTAAGTGTTACTTCTGTGTGTCGTGATTTTGATAGAGGGGGCCAATGACCAAGTAGCGGCTTGATAACATCCTATATATAATGTGTGTGTCTGTCCCACGTGCTCTGCCATTAGGCCCTGAGCTTTTGTTTCAGAAAAGGTTTCCAGTCAAGTGCAGAAATTACTATTGATCTACTGGCAGCTGTTTCTTTGGCGGTCGCAGCTAAGTGATCTGCCAAAACATTTCCTTGTATCTCATGGTGCCCTGGCACCCAGCAGACCATGACATGTGTATTGAGTGCATACACTGTGCACAGGATTGAGTAAAGGGAGATAAGAATTGGGTTTGTTTGCTTTTTGAGTGTTTTAAGGGCTTTCAAAACGCTCATGGAATCTGTGTAGATTACTGCACTTTGTGATTTTAGTTGTTTGATGTGTTTAACAGCTACCAGTATAGCATAAGCCTCTGCTGTGAAAATGCTGGTTTTCGGGTGGAGAATACCGGCCTCTAAAAAAGATGAACCGACTGCTGTATAGGATTCATAATGGAATAATTGGAAGCGCAAACCAACGGGACACAAGAGGAGAGACAAACAAGCGCAGACTGAAACTCAGTTTATTCAGAAAAGAAGTTATATACCAGAAAGATATACACGTAGTGCGTAGGGCTGTCTTATGGCAGGGCGGCTGTTAAACATGAGAGAACTGGACAAATCATTGATGGTGGAGTGTACGGGGTGTTCTTTGTTGGAAATCACCCTGTGGAAGTAGACACAAGATTGGTGGGATCATTGCAAATGGAGAGACCATACATTCGAGTCAACGTACAAGCTTTCCACAGGGCTTGTGCGAAAAGCAAACGAATGCCTAAGCGATGAACAGGGTCGAGCATCTTTAAGGCCGTTGGTGTCGCAGACTGATATGTTATGGCCCCGTAATCTAGGTGTGTCCGTATGAGGCTTCAATACAAATTGATCAGACACTTTTTGTCACTACCCAGGTAGAGCGTGATAAGACTTTTAGAATGTTCATCGTTTTTAAGCACTTGTTTTTTAGATACTTTATGTGCGGTATAAAGGTTAGCTTGGTGTCCAAGATTAGGCCTAAAAATTTGTGTTCAGTGTTTATTGAAAGGCGTTGGCCACGTAGTTCAATGTGGGGTTCGGAATGAATGCCTCTCTTTCTAGAAAATAGGACGCACATGATTTTAAAATGGGCAGTTGAAAACGGGTTCCGGCTGAATCCACAAAAAAGCCTGTTCAAGCTCAGCAGCACCTGCCGCTCAAACATTGCCAGGTTACTAGACTTGAAGCCGAAGTGGACATCACCTACATAAGTGCAGCAAAACATACTCCTAGGATTGGAAAGGCGCAATGAGTTCATTGTGATAATAAATGGAGTACAGTTCAGTACAGTGCCTACTCGAACACGGAACATCCGATTGAAGAGATAACTTTCAATTGTATCCAGCATTCTACCCCGTACACCTAAATCTGAGAGGTCTCGGAGTACACCAAAGCACCATGTTGTGTCATAAGCCTTTTCTATATCTAGAAACACAGAGAGAAAAAATTGTTTGTGGATAAAAGCATCTCGGATTTGCGCTTCAATGCATACCAGGTGGTAAATGGTAGACCTACCTTCTCGAAAACCGCACTGGTACGGGTCAAGTAGACTGTTTGTTTCAAGTAAGTGTATAACTCGGCGATTTATCATCTTTTCAAAAAGTTTAGAAAAGCAACTGGTTAATGCAATGGGTCTGTAACTCGTAACAGAGGACGGATCCTTGCCTTGTTTTAATATGGGAATGACGATGGCCTCTTTTTAAGAGCGAGGGATGACGCCAGAAAACCAGATGGCATTGTACAAGGAAAGTAATGTTTTTTTAGTTTCTAGAGGTAGGTTTTTCAACATTTCATAGATTACACGGTCAGAACCTGGGGCAGAATTGCTGCAGCAATTAAGAGATGCCTGTAGCTCAGCCAAGCAAAATGGCTGATTATATGCCTCATATTTAGTACAATTTGTGTCTATTTAACGTTCTTCTACTCTTGTCTCATAGCGTTAGAGCTCGGGAGAGTAGTGTGAAGAGCTAGAAACCTGCTCGAAGTGTGCGCCCAGGCAGTTTGCCTGGTCTTCCAAGCTGTCGCTTTTTGCGTTTACTACAGGGAGCAGTTATGCTTGTTTTCCTTCTACTTTTTCAGCCTGCTCCATACTTTACCCGCTTGTGTATATGAGGTGATGCCCGATAAAAACGTATGCCAACTTTTTCTTCTAGCTTGTCGGCACGTCCTCCTGCCTTGGGACTTAATGTTCTTTAAGTTAATAAGATTCTCAGCCGTCGGCGAGTTTCGAAGCAACTTCCATGCCTTGTTTTGTTTTTTCGTGCATTACGGCACTCTTCGTTCCACCACGTAAACACGTCGTTTGCCTGAGAGTCCGTTTGTTTGTGGAATACAATTGGTTGCAGCGTCAACCAAAAAAGCAGTGAACTAATCCAGAGCAGCCTCTATGTTTAACGCACTGATCTCATTCCAGGTTAACAGAGTAACTTTTTGGTACTGTTCCCAATCAGCTTTTTGGGTGAGCCACTTGGGATCCTGTGGAGGTCTATCATTTGCAATTGTGGTGCTGAGAACTATAGGGAAATGATCACTTCCATTTGGATTATTGACTTCCTATTTGAGGAGCGCAAAAAGCGATGGAGATGAGATGTTAAGGTCTATTGACGAGTATGTGTTGTTAGTGATATTAAAATATGTCGGTGTTTTGCGATTCAAGAGACATGCGCTAGAAGAGAAAAGGAATTATTCCATTAAATGACCTCGTGCATCGCACAGCGAGTTTCCCCATAAACTGTTATGCACATTGAAGTCTCCAAGAAGATATGGTTCTAGAAGTTCACCAATTAGATCCTCAAATTTGTGTTTATTGAGTTGGTGATGTGGAGGTATGTATATACAACAAACTGTCACTAGTTTGTTGCCCCGCCGCGGTCTAGTGGCTAAGGTACTCGGCTGCTGACCCGCAGGTCGCGGGTTCGATTCCCGGCTGCGGCGGCTGCATTTCCGATGGAGGCGAAAATGTTGTAGGCCCGTGTGCTCAGATTTGGGCGCACGTTAAAGAACCCCAGGTGGTCGAAATTTCCGGAGCCCTCCACTACGGCGTCTCTCATAATCATATGGTGGTTTTGGGACGTTAAACCCCACAAATCAATCAATCACTAGTTTGTTGAATATAACACATCGAACAGCCACTGCCTCAAGAGATGTTTGAAACAGTAAATGTGTACAGTAAATGTGTACAGGCTGTTCCTTTATTAACTATAATGGCAACACCACCAGATAATGCGACCGCATCATCTAAGTCCTTTAGAAAAATAATGTAACTGCATAAGAAGTTGGTGTGTTTCGTATTTTAAGTGAGTTTCTTGCACACAAAGCGCAGTTGTATGTTTGTGTAAAAGTTCCTGGATATTGTTGAGGTTCCTTAAGGGGGGAGGTGGCGAGCGAAAAAAACTTTTTTGTTTGTTGAGCTAGAGTAATGAAATTTGGCAGGCATACTGAAGAGTGTCTCGTATAGCTATATATGAAGTTTCATTGCAATATCTCGAGTAGTTTTCAAATTACACTATGTTACATAATCTGATGACATAGTCTGCTGGTGAAAAGCCTAGCATTGTAACAAAACATGCCAGGAAGGTCCAAGTGGTTTTGATCTTTACTCAAAAGAACACTACAGAGGATGACATTATCAAAAATTGTCTATTCCTTTTAGTTTTTTTACAAATAACATCCCCATCAGCTTCATGTATTGCATCAGAACTTCTCATGCACTAGTTAGCACATGCAAAAAAAAACTAGGCCCTAAGCAAGGTAAAGAATAATGTCATCCTGTCAACAAGACTTCAAGAATTAAAAAAAAAAGACAGCATCAAAATCGGTCCAGTCACTGCCACGCTACACTTTTCACAAGCAACACTAAGTGCCCAAAACACACTTCAGAGAAAATGGCTTTCAAAGTTTTTGTGGCACTTCTCCTTCATCAAAATGCACCAGAACAGTAGTCTTTGGTGTCCATGCTTGCAGGTGGCCTTTTGGTCCTCTGTTTCTTCATCTGGTGCATGTTTGATGATTTTTTAGCCCGCTGGCTGTTCTTTTCTGCAGCCCTCTGGAGGGCAACGGCCCCAGGTTTTACACCTAGTGCAGTGCAAATCACGGTGTAAGCTCGCAAGCTGTTTGCATTGTACTTTGCAACAGCTTCATGAACTGCTGCTTCCACAGTGAAGAGGGAGGCATGGCTGCTGCTTGGATATCAGTGACCAAATCACTGAGCGGAGGCTCTCGGCAGCATTTTGAGTCTGGTTGCCGCTACATTGAGCCTGTCGAAGTTTTCGACAGGCTTTTTTTCAATGAACTTTTTTGTTTCTCGTTGGATATTGATGAAAATTGGCACAGACACTAAGAATAACCTCACAGTGCTTCCATAAAAATTTTGAAGCGGTACCACGAATACTTTACGAGAAACAAATTATTTCTTCATTGAACCATGTGGAGGGGCTGAGCATAATGTCAAAAAAAAAAAAAACACTATTGAGAAAGCTGCATTAAAAGTTTCAACTTTTATTTACGTCTCTAAGACACCTAAAAATTGTGATCTCAGGTTTGTCTTGTGATATTGGACTTCTTTTCATGATTTACTCCTTTTCATGAGTTACAAAGAACAAGTATGAATTTCAAACCAAGTTCTTTGTATGAAGGAGTGGTGTGATAGGTATGACAGAAAAGACTGTAATTGAATAAAACCATGTACTGAAATTATTAAACATACTTTTTTGTGCTGAAGTTGTAATTAGCGTAATTAAGTACTTGATTACAAATATTCACTGAACTTTTTTTTATTTGGAGAGAAGTTTATTGCATCAGAAATATGGATCACACCATGACGGCCTATGCCTTCTTTCTAAATAACAAAGTTATGGGCAAAAGACTGGTGGCACGGGAATTTCTAGCAGTATAATTATTGACACGAAACGGGCATATAAAAATTCGTGCCCCTGATTCACACATGCTCTTTCGCCGCTCTAGCCGTGAAACGCATCATCATACAGCCGGTCGCGGAAACTCTAATCTACAGCAATTCATTAATTAACCTCGGAACATTCATAGACGTTCGTGGCGATATCAAGCACGGCTCCAAGCATGTCTGAATCGCATCACAAAAGCTTATTGACAGCACTCCATATGACCGTGGGGTGCGCGGCCGCATGGACAGTGCAGCCGGCGCGTAATGCACTTGCCGGCGGCGTTCGATGACGATGCGCGAAATGTGTAACTACGAAGACAAAAAATCGGCACGCACTGCACTTGGCATCGCATTTTCGAATGACGACGCGCGAAACTGCTAGCCGCTGTTCCGAGCGATCCTCCTTGGCAGTGAAGGGGGGGGGGGGGGGGTGACGAGCTTGACTGTGTTGTCCGCTGCCGATGGGTAAAATGCCCGTACAATATTCAAAGGAGCTAGCGAGTGATGTGGTACATTTCTTGCCACGGAGGAAGGAAAAATGTAAGGAGAGGGCATGCCCAGCCGGCGCAGGGCGTAAAAAATGTGGCGGAAATGACATCATGGCGGCCATATTCACTAGGCACAATGACGGCGTTGCTATGGTTACGTGTTGCGCAGTGGAGCTGGTCTAGCAGTGAGCGGCCGCGGCTGGCGGCGGAATGTGTGCCTCCCCAGGTCTCGTGCTGAGCCGTGGCGGACAATATCTGTGCTCTGCGCCGCGTTATTGCTTACGCAGTGTTCTCCTGGCTGTTACATTACTCTTAGCAACATTTACAAATCCCTTTGTCCATCACGGGGTTTCAACAGTGCGTAGAACAAGTGTATATCCATGTGTCGTGCGGCGGATGACGCGGATGAAGCAGTTAGTGTTCAGCGAAATTGCGTTGGGCACCATGACGAAGCTGAATAGCGACGAACGCCATGCAGGTCAGTGACGGTTGAGCAGTGCTCCTGCTTGTGACAACGGACCACGCTGTTGAGCCCAGCAAGACGCCGTGAGGACCATGTGCAGATACGTAGTTTCGTGCTGTGTGTGTACAGTAACAACTTGCATGTGCGTATTAAAACACCTTTTCTGTTCCGCTTGGTACACTCTCCACCAGCATTGCATGTAATCTCAACGTAACAGCAACTGCGTTCAACTGTCACTAGCACCGTGCTCAAAGTCACCACGGTCGCAGAATGCTGGCGCCGGTGAGTTTCATGCGAAACACGGACACAGTGGCAGGACGCTGCGTCGGCCGCGTGGCCAACCGTAGAAGGCGCACGACCGATCGTGTTGTCTGTACTGTTGCTGAATTAATGACGTGAAAGCACTCGCCGTTGTCAGTGCATCTAGCGCGCGTTCTCTCGTAGTTGCTTCGTTGTCGGCGAGCTGTTACTCCCTGTGGTTACTCGGACGAAGCGATTTCGCTGAAGGTGTCCCGCTGGCTCAGAGTTATGAGCCCAGTTCCATTAGTTTCGGATCGTCACGACACACGCGCTTCGCAACCCACGTGCTTTCCAAGCCGGAGAGGGAGTCGCGCCTTCTGCTTCGCATTCATATGTAAACAAGAGAGGAGAATTTGCCTAGTCAATATGGCCGACTTCCGGCTTCATCGCGGCTTCACAACGAGTGACGTCAGGGCCGCTCCTTACCTTTCCTTCCTCCGTGTTTCTTGCGAAGAAGCACGTCACCAAGAGCGCACTTGTGCGTCGTTCCTGCCCGCAGTCTCGCTGTCAGCGGAGTTAGGCCTAAAGCCGACTCCCATACCGCGCCGCACTCGTAGACCGCCGCACACTCGCTCGTAGTAATCTGATCTTGCATCCGGTGCGGCCACTCGTAGTAATCAGATCGTGCCGCCGCTTACAGCTTCGTTGCTTGCGAAGAAGCACGTCGCCACAACTGCGCTAGCGCGTCGTTCCTGCCCGCAGTCGGCGGAGTTAGGGCTAAAGACGACTTCAATGACGCGCGGCGCTCGTAGTAACCTGATCGCGCATCCGCTTACTGCTCGTAACTAAAGCGTAGTTATATCTTAAGTGATTATCAAGCCGTGAACACGTCACGAAGTGGCGATTTTCGAGAGCCATGTCTTCGCGACGCACAAGCAGCAGACGACGATCTCCCGGAGCGAGCATCGGGCCAATGGCGAGGCGAGCTGAGGCAACATGGCGGCCACGGCCAATCAAAAGCCTCAAAACGACCTTCAAACATTTGCTCTTTGCTCGCTTGTTGTTAAAGGGAGGAGCCAGCTGAGGCGGGAAAGTTAAACACGGAGAAATGCTCTTTCCGATGAGCCCAAGAAGCCGGCTCCCGGCCCAAGCATAGCGAAGCTATTATTTTTTTGAAAATCGCCGTTTTCTCGCCATTTCCAGAAAAATTTTTGCTACCTAGGTGGGTGAATTGAATTTTCCGAAGCACTTCTGCGCGGTTTTCAGTGTAGATATTTTGGAACCAGATAGAAAAAGGGTTCCAGAAACTGAAAACTTGAGTTTCAAAAAATTGATTTTTTTGCCATTTTTCGCGATCCCAAAGCCGCGTCCCCCCTTAACAGTCCTCTCACGTTCCTTTGTAGTACTTGTGTCATTTTAATGTTGTGTGGTGCTGTGTGTACAAAGAGTGTTGCCTTAGATTACAGGGCCTTTGGGGGGCCCTGTAATTCGGAGTTTTTCTTTTCTAACGGGCTCTAAAGAGTTGAGCCTCTCCATCGGCATCTGAGTCACCGGAGGAGTGGGACTTGCATCCATCGCCTCTTGTGAGGTGGTGGATGGTGCCTGCTCGGCAGGCACATTCACAGAACTTTTGGACCTAACAGCGCTTGCAGTGGTTCGGGGTCCAGCAGACACGGTAGTCTGCCGGCCCTGTTTGTCAGGTGGCGGAGTAGTACAGGCTGCTCCAGCCGGGGGCGCTGATGGCACGACCGCGGCCACACTCTGTGTGACAATCGCGGGTGCAGAAAGATGTGGCACGGCGCCCCGGCGCGTCACATCGGCGTAGGAGGGATAAGAGGGGTAGTGAAGTGCGAAACGCTTACGTGCCTCTCGGAATGAGATTGAATTTGACCTTCAGTTCTACTATTTGTTTTTCTTTTTTAAATATCTTATAAAAATGCACCAGAGGCATTGTCTGGATGCATCCCATCCTTATGCTTCTGTCAATTTATTTGAGGTTACACTCTGACAACAGCCCTTCTCCCTAGCCCTCAGGGTTGTGCTGCTGAATATCGTGATGTCCACCCGCTCAAGAATCGCAGAAAATGCATTGACATTGCCCGTGTTGAAGCACAGCACAGCTTCTGCAACAGCAGCTTGCACAATAAAAAGAGAAGCGTGCTGCTCCTCCAATACCAAACTCCAAATCACGGATTGGAGGCTTTCGTGTGAATTCCAAGTCTTGCCTTGCTGGCACCTTGCCTCGCTGCTGCACCACCAGACTCTGAAAAGCGCTCAATTTTATGTGCTGTTGCAGACACCGACGAAAGACCCTGAAGTGTTGTGGTGGTCTCGCGGGAGCGCGCGAGCTTCACTGGCGTTGATCACATCAGCGTCTACCCGCACACGGCTGGAGTCAACATCGCACGCGCTGTGCAGGGAAGCTCGTGCGTACGCACACTTCACCGTTGCCAATAGCATCAGCGCGTTCATAATCCACAGAAAGTCCACCATCCGGTGAAGCCGTCTCGCACACTCCTCCTTGATAACATCTTCAGTACACGGGCGGCCAGCGTTTATGCCACGCATGCACGAGGAACCGTCTTCGGTTACGACAGCATTATCAAAAAACGTCGGAACTTCTCCCGTGACACAGTAGCAGGAAAGAGAAGGAAGCGGATGCAAAGCGGCGACGGCGACAACAAAGTTCTGCACCACAGACTAGAGCTAAGGAAGCAAAGGCTAAGCGGGAAAAACGCCAAGCTGATGCGCAGTTGAGACAACTTGAAGCGGATGCAAGTCGGAAATACCGACAAGAAAATACCGACAAGAAAATGAAGCTGTGATTATGAAGTCAAAACGTAACCCGAAACTCGGAACCTCATATCAGCTATAAAGAAGAATCACCGCTTTGTCACAATTGGTCTCAGCACTATCTCTTTGAATAAAAGAAATATATAAGTACCACAATCAGTCTCAGTACTGTCTCAATCTTAATCACAATAATCAACTCCGAAAGCTTTGCCCCATAATTGTCTTCAAGCAGCTTGAAATGCAGTGATTTTTTTTTTTGCACCGCTGGGCATAGCAAGATGCACAAGCACGTTAGGGATACGAGTCACACGACACCTTTGCAAGAGCGATACCCTTTCAAAATGGCGGCAGACACTGCCAGCGAGTTTTCCTGGCCAATCGTGAAGCGCCATTCTGGTCACGTGCGTCATGCAACCAAATCAAGCGCTGCACGTGATATTGACGTCGCTTTTCTTGCTTTTACGAGGGGCACATAGTTGTCTACTGAAAAAAAAAAAAAACTAGAAACGCGACCTTTTCAACAAGACTAAAATGGTGCTGATGGAGCGCGTAATTCGTGTGCCATCAGCAGTTGAAGTGCGCCTAGTTTACACTTCAATTTAGAGGTCTGCTTGCACGAAGTTGCTCTATTTATGGGTTATGCCTTGAGAAATAAGTGGAATTTTGAAGCCATACTTTCCTGATAGATGCAGAGGGGCATCGGGAATGCGAAAATGACGAGAGAAAAAATGCAATTTTTGGACCGGTTTCCGACTTCTAAGTGCTGCACTTAAGGGGGGACATGGGTCTGTGAGATATCTCATCTCACAGACCCATGTCCGCTGTGCCGCTCGCTGCTCAAGCACATACTCGCCGAGCAGTTCTTCAATTTGCGGAAACTAACCCTCCCGTGGTCCACTGAAGCCTTTGCGTGAAGCTTTGCTGTCAACAATCTGATGCTTTTGTTTCCGCCAGTCCCGCACGCACGATGCGGCCCGATTTCTGTCCGTTTCGGCACACGCGATGACTTTTCTTCAAAAAGCGGCATCGTGGTGCACTCAAGTTTTTAAAGTCGGCCTTTCCATGCCGTCGATGCTAATGCACTACAAGATGACGAACTCCTCAGCACACGTACGAATTGCCGCACATGGGAAACACATAGGCAGAAATGGCCGCGCGCCATGCTGACGCACGTAGGGGGCGGCCATTTTAGAAATGCTGATGGCAATAAAATGAACGTATTCATTTTTTTTTTCGTACTCGATTCTAACGCGCATGCGATTTATGAACTCGCTTAACCGGAAAAAAGGCGCGCGTTTGATTCGAGTAATTACGGTATTTGGTTTCTGCAAGTATTTTTTTTGGTTTCTGCAAGTATTTTTTTTATCTCTATGCAAATTTTTACACACCAGGAAGTCGTAATTTTCTTGTCATGTCATTTTAATTGTCCAGATTCTTAAGGCTGTTAACATGCAGGACCTGCAATAAAATGGGGAACCGACTTTGAGGCATCTTTATAATTGGCCCCCGCCTGTGTTAGAAGCTCTGCTACAAATTTATGAGCCCCTTTATGAGGATTGTAAAACATGTGCACCTTGATGGTTGCTTTTTGAGGGAGCTGTGTTTCTTCAGTTTTTTCCATTTTTCTCAAAAAAGTAAATTTACGACTGTTCAATTTTGAGGCCTCAATATCTCTGCAGCTAGGACAGGTACAACAATAATTCTTTTTGCAATGGAAACCTGTATGTCTGTAGAATACAAGTATGGTAGCAGAATTTAGAGCACAAGCCTTTTTAATTAGTTACTCATCAAAATAGTAATACAATTCCAACTGCTTCTGAAAGTGGATAGTTCATTTCGCTGTAAAATAAGCAAGAAAGGCCTAAAAACAACAACAAAAAACCTCTTGCATACTTTCACTCTATAGTCATTAGTCTATGCTGGCATATCTTAAATATCCCTTTTAATGAAGCACTTTTTTTTCTATGGCGGCCTTAAACAATAGGGGGTGAATTTAAGTTATCTCATGAACAAGATGAGTTACAGAAAAACTAATAAAATATTTGAAATCAGCAGGAAAAACTGCATAATCCTGTGCAGTTTGATTAAGATCACTGAACAAATAAACAAAAAAAAAACGCAATTTTTTCTCGAAAAAGTCGGTTTTGTGTTTTCTTGCGTTTTGTATTCCTCCAAGCCTTCTCCTAATATATCAAAAATCAAAGCTGAGAATCATCTAGAAATTATTGAAAAATACAATTAAAGCACTCGCGGTGGCTCGTGAAAGTGCGAAGTTACCCGATTTTCACGCACGCAGCACTTCGCGCTACGGCATCGCCCACTCTTGAAATTTCGCCGGCATGTAGGCCTAACCCTCTTCTCCCAGAGCCCACTTCGGCAAAGCGGCATTCACGCTAAAAATACAACAAAAAAATCGTTTTCCCACTGCATTCTAGCGTGGCGATGTCTTCGAAGTCACGTGGTATGATCGGAGCCTTGCCATTGGTTGCAAGCATTCCTTTCGAGATAGCTTTGCTGACATTCTCTGTGAATTTCATTCAGATTGCTTGAAGAGTATAGTATTAAAAAAAAATGTTTTTGAACTTTCGCACCGCTTTTTCTCAGTTCCTCAGTTTTCAGCGTTTTTAGAGCTTGTGCACTATAATTTGTACGATTTATATAGATGGATTGCAATGAAACTTGGCGTGCTTTATGTTTAACATCTCCTGAATTCAAATAAACAACTTTCAGAGGTCTCCAAAAGCATATTCAGCTGGATAATATCAGAAGCTTGTTCCTTGAGTATGGTAAAACTCAAATTCAGCATTAGAATTTTTTTTCTAGGCCAGCACACAAATGTTACACAATTTCTTTGCTTTATTGAATTGTGCAATTCATTAGGAGCAACATTGGCTATTTTTTAAAGCTTCCTTGTGCTTACTATTGTTGCCTAAGCTTGCACAAAAATGCATTCTTTTTACAAATGCATGGTCTGCACAAAATTAACTAAATGAGCCATGCAAAAAATAAAAGCAGATTTAAAAAGAGGAGCTCGAACTCTATAACTGGTGAAAGTTTCATTGAGCTGTCACAAATATCTGAAGAAAAAGTTTTTTGAGGAGTATCTTCCCTCGAAAAGGGGCACAACATTGTTTTTTGTGCACATGTAGCTACATTGTGCAAAAATAATTGCAGCTCTAGCTGTCCTAGGTCCACTTTTACAGAACAAGCAAGCAAGGAAAGTGTTTCGGGAAAGTCTACCTGTGTTTCAAGAAAAATACTGCTAAAAATTTATTTCGCCATTTCGAGAAAAAAAGTCAAGGCACACACACATTTAGTGAGTTAATATCCCGGGCATGTAATCGGTCTGATTGTTTGCATGAGCGTGTCATTTCTCCAAGTCCTGCTGCAAGTTGTCACTGTGCTCGTCTGCCCACAAGGCCGGTTATCTGTCAGGTGATTGTACTGACGCCGATGTGCGACGAATCCGCCGAACGACACGGCGACGTTTTCCTTCTTGTCCAGAATGAGTTACACGTAAATGTCGTGAACCGAATTTGTGCACTCGCTCTTAATTTCGAGGCTACAAGAGTGCCGATCACGTTAGTTTTCTTTTCACGTAAGACTGCCGCATTTTCGAGTGGAGACTGCGACATCGTTGCGAACACGTCGTTAAAAGCAGTCTACCTGTTGCCAGTAGCCTCCATTGCGCGACGGCAAGCACGTTCACCGCAAACAGATTCATTTTCTGTTGTTCATCGACGCGCGGCGTACTCCATTCTGACGACCCGTCACGCAGTTCACACACAAGTGAGGTCGTTTGGTCAGGCTTGGGGAACAGCAGCATCAGCGCATTTAGCGATAAGACTGCACTTCCATTCCCGTCGTTGTAAAGATTGATATTTCTAGTACCTTCACTTCTGCTTTTCACTTGCCGTCGTCTAGCTGATGAAGCTGCAAAACACGGCCGCTTTCAGTGCTGTTGTCAGCAACCGACAGGCTTGTACGTGAGCTAGGCCTACACCGGTGACTCGGCGACCGTAATTGACCACCGCGAGTTTGCCATCCTTGTTATACATTGTTCAATGTTCATTATACATTGTCTATATACATTGGTTCAATGGCACAAAATTGCACTTACAACAAACATCTCCGAGCGCCGCTGATCGGTTAGAGCGAACGGAGTAAGCGGTCTGCCGACTTCCCAGGAAACCAATTTCGACCACAGATCAGGCATCGGCGAGGTGCCCATACATTCTTATTGTTGAACGCCGACCCTGCCTCCCCGCCCCTCTAGTTGCCGCTCTCCCCGACCGCTTTTGTTACGCACCCCTCCGTCCTTTGTCCCCCCCGCTACTCTGAGCATTTCACATTGCCAGACGAGGCCCGTGTTTTCACACTGCCACCGATCTTTCGAAGACCGGGCGGCCATCTACCCTGTTTTTGATCGCTGGTACTGTCGACGTCGCTGGCCTGGAGTGACCAGACTATTTGCCTAATCGTTGCCCACCGACTGTTTCCGATAGTCTGCATCTAGTGCACGCACGTACGCTACCCCACCGACTCTAATAATTTGCGATTAATTTTATGTTTAGGACTTGTTCTGGCTCACTTAGCACTCAACTCAGCATGCCTTCCATGCGCATGCGGAAGCGCAAAAACGGCTGTTAATTTGCGCGGAACGAATGGCGAAATATCGAAGTTAGTGAGGCCACACAAACCCGCCGGCGTAACAAAACGATTTTTGACCACGGCCGCCGATTTTTCGAACACCGCCGCGCGCACAGATTCAGGCGGCCATGCACTCTTTCCAAGTCTTTCTACGTGCGAGTTTCGCGGACCTTTCAAGCAAGCTATCCAACCTGCCTCCTTCCCATGTGTTTTAATTTTTAAGGTCGTCCTCCCGCCACACCCTCCACTTTCTTTATAGCAACTCCTTGCCCTTCTCTCGCATGTCTGCTCTCCCCTCTTGATCACAACCCCTTCGCCCGTCTCCACTGCTCCGCGACGCCCGCCACGCTGGCTCGAATTAGTTTTATTTTCTGACTGGAAATGGGCCCACAGCTGTTCCACCTGTTCTGGCATGTGTGTCACGTGTGCACGTCTTGCTCGCTCTCGGTGTGCGTGTGTGATCAGGATGGCAGACGAGAGGACTAGCACGCTTTTTTTTTTGTGCCACTCAACAAAACGTCGAAAGTGTGACTGCTTGGGTTGAGCATAGTCCGCGCGTTAGGCCCCCCGTTGCGGAGCGTTTGCTGATAGCTGTTGATTACCTAGCAGCCAACTTGCCGCTTCTGGCGTCCCAGTATGCAGCTGTGGAGATGGTGAACATTTTGTGGGCGGTGGTGACGGTTACATGCACGCAAAACTTTTCGCGAGGCCAACTTCGTCGACGTCGGGCCCGAAGCCGAATCTGAAGCTTCCGAACAGGACCACTGCGGCGGCAATTTGTGGCAGCACGTCGTTGGCTCCGGCCTGGGAGAGTAGGTGGGACATCTGTTGCGATGGTTTAATTACGGCTGATGGCGATGCCGACACTGCGGAACTGTGCATGGATTAGGGCATTGCGAATGAAGTGCGTGGCGAGAACGATTTGGAGGAATCGGATTGCGAGAACGACGAAACTTTGGAGTCAGTGCCTCATGCAGCTTATGCCACGGGCCACGGCGAACGCAGCTTATGCCACGGGCCACGGCGAACGAGCGCCCTGCCGTTTTAAATGAACTTGAGACCACCTTTATCACTTCTGCTATTCGAAACACGTGCATTACGGACTTTTTGGGGCATAAAAAGTTTGTGTTTTCAGGCACAACTTTTTTAAAAGCTGTGTTTCTTTTACTACGAACTTCAAGATGCAGCGAACGGATGCCGCATCACGCTCAGGTTTGTTATAAGCGGGCTCGACTGTATTTGCGCTCACATTCATCTCATGGGGGTGTTACAAATTGATTTTGCACTAGAAATAATGTCGCGAGAAACTATAAATTTCTCAGATAAGTGCAGAAGTAGGTAACAATTTCTAAAATGTCAGCTTCCAAAACTCGATTTTTTTCGATTTTCGGCATTCTAAGACCCGTGTCCCCCCCCCCCCCCCCCTTGATTGAGCCCATTTTTTGTGCCTTTTCTCTACAAAGATTCTATAGTTTTTCTTGGCGATATGAACTGCTGTTGGGGCTGAAACATCGATCTAAGATGCAAACAACTTGGACAAAATATGGGCGAGTCCTGTATTTACCAGGAATACTACAATAGTTTTTTTTTCACGATTTTTTAACTTTCTAAGATCAGTGTTCCCCCCAAAAGAAGAGGGGACGAGCGAGAGCCACTCACATGCTCCCACAGGACATCGCAGAAGAGGTAGAACTGCGCACTGTTCGCTGCATACGGCAGCAGCAGGCGCAGCGCAGCCTCCGCCACCTCCGGCAACGTGTAGTCCTGTATCATTTGCAGCCGGCACCAGAGCCCCATGAGTTCACGGGTGCAGCAGAACGGCGAGTTCAGCAGCATGTCCCGAACCAGAAACACATGGGCGAGGGCTTCGGCCACGTCGGCACGCTCGGGATCGTTGGGCCGCTGCGTCAGACCCCTCACCAGCTGTACCCCTTCGTGACAAGAAAACCTCAACGTCTGCGAAGGAGAACGGGAAATGGACGAGTAAGACCACTGAGAAAACGCAAAACGAACATAATGGGAAAAAACAGTTGCGCGATCATCATTGCAGCGTAACACAGGTTAGTACGGTTCATGGTTAGTACGGTAATGCGTCGAGAATTACGCATTAAACATAAACAGCGTGATGCAAGATTGCTTCGGCCGTGTGTCCAGCCCAGTCTTATAAAAAAACTCACGGGTCCCTTAACCCCTTCAGGTGCTTTGTGTACATTTGTACACATCAACTTTGCAGGCACGTCACACACTGCGCGTTTTCTTTTTTTTTTAAGTGGCTTGAAATGCTGCGTGCATATTCGTGGAGGTCTACCGAGTAGACAAGTAACACTCGTTTAGCTTTATTGACCTGCGTATTGCTCAAGAGGATCACTTTGCCAAATACACCATTACATTTGATAATCATACGATGTGCCACGTTCCAGGATCTGTTTCAAGAAGGTTTTCCCTTTTTATTTTCTTTGATAAAAATGAGTGCAAGCACGAAACATACTGCTAGTGCGTTTCGAGCCTAATATTTGTTTCTTTTTAAACAAAGATTGAAGCTTACTGATTACAAGATACTAATTAGTATTGTAATTACACAATAATTAACACTAATAATGAAAATCGAGCAACGCACCACATTCTTTCATTTTACTGTACCCCTGAGCTCCTTGGAATCATGCCATGAGAAATTGATGCATTTCGAGAGAGTGCACACAACTTGCCCCTAAAGTAAGATTACAAGAATAAGATGACTTGAATGCAAAACGCATCTTCTTTTTCCTTTCCGAACGCTTTCTGCACTAAATGTGGTTTTGCACTGCTTCCAGAATCGGAACATTGCAAGCTTTCTGCAGCTCGCATAATTTCACACTGCCTAAGTCATCAGTCCACCTCTGAACAAGCGACAATGCATATCCACCTCTGAACAAGCGACAATGCATATCCACCTCTGAACAAGCGACAATGTCATATGCAATGTCATCATACGGTGCCACGTTATATGTCGCAATGACATCACTAATATTGGCGACCGTTGGCAACATGTGACGATGTGCAATACGGTGGGCTGCAGCTGCAGCGTCACCCTCACCTCGGCGCAAAACTCCTGGTACCTCCGCTGTCGGTAGAGGACGCAGAGCAGATGCTCGAGAAAGCCCTGCCCACGGAGGCCCACCCTCACCACTTCTAGGCCCACATCGCGCCGCTCTTCATTGCGCTCCTCCTGCTCCTGCCGTGCAAATGTGGACAGCTGTTCGCGGCAGATTCGCTCCACTACGGCATCCTGCCGCCAGAACCGCAAGCACTCCAGACGGCAGAGCAGGTCATCCGCGTCGCATGCTTTCAGACCTGATAAATGAAGCAGATATCCGACCTATATTTTCTTATCTGAATAAATTTCTGAAATATTCAGTATCGCATGAAAAATCGATTCGTCAAAACTTTTCTACAATTTCATTCTTCAATATCCTGCAAAAATTTATATGGGAATATAATGAAACAATCAACAGTCTCAACTAAACAGTTGGTGGTATTTTAGCTCTACATATTATAAAGTTTACTGCCACACCCAATATTAATATGGTGGTTGGAAACACCACCAAAAATTATTATAATTTACCACCATTATTGTGTGTATGATCTAATAGCTTTCCAGTGCAAAAAAATCATCGAAATCTAACATTTGGGCAACTGCCAGGCACACGAGATCACAAAGCCAATTTAAAGAGCATAATATCAAAAATGGGAACTCATCGGAAGCCATTACCGTATTTACTCGCGTACGATTGCACACGCATAATCAACGCACCCCCAACTTCAGTCGCCAAAATTTGAATTCTTCCCCCCCCCCCCCTCCCACCGTCGCGTATTAAACGCACCCCCTACATTCATCCGTAACAGTCCCTTTCGACGACACATCGCGCCTCCTTGCCCATTGGATCTCTTCATTTTTATTTCTTAAGCCGATCCCCCTGGACCACTTCGGCTCGCTCCCTCCCCCTTCCCCTTTTGCCCAATCCTGCGCACCGTATTGTTTTTCGATTCGTGCATAGCACGTTCCCAGTTTTTTAAAAATCATTTTTTAAAAATTTAAAAGCAGCGGGGTTCGTGAACGGTGTGAGTATTGAGACACCGCAGCTGATAAGCACACAGCGAGCAAAGGTCATGTAGCTGCCCGCGCCAGCTGACGGTCACTTCCCGAAATACGAAACTTTAGGACCAAACCACATGCACACAATTTTCCATAAACTACTTTACAAAGGCAGTTTATGCCTGCGGTTTTTTCAGATCATTCCGTGGTCCAGTTATTTTTTTGGATGGTTCCGAGGAAGTCAATTCTCAGTTCGACCCCACACTTGGAAGGTTTAGAAGGAGCCGCTGCACCAGACGTCGCTTTTATCCGACCTTAAAGGCATTGATGATGCCTTAGGTAAGGGGCTGCAATCTTGCTGCAGTGATCAGTGGTTAGCAAAAACTCGATACTTGCCCTTTTTCAAGTGGCTAACGATGTGGTGCGCAGAACTGTCTACAAGAAGACAAACATTTCGACTGGACTTCTCCAGTTCTGCATCCCATGCGCGGATCTATTCAGAAAAATGGTCCTGCGTCATTAAGGCTTTCTTGGTGAACGTGAATCGAATCGGGAGGCTCTTTGTGTTCTTTAAGCAGCGTGGCGACTTGATCTTGTTGATAACAAAGAGCCACAGCTTGCAATAACCATCCATATTCTCCGCGAGCAAAATTACGCGCACTTTACTCATCTTACCCTCATGACAGCTCTTGAGAAGTCCCTTTTGCGAGGCCTCAAAATCCTGTTGGTACTTTTTTAGCTATCCTTTAAGACGTCTAGTTCAACCTCCTGTCAATGTAATAAAAGGCAAAAAGAAACTTGAAGGAAGAGGAGCATGCGTATCAGCATAGACCTTTGCATTTTTTTATCTGGCACCTGCCTCTTACTTCTGTGGGAGCGGCAGTTGATCAGCATTAGTAAAACATCTACCTTCGGGCAGCGGTAGTGAAGGGGTGTACTCCAGGAGCCTCCGCATGAGCGGGTCGCCGACTTGACCAAACCCCGTCTTTTCCAGGAGTTCACAGACTGTCAGAAACGGCGCTGAGATCTTTGAAAGCTGCAACTTGCATTTGGAGATGGTGAGGAGCAGCTCGGTTCTCAATGCCACTGAAGTCCTTAGGAAGAAAGGCCCGTTTAAGTAACGCAACGTTTCTCTGAAAAAGAAAAAAAGGTAATGTTTCAAGCTCTCACGTAACAAGCAGCAAGAAGCATTAAACACTGTATTTACACAACGGACATGATCACGAACGAATCAATTGCATGATGTGTGATGCAATTCAGATTTCCACGAAGCCAGTATTCACAGACTGGGGAAAATTCACAAGAATTTCGGCATTTCTCCTTGAGGACAGCAACTGATTTGGGCCTCCGTCATTTCCTGAATTGCTCCGCGCACACCCACGGACCGCGAGAATGGGTGGCGCATGGTGGCGTAGTATGTAATTTATGGATTTGGTCAGTCGGGTGAATATTACTAAACAAGCATCACGAAGACCAGAAAGGCACACAAAAATTTCAGAGCCTTTCCCCTGCCGCCAGGAAATTTGAAGGAAAGTGCAGATTGTTATGTCCTCACCTGACCCAACGTGGTCAGTGGTGGACTTAGCCTCTCTAAACCCGCGCTGGTATGGGTCGAACAGATTACTTGTCTCAAGGAAGTTTATGAGTCGCCTGTTTATCATCTTTTCAAAAACCTTGCAAAGTTAAACAGTTAACGCTATTGGCCTTTAGCTGGAACCTGACGATGGGTCCTCGCCCTTTTTTAGAATTGGGATAATGGTAGCTTTTTTTTGTTTTTTTTCTATCCCTCCCAATGTTTTCTTTACCCCACGCTGGGAATCCACGTGTTTAGCAGTGCAACACTTTAGTTCCTGCAGGCAACAACAACACTCACGAGTTAATGCCCAGGCAAAAATGAACCGGTGAAATGCATAATAAAAAGTCACCTCTATAAAAGGTCAGAATTGCCATGTCTGAAATGGCTGATAACCGGTAATTGTTGAACAACGTCCTACACATATACGCACGTGACTCGCACAACTATAAGGGCCACACTTATAAAAAATGCGCCGGCAACCAGTTTTTCGCGTAAATGCTGCCACCGCCACTACCAAAATATGCAACTGATAACAAGCTTTGCTTGAAAAAGCACAGCACCAGGTCAATTAGTTCTTAAGTTGTGGTGATTAATTAGTCAAAACAATATGACAAGCACGCCACAGTGTCCCCAGTACGGATTAACCTTGACCATCTGAGGTTCATAGATGTGTGCCCCAATATAAGTACATGGGCTGCTGCTTGATTTTGTACCCTTTGAAATGCAGCCATGCTGCACTCACATTGTGACCACAGTGCAGCCACGTTTGCACCTGCAGTCATGCAACTTTTTCGTCGCTCATAGCATCGCTCGTCCCTGTCGCGTGCATTTTCGCGCTCATGAGGTTTGCTCTTAAAAGTCTGTAAACAAGAGAGTGAGCCAAAACAATTGCTTTTCAAGAAAAGTAGCTATAAGAGACCAGTTGCTTTGAGACTAAAGGCCCCTTCACAACTGTTACTAGCACCCTTCATGCAAAAAAAATTAGTAGCAAATGGCCACTCATATGAAAAAGTGGCTATTTTGGCTCGGTCTCTTAATGCTAAATTTTTCAGTAAAGCAACTGCAGTCATACACACCAAAACTAATCTGACACAAAAGAACTAGGCCCAATTTATTTTGCAGTGCAATAGCAATGCAACCAGACGTGAATTCCGCATAGCAATAGGTATAAGTCTGTCACCTTGAGCCACTTTTCAGTCGCAAGTCACAAACAGTCGCACGGCCTGTGCTAGTCACAGGTGTGAACGAGCCTTAACTTACGTCACGTAACCAGTGCGAGTCAGAAGTGTGTATATAATGCAAATTATATATATATATATATATATATATATATATATATATATATATATATATAGCCCTACAATTTGTCCTCAACCAAAGTGGATGGACCATGAAAAGAAGAAACACTTGCGATCAAAACAACACAATTCAGGAATCACTCACACTGACAAGACCCGAGCAGCATCCTGGAAGGGCAGAGTCCGGTGCCATGCGCTCAGTGACACCCAACAAGATGCCAACGACGCGGCTCGTCGGTTGGGGTTAGCCAATACCAGGCCGTCTCGGTCCTCGACATTTATGAAAAACTGTTGAAGAGCAGCGAGTTGTGGTCCACATTCCGGCTGCTCCCACTGCCTCTGTTTTGAAAAAGAGGTTAAAATGGCCCAATAAGCTCAAATGGAAGGAGAAAAATACTAGTGTGGGCTTGTTCATACTTCTTGACTGAGTTACTGGCTATAGTGCTCGTTCTTTTATCATACTGTAACAAACATGTCTTAAATAAGATAGGCTAGATTAAGGGGAAAAAGATCAGCTCTAGCACTATCAGAAAAATAAGGGCGAGCAAAGCTTTGTATGCCTTATGCCGTTTCACAGTATATATGCCGTTTCACAGTATATAAAATGCACTTTTGCAGCTGCCTCGGCTGCTGACTTGAAGGACATGGATTCGACATGAACCATGGTGGTCGCATTTTAACTGAGGCAAAAAGCTATAAGTTCATCTACTATGCAATATCAGTTTTGTGTTAAAGAACACCAGATTAGGCTGAAATTTCTGAGCCTTTTCAGACCTCCCAGCTCATCTTATAATTATTTCATGGTGTTGGCACGCCAAACCCCAACTATTATCTTTACTACAATGGCTACCTTAGGGCTGTGTCATTTACTGCAATATCGTAACTAGAGACCGGATTTCAGGCAAACCTGATTTGGTCCTTGTGCTCCTATCACTTTGTGAGCATGAGCTGGAAATATAAAAGGGTTTTTCTAGTGTTTTTACAGGGCCTATAAACAGCTGTTACGGTGCTAGTGCCTACAAATGCTATTTTTTTTTAACCAGCGCCCATACGAACACTGTTCAGCCTAAAATTTAAATAATTGTTGGGGTTTCAGCATCCTAAAACCACAATATGGTTACAAGGAATGCCATCATGTAGGGTGCCAGAAATTTCGATCAACTGGGATTTTTTAACATGAACCTAAAATCCAGTACACAAACCTCAAGCATTTTCACCTGCATCGAAAATGAGCCAAAAGTTTCGCTTCCAGATGCAATTTCGAGACCCTTAATGTTACCGGGAAACACTGTTTGGAAATCTATGGCGTTAAACCTAGTCCAGAAGTTCAACCAACTGCCGGATAACAGCCGCTAAGCAGTAAAGACGGACGTACCAGCCAGCATACATTGCTGCGCTGAAATTGTGAAAGCGATTGGTGAAGGCTAAATTGCGGACGTTCGCCAGGAACAAGTTACGAAAAAAGGAAGAAAGCAACATGTGACTTGCCCGAGGCTTTTGGTTCAGTGAAACTAGATGCCAATATCTGGTTAACCTTTCGGCCTACCCTTTTCTCTCTATTTCTCTTAAAGTGTTCTAAGCTGCCACGGGAGAAATTGGCTTTATGCAATTCAACCCAGCCTACAGGTGGCTTTCAGCTCTCTTCTGGTCCTTTAGCAGTTATCTGCTCTTTCTCTGCCCTTCTCGGCCATGCCAAAACAGTCCTGTAGGAGTGTGTCATTCAACAGTGGCCACCTCACAAGCCACGCTACAAAATACATAAAGATGTCACATTCTGTGAGCCATGCTGTGGAGACAATTGAACAGTTATGTTCAACTGCCGGCACATTTGGGTAATCATAAATAACAAAATTTGTTAATTTTCCTATTGCAGATAAAAGTTGTGCACGTTCTCATTGTAGGTTATTCGTATTTATGTAAAAATTTATTGTGCATATGTTCACAATAATGGGTGCCCATCAATTGTGCCTAGAAGGCACTTTCTTACTGCCGAAAAATCTGGCATCTTAACCATAGTAGCCTGTGTCAAATTAGTATATACTTTTTCTTTACACTAACAGCTAAAACATGACTGCACCACTTTTGCACAAGTTCAACTTACACCTGACATATTCAGATTGAATGTACTTCATGATGCTCTGTCAGTTTTGGATATGAATGACAAAAATGTGCAATGTAATGTAACGTATAACGTAAATGTATACATGCAGATCACAGCTTTCGGATTTGGACATGCAAGTCACTGCCTGGCTCATGTGTTGAATTGGCCTCAAAATGGAGCCGCATACAGTCAGTCAAAATTTCAATTAAAATGAAACTGCACTCGTTTTTAAATTACGAGTGTGGAAGTTTGAATTGAAATTAGAAAGTACGAAAGCGAGCACCGAAACCATTTGGCTCTAACACGCTAGCGGGGCACTGCATAGCCTTATATAAAATAGTATAGTAGGGGGAAGCAACGGGAAAGAAGGGTGAGGAGTAGGGGAAGGAGTAGAGCAAATGAATATACAGAGAAAAATTAAAAAAGAGCAAGAGAGGAAAAAAGAAGAAAAAAAGAAGAGATGAAAGAACGACACTTGAAAATTTCAAACACTAAAGAGCGAAATACAGCATAAACAATGCAGAGAACAACAGAACTGTAAACATCTTGAGATGTTCAAAATAACCTTTCACATTAAGCCTGTAAAAATAAATGTGGCAGCAGATTTAGAAAGACAATGTGGTCTGGTTGACTTTCGGACAGTGTATAGATGTTGCTCCGGAGTTCACATCAAGTATGTGGTGGCTCTTTTTAACACCATTAAGTGACACTTGGTGGCAACCCAAGAATAAAAAGACCGTGTCTACCTGTAGGTTGCGTTCACAGGCTTTAACATCCCAAATCAACGGAGGCTAGATGTCTGCATTGCAATGACATCACACAGTATTCATTCAGCCTCTGTCAAAATGTGACCGCCACGGCTCAGATTACACTAGCATCTTTTGGGGTCAGTAGTTACTGTGCACATCATGGGCACAGTTACAACTGTGCCACCCCGGTACCTTCTGTTCCACCTATAGTCAGCAGCAGCAACAGCCTGAGACTAGCAATTTAGATACCTCTGCCCAACTTGACAATTTCTATGAATGCACCAGCCAATTAAGTTTGCCCACTCACATATAGTCAAGAAATACTGATTGTTTGAAGTGGTTAAGTTTACCGTAAAAATCTATCTTTGTGTCGCCACTTGTACGAAACATAACGATAGGGCAGATCATGCTGTGTGGCAAACATCAAATGCAGCATCAAACTGAAAATGCTGCGAATGCCCTCGTCATTTTTTGTTTGTTTTATTTTTGTTCTTACGGAATACATCTGTTGGCTGCAACACACTGCTTGTCCTGTGCTTTCTGTTCCTTTGTAGTTTTTCAAGCATTGCATCAATCACGCCTCTATTCCAACTAGCACAACTCTCCATTATATTGCACTGCCGAAGTACCTACTTGCATGTGGCTTCTGAATCCGTGCCGGACATCTCGAATGCTCGTCAAATTTTCGTATTATTCACTTCTACTTCACAGCAAGACACACAGGTGTTTCCTACGATATAGGTGAGTTGTGTATCCTGGATCATGACAACACCCAAATCCAGACAAGTAACAACAACAAACGAAGTGCACCGTGCTTTCGTGGGTGACGCTGGTACTAAATTCTTAGGTTTCCAACAGTCTAGTGTCATTTGAAGAAGGCATGTTTGCTTGCAAAGAGGCTGTCAGACTGAAATGCAGCATCACACAATGCTTGAAACAGACCACTGCCTTAAGTACCAAGCTTGAGCGCGAGTTCTGAATCCTCGTGGAACATTGCGACACACAAACGGGTTGCCTAAAATACGCTGTCACATGCTCCCTCACATACAAGTAAGTTGTGTATCTTGAGTCATGATATCACGTAAGTTCAGCTAGGAGCAAGAAAAATAAAACATTAAACTGACTTGTATTTTGGCATCCCCTTACTATGTCAGCAGGAGAATTTTCACGCTTTCAAAAATGGTGCTAGTGTGCTTTTCACCGAGTAAAACAATAACCAATACTTTTCAAATCACAAAACACGATAAAGCTGCACCAGCACTGTATGGCACAAACTGGGCAAATCTCCTTTTCATTTTTTGTGAAAAAAAATTTCAGCAAATGCCACCACGCTGAGGAGGGTTTAGAAAGACTTGGCAATCGCACGTAAGGTTGTTGTTTGGCGTTAAATTAGAAAATGGTCAACAAAAACTTTGTGTCCGTTTCATGGCCGACCTCCCGTAGTGTGTTTAGCCAAAACTTTGAGGCCCAACCAACTGTTACCAACCACCACGCCTGTTAAGGCAGTACGCGTAATAATATTAGTCAATCAACAACGTGACGCCGAGGTTTGCTGACGAAAGCCCAGCTTCATGTTTTTATTCACAATTGAAACAATAATTGTTGCCCAATAAATAACAAAATGCAAGGCGTAACACACTACGGGTGTACCCTGCAACTGTGGCGGAGAACACGTAATAAAGAAAAAAAGAACAGGTATGGCCACAATGTGGCGAAAAGAAAATCAACTGAGCGCGATCAAGAACTTCATAGGATGCTACAAATACATTTGGCGCGGCGAAGCTCGCGGCAAGCAGGGGATCATCGCAGAGAAGTCCGCAATTATCGAGAATGGTTAGAAGAATAAAAAATATATATATGTCGGCCCGCATCTTTACGATCGCGACCTTTTCAGAAGCCATCGCTTGCTTCCCCAGCGCGCACGCCGCCAGGCAGACATTTCAGAGACGATCAGAAAAACGCGAGCCTTAAAAGACGAACAACGCTGACACGGCCTTATTTCCTGAAGCAACGAATTGTTCGATCCAACGATCGACAACGTTTACCGCGCGGGGAGACCCGTAATTCAGCACCGTCCATTAAAATTTCTGCATGATGGCGATCGCGAAAAACGGAAAGAAAAAATACCGCGCGAAAGCTCGACAGCAACGCCAACAAATTACAAGATGACGGGTACCAGAACGCGGCGTCGAAAACTGCAAAATCGCAGCCACAGATTTAGTGCTGCGTTTAATAATTTATGATATGGGGTCATAAAACAGGCTTTTGCCGCGCCGACTCTGAGCATAGACGCTCGCCATGAGGTAAACAGAAGAGAAAAAACACACAGGATAGAGAGTAAAATAGACGTTACCAGCGAATTAATAAAAGCGCAAGGTTATTTGGAAGCACAAGGAAGCAATAGACGTCCGTTTACTAGTTACTAAGCGCTTATATCGAAGTACGCGGTACTTGTTTCGGCGCCACACGACATTAGCAACATAGCTACCTGGAATACGATTGTCCTACGAACACGGACACCATTTTATGAAAATCGCACTCTAGGCGGAATCGAGCATTTCGAGTGGGCCGTGGGGTAACATTTTGGCGGCGGGTGTACGCGACAAGGAAAGCACGGTTCGCAAAACCAAAAAGTAAATGAAGACTTTGCTGTCAAGGAACATGTCGGCTCGGCTCTCGGGCAAAATCGTCACGCCCAGCTATAGTCGCCTTTTCAAGCAAATTTTGACAATACTGCAGGGTTGCAACCGTGGCATCGTCGGCAGTGGCTGCTCGTGTTTCGAACAATCAAACACAGCGTGAACGAACGTTCGCGATAGAAAGCAGGCGATGCGACCGAACCAGTCGAGGCCGCGTCCAATACCCCTCACAACAGCGCCTGCTGATGATTAAGCCTACTGTTTCAATAACAAATAAATAACTATTTAAACTACACGGGACCATCAAAACTTGCGGCGCGCACGAATGCCCTACCAGGTTCATGGTGCGCCGCAGCCGCGTGAGCCAAAACAGTAAACATACCTCCGGCAGGAGCTCCTTTGCATCCATCGCGATTTCCTGGCATAGCTCCTTCCTTTCCCTCGTCGGAGCGGCAGACTCCGCCGCCATATTAGATCCAGGATTGTCACGAAGCGTCTATCATCTCATTGGCCAGCCGGCGAGATGAAGGGTTCCCATTGGACCCAGATTGTACGATGGCGCATTCTCATTGGATCAAAAAAAAGTATCATATCCGGAATGCATAGTATTCAGCGGCGAAAAAACGGCGAGGTGACCTACGAGACACTCACTGAATACTTCCAAATTACCTCGCAAGGCGATTACGCGTACAGCAGAGCACGCTGCATGCGCGCACTAGGCATTCTCGCGCTTCCGCGCCAACGGGGGAGCACCACTGAGCGGCTGCAGGCTGTCACGAAACAACTTAAAACATACTGCTCTAAACGCGACCCCATCCCACGTCCTGCACCTCTGAAGTTCACGGCACCACAGCCCCCTAACGGTCAAATATTCGATGATGACTGCACTGCACTCGGGATGACGGAACACAAACAAGAAATGCGAAATGTCTCCTTTAGCTTTCTCGGCGCGAGTGGCGCCCTGATGCTAAACCTAGCCAACTAAAGCTGCGATTACGTCGACAGAGACCTCTGGGTGCTTCCAGCGACCGTGGGAAAAAACGAGTTCGCTTCCTCTGCGGGGATCTATAGTGCGTGAGACGCACGGCGCACATATGAGAATATTTTGTCGTTTCTGACCAAATATCTCGAACGTTTTCAGTTACCCCTAGCGTGTGATCCGTGGTGGATAGGCTATAAGTGTCGGGTTTGGGTTTTGCCGTGTGGCTGCGCTGCCAGTGTGCGGCGGAGGTTGTGGGGGCCGGGGTGCGCGCGCGCGAAGTTTCAAAATGGGCTACTGGGGAAGTGGGAGAGAAGCGCGCACAGAGCGAGCGCTCCCGGGCATCCCAGCTGAAGACCGGCTGTGCAGCATCCCTCGGAGGGGATCCGATCCTCCCATTTGCGCGACCACAGCACCGGAGAGGAGCGGCGCAAAGGGGGGGTTCCGGAGGTTGGGGGGGGGGGGGGCGGACGAGCGGCTCGCTGCCGCGATGATCGTGCGCTGGCTCTGACGCGTCCAGCCACCGCTGGGAGGCGATAAGCGCAGAGTGCGCGCGAAAAGCGCGCGCGCGCTCAGCAGACCTGCGTGTTGTGGCGTTGCTAGCGTAGCCCAGCGCCGGCCTCTCTTGTCAGGGGTCTCCCTTCAAGAGCGGCGGTGCCGGTAGTAGCGGTTCCGCGCTCGCCCCAAACGTGACGGCGGCTTGCCTCCCTCCAGAGGGGTCGGTGCGCCCCCGAGCTACGCACGGCGGCTTGTGCGTGCGCAACAGATCGCCGCCAAGCTTGGCTCCCTACCGGCGCGCTTTCGCCGGCGCCCACGTGTTTGGGTGTCGCGTGCCAGCAGCTGACTCGCGTGTCGTCGCCCCCTCTTCCTCCTCACCGCGACACGGCGCGCGCTTGTCCGTTTTGTCGCGGCGCGCGCCGTTTTGACGCTGCCCACTCCTCCTCTTTCAGCGACACTTTCCTTCCTCGTTGCCAGCGCTTCCTCGTTTCGAGCGACCACGCCGTTTTCGCAGCCAATTCGCGCCGCGATCGCCTACTCGCACCGATGGCACGGCTTTCCTGGTTGACGGTAGTTATAGCGCAAGAACAGAACGACGACAAAGGGTCGAGGAGACGAGCGCTTGTCTCCTTGTCCCTTCGTCGTCGTTCTGTTCTCGCGCTACAACTACCGTAATGTCATACCAACTACCCCAAACCGCCACACTAAGTTTTCTGGTTGCATGCGCACGAGAACATGCACACTCGCTGTAGTTTTAGAAGACCACAATAGGTGGCGCTATGCTCTGCGACCCTTTGATGGCTGATAAAGACATTAGGTCCGAAGTCTAAGCAGGCTTCGAGAGAGGCAGTGAGCACAATAATAATCGATGGTGAAGTTCCCGATGGATGGAAACTTAGCAGGATGAGCATGATCTATAAAGGAAAGGGGGACAAAGCTGACATAAACAACTACCGTCCTATAACAGTGACATCAGTGGTCTACAGGCTGGCGATGCAGATTATAAAGGAAAGACTGCAGGCGTGGATAGAGGATGAGGGGGTGCTGGGGGAACTGCAGAATGGGTTTCGGAAGCACAGGAGGTTGGAAGACAATCTTTTCTCACTGACGCAGTGCATCGAAATAGCAGAAAAGGAACACAGGCCCCTGTGGATAGCATTTTTGGATATCAAGGGAGCGTAGGATAGCGTGGTTCAAGAGGAATTGTGGGGAATACTGGACACACTAGGCGTGGAACATGTAGTCACTAATCTTTTAAAGGGTATCTATAAAGGTAACAAGGTAGTTATAAAGTGGGAAAAACAGGTATCCAAGCTTGCAGAGGTAAAACGGGGGCTTAGGCAGGGGTGCCCCCTGTCACCCTTATTATTCATGATGTACCTACAAGGATTAGAGGCAAAATTAGAGGGAAGTGGACTGGGCTTCAACCTCTCTTTAGTCAAACAAGGAAAACTTATTGATCAGGCACTACCAGCATTAATGTACGCAGATGATATAGTGTTAATGGCCAACAACAAGGAAGATTTGCAGAGATTGATGGACATCTGCGGTAATGAGGGAGATAGGTTAGATTTTAGATTCAGTAAGGAAAAATCAGCAGTCATGATTTTCAATGACAACGAAGGTAGTGAGCTTAGAATACAGGAGGTCACGCTAGAGATAACAGATAAATACAAATATCTGGGCGTATGGATAAGCAATGGGACCGAGTATCTGAGGGAACACGAAATATACGTGACGACTAAAGGTAACATTAATGCAGCAGTCATGAAAAATCGGGCACTGTGGAATTACAATAGGTATGATGTGAGAAGAATATGGAAAGAGGTCATGGTTCCTGGGCTGACGTTCGGCAATGCGGTCTTGTGCATGAGATCAGAAGTTCAAGCAAGATTAGAAATTAAGCAACGTGGAATAGGTAGGCTTGCTTTAGGAGCTCACGGGAATACACCAAATCAGGGAGTACAAGGTGATATGGGATGGACATCATTTGAGGGCAGGGAAGCTAGCAGCAAGATAAAATTTGAGAAGCGATTGAGAGAAATGGGGGAAGAGCGTTGGGCTAGGAAGGTTTTCAGCTACTTGTACATGAAGAATGTCGATACAAAATGGAGGAAGCGAACCAGGAAGTTGACTGGTAAATACTTGGAAAACAGCAGGTGGCCAAACCAAAAAGAACTATCGGTTAAGAAGAAAGTAAAGGAAACGGAGACTGACATGTGGAGAATGGGCATGATTAAGAAGTCCGCACTAGAGATCTATCGAACTTTTAAGCAGGAAATTGCCAAGGAAAGGATCTATGATAATACTCGGGGTAGTTCTCTACTGTTTGAGGCCAGGACGGGAGTACTGCGAACCAAGACATATCGGGCCAAATACGAAGGGGTAGACACAGTATGCAGTGCGTGTGGAGAGGAAGAAGAAACTGTCGAACACTTGATAATGTTCTGTAAAGGGCTTCACCCTATTGTTCAGGATGATGGCGCAGAGTTTTTCAAAGCACTGGGGTTTAGGGGCCGGGAGGGCAAAATAAACTTTAAGCGGGTAGACTTAACTAGAAGGAGGTTATCTGATTGGTGGCTAAAGTCAAGGCACGAGTGAAAATTAAACTCTTCACTGCAAAGTACGAATCCTCAAACTCACTTTTTAAGGAAAAAATAAATAAATATAGTTTTTGGTTCATTAGGTATTACGGCTTGGTGGCGCTAGCCACCGCCCAATCTAAAGGGTACAGCCATATCCATCCATCCATCCTTTAAACCCTTGTGAGAGAACGACTCAACGGCGACACACGCTACTTCCCGCAGCTGACGCACGAGTCTTGAACGGCGAAAGCAGTTCATCGAACGCCCCTAGTTGGTTGATCGTAAGCATTTCATAACGTAATCATGTCACCAGCAAATGCGCCAGGTCATTCACAAACCATTAACCATTGTGATGGCAATACTAAACTTATTTTTAAATTAAAATCTTGATGTTGAACAATTCTAAAACAAACTTTTGCTAATGAAGAAAAAATAACTAATGCCTATAGTAAGTCAAAGTAGCAAACTGAAGTTTATTAACTGCTCGTGGAAAAAGCGTATAGCTTCTAATTGTCAATAAATAGCAAAATATCGACATTTAGAAAGTAGCGTTATTACGATGAACAGGTTTTTCACAATGATGGACCAACAACACACGCCACATTTAACACCCATTTAACACCATTTTCAATGCAAACGTTGCCCCCCTCCCCCCAGGAATGTCATACGGTGCCTGGAAGAAAAAAGAAATTACCACGTCAATGTTGCTATTTGAAACAATGCTAAAACTAGCCCGCCAATGGGCGTGCACCTTTCAGAGTGCTCATGAGGAGAGATTAGCATGGTCGAAAGTGCTACCCCTCCAAAATGATATAGGAATGCACTCAAACCTCATGATGACAAAGTTGCATCTTTCACGAAAATAAGTTTGTTATATCTGGAAGTTCGTTATAAACGTGTATGTTTAACACTGCATCTATTGCAAGACTATTCTTTTGCTTCGTTATAACGAATATTTCGTTACATTCGAGTTGGATATATCTAGGTTTGAGTGTAGCTAAGCAAAGACAAGCTGTGTTTGTTCGAAACGGTGAAGGCAGGTGTGAAGACAGCAGCCTTTTGCTGTGCCTCATCCACCTAATTTCAACAGAAAATTAAAAGGAACCTTACTTACGGCACACTACTTTGGAGATGATGAGCGTTACTTCCACTGAATGAACGTTCCAGGATTTCATAGTGTATGAAACATGACCAGGCATCGGCATAACCTAACCACCTACATAGGAACACACTTTACAAGGCGTGATAAAATAATTTCAGTTTTGAAATCTAGTGCTTACATTAGAATGAACAATATTTCGACATCACACGAAACAGCACGCTTGCTCTAACAAACATAGAGGTATGCCTGAAAGTGATTGCACCAGAGTACTTCCCCAGCTAAGTTACCTAAATTGATGATCCTTTAGCACATTAGTTCCCATGTTCCTAAATTACACATATGAAATGTAGTGCCTTTCTTTATTTTTGGGTACAATTGTACAGCTTGTTCAAATTTCATACACATGCAGCCTGCCTCATGTTTCACCTGAATAATGAGTAACGCATGTCGACCACGTATGAAAGACAATACATATACAGTACATGCAAAAAGCGTGTGATTCGCTGCTTATGCAACAACAAAAAGAACTGAAAGCTTCGATAAATGCATTCTAACACTGAAACTCAAATGCACATCTACACACTTGACAGTCACAGAGTTGGCTAGCAAAGCAACAGAGTTGGCTAGCAAGGCTAGCGTGACCTAGTCAAGTAAA
Organism: Rhipicephalus annulatus; assembly: GCA_013436015.1. Lineage (NCBI taxonomy): Eukaryota > Metazoa > Arthropoda > Arachnida > Ixodida > Ixodidae > Rhipicephalus > Rhipicephalus annulatus. Next base: position 325,287 of record WOVY01001205.1, read on the forward strand.
GCGAAATCTCAAGTAATCTTTACAAACATTTAGAATAAGCAGACAGCTGGAGGAAGGACGTTAAAAGGTTTATTAGCATAAAAGGGCTTAGCTTATCAATGCTACACCCTCCCCATTTTTTGATGAATGTGGATGATCTACACTTTTTATTAGGGTTCTATATTGTCATGCCAGAAACCATACATCAAAGAATTTCTAGAACAAGCATCAATATACTATTTGTAACACGTCCCAGTTTCCCAAAGAGCAATTTCATCACTAAAACATACAATATTTTGACTTAATATACTATATGAATGTTGTGTTAGAGGCCTTGCAGAAAGATTCAGAGACTTACACAGAAATGCCTCTTTTAAATACTTCTGTGTCAGACTAGCAGTGGGCAAGGTCTCACAGAAAAACATATCTTAAAATATCCCTTTCGTAATTTCAGAGGTAGTTTTTAAACAGACAAACTGTGCGTAGCTTGCTAGTGTTGTTATTAACAGCTGTCACTCATCAATTCACTGGCAAATTATGGTGACAATGGAGGTGAGGTGAGTTAAATGCAAGTTCTTAGGCACACACCTATCGAGACGTTTCCGTGTGGTTTTAAGAATGTCACCTTGTGCAAGGCAACCTCTTTTCTTTTTTTCTTTTTTCATTTTAGGGACATATTAACTACCTTCAATGAAATCATAAAGCACTATCAATTAGGCCGTAGGTCCTTTCCATTGCCACACGAAAAGTTGTCTAGGTCACAGGCAATCTTTCTTCGCATGCTTCAGACTGGAACATACCCAAGCCTCGTAACATATAGCCATTACTCATACATTTCAGAACTTTGTCCGGACTGCCACAATCGCAGTGATTTTAACCACATGCTCTGGAGGTGCCCCTCTTTACAAGTAAAAAAAAAGAATTTTCCAAAAATGCCTTCTTTTAATGCTCACAAGTCCGGTTCTCATACAACTCTAGGCGGTCCAGAAGGCTCACGATGCTGCAGTGAGACTAGGCCTCCCCGTCCCTACGTGAGAGCGACCCGTGATCCTGCCCTATAAAACAGGGGTGAAATCCTTTAGGATCCCAATAAATATTTTCATCCATCCATGCGTCTCTTTACTGTAGTGTCATATGTGGATGTGGATAAGGCTCTTGTGACAAAGCAGTAAGCAATAAACAAACCAAAATGTATTCATCTATAACAATGGAGTTATTCCTGTTCTGTCACAATTTCCAGAAGAATTTACACATTATACACTCCAAGTACCTAAGCAAGTGTATATCTCCCACCAACAAATCAGAAAAAAGAGCAAAAAAAATTATGAGCAGTCTCCCAAAGGGAACCCTGATGTGATCCGAAGAAGCAGTAGCGATGCGCATAGCATTGCCTCAGTTGAAACGGGCATCAACACAGGTGCTCCAGGGGAAGAATGGTTTGAAGCAAAACTCTGTGTAGCGTTTACTCGAGTAAGCATTTGTTTGAAACGCAAAGACGTGAGAGGCGGGTTGGGTTTTATGCAAGTTTCATTGCAGATAAACGAGTCAAAAGTGTAAAATGTTTCTACACGATGTGTAGCGTTTACTCGAAAAAGCATTTGTTTGAAACGCTAAGACGTGAGAGGCCGGTTGGGTTTTATGCAAGTTTCATTGCAGATAAACGAGTCAAAAGTGTAAAGTGTTTTTACACGATGTGCTGTCAAGTGTTGCGGGCAATGGAGAGGGTGAAGCAAGAGAAAAGTGTGTTGCCAGCAGGCGAGGAGCTGGCAACTCTGGGCACTGCAGCGAGAATGCTGCGGGTGAGGGGGAGAGTGATGTCAGTGCGCACCTGCAAAGGAAGCATGCGAGGGAGCGTGACCTCAACGCACAGCTGCTGCTTGACCTACTTGGCACGCCTCCAACACCAGTAGGGAAGGGAATGCGCTGTGGTGCATTCATACGGATGCATGTACAGCATTACACACATAAGTAAAAGAGCTGCTTCGCATCTGAAAAAAAGGACGCCCCCCATTGAAGGGCCACTTCTTCACCCTACATCATGAACAGATTGATAGCTCTGAAGACAAGTAGTATACGACTGAGAAGACCTCCTCTTTCTTTTCCTGCAACGTGAAACCAGCGCTTGTTACCAAATGGCTGAAGAACAAGCCTTGGCCTCCTTTGAAGTGCATAGAGTCGGTGAGTGAAGTAACAAATTATAGACAATAGAACTAACACTTCAAGTCATGCAAAGAACAGTTACGGCTCATGTAAACACACTCATTGTTGTCATAATCACTGCTTGAGAATATTTTTATCATATGCAGCATTTGCAGTACAGCGACAGACTTCTTTCTGTTTTGAAGTCTGTGCTGTAGAGAGTAGAGCGCAAACCTCTAGCATATTGCGCAAATCTGTAAGTTACAAACGATCTTCCCAGTAATGTCTAACTAGTTAATGGAAATTGTCCAATCCGATGAGAATAGAAAGATCTGTCACATCCCGGTGACCGGACTTCACATACTATTCACAGCAAATTTATGTAGAAAAAAAATTTTATAGGCGCTCTCGACATACTTGAACGAAGTGCTAAATGACATGCTAAGATGAGCTTGCATAACTATAACCACAGCGTGTTATAGGCAAACAAAATGAGGATAACATATGCTGTATGGTTGGAAGTTATTATGGACAACACCAAGTGATAAGCAACATCGTGGCAGGAACCTTCTTAGCTGCTTTGGAAGTGCACATCATATTGCAAGAATCAACAGCATACTGCATACGAGAAAACCTATTTGCAATCATTCCACATGGTAACTGTTGGACCAACAAATATTTAATAATTCTAGTGGTTTCCTTTGTCAGATATAAAAGTAAGAAAACTTAGGCCCGTGCCCCCACAGAGTCATTAAGGTCATACAGCGACAACAGGCACAGCGGGAAAAAAACAATTTTGTAAGCAGAATGCAAAAAGCAAATGCAAACTAAATGTTCCTCTACAGATTCGAAAAATAAATATAGCACCCAACTTTGTCGACAAACTACGGGCATTCATTATAAAATGTGCTCTTGTAGCAAGAGACTGTGAGACAGTGAAAAAGCAAAGAAGCTGTAAATTCAGCCATTTTTATTATTAACTTTTTGTTTTGATTTAAATGAATGCAGTCAAATGTTCCTAGTACTCTGGTTTAGTGAGACTTACCCATTGTCCCGTCTTAAAAAAAGGTACACAGACTTGATGCTGTCGATTACAAACGGCTACAACAGCAGTTGCACAAAAGTACAGTAAACTGGTGTTTATTGTTAAAACACGCTATGTACAGCAAATTATGTACAGGCTCAGCGTTAAAAAGCATCAACACAGCATTGCACAAGATGTACTTGCGACCCTCTACTCCCTGCGATTCCTGTATAGCTTCAAACTACCACAATATGTACAAATGATGAAACAAGACCTGTCCAAAGGGTCTGAAACCTAGCATATTAACGTGTGCACAAGCCACACACCAAGAGATGGAGAAATGTAAGTATCAAACCATTAAATCATGCAAAAGCTTTGCCTTCATGTGCAGCTTCATAGCTTCAAACATTTCGTCATTGTAAAGCACCAGAGGAAAGTTGCATTAGAATTTCTGGATAGCCGCACTGTCCTTGAAATGCAAACAGCCACCAATTCAATGGCGGCTGAGCACGCAATATCATCATGAAGCTTTGCTTTGTTCAAACAACTATGCTCAGTTGTTGCTATAGAAATATGTAAGCTGTGGTATGCACAGAGTTGTGCAATCTATTCCCGATATTTTTCCCACTCAATTATAGAAAGTTTTGTTTAGTTTGAGGTGAACTTTGAGGACACACATATGGTGTGTGCAATAACAATGGGACAGCCACAAAAAAATGTGATTATTCTCATGATGCAATTAAATATCGAGTCAATTATGTGATTTGAAGCACGTACGAACATGTAGAAAAAAGTACACGTACACTTAGGGGAAAAATATATAAAAAACGTGCAAACGCTTTCAGGCCCTTTGCAGTTCTTCAGCCTGATATCCAAAAACAGATTGGCAGCACGGAATGACAGAACAGATCTTCAGAAACCACGAGACTTCTCTTCAGCAATGACAAAAACAAATTCAACATTTTTTTCAGAACTTTCAGAACAGCTTGAAGGCTCACAGCAGAAGAACAAAAGGTTTCACATATGCACCCACGAAAGTACAAGTGGAAATGTAAAAAATGCCATAAATATTCAAACAACATATTGCAAGAAGGACACTGTCACACTTACGACAAACGCTGTTATGAAACGCAATAAAAAAAATAGGCCAGTTCTGTCCAAATGTGGAACATTGAAAGTAAAAGCAGTACTTAGTATAGCCCTTAAGCTGCTCACAACAGGTTTTACCAATACGTTGATGTGACGAATTACGACACAGGTGTGACAACAGCTGCTTTGCAGAATAAAAAGCAGCATGACAAATACACAACATGCGTGTCACATTGTTAGCACGGAAAAAAACGCTGCTGCCAGAATTATGGGTGTAGTACCTCTATGATGCACTAGATGAGCAAGACCGACAGAAAGCCATTCACATTGGTGAAATGACTGGGCATAATTTATGCGGCTATCACTTGAACACTCCACTATGGCACCGTGACAATGTGTTTTCTTGACAGCATCCCATAAAATAACGAGAAGCTGATGGCAATATTCGAGGCTCGATTTTTGCCTACATGCGACTTTTATAAAACGCCTGCGATGAAATAAATGACATACCTTAACAGAAGACAACATTGCAACAGTGGTATGATGGAGCAATCTTTGGTCGTGTGAACACAATTTTGTAAAAATTTCACAAGGGTGTTTTAATATCTGTACTGCTTAAACCATGTCCAAATCAGCACAAATAGCGAAAAAATTGTGGTTTAAGCTGTGTATACCCAAACTGCTTAGACCACAGCTTCAATGGTATGAATGTTCACAGCTATTTATCAAGAATGTTAATGCGTTGGCCGCAAAAATAATATTTCTGTGCTGGCTTCAGCAAAGCTGAGTGTGATGATGTGTCTGCTAATACACAATGTTGCATAAATTGGTAATCAAACATAACCCTGTTAAGCACAGTTGCACGTGTGTCGTCAATGCCAATGTGACAGCACGACAATAAGCACTTAGTGTCCATATAACAAAGCAGAATCTATTGAGACGGCCGTACGTTATTGTACTTAGTCGTGCGATTTCAGAGTTTCGTTAATGACTAAGCTGGTGATCAGTCTGCATCAAAAGAGAAGTCCAAGATGGCAAGACAATAAGAATGCATTTTGTAGTTGGATTTTCATTATTACGGATTACCGACTAACACAAAGGCGCTAATGATTGTGATCAGCCCAAACAAGAGAGGTGTGAGAAAGAAAGAGCGAATATTACCAGAAGGAGCTGCGTGTTGTACCAGTTCCAAGGATTGCACTCAAAACACCAAATAAAAAAAAAAGGTTTGAAATAAACAGAAGGCATTCTTGGCGAAGCCGCTGGTACCATTTCTTTGTACTTTTTTCTTTTCTTCCGTTCCCATGGAATATTCCAAGCAATGAAATGACTCTATAATACGGCTAGACTCGCCAAGAAAGCAATAGTACTTCCAATAATTAGCGGCAGCAAAAAGGTGGCACCGGCACCATATGTGGGAATGCTCAAATAGGGTTATTCAGAGTTGGCACATAATGCCAACTCTTAATAATTCTTATGCCAGTAGTTGATGGTACAGTTGCCAAATCGCCCAATTTGGAGAAAGAATAAGAATGCCATCACAAATTGTACACCACTTGGAGACAAACGTTTCCAATTTCTCCACCCAGCTATAGGTCGACATACGCAATGGCAAAATGCATTGCTGAAGAACGAATACTCGCAACGGAAAACTTTAATTTCAAGGAAACTTTATTTTCACAGCCGCGACTGCGATTTCAACTAAGCGTCGTTAGAAACGAGTGATGTTTTTCGTCTGTGTTTTTAAAAAATGCCTCAGTGCCCATTAATTAAAACAATTCAAAATAATACTGTATTTGTGACGTAACCAATTCTACGACAAAAGGGAAGGTAATAGCAAGAAAATTTTTTCCAATCACGCTGCTCTATCAAGCAATTACAAGCTCCACAATACACGGAACATGACTGCAACCAATCTCTTCACTGCTACATGCAATCAAACAAAACGCTTTGCATTCCAATACGTCAAGTGTGCATACCTTTTGTCCAAAAAAAAAAACGCATACAGGACAACCACCGCTGATTAAAACATGGTGCATGTAAAGCCGACGCATCACCTTTATCACGGCACTCGAAAGCGTGCCACGCGACATTACCTGACCTCTCGCGAGTCACTTTGAACAGGTCCCGCTTCTCATTTTGAATGGGCCTCTCGTGATAAAAACTCTAAAAAATTTGACGAAACGACGACATTTTAGAGAAATATATATATATATATATATATATGATATACATATATCTATATATGTGTTTAATATACGCACATTATGTATACGTTTATGAATATAATATAGCGCATCTATGTAAATACTCTATGAACTGCATAATGTGCCTTATGAAATGCATGTGCTTTACACTATGAAGCCCAGAGGGCTATGCACCGCGAAGTAAAATACAGATTAGAAGAGGTGTAGGGAAAAGTGAGAGGTGATCGCGTCCGACATTGGGGCATGAGGAGACAATGAGGTAATGGTTGAAACGAGCAATATGTACAAATGAGAACAGTTCTGAAATTAAAAAAAAAGAAAGCGTGAAGCTGCTCACATCTGCTGTAGATGATACGCGCAAGAAATATGGACAGGCGAGCACACACACACACACACACGACGCCTGTCTCTTTCTCAGTAGATCATCTTGTGGATCTTGAGGATCTTGCCCAGGCGCTGCTTTGCAGTGGCGAAACCCTTCTTCGGCTTCTTCACTGATGTCCGGAAAACAGCCGGATGAGTCCAGGTGGAGGGGGATGGCATTGAAGAAAAGAAGCAAGACACCACTAATTATAAGTGTCGCACTGCATAACATTACCCTGATATGTCTCAGTATTACACCAAGTCTGGTCAATTAAACATCATTAAAGGAACCTTGAAACGGTCTTCTGAAGTTTTGTCAGCCTTTAGGCCAGAGCCTCGTCAAACCATTCGCACCACAAATTTAGTGACACTCTGTGTACCAAGGCCACTACAAACCATTATATCATACCCTCCTTTCACCTCTGCCTGACCTCCTCAACTGATGACGCACGATGGCATCGCTGGCGATCACAGAGCTCTCATGAGCACGCTCGACGATTTGCACTTTACCAGTCTAAACCTCCGAGATGGCACGCCGACAGGTTGCATGCAGTGTCGAAGGTTATAACACAGTGCGCCACGCAGCACGCACACCGTCTGGCTACAGATACGAATATCACAGAGTGGTTCCTTTCTGCTCCGACAGGTGCCGTCACCCTACCAGCCGATCTTACTTCCGCGCATTCTACAGCCTATGACAGCCAATCAGATCAGCAGCTGGTGACGTGCTCTGGCCTCGTCAAGTGGCCAAAGCACGTCGCTCGGTGAATGGGTGGTTGAAAATGCGTTCGGCCGAGTCACAACAATCTGCACCGATCTGCAGCGATTCGAAGCTATAAAGCATTGTAATAAATTACACAGTTTATGCAGAAAGCTCGAATCAGTCTCTAATAACCCTTGGGACTTGGCCTATTGCCCCAATGTGTTTATACAAAATTGCTAAAATTGTTTCAGGGTCCCTTTAACCAGTTTTAAGTTGATCAATTTATTATGCACTAGTAGGAGCCTGGTGACAGTGCATTTGTGCATGTAAATGTTCATTTTGTTATAAAACATTTTTTTGTGCCAATATATTTTTTTCTTTCAGACTTCTGACAGTATGGACTTGCCGGAAGGCCAAGCAGAGTTTCATTGTTGGTAAGCAATTTTACAGCGATGGTAAATGGTGGTTAAAAGGGATACATAAAAAAGCTTTATTGTGTTAGTAATTTACCCTCTCATGACACCAAAAACACCATGGTTGCTGTGAAAAGATGCTTGGTAAGCGTGACAATGCGCAAAAATACAATGCAAGTATTCAATCTTCAAGTTCCCCCACCAGTTGTGACGCAATAGAATTTGATGGTGTCTATTAAATTGCAATCCCACTCAATAATCAGCGATTGTGAAGTTCATTGTCTTCTAAGAGAGCCAGAGATTTAACATACTAAATTTCAGAAATTTCGTCAAGCCAGTGTGGTGAAAATACAAAAAAAAAAACAACACTTTAAAACCCGTAACGTCATTAAATTTTGGTCCGGAAATTTCAAAAGGACCCTTCAACATTGATTTCCCCGTCTATTCATAAACCAACAGGGGGAAAATTAACAACACTGGAGTTTTCATGATATAATTTATCAGCCAGAACTACTTTATTGCTTCATGTAGTGTCTCTTTAAAGGACATCTTACTCAGTGGCAGATTGCTACATTCACTCAGCCACGATCATAAATTTCGCTGCCCAGCTGGGCAATCTCTTTAACCATTTCTCTACCAAAAACGAGCTGAGTTCGTTCAGACGTTTTATTTCGTTCCTACCAAAGATGAGCATGCGTCGCCCCCTCACTGAAACCACTCCGATTCATCTGGCCGAGTTCTACTTCACTAGGACAGATGGTGCAAAAATAGGTTTAAAAACACACTCAAAGCATGCTTTTCAGCATAGTAATGCACGCTTTCATTTGCAATGCGACGTTTTCGGCGCAAAAAACACGGCAGGAAAAGGATTAATGAACAGGGAATTTTTAATGTTGGCAAACTCACGCCTAAAAGCATCCGGAGGCAGGGAGGGCTTTTTGCTGGCTGCTGAGGACGTGGACGGTCCCGGTTCAAACTCCTCAATGTCCTTTTCCTTAGATTTGGATGGCACTTGCGACTTCTTGCGATGGTAGGATCGCTTGGGAGGCTGCATTGCATCTCTCATGAATGGGTATTTATTGAAAGCGTACCATCAAGTGGGCCACAAATCCGCAGCCATGAGGACTGCTAGAGAAAATGTTAAATTACTCTTTAAGCCCAAAGTTCCATTCACACGATGAACGCGGTCACAGACAAATCAGTCACGTGACATGTTATGCAATTCGGATCCCTCCACAGCCAGCATTCGCTCGACTGGGGAGAATCGCCGCTGTAGGCGAGGATTTTGTCGTTGCTCCCCGAGGAGCCCAGTAGCGATTTGGGCTTCTGTCGTTTGATGAATTGGGCCGCACCGACTGAAGCAGAGAGGCAGGAATAACTGATGTGTGGCGACGTATAGTACGTGATCTGCAGGCTCGAATTGCGATTTGGTTCGTCGTGTGAAAAGAGCTCCAACTCTGTAGACCCTCGGTAAACACATTTTGCCTCTAAGTACCTCCCTGCCACTTGCACAGTTTTTGTAAAAAGACAATAATAATGTAGGTGTGTCCACAATTTTCTAAGAAGCATACAAACAAACATAACTTGCAGTGAAATTTTTGACAAAAGGCCCAGCAATGTTTCTACATTTGTGTCTGTTGGCGTACCATGCGTGCAAGCTATTTGACGGCTGAAAAAACGCAGGAGCCATTGATGAATTTAGATTGTGAAGGAAATTATAGGCTCTGCCACTAATTTTTTTCAAGGCACAAATTCATCACCACGAATAAGTTAGTGTGGCGTTGCCACTACTTTTCTTATTAAACACAGAGCCAATAATAACTAGTCACTCTGCCATCCTAAATTGATGGTTAGTTATTTTGTTAATTAGTCAATTGTAATCTGCTTGTAGTCAATTTACTTGTGATGAACACATCTTTTTATCTGAAGAGATAATCGTCAATAAAAATGCTCCCATTTTTTGCACAAAACTTCTGCATAACACGCAAAAAAAAAAAAGAAGAAAGCATGCTGCACTGGAGACTCTTACTGCAAAATCAAATTTCTGGTGGTATAATATGACCCTCGCTGGCAATTACACGCGTTGACTTTTTCACAGCAGCGATGCCTTCCTCATCTTATTCGTCCTCAGAGTGTCCAGTCGGTTACAACCTCAGAACAAATACCCGCTCCTCCCCAAGTACGGAAGCGCGCCTGTCATTCACCTGCGCAACAAAGCAAGGATCGGCGATTTCCATTTTAACCATAACCGCTTTTTTGATAATAATGCAAATACTACACATATTATGAAATACAAGTGCGTCGTTTTTTGTAAAAATGTTCCATTTGGCTGAGCTGTGAAGTGGAAAATTTTGATTAAGTTTGCCAAGTAACATTTTTCGACCTAAAACTATCAATATGACTACGTGCCTGTACGGCCAAGTCATATGCCTGTAATACGTGAAAGGTCCTGACGTAACGAAAATAAGTGATTGCAATCAGAGGGACATTTATGAAAATTCTGCCTGGGTGGGACGATGACCGCTATGTGGGGAGCTTGCAGTTATTCTTGGGCTGTGACCGACTACAGTTTACACGTGCAAGCAGAGCTCACCCACTACTGAAGCAGCACTTCTGTAGTGTGGGTGCCCACAGCCTCGAGCAGCCGCGCTGTGCTTACCGTAGAAACCGGAATATTGGTCTAATTTCTTTTTATCAAAAGACAATGAAAAGTCGACTCTTATCTTATATACCGGTCATTGGCAGAAAAAAATTCGGTAGTCTTGCAGCAATGGGCAGCTGAAGTCAAAAGCCTCCATTGCCATCATGAGCATCAGTATCAGCGCTGGTGGGCAAGACTAAGCAAGGCCTATAGTGTTCTAGCAACGCCATTTTGCCTCGGTTATTTGCTGTCAGTATGCTGCTTTCTTCTTTTTTTCTGTTTCCTTCAGAAATGAGTGGTACTCGATAGCAGTTCACAATAGCCTTTAAGGAAAATGTTATCGAGAATGCCGAAGCGCGCGGCAACCTGGCAGCACAACGGGATTTCGGTGCATCGGAGAAAAGCGTCCGATACTGAAGGAGCCAAAAGCAGCGCATCACATCCTGCAGCAACCAAAAAAAAAAAAAAAATTGTTTCATTCACGGACTGCAGTGCACCCCAAACTGGAAACGCCAATCGCCGAATTCATCCGGAAGCTACGTGCAAGGTCGTTACCCGCAACAGTGGAGTGCTTCCCCGCGAAAGCTCTTGAGATAGTCTGCAACTCTGGGCTCACGAGGGTGCAATTCAAGGAATCACCATCATGGGTGCACAGATTTATGAAGCGGCGGTTCTGTGGTGAGGCGGCGTGCTTTCGTCATTTAGCGATTGCTGCATCAATAATGCATTGAATGGATAGGAGGACGATGCACTCTGGGGTGTTACTACTGAAAAACAGACATCATCGGACTCAAGTTCGGACAAATCTGAGTGGCAGTACTTTGTGGCCTTCTGGCGTTTTAACTACATAATATTAGTGTCCAAATAATAAGAAATGTCACCACAATGCAGACCCGTGATACCTTGCGATTTTTAAAAATTTGTTTTTCAGAGATTCAAAGTTTGGGGGGTCGACCTATACTTGGGTCCGACCTATACTTCGGTTTTCACGGTATGCCAAGCAGCTGATCACAAGAAGATGCTTGCTGTACCACGCAACCTGGCTACGCCTTTGTTTCGAAGCATCTGCTTTGTGATTAAGTCACGTACACTTACTGTGAACAATTTATACCCTTAAACCTCGATACAACAAATCTGGATACGTATAATGAAATATCAATTATAACAAAGTAAATTAAGAATAGTCTTGCAATAGATATAGTGTTAGGAATATACCTTCATAATAAATTTTCAGATATAACAAAACTTATTTTTGTGTAAGATGCACCTTGATCATTACGAGGTTCGAGTGTAAAGGATATTGCAGTCGATAACATGGAGCCGCTGCTACGCTGACTTGGTCCCATGTGACACATTACAACTAGTTTGCAACCAAAATAATGCAACATTGCTTTTTTTTTTTTACAGAATGGTAGGCAACATCTTTTACTTCAGAGAGGTTTTGAAAAAAAATTCAAAATGGCTTCTTTGGGAAAACAATTTTGAAATTTCGGAGTTTATGGTAAATCAGATGCATTTTAGCACAATTTTGAAATAAAACAGAGTGCAGGAAACCACTGGCATTATTTTAAAAGGAAGTGAAACTATAAAGAGTGTCAGAAGTTTTGCTCGTGAGTATACATTAACTTAATGGGACGAGTGCCGGTGTTGCGAAGATGTCTGAATAAATAGGGACGTCTGATTTTTCAGTGTCTGAATAAACAGTCGGCCACTGTACATAATGGGACATGGCTTGTAGCTTTCCTCCGACATCTACGTTGACTGTATGAAAGTGTTCATACAAAGAAAGCATTTTCGGGTTATCATGGCAGCAACAAATGAAGGTAAGGCTATAGGCTATTAGTGAGAAAAAAGGAACAAAGAAAATGGGCAATGCAAGTTGAATACTTACAGGCTTATTGGCAAGCTTAGATGCCGTGTCTTCGATGGTTCGCTTGACAGACTTCTTCTGCGTTCCCTCTCTTGTGGGGCGTGGGGGTTTTGGGCAGTTGGGAGCGAGTTTGGCTACAGGAAGAAAAAGAGGTGACAAGGAATTGCATGCATAATATTTTTATTGTTATCAATTGTTGGTACAACTGATATGTTCCTTCCTACATTTCAAAGTGGCTGTTAAAGGGGCCCCTGAACCCCCTCTGATAAGTTTTGATAATTCCAAGTAAACACGCATCAAAAATGTCATCACGATTAAAAATCCCAAACATGGCAGTGCTACAAGACCCGGGTGTCCTATGAACTTTGAGAAACAATCCCTTCTCTTTTTTATGCCTTATGGCAATCGATCCTTTCAGCGTTTGTCTCGACTTATGTCTGCTTGTCACCCAGAATACTTACTAGGCTGCTTGCAGGTATGCACACTTCCCGCTCTTCCCCCTTGCATGGCGAGGAAAAATACTCGGCCAGGGAAACAGATAAACCGACGCACGAAGCATAGTAAAAGAAAGAGCGAAATGCGCGAGGGCCTATTTAGTATCTGCTATTATGGCACTGTTTAAAAAAATTTCGACCGCTACATGTTCATTGTGTACCTGCGCACAACTGCAACATCACAACAAAACTTTGACCTCTGGGTGGCTTGGGGGCCCTTTAAGCTACGAAGTGTAGTCAGAGATATACATACCGTATTTACTCGCATAATCCTAGCACTTTTTTTTGGCGGAAAACCGATGCAAAGTTGGGGGGTGCCAGAATTACGTGGGGAAAACTTTTCACGAAATCGTACAAAGCGAAAAATAAAACGAAGTAACCACAAATCGTGATTCTCACACCAGCAACTAACAACTAGACTTGATAAGCACAAATTAAAACTTGCCTCAACAATAAAAGCACAGGTTCAACACAAGGCAAGATTTATTTGAGACACAAAAAGTGCAAGCGAATACTTGAGAGTAAGAATTCTATACGCAAGGCTTGTGGGAGTTGCGGGCATAGCGGTAGCGTTCGTCACTCAACAGGAGTCCTCAAGAGGTAAGTGTAGAATGTCAGTATTGGGCTGATGACTATTTAACACATTGTCCACAGTTTCCTTCTGAAAAAATAAAGTTTACCATCAATCCCAGTTTTAGGCACACGGCAGGCCCAACGTGTCTTGGTGGCTTTCAGCTGCCGTCACCAGTAGAGAACACAAAACTTGTAGACTCTGAAGGGCATACCGGCGGCCCTGTTGCCGTTGTTTGGTGAATGATCTATCACTTTTAATTTGAAAGCAGCCATGTAGCTTCAGTATCACTCCATAATGTGACGAGATTACCGACACAACATATAAAACACGCCGCAACGCGTACTTGCCACTTTGGCTTGGCTTGGATTGGATTGAATCTCCGTGCAATAATAGCGCGCTTGATGCTTAAGAGATGACGCCAGATGACGTGCACTATTATCATCAGAGGTTGCAACGAGCAGACGACATTATTGCGGCAGTTTTCGGGGGTGCGATAATTACTAGAGGAGAAAAGAAATCGTATTTTTGTTGGGTGATGTGGGGGGTGCGAGAATTATGCGATTACGAAGATTATGCGAGTAAATACGGTGTACTGTATCGTAGGATGAAACAATGTAATCACTATTGGCACTGGCACTTCCTCTTGTTTTGACTACGGAGCCTCGAGTTTCCGCAATGCGGATACCGCGAGTTCCTATAAATGAAGGTGGCTTTGTGAGATGGGGTTGCAAATCCTATCCAGTGGATAGTTTATTGTTATGTAATGGTTTACACACATGTGCAGATTCCATCCGGCACCCGGTAGCACGGCAACATAGAGAATTATACTTACAAGCTAAAGCCCCTATTTACTCAGGTAATTCGCACACGTGTAAATGCAGTCTTGGGAAGAACGGTGCAGTAACGACACGGCACACCAAACTTTTAGAATAAAACTGGGGCGGCAATCGTCATTGCCTTATTTCATGTTGCCGTGTTACTAGCAGTTTGGCAGCTTACTAAACTTTTCATCACTACATTGGTACAATTAGAAGAACAACGGTACGATGAAGTTCTTAAAAAGTATGCAATTCAAACCTTTGGGATTCCAGGCCTCATCTCGCTTGGATCGCCCTCGAGGTTTGAACACGCGAAGTTCGTCATCCGAGGCTTCCAGTCCAGGGTATACTGGAAGACATTAAGGGTGCCAATATGAGACAATTCTCAGCAGGTGAATGCCACTCTTAGTTTTTTTTTTTTTCATACGCAACTCTTGTTGATACATATGCAGCACACCTGAACCTGGTAAAATGTTCCAAAAGCCGAGTAAATTCGCAACTGCTAAATGTCGATTCCGACTCAACACACACGAATTATTTATAAGTGACAGACATTCTGCCACCTATGCAGGTGGCTTCCTCAGTATACACTGGCCAAAAAAAAACAACAACAAAAAAACAAGCAGAGGTAGGTATACTGCGGATGTCATTATCACAGGTGGCGAAACATCCATGTCATACTTTATAAAGAGAAAAACAATTTCTTTCGAATCGGTAAATTACTCTTTCACAAAATCAAAACCACCACGCTTGATGCAGAAAGACACTTGGCAAGTAAAAAAGATGAACAGGAAGAAAATGAAAGTGATAATACCACCTCAAAATTTACACAGTGATCTCCCTAATCTCATATATTTGGGCATCTCCTACGGTCTGCATAGTTCGAAAACGGTAGAAATGAAGTACACTATCATCTGAGGAAGCGAGAGACTTAATATACCAAGTGTTTTATGAGTGAACGTTACTAAAACATCGAAATACAAATTGAAATCTGTGTCACGTGTGTAGATTTCAGTGTGAAATTTAAATATGAAACTTTGGTCTAGATTTTTTCCAATATGTAGTATTAATTAACCTCTTATAATGTAACATTATTAAAGTTTTGAGAGTAAAGTTGATCAATATGAACAAACAATACTCAGTACTCTGTCGTCCTACCCTTTCGGCACTGCTCTCCCCTCCTGCAGAATTTTTTTTTCCGTGTTTTTTTTTTTTTGCATGTTACGTAAAAACTATGTGCTTGCAATACAGCAGGATGCTCAGCAGGTTGTGTAAACAATTCGTTGAGCATTATCTCATCAAATTAAAGCTTGCACCTGTTCCAAGCAAAATTCAAGCAAATAACTAATAAACAAAATAGTTAGCTAATTCAATAAGGAGCCAATATTATACACTTTCATTTGAGTTCAAATTCATCAAAAACTCCTAGACTTCTTCGTTCACTAAATCACATGCCTTGGCATGCTCCCGTGTCATGGCTGCGCTGTTGAGAAACTGACAACTGCGAACCAATCTGGTTGTACCAACATTTTATGTGTCAAAAATTTTTCAGCAAGTTATATTTGTTTATATGGTCCATAGATGATAAGATATAAACACCTGTTGCTAGACATTATTCGCAAATTATGGAGAGTGGTTCAGAGAGGCTAAACCAGTGTACTTGGGATTGGCAGTGCTTGAGTGCGTGTGGTTGTACGAGTTATCTCAGGATTGGCAGAGAAAGGATTAATAATTGTCAAGTCAGAGGTAAACTTTACAAACACACCAGGGCAGTGTCTCTTACAAAAGGGTTCGACTGTAGTAATGGCAAGAGATTTATCACTGATGGCAACAGGACTGATCTCAGCAGTACTGACAAGCCACTCACCATAGTCGTCGTCCGCATGACACTCCTTGAGGAGAGATTCCTCAAGGTCTTCTTCCTCACCGGACCGCATCCGGGAGACAGCAGAGCTGAAGGGCGCAGGCCGCTTGTGCGTGGGCGTCGGACCGATCCTACTACGCGCTCCGGCCAACCCGAGCGCCAGGCCTGTGCTTAACGGACCTCCCTCGAGGAGCTCCTGCGCCGTGGGGCCCATCGGTCCACCCCCATCACACGGACCGAAGGTGAATGCACTCTTCGACATAGACAGCATGCCCTGGATAGCGTCTCGTGTCGACGGCGACGCTCGACCGCCCCTACGAATGCGAACAATGAGCAAATCCTCAGATTCAAACTAGGCTCTACTTTAAGGGAAACGTGAACTGTTCAGCCTGTAAGCCCTCGATAGAGCATCAGTTTTCTGAAAAGGCTGCATACAAACACTTGTGTGACCAGCGCATCTTCTATGGCTCTATTTATGTACACCCACAATTTTGCACACTCGCAGGCCGCTAGTTTCTTCACAAACTATGCTGCCACCACGAAAGTCCAACTAGTAGAAGCTTTGCTTAAATATAGTGAAGTGGCACAGATTACACAGTGAGTATACAAGAAAGCACTGACCCCAACTCTTCTTCAAGGCTGACTCTTGTGCTGTCAGTGTCCAGGGCAATGCTGGACGCCAGCAGAAGGTCGTCGATGGTTCCATTCTTCGGAACGTCGGCAGTGTCCTCTCCAGTGGCTGACTTGGGAACCACGGCTGCACCGGCAGCCTTGTTGTTCACTGCAGGCTTCTTTTCCACTTTAGACTTGCCATTGACTGCAGAGAGCGAGATCAAGCTGATCAAAAGAGAGCCCTGGAAACACGCCTTTTACAAATTAAGCGATCAGTACTAGTCTACCCATAAAAGAGAAGCATTTCAACGTCAGCAAAGTAACACTGGGTTAGAGTCAAGCATGAACAGAAGGAAACAATTGTGCAGCGCTGCTAGTTACTTGAAATTGTGACATACAGTAGTGATATAAGTAAGTGCTCTGAGCACATGCTCATGTCACGCCTACAAAAATAGAGTACAAGCCATCAGAGAACGACTTTCAAACTTGTGTGAGAGTCTTTCAGTAGGTCCATTGAGACATGCTGCTAAGACACTCATTGGGTAGCTCCGCTCATGTGCAATTGTTCTTGTCGTCGTTGTGACACATGTACAGAAGCTCATAGGTTTAAATGCAACATCAAAACCTTTAATATGATGACTGATACGTGCAATTGCACAAAATAACCACGTCAAGTTGATACAGATCTGGCCACTATAGGTAGTGTAGGCTCTAAGGTAAGTGCATGAATTGAATTAATGCCTACATGACACAAACTGAAGACAGTGGAAACAAAAAGCTATACGCATTACCTAGCCCTAAATCCCTGTGTTTCAATCGATGAACACCGTACATGTAAGAGCATGCTCTTATTGCAGCCACCTACAAGAGACACTGATGCATTCATTTTCCCTAAAGACAAGGTGTCAGATATGCCGTAGCAAGTGCATCATACATCCATCATACAGTTCTATTTTCTTTTTCACAACACAAAGCCGGCTGGCCGCGTATGGCCAAGATATAATGCCACAAGTATGGCTATGAAGCCCCTATAACCGTTATTGCAATAAGAATCGTCGAACAGATCAGACATGCACCTGTTAGCCCTCTTCCCATTTCATATTGTTACACATCGGCAACGAGAGAGCATCGGGTAGTTGATGAAGGCGATGAATGCGATCGCGCTCGTGTTGTTGTTGCTGTTGTTCTTCCATCTTGGCTGCAGCTGCCTCTGACTCTCCCTGTATATTTTTTAAATATATTTATTTCATTCATTTTCTCACCCCCATCACATTTGGTGTAGGTGCGGGGTGCAACACGATATAACGGAGCTCTGCAGTGGCCGATGTTTGGACTTTTCCACCATAGCAAACCAGGGACCCGCTCCTGCCGAGGCGACTATACAACAACAACTGTTATCCTTCCGAAGGTAAAAGATCCTATCACGTTCTGTGGCACTGGTGTTGTCGACATTGAAGAATGGTTGCCAGAACATACAAGTAAGAATTACCACTGGGATCAATCTCTTATGTTGGCCAACATCCTGTTCTACTTGAAAGAAACAGCAAAAGTGCGGTTCGAGAACCACGAAGAAGAAATTGGAAGCTGGGATGCGTGCAAGGAAAAGATGCGCGCCCTTTTCGGCAAGTCTGTGGGTAGAAAGGCAGCGGCCAAGAAGGGGTTGGCATCTCGTGCGCAAATGTCAGCAGAGTCCTACGTGACTTGCATACAGGACGTGTTCGCCCTTTGCCGAAAAGCAGACAAAGGCATGGAAGAAACCGAGAAAGTAGCACGCATATTGAAAGGCATTGCAGATGATGCGTTCAACCTTCTCATATGCAAGGACTGCAACACGGTCAATGCCATCATCAAGGAATGCCAGCGTTTTGAGGCCGCAAAAAGTTGACGTATCGGCCACCATTTCACTCGACTACCAAACAACAGCAACAACAACACGAGCGCGATCGCATTCATCGTCTTCGTCGTCTACCTGATTCTCTCTCGTTGCCGATGTCGTGTAACATATAACACATTTTCTCATGTTCTTATATATTCTCACGTTCAGTTTCATTTCAACAGCACCGTAATGCAACAGAGTCAGAGTGAAGAGAGGATGCTTTAGCGTATTCACAGTGACTTTTCAGAAAAATGTATCAGTTTTACAGATCATCCTGCGCTGAACGCCGCCGACTAGGAGAATATCTTGAGAGGGGGGAAAACTTGGTGCTTGCTTGCATTTTTGAAAATTCCGAACAATGGTAGTGTCAGTAAGGCTCAACCACAGGCACAGTATTTGTCTGTGCATAAAGAAAGATGCACACCCACAAGTGGGGTTCTCTTATTCAAGAGTACGTACATTCTCATACTAGTACGGCGCACACAATTTTCATTGAGCACACAGGAATGCTCCTTGAAGTGAAGAAGTTTGTCAAAGATATGTGATTGTAAAATGTCTCACCCGATGTCTCTTCAAGACATTTGTTCGTCCGCGGTGTGTTTCCTCAAGCCGTTCCCGCAGGTCCCCAATAAAGTTCTCTCAAGAACTACACTCGGCGACAACTTTTCTTGACAGCACTGTGGAACCTACAGTACCAAAGCACATGCCTGCTACTGTGACAAAAATAGTACTAATGTATACTGATAATTTTATCATTTGCATAGCAAAAATAAGTGCTGCTTTATGTATCATGAGAATCAAACAGTTGGAGAAAGTTGTGCGTAAAATACAGTCATTGTTCTCTTTGCAAGAATGCCTTCCTCTTTCCATTTCTTAGACGACACACTTGTATTTCAGAGAAAGCATGGCATCTATGATGTAGTGGGTCAGCTTGCGTTTGCAAACACACTGTTTAGATCTCAAAGTAAAATATACTCTTATTACCAATCTAAAATGCACACTGAGCTATTGAAATGTTTCGCCTGATCACATTTTCGTGAGTATGGTTTTTCAAACATATTAATGATGAGATCAAGCAAGACCTAAATCAGCCGCAAGCTGCCACATTACTTGCAAAGCAACACAATTGTGGGGAAGCCACGCCTCCATAGCCTTCGCTCCAATGTCAAGATAAGTTGTCGCCAAGTACAGAGGGGACCCGCGAGGCACACAACTGAGAAACACCATAAAAAAAGAATGAACTAACATGAAAGCCGAAGCTTGAGAGAACCTTGCTTGGTGTCCGGGGACTCCATGACGGAGGAAGACGTGGTGCCAGCTGCGGCTGCTGCTGCCGCCGCCGCAAAGTTGCCCATGGAGGCGTTGTTACTAAACGTGGAAATGGGCGGCAGGGCAGGCGTGGCGGGGACGGCCACGGCCCGCTGGTACGAGCGACGTGGCTGCGGCGGCGGATTCTCGTCTACCACCAGGCCGTCATCGTCCGAGTCATTGAAGTCGTACACAGACTCCTTGTGCAACGGTGTCACAGGTGGCGGTGCCGGGGCGGGTTTCTCCTGTTTCACACTGAGAGGGGAGGGGGGCGGGACAATTCAAAACAAGGCTACAGTTGACCTAGAAGAACGGAAAAGCACATGGCCGTTCATCCATGTTGGGCACCAGATTCTCAGGTAATGTCAATCGTGGTGGTGGCGATGCAAGTCATGGTGATGTGTGATGATAGTGCTACGAGACGGCAGTGCTACACGACAGCAATACGTGATGGTAGGGCTATATGTGAACAAATAGTGATTCACAAGTTAAAAATTTAGATAGCCAATACAATAAAACATCGTTATAACGAATCGGTATATGACAAACTAATGGATATAACGAAGCAATTGTGATTCCCCTTGAAATTTCCCTAGGCTCCCATGTATTGCAAAAACTTCCTCACAATCGATATAACAAACTATTTTTTGTCCACAATGAAAAGTTACTAATCATTTTGGTATACGTCAATTCAATATTTTATACCACGCGATGGTTTACGTCTTACCACGGCTGCGGTAATGCGAAACTCGGGCCTTGCGCTCCCCAGGAGCCGCCTGCCAACACGCGTGTGGGAGGGAGTCTCCCTGCCTCCCCTTTCCTCAGGAAATAATGGACTCGCCCACGCAGAACTCGCGCGAGCTTGCGCCTCAGCTGGCCTCCCTTCTGCTGTAGAACTCATTGACCCGCCCGCACATCTGACCTCCTTCTCCCCTTCTGCTCCGCGCTGGGACAGCGGAGATTGTGGCTTTCTTCCTTGTCGTTAGCTGTAGAAGAGCAACACTACCTTTATAATTTTCATCTGTTTCTACCGCTAGGCATGAGATGGACAATGGCAGCGACAAATGTAAGTGCAAAAATATAACAATCGAGCGGAAGTTGGCAATGTTGAAAACTCTTGAATCTGGTATAAAAAAAAAAAAAAGTGGCCAAAGATGATGTCGCTGCTGGCGACCAGGCCCAGAGATCAACGGGACGCTCTCCTTGACCCCAGCATTGTGCCTGACTGCCGAAGAGTTGTCACATGCGGAAATAGTGCCCGCGGTGAAGGTTGTGCATTACAACAGTGACAAATGTGTAAATAACCCGGAGCCTAATGCTGGTGAACCCGACGTATTGACGCCCGTGCAAGCGCTGGATGCGACAGACCTGCTGTGCCACTTTCTTCGTGCTTACAATGTTGTCAAGAACGGACTTGAAATAGCTGCTGCAGCTGAAAAAGCAGTCATTCGCGTGAGGAAGAGTCAACAAAAGTCTATAAAGGACTATTTTTATTTGAAGTGATCTGCCAGCTGGTGTGCTGAATTTGGCTAAAATAAAGTACATTGATCTTCATTAGTTGCTATTTTTCCACCTTTCGACGGCTATTTTCCTCTGCGCGGTGGGCTGCTGTGACATTCGTTAGTGAATACATTCTTTCTTACTGGCTAATTGCCGGTAGAAATGAATATTGGCTATAAAAACTAATATTTATAACACAGCAATTCCAGCTCCGCCTTCAACTTCATTATAACGAGGTTTGACTGTATTTGCTTTTTTTCTTTTACACTCTTACCTTTGTGCCTTTTTTGCGGCTGTTGCTGCCCTGGCCTTGAGGCCGCCGGTGCCTTTGCCCTTTGCCTTGCCTTTGGCCTTGACGGGCAGCTTAACCTTGATATTTATGCCCTGTGGGGCAGCCCCACCGGTGTCTCGTACGGGTGGCGTCACATTTTCCTGCACGTTGGCAACGGCAGCAGAAGCCACCGCCTTGGCCCCCTTTGCGGCTCCCTGTTTCCCCTTCTTGGTCTCTTTCTCGGCCTTGACCTTGCCACTCAGTTTCTTCTGCACATGAAAAAAAGAGTCAGAAAGAATAGTTGGCCCATCGAAGTGAAAGCCACGAGTGACAAGAGGCACAAAATAGTATTGCCAAAATGAAAGGAAGAAGGTACATTTAAGGGCTCAATTTCTTTGTTAGACACAATATTAATGAGATCTAAGACAATCTTATTAAAATCTAAGACAAGTGATGCCTTCCCATCGTCACCTTAAGAGGAGCACAAAGGAAATCTAGCATTCGATGGAGACTGCAGGACCCCTACTCTCTTCTAGCAGTTCAAGTTGGCTAACTTCGCCATACGCATTCTGCCAGATACGTTTGCAAGTGAATACTTAAGGCTGAAGCTCAGGAAGTCGTACTTCCAAATCAAAAGCAGTCTCTGCAAACTGGTTCGAAGACCCACCATTTCACTGAATCCCAAGTGATGGCGTGACAATCGCAGGCAAAGCTAGTGCTTTCCATGGGAAGGTGCACACTTACATCCTTCCTTAATTTTCGTTTTTTAGACTTCACTTACCTCTGCTGCTCTGACTTCCTTGGCCATATCTTTCAGAAGCTTGGGTACATTGATCCCACTTGGAATTACATCCAATTTACAATTGGGCTGGAAGAAAAAGAATCAAACATTTGCATCCCTTCGATGTTAATCAAGAAACCTCCAGGAAGTTGGTTCCATCGACATTATCTTTACTTACAGTGAAAACAAAATCATAGGTGCATATAACAACATAACACAATTGCTCAAGTAATGTCTCTCTCTTCCTCGGTCCCTATTCATCCGTTCATGCTATAAAAAAAGATGCAGTTGAGTCGACCAGTCCACCTGGCTGCTTGTACTTCAATTGATTCTATGAAGCACCAGTGAGTTAATAGGGGAAAAAAAAAGAACGTAAGTAAGTCTAAACCAAAGTTTAGGAGAATTTCCGACAGAGCATGCCTCTCACCTCTTGAGTCCAGTTTTTGAGTGCGGTCATCAAGGCCTTTGCTCCAACAATCAGAAAGCTCGGAGGTTTGAACTCAGATGCTGTTGCACCTGAAACAATTTTACGCAACGTAACATGTCTTGCCGAACTGCCTGGACAGTTGAAAATTCGACTCGTGGTATTGTGTTGAATTGGGCTACGCATTTCTAAAATTGAATAATAATAATTGTTGGGGTATAATGTCTCAAAAGCACAATATGATAATGAGCGATGCCCTGGGACGGTTCCAGAAATTTCGACCACCTGGGGTTCTTTAATGAGCACCTAAATTGAAGTAACTTGGCCCCAAGCATTTTTCCCATCTTCAGAGATGCAGCCACCACAGCCGAAATTTGATCCTGCTACCTTACAGTCAGCAGTAGTCGATTTAACTTGAAAGAAAAACAGTTCTAGCAACAAAACAAAGACAGATGGCCAACAAAAATGGTGAAGATATAGTTGGACTGTTTTACATCATTCCCCATTGATAAAGTTGAGTGCAGAAATCAGGCATTTATTATTGATTTATGCACTTGTAATTACCAAATGGGAAGAATACATACAAAGTAAACAGCAAATGCAACAAGTTCAAGTCTGTACATGTCTGCAACTGACCTTTACGCATTACACCTCCATTGAAATGTTCCACATGCAATTCCAATGAGTATTGGGAAACTACTTAAACTCCAACCAAAAAAGTATGTGAAGATGCGTAAACCCGAAGTTTCGGAACCAGCTTTGTTCCTTCATCAGAGGAGACAGGTGCTACGTTGCAGCAACGTCTTCAAAGCACTCGCAGGGCGGTTAATGAACCCTCCTCCCCTCTCTCTCTCCCAATTTGCCGCAAAGCGTAGTCCGTGTGTATACACTAGGGCCAATGAGTATGCGTGACTTCTGTATAATTTTAGGGAGAATATTTGTATTTTATAAAAGTTCTATAAAATTTCTACAATAATACTACGGACAACACATGGATACTGTTGGAGTGCATACGGAACATTTTAATAAGGTAACCCACACAATTCACTGCATCATATTGCTTAACCAGGCGACGTCGACAAAGAGCAAATGGAGATGAGGGGCTACTCACTTCTAAGCTGTTCGATGACGTACGATGCGGCAAACCAGTGGGTCGTCTCAAACGAAGGGAACTTGTACTTGTGCGGGGCATCAATTCTCTTCTCTAATTCATACACTCTGAAAGACAGAGAAGAAAAACGAAGGGAGACCACTGTGAGTTTTACATAGTTACAAAAAAATTCAACAGATCCCATGCGGTGTGTAATTCTGTTCAGTGCAAGGCAGTTGGTAAGAAGTTGTATATACCTGCATTTTTTTTTTGTACATGAAGCAAAGTGTCTCAAGCTGGCTTGACCTGCATTTATAAATGCAGTAACTGTGTGCACATTGTGGGTTTACCAAGAACGTCAACTACACTGCTATTCAAAGGGCACCTTTGACGTAATATCGGCAATCACGTTAGATCATGGACGTCAGTTTATCGAAACGAAGTGCACTTTACGGAGCAAGGTAAGCATAAAACGTAACATTTATTAAGGTTCATAGGTGTGGGCAGAAATCTACATCAGGTTGGGGGGCGAAGGCTCATTGCTGTGCCACCCCCTTCTAAGTCAAAGCATAGAGCAGATATCGCCCCCCCCACCCTCATGCGCTCTTTTTCATTGTAAACTCCAAGAACGCACAAAACATACGTAGAATAAGTGTAAAATATGCACAGCGGCCAATTTCAGTCCCTGATTTTATTAAACCGTTTCTTCCTGCTAACTGTGCAATTCTTTACACACAACAAGATGCACAACAAGATCAAGATGCTTGAGGAGCACAAAGTGGGATGTCAAGGGCCAATTTCATTTAAGGGGAGATGCTACTCGAAGACACTTTTTTTTAAATATTCACCCTAGAAACAATGAACGTGAGCTGTTTATGGAACTTTTCATGGTGATTTCAAGTATATAATTAGTTTTCTTGCAAGATGCACACTTTTAGCTCTGCAACATGACAAAGTGAAAACCTTAACCCTTTGCCCCCCCCCCCCTCTTTTCATTCCCGAACTTCCGTATTTTTTACCCCTCATAGTTCATAATGTTTGAAATAAAGTGTAGAATGCGAATAACTAATTAAAAAGCACATAAAAAATATGTAATACACGTGAAAAATAATAGACGTAAAAAGTACACATTTTCACCTACCCTAGAAAAGGTTTACATACAATTTTTTAATTATACAATAAAATATTGGAATTTAAAGCAGATAATTGCATTTGTCATACTTTGGAAAAATTTGAGAAAAATTTCATGCAGATCCGAGCACTAGAAGTGCTCAAAAAAGGAGGGGCACATTGGAAAAAATGGCAAAATTTGTGTTTTGAGAAAAACGAGTTTTAGAGTTAAAATTGAGTTTTTATTTATGAAAGATATGATTATATCTGATTAAATTTGCACAACAAAAGGAACAATTCTTCTTGTAGTGGCCACTGCGACTAAAATATGCTAGCACCATGAGTTTGTCCCTCTCGTCTTCTTCGAGCCAACTCCTCAAAAACATTGCGCTCACAGACAGGGCCATGAAACGCTTGCCAATCTTCCGCTCCATCTGGCAGAGCCTTGTGCCAACTCCAAGCTAGGAAGAAGTTTGACAGGACTGCAAAATCCAAACTAAGTCCAGTGTCATGCCATTTAGCGGCCATGTTTGTACCGCATACCGTCGTACATAATGGCAATGTCCTCCCTGCTAAGTTCTCTCACTGCGAGCTCTTTTGACCTCGCAAGACTGACGCTGACATCATCCATTGCCGCATACGAACTTTCCGGCTGACGGGTGTGAATAACTTTTGACGCATGGCTTTTGCAAGCCAACAAATTAACTGCTGCAAATCTGATCAGCTGCTCGTAGCCTATTCCTACAGAGCACACCGCACAACGGCTTTCACTTGCGAGCAATTCCTTTTTTCATTCATAACGGAGATAATTACACGAGAAAAGCATAGTTCAGCTGAGCTGTTCGACAAGACATGGACCCCGCAAATAGGTTTCACAGCACATACAGGCGTGCAGCGGCCAATGGCGGTCCCTGATCCGTGGCACGTGATAAGCCAGTCGCAGCGCTCGAAAAACGTGCAGAAGCATGCTTCTTTTTATTATTTCTTGCGCTGCATCAGCGAGAGAAACTGTTGCTATTTGAAGAGTGAGGCTAGACTCTTCGACTTATGCGATCAACAATGGTGAGCGGCGGTGCATTATCGGCGGCAGGGTGCTCGAAGACTGCGCACTTTGGACCTTTTAACAGGCACCTTGTGCTCTTTAGATACAATTTTAAAGCATTTCCAGTTAAGTCTCGATCTGTATTCTTTTTTCATAACAGTAGAGGTACTAATCTTATCAAACAGGCGAAAACAAAAATCAGTAATTTTGAAAAAAAAAAAACGCGTTTTTCGACCCGCATCTCCCTTTAAAGGGGCCCTGCAACACTTTTTGAGCATGGTCAGAAAATGCTGCTGATCAGTAGTAGAGGTTCCAGACAACACGCAAGCCAAATATTATAGCACAGCACGCGGCCTGGAATTCACAATAAATGATCAAAGTCAGCTATAAATTGCTTTCTTTTCTCTCGGCAAATCACACAATATGCACAAAAATCACATGTAGCAAGCTCATCTATCAGCCATTGGCTGATTTGAACATGGCGCGCTCACTCGTTACAGAGATCGCCGCAGGAGACCGCTACTTGTCCACGCGTGCACACCTGATCACACTGAAAAAGCCGGGCATTCGAAGAAAAAAAAAGAGAAAAAGTGCTCAAGGTCACATGGAGCGCGCGACGTTTCTCTGTGGCCCTGCCATCCCTCCCTGCTTAGCTTCCAGCGTTTACGTCGGGACCAGAGAAGAGAGAATGCGATTTCAGCGTGTGAAAAATCTTTGTAACTCTGCTTGTACTGGAGGGGCTCTTAAAATTTTTGCGGCGTTGAATTTGTGAGGCAATAAGCTCTTCCATTTAGTTCATTCCATGGTTACCTGAAAAAGTGTTTCAGGGCCCCTTTAAGTTCGGCGCTTAGTAGTCATGCCATCAAAAATTACACGGAAAACATGACCACTAATCGTGCAGCCGCAAAGGAATTGGCAACCTGTGGTGGGAGCGCTAACCCATTGCGTGCAGGGGTAGCCGAAAAATAAAATGAAGCTTACAAAAGATCAAGCGAAAAAATTTATGAGCCATGTGAAGATGGTTGACCAGGCAAGTTGTGTAGTGCGCTGGTTTATTTATTTTCATTACTTTACTTGGGCACTTACGATTCTTGAATTCAGCTTATATACACCTTTTAGGAATTCCACCTGGCTTTGTGAGTGCCGTAAGTGCGACATACAGGTTATTTATGTATTTCATATTGATTTATTTATGCACTTGTTCAATAGCTGACTAATTAATTATTTATACTTTCCTGTTTATTTATTTACTTATTTACTCCTTCGCTGATTGCCTTTAGGGGACCAGTAAAGAGTAGTGGGGTATGCCCAGCTTAGTGGGCACATTCCTGCAAGAATATTCTGTTAGTAGATAATTGTTGACTAGGTAACCCCCACACCACACAGGCACAAGAATCGCATCAAGCCGTTAACCTTTTGAGGGTTCTCGCCGTGTATGTACGGCATTGCCTGCATGTTTAAAACGCGTGCCTTTTTCGATAAAATTTCTCTTGCTTGGCATGTGCTACCAACCTGCACGGTGCTTTTCGCTTGTGCATTCGAACTCATCTGCGCAGCACGGCTGGTTTTGGCTTTGTCCTTCAGTGCTTATCCCTTCACGCACTCACAAGGCTAATGGTTGCATAGTTTCTAATCTCGAAAAGGGTGACCACTGGTGATTTTCTAATTGTTTCCGGGAGCGCGATTACATCCGTTTTCATGCAGTACTAAATTACACAAACACTGCCGCCGCCCTGGTTGCGTTTCCTGTTTTGGAGACTGTGAAAAAACTAACTTCGTCTCATTGGTTATTAGACAAAGGGTTACCGTATTTACTCGCATAGTGGTCCTTGAAAAAAGAAAAAAAACATTTAAAAGAATTTATCTAGTCATTTTATTTCGGTGGGACAGCAAGTGCCTTTGACGATCGATACAATGTTAAAGCAAGCCATT
The DNA here is from genome assembly GCA_013436015.1 of Rhipicephalus annulatus. Taxonomy (NCBI): domain Eukaryota; kingdom Metazoa; phylum Arthropoda; class Arachnida; order Ixodida; family Ixodidae; genus Rhipicephalus; species Rhipicephalus annulatus. The sequence continues at coordinate 353,411 of WOVY01001205.1, forward strand.
ATATCACAAAATAACAACACAATAAAAATCAAAGCATAGTTTCGCAACCATGCTAAACGATTGCGAGCAGCGCGAACGCGGACAACGTCAATCAAAATTTTAATGTAGTGCTTTTTGCAGCAGAGCATCATCTGTTGAATGCAGGAGAAATCTCTACACAAGCACAGCAGCACGAGAACAAAGCAGAAAACAAAGTGCATGGCCTCTGAGATAAGGGTCGCGCATCGTAGAAACACGCCAGGTGCCTGCCGTTTTGGAGGCCATGCAAAGCGCTACCGAGCCCATCGTGCCAACAGTGCATCGCCCGAAATTTTTGTTGCGCCGCCATCCGAAGCTGCGTTTATGTTGTCGGGTTTGTCGTAGTGAACTTAGTTGGTGGCAGGAGGGGGGGGGGGGGGGGCAGACGCACACACACCTGCTGCACAACGCACTTAGGGCCTGTACGCTCGTTACACAGCTGATTTTAGTATTAAAGTTTGTTAAAGTTTAGGGCATGGGAACCGAGCGGCTGGACGACACTTTGGCGTCGATCGGAAGAGCTTCAGGCTGCAAGAAGATTCTTCATGCATTTCACGGGTCAAAAAAGACAAAACCATCATGTGACACTTTCACTGTTATAACTCCCGTGACTTTTTTTTTTCCTCGCATAATAAGCACTCCCCCCAAATTGGCGTCATACTTTCGTGAAGAATAGATGGGTTCATTATGCGAGTAAATACGGTATTATAGCTTTTTATTCGTTTCGCCTTCCGGATAGGTGCACAACCACACAGTTTTCTTTCGTGTGCTCACTCACACAGTTCGCTTACACTACAGAAGTGTGTGCCAGTTGCTGTGGTGCTAGGGAGTCAAGCGGCGATTCTTCTGTTCTGGACTATTTACCTAGTGCCGAATCAGAATTTGATTCACTGTATGTCAGTCCATTCGACAAGGATTTATTAATTAAAAGTTAAGACTCAGATGATGATGAAAGAGCGACATCTCGAAAGAGTGTGCAGCGAGACGATCTGGATCAAATCTATAGGTCGAGTGGTAATATAGGTCGACCCCCCCAAGTTCAGGTTACCGAAAAATAAAAAAATAAAACAACCCAAAACTGCCAAACCACATTTATTTGCGAATTGGGCGCACCCCATCCCGATCGTCGGAGCTCCCCTCTACCACCATCGCAACTGTCGCATTGTCGCACCATCGCATTGTCTTGCGTTTGAAAATGACGAAGGGCGGAAGCTTTCTACCATCTGCCGTGCATGCCAGCATGACGGTGAAGCGCTAGTGTTCGTTGCCAGTGGACAGCAGCTTCACATCTTTGGCGCCGCGCTGCGTGATCGTGGTCGACGAAGGCATGTCAAACCACACGGGGGTCTCATCGGCGTTGTCAATCTGCCCCATCATGTAGTCGTTCTGCTCCCGAAGCCGGTTTACGAAGCGCTGAAAGTTTATGAGCTTGTCCTCGAACTCCTCCGGCAACTTTTGACAGATGGATGTGCGCCGCCGGAGAGAAAATCCTTTGCGTCGCATAAATCGACGCACCCAAGAGTTCGGTGCACGAAGCTCTTCTCTCGTGAGCCCAGCTTCCCGAGCGAGTTCCACGGCTTTCTTGCGAATCGTATCCACGGTCACTGGCAGCGAGCGCGCACGAACTTCCCGCACAAAGTCCGCTAGCTTATCCTCCAGCTGCGGATGAACGGCACTTCGTCCACGAAACGACATTTTTCGAGGATTGCACATCTGCAGCTTCCCTTTCTGCGCCCTCCAATAGCGCACGCTTTTTTTCTGATACACCAAAGCGGCGCTGAGCAGCCATATTCCCGTTCGCTTCTGTGAACTTAACAACTTCTAGTTTAAACGCAGCTGAGTACTGCCTCCTCGCACCGCTAGACATATTCAGTGAACGAAAAAAAAAAGGCCACTAAAAATGCAGCGCAATGTCAAGCGGAGCGAAAACTCGGAACAGATCAGAAGCAAATCACGAACACAAAAAAAACCGACTGCGATTGGATTTGGATGCGGATATGGCCGCGTCTGGCTTCACAAGCACATGCAAGCCATATGTTGCCAGACAGCGTTGCACTGTTGGCTAGAAACCGCTATATAAGACGAGGGGCGACTTTAGCTTATTATTTTATTGAAAAAATCTCGACTTATATTCCGGTTTATACGGTAGGTATTCCTCAGCACTTAGTGTTAAAGCAAGAACCTTTTTTTACAAGAAACGTGCCCTGATGTGCTTATTTTTAAATGTCTGTCAGCTTTGTTTGATACTATGCATAATTTTCTGTATAAAAAACCGTACGAGTGTTTATGGGGAGGGAGAGAGGGGGGATTTCGCTTGATGTTACTGTGAATAAACTACACGAATGTTACAACAAAAATAATTTTTTGTCACTTTACGGTCCACGCAAAATAATTTGAGACAATTTTTTTTTTTTAAAGGGTACTGATACCTTTTTTCAGAGGAGAGTTTACTCTGCCATACAAATTTCCTGTATACATAGACGGTTCTGAGCAAGTGTGACACTCAGCAAATGCTAATAAGATATTTTATTTGATATTAAAGTGAATTTTCTCGTGGCGCACCGATTGACATTATCACTAACTTGACGTAAGGCTACAGCACTAATCCTGGTGACTTCACGCAGAAGTCTGGCTAGTTGTGATGACATCAAGTACCAAAACACAAAAAAACGACAGCTTGCGCGTTGCCTTCCGATCGTCTACTCGCGCCGTGCGGTCATGTGGTCCCTGTTATCTAGCGTACCTGTGAAGCGAGCTAGCAGAGCCTAGAATAGTGTATGTGCCCGCAACTTAACGATATACGCTTATCAGAGGGCAAAGGAACCGTGCGATCTCAAATTTGTCGTCATGGCACCAATATTTTGCCCTGTGAAGTCTTGCACCAGTGAAACGGAGACAATAAGTGCAAGTTCCATCGATTCCCGTCCGATCTGGCACAGAGGCCAGCGTTGATTGACTTCGTGCACCGCGGCCGAGGCGGAGACTGGACGCCAACGAAGTGGAATTTACTGTATCACTGCACTTCGCTCAGGATGTGTACACGCGCTATGTGCAATTGCTGACCGACTTTGAATTTTCCACGAAGAACTTGCATCTTAAAGTGATGCCATTCCAATGTTGTGCCCCCATGCCGCAACTGTTGTTACATGTGCGGCGCGCAGCAGTTGAAGCAAAGATCGAAGAAGCAAGGCGCAGATGAGGATACTGATTCACTGCATTGAAAACAGTAAAATGGTAGAATATTTCTGACAAAAAAAATTTTTTTTGTCACGTGGCTGCCTTCTGAACTTCCCGAAATGTTGTTTGTTTGTTTAAGAATTTAATTTAAAAGCACTGCTTCTTTTTATTTTAAAAGCACCTCCTTCTTTCTGTACCAAATTGGATCTACATGTTAAGTAAAGATTCTTGTGTCAGGTTTTTGAAGATCAGTAACATTATTGCAATTTTACTGGCACAGACGCCTCCAAGAATTTAGCCAAAGTGTATTATGTTTGCATTTTTTCTATTGCAATACTGCGCTTTGTATGAATATATGAGCAGTAAATACTTACTCCACAAAAGGTATATTTTGAGGAAAAAATATTTCTAGACCTCTCAAGCTGCCCAAACTTTACGAAAAAAATCACAAAATTGGCAAAATTGTTATTTTTGTCCAAATTCAGACTTACACGATGTGATGGTCCAATTAAAACTCACCTTTACACCTAAATCAAAAGCAAATAAACAGTTATTTTTATATAGCAAATCTTATCATTACATTTCTTCTTTTAAGGAAAAAAATAATTTTTGAACTTTTCCATCGACGCCAATGAGAAATTTCCAGGCGGCAGCTGTCGTATGACCAAATGAGAAGATAGGCGCCAATGGGAAAGTTCAAAAATTATTTTTTTCCTTAAAACAAAAAGTGTAATAATAAGAATTGTCATATAAAAATAACTGCTTATTTGGTTTTGATTTAAGTATAAAAGTGATTTTTAATTGGACCACCACATAGCAGAAATTGCGTCTCAATATGAACAAAAGTGACAATTTCATGAAATTCGTTATTTTTTCACGTCAACTTTAGCAGCTTGAGGGGTATACAAATATTTTTTCCTTAAAATGTACCTTTTGTGGAATAAGAATTTACTACTCAGACATTTATACAAAGTACAGTATTGCATTAGAAAAAACGCAAACAATATATTTTGGCTAAATTTTTGGAAGTGTCTGTGCCAGTTAAAACTTCACTAATGTTACTAGGCTTCAGATACCTTAGACGACAACCTTTACTTAACATGTAGACCAAATTTGGTACATAAATGAAGAGCAGTACTTTTACAATAAATTTCTCCACAAAAAACACCAGAACGACATTCCAGGAAGTTCAGAAGGCAGCCATGTGACCAAAAAAATTTTCTCTCAAATATTCTAGCAGTTCACTGCTTTCAATGAAGTAAATCTGCAGAATTTTTTTCGAATACATTTGGGATGGTCACCAAAATGGCTGGGGCATTTGACATGGAATAACCCATGTGCACATACTACCTGCATGGTAGCACAGCTCATACCATGTCGGGATGTAAGGGTATAGTAGGAACCGAAACTAGCTTTTAAAGCATGGTGTAATTAATTCTCCAGAGCACACTTATGCTTACCGGTACACTTCCCATGCTCTCGGGGGCTTGGCCTATCATTTGACGCAAATAAACGATAAGTGGAAAATTCTGTGCCAGTACCCCTTTAAGTAGCACCATCAGAAAAATTTATTTCAGCCAAAAAAAAACAACAATTTTTGCATTGTATTTGGCAAAAAAAAAAATCGACTCGGACAGTTTAGGCTCCTGAATAACATTTCTTTCAGCCGAGCTGCCATACGTCTCCACTAAATGGCATTTGACGATGTCAATAACTGCAACTAGTAAAGTGTGCAATTTCAGAGTAAAAATACTATGAGGAGATTTTTTTCGAAATGGGCCAGATGCAAAACCGGAACTAGCTCAAATAAGGCTACAGGCACATACATACTCTGAACTTTCCAGTAAAAACATCACTAATAAATTAATGATAATAAGTAGTAGTTTATTTTTGCTCTTTCAGAAAACGGTGAAAGTGTGTAGTATGTGCGAACACAGCCTTATTTAGCTAGTTCCTGTTTTGGATTTGTCCCTTTTCAAAAAAAAGCTCCTCTTATATAAACATACATTTTAACAACTCTAAGCTGTTTTCAGTAATAGTGAAATGTAACAGAAAGCTATTATATTCCGTTAGCTTTAGTTAGTTTTTTGTCTTTTACAAGATTTCAACCAATCACAACTTCGGCCATTGCACGTTGAATCCGAAGCCTCGAATTAGACATGGCACCTGTCATGTCGTGATCGTTAAAATTTCCAAGTGAATTTCTTATCGATGAAACAGGTAAATGACAGCTTTTCTGTTAAATGTCCCGTATAAAATATTTTGGGCATGATGGATGCTATTTTAAACATCTTATGTCTACGGCACTGAGCAAGCTTCGGCGTGGAGAGGACACACTTCTCAGTAAATGATGTCCTAGCGAAGCCATTGGGTGGGAAATGACATTTACGTGAATTCCATTTCCTTACTATGTGGCACTGCACAAATGGCATTAAATTTTGAAGCATTAGGGTATTAGGATGTCGATACCATTTTCTGTGCCAGTGAGGCAAGAGTATAACTGTTCACGGAGTTATGATGTTCATATTCCTTATTAACCTCAGGGTCACACTCGCATCAATCAAGTCGTCCAGTTCACAAGCTGCCGTTTTGACTTCCGTCTGGGTAGCCAAGGCCACTTTTTTAAAAACTTAGATGTAAACGCTATTCATGATGATGGCAATTATTTGTTGAGTAGGTAATTGCTTATTACGAATGGCCGAGTTATTACATACAGCATATCAGGAAAAAAACAGTCTGCGGACATTGAACTAGTTGAACAAGACTGCAGAATTAGAGGAGCTGACCAGCATCTAGCTGGTGCATTTTCAGCTACAGGTAAGCAAACCAACAGTTACCTAGAATTTATTGGTTATTGATTGTTTATGAATGAACTCTCAAATGGATATCGATGGTTCATGACACAGTAATGACGTTGCTCTTTGTGATAGACCGAGCTCCTCCAAGCATTTTCCAGAATTTATTGCTTAGTGATCGATTAGCTATCGTCTGGCCATTACAAAGTGCATTTTGAGCTAGGCTAAGCTCTATCAAGCATTTTCTAGAAATGACTGATAACTGATCGGTTACCAATCAGCTATTGATTAGTTACCTATTAACTATCACATCATATTTATTGCTAGACTAAGCTTAACTAGTCTCAATCAAGTTCAGCTTGAATTAGCCAGGCTTAACTAATCTCAACTTAAGCTATCAGGCCATGTTTTCGCAAACACTGCATGGTCCCATGGCGAGCTGATGATCAGACAACATAATGAAACGTACTGTAGCTGAAGGTCGATGTTGAAGCTGTGCAGACAGCTTGCCCCAAAGACTGTGAAGTCGGTGTGCAGACCTGAACTTGAATTAGCCAGGCTTAACTGATCTCGACTTAGGCTACCTAGACTGTACCAGGCCATGTACTTGCAAACACCGCATGGGTCAATGACAAGCTTAAACAGCTCCGCTGTTGATATATGATCAGACAACATGACAATACGCACTGTAGCTGAAGGCCGATGTTGAAGCTGTGCAGAAAGTTTCCCCCAAAGACCATGGAGTCGACGGATGTGTAGACCGCGTGTATCCAACCAGTCGGGATGAAGAGCGTCTGCCCGGCAGTGAGAGTGAGCCGGTAGCAGGCGTCCGCCTGGTCCCCAAAGAAAGTCTCACTCTGATTCGCCGAGGCCATGAAGTGCTCGTAGAGACTCAGGTTGGTTTGGGTGGGCCGTATGAGGTAGAATATCTTCTCCCCCTGTACAAAAATCATCATTATCAGCTTGAATACGCCCAATGCATGCAAAGACCTTTCCCACGTTACACCGATGAACCCGATCCTGCGCTTGCTTTGGCAACGTGATCACCGCAACCTTCTTAATCTCCCCTACCCACCTGGCTCTATGAATCACCTCTTGTGCACTTGCCTTCTCTAGAAATCCAGTTTGTTACTCTTAATGACCAGCGGTTATGCTGTCATCGCACCAGATACACTGCCCATGCCTATTATGAGGTTGCCAGGTATGGCTAGTTTGTGCCAATTTGGCTACTTATTTCAGTCCCTAGGCGGCAGAAAAAAATGCCTCAGCTACTAGGCTACTTTTTGGCTTGATCGTTATTCCCTCAATTTCAGCCTAGTTATCAACACCTGTTTGTTCCATGACTCACTTTGTTCTTTTCCTGTTCCTTAAGATTACACCTATGCTTTTTCTTTCTGTGGCCCACTGCGTCATCATAAGTCGAGTTTAAGCCTTCAATGTGAACCTCAAGGTTCCAGCTCTGTAGGTTTGTACCGGTGAGATACAGCTGTTGTCTATGTATAGATGAGAGCATTATCGAATAGGCAATAACACCAAATAACAAGCTTTCATTCCATAACAGCTAGATCTGCTTCAAACCTACAACTTTAGGTATAAAAAATGAATACTTAAGGGGAGACGCTCCTCGAAAAAGTTTTTTTTTTATTTCTAGTAATATAGACTTGAAAAGTTTGTTATTAGTATAGTTTTTCATGCAGATTTCAAATATGCAATCATTTTTTGTGTAGCTGCTGTAATTATTGAGTTATGCCATAAACAATAGCAAAAAGTTACATTTTTTGCGGGCACTCTTTTATGTACTAAACTTTCAGTAAAAGCACTGTGTCTGATCTTATTTGACTCTTGGTAGATTGAAAAGTGCAAATATCTATAGATATGTCACAGAAATATTGGAACCAAGAAAAAAAATTGTATTGAATGACTTATTATTTTCAATCTCCCTTGAAACAATAAGCTAATATTTTCACAACTAATGCTGGTAGGCATTGCAATTTAGAGTAGATATTTGCATTCTGCATGTGTTGAAGAATATGTGTGCCAAGTTTCGTTACTATACAATGAACATAAGTTTCTAAAAGGCTGCCCGGAAAACGTGAAACTGTCAGAAAAAATGAAAATGAGAAAAACAAGTTTGAAAGTTCGCAAAGTTGGCATTTATTAGGAAATCATTCTTTTTGCATCAAATTGGGGCACAATGAAAAGTACCTTGCCTTGAATGCACTGCAAGTGTCTAGAAGTCCCCTGCACCATAGCTTGGTCCTTCACGGCTCTTGCGGTCAGTGTCCTCAACACGAGCTCTCTTCGCTGTATTGCGACGGTGTTCCCTCGCTTCTGCAGTTTGCTTCAGGTTCATCTTCCTGATGCGCATGACGTCACAGTGGTCACCATGTGTGGCCAGATCTTGTGAGGGGAGAATTCCAATGCCTTCGAGCACTTCTTCAAAGCCCCTGTGGCCTTTGTTGTACCAGAGTACAGCAAGAGCGGTGGCTGTCTCCACAGTTGTTCTGGAGGCGAACTTTGTTTTTGGACATAGCAGCCATATCTTGCTGTTCAGCGATTCGGCTGCATTCTGTGTCTTGCCATGAAGGCACCGAATAAGGAGTTTCTCCTCTGTAAGGCGCTTGTAGATAGGCATAATTGCCGATCCTTGAGCCTTCGTCAACAGTGGGGTGTGGCGTGGTGCAGGCTCCCCCAGTGCTTCCGCACGCTTGTGCTTGCACCACGAATTTGGTCCCGCGGGGCAAAAGTTGTGGCTACTGGCACCATCACTGGAGCAGCAATGAAAATACGATGCCCATATGGCAGTGTACATATTTCGGACACTGTCCTTGTTGCTCGTGATGGCGATCTTGTAATATGTTTGTAGTTTTATTATTGTCGCATCTTTCAGTTTTTCGCCTCGTGGCAGTGGCGTTGCCAATTTCCGTAGGGCAGTTCCCAAGCGCTTTGCAACATGGTTCGTGCACTCTTCTTTGTCAATGGGGGTGTCACAGTATACATTTGCCTCGCAGACTGCAGTGTAGGCCTTGCTGTCACCATCACTTAGGAAGGTGGTGAATCGCAGTGGAGTTTCATAAGACAAGGTCCTCTGCCATATATTGACAGCTGCCGCAGGTTCCATTGCATGGGATGAGCAGTCAGTGTTTTTTTGGCAAACTGGAAGATGAAAAGCTCGCCATATCTCTTCATCCTCCCCAAGGTCCCTGTGTATACTGCAAGCATGGCAGTAGTTCGAAAGAACTTCAAAATCGAGGCAGAGCCCCGTGTCCAGGGACACGACTGTGCCCACTCCATTGTGGCTTTTATGACCTCTTTTCTGCCAGGTGCCATCAAACATGACTGGCACATCTCTGCTGCCGACTGCGTCCTTCGTGATGTTTCGTGCCTGGTGCAAGTTTTTGCTCACTGCCGTCATCGCCGCACCATGGAGCTTCTTGCAAATGCCGTTGAATGTCTTGTGATGCATCGGGCTCGGAAGACCGAGAATCGCACAAAATCGTGAAAGTTGGTCGTGGCCTGCGCCTATAGCGCGTGCTGCCAGAACTGCCTTCACGTTTACAGCAAAGCTGTCACGCGAGCTGCTGCTGTCAAAACGAGCGCTCGTTCCTTGGTCCCCGGCCGAAGCAGTACGTCTCGACGTGTGCGTGAACGAAAGTGCAGATTCAGGGCAATCAGAATTTTGACAGCACAGTTCGAGGAATGCCGAAAGTCCTTTGCGCTTTCCAGCTGCCTCTCGCACGCCGAGCTTCCGTTCGCGGCAGGTTGGGCATTGCGCACCCGCCACAAGTGCCGTCAGCGCATCGATTTCGCAAAGCAGCATGTTCGCAGTAGCAGCATCTACCGGTCTACGTTCACTCTCGAAGAATCCAATCTTCCTTTGGGATGCACTGACGAATTCCACGGCAGCGGCTATTTCACAACCACTGTCGCAGGGTTCGGTGACGGTGTTAGGCCTATCCGAAGTCGGAGCGTCGGGGCGTTGGTCGGGGGCGACATCGTCGTTCGCTGTCGCTTTGCGAAGCGTCCGACGCCATTTCCCTCGATACTTGTGGCGAGTTCTGAACTTTCGATTATGTGAACTGCACTTCTTCGGGCTTGCCATGACGCAAAAATGCAGAGAAACGCAGAAAAACTCGATCGCGACGTCCGAGGCTTCGCTCTTTTGCCGGAGAGATAGGAGGGAGAGGAGCGTGGAGCGCACCGCCGTCCAATGGCGGCCTCGCGCTGTGTGCCGCGATATTCAAAACGCGTGACGTACGCGTTGTTTTTCTCGTTTTTTGTTTATTCTGCGTGAAGGCACGAGACTGGCTACTAGTGGATTATGAAGGATACGGCCTTCGCAGCATGCGTGCACGATTGCAAATGGCGGCCAACGCGTCGTTTTCGCGACAGGACGACGCGAACTTCGCCGTTTTTTCGCGACTTTCGCGCATTTCTCGCGTCACCGCTGCCCACTTGGAAGCATTTTTTGATAATTTCTCGTGCGAATTTCAGCTTGATATTTTCAGAAGTAATAGATTATAGTCCAAGGATGCCAATACAGCCGAAAAAAAAAAAAGCGAAAATTTTCCGGAAAACCGCGACTTTTCGACCCGCGTCTCCCCTTAAGAACTATAGTTCCCTAAACAAATTATTAAGTACTTATGAAAGTTCACTGGCATAAACAAACAGTGTTTTTTTTTTTTTTACCCGAAGCACTGCACCCCTGAATTACTGAGTCTTCACAGAGACACCCGAAATTTTATGTGCTTAATAAATTTGACGTAACTTTATTATAAGTGTACTCAATGATAATGCAGGAGCAGGTGGCTCAACACAAACAGACATTTATTTATTGGATGACTGAGGTAATGTCACAGCCGCGATGCCTGTTTCTTCGTCTTTTGCGGATGCATAGCGCACTGTTTTCTTAGAGTAGCAAAGCCAACAACCATTACAACCTAATCAACATCAGAGATAACGCATGTTCATTATGATACAATGGCACCCCTTCAGCAATCTACTGTAATCTCATGCCATGCAAGATTATACGGTGCTAGGACAGCAAATCTTTGACCTCGTTGCTCAATCGAACCTTCTGCAGCTGTTGGCTGCATTTCTATTTCTCACACATCCTGTGCTCCGTAATCCCTCAGCACTCATCAAAACTGTTGAATATGAAGCACATTCAGGTGAACCCCTTTGTAACAAACAGTGGTATGGTGAATTACCGGCTACAGCGAACAGTATACATAGTTTCATTGGTCACACTTCATTTCAGTAACATTAATTATTGCTGCAACGAAACCAAAAATAGGAGAGCTACCGTAATATCGGCCATAGCAGAGAAATATATGATTTGCACAAGGCACATAGCCTAAGAGGTCGCATAGAAAGTAAAGTAAATGTTGACAATTCAACACAATACCTCTTACTATTGCTTTAAAAAGTAGCAGTGATTTTGATAAATATAACTAATATGTGGGGGTTTATGTCTCAAAACCAAGATACGACTACAAAAGACGTCGTAGTAGAGGGCTCTGAAAGTTTTGACCACCTGGTGTTCTTTTAACGTGCACTGACATCGCACAGTACACAAGCCTCAACCATTTCGCCTCCATCTAGAGTGACCACCGCGGCTGGGATCGAACTTGCGATCTTCGAGTCAGCAGTTGAGCACCCTAGCCACTGATCTACCAAGGCAAACAGAAATATTGCCCCTTCAGCGCATTTGACTGCTTGCGCCAACGTATGAACGAAATCGTGAAATGCCACAAGGAGACCGGTATCACGTTGTTTGTACTGATTTTGAAACCTATAACAATGCAACTTTGTCTCTCGGATTTCTCGCTCAAGCCAGATTGCAGATTTGTTACAGTTGACAGTTATCTCTACAGTTACAATAAACAAGGCATATAACGAACTAATTTATGGTCCCCGCGCTTTGTTATGACGAGGTTCGACAGTACGACTAAACAGTAGCAAACACTCACTCGGAGAATGTGATACCACACAGAGGAGCCGCCAAAGTCGATGTGGAAGTCGGTGAAGCTGTTCTCGGTGCTCATGAGACAGTACTTCATGACGGCGGGACGCTGGTACACGCCGATGTTGGGCACGTGTGATGGCCAGCAGTTCTCCACCCAACTGATGCGCTGAACCAGCGACGGCGGCTTCACAAAGTCAGACAGCCTGCAAACAAGTAGATGTACGCGTGAGGAGTTCTCGTTCTCAAACACACGTTAAACCCAACACACGTTCTCAAACCCAAAACACATGTTAAGGAAACTGCATTCCCCCCATGCTCTTGTTCGAATAGTGAGCGAGCTACACACTGTAAAATGATCCCTACATTCCCTCGCGGCAATGTTTTCAGTGTAGTTTACTACAGAAATCGTATGTGATAACAAATATATTGTTTGCAATGTGTGCGCTTTGGTAAATGAGCATAAGTGCACCACTGCGACTTCACCAGTCAGCATGAAGATTTGGTTCATGTTTGTTCATCTTACACGTGCTCCTCTTCTGCAGTACCTTTGCCTTTTACACACTTCTTCAAAAAGGCATGCTTGCTGCCTGTTTTTATCTACAATGTGTTTTTGTGTCTGTACAATGTAGCCCGTATTTCCCACAGCACTGATCCACTGTAAGCAGTGTGAACATGAATTACACTCCATGTGAAGAAAAGCACACATGAGAACTGTGGCCGTGGCCGGGTCTGCAAAGAGAACTCTTGAACCTACTCCAGCGTGCCACACCAGTTTTCCTGCCACTTGCAATATGAGTTAGCAATCAGACTGCCCCCCCCCCCCCCCCCACCAAGAGAAAACCCTGCCAACACCTATGGCAAGAACATTGATGGTATTATTTGTCGACTGCATGTTGTTTAGACAATACTTTAATTACTATAACTCATAACGACACCATCCAATCATGGTTAACCACAAACAAACACTGGGCAAATAACCACAAACAAACACTGGGCAGGAGGGAGCGGTCTCTGACCTGGTGTCTGAAAACTCGAGGCTGATGACGTTGAACACCTTGGAGCGATCGTAGCTGTTGAAGTAGTCGACCCACTCCGACATGGTCATTTTGAGATCCTCCTGCTTCCGGACGTCGATGACATCCAGCATGAAATCCGGCCCTGCGACAGTGCACAAACAGAGTATGTTGACATTAGCTAGCTATCATATAAGTCCACTCATAGCAGCTACCACTGTTTCATAAAATTGGTTGGCACGTAAACCTTTAAGTGGAACAAAGTCGATACTGGGTTTGAGTCGCACATCATTCTGACCCACGATATCGCTTCCCCCTAGTATTACAGGGCCTTGCCAGGTAATACGTAACTTTTGTTTTGTCACTTCCAGCCAGTCAAGCGACTTCCACGTACACACTTCTGGCATCTCCGTTTTTCAACGTCCAGAAACAGTCTTCTCCCTTCTAATCGATACTTAACGAACTTCCGGTCTACACGGTTAGGGAACAGACAGCTAAGCTAAAGAAGTCCACTTGTAAGAAGCTGAATTCTACGAGAAACTATCATTGCTATAAGCATGCACAAAGCCATTAGAGGGCATAAAGTTTCACCCCAGTGCCTCCCCCTACGCTCCCTCCCAGCCACTTATGGTTGAGTTCAAAACAAAAACAAGCTTTGCAATGGGGGAAGGTGGGGGAAGACTATTAAGAGTAAAGATGGGAAGAAAACACTTCTTGTAATGTGACATCAGGGATCCTTGACTGACGTTATTCTCGAAAACTTGCAGGCAGTAACCCTGCTTTGACACAATATCACGATAGGTCCAACTGAATAATACACGTGGTGCCTACTTGGCTACCACCTTTGATAATGACCCCTCCCCTCCCACATGCACACGTCCACGATTATCGTCGTTATACCCCGTCACAAAAGAGTGCGTAGAAAAAGGCTAAGGCATACATTGCTATAAAAACATCTGGTTTTAAGAAAGCAGCGAGTAATTCACTAACCAATGAAATCCATGACATCACTGACAGTGAGGTCCTCCGGTGGCATAACAAGCCCAAGGCCATCCTTCTTGGTGACCAACACTGGGTTCGTGAACCCACTGTGCAGCAGGTATTGCAGGTTGAACTGGTCCCCATTCAGCCGAGTCACTATGCTCTCCGCACTGAAAATGTTTGCAGCAACGCATTGTACAACATCCAAAACTAGTATAAGAGCCAATCGTAAAGGAAAATGAGCAACCTGAATGGAAACTCATAATAGAAAATGTGAAAGTTGAACAGAGACTAAAAAAGAAAGAACACAGGAAAGCGCTCCGTCCTGTGCTCTTTCTCAGAGTTGAATCGAGTTACGCACATTTAACCTGGAAGCCAAAATTAAGAATGTTCACACATTCTTTCACTTATTTATTATTTACTTACTGCACCCTCAAGGACAGACAGCACTACAGAGGGCAGTAGTAAATGGAAATAACAGGGTAGTAATAATGTACAACAAGAAAGTAATACCACAGAATAATAAAACAACACACTAGTAATACCTATACTATGTAGTTATGTAATGTCTCACACAAAGGACAGCAAGTATAAAATATGAATAAATGAGTTAGCATATCCAGCACCTCCACTACTTATAGGACGACGGCAGTTACGACAGTAGCCAGGTTTTTAATGCAGTTGCACGAGACAAGCAGCGCAGTCCACGTGACTAACGATGATGATTATTACAGTGGTTTTGGGTACACTGATGAAGACAATGAAGCAAACTGTCAGCACTCACAGTATTAAATTCCGTATCTACGATGTTAGCTAATTTGTGCTGAAGAACTAGGAAGCAAAACGAGAAACATAACATGTTAAAATTTTTTAGTTATACAATGTTAGCTACAGCCTTCTTAACCAATTGTGCTAATTATTATAAGAGGCATTTACAGTTTTGAGCAAACCAAATGTGAACCTTTCCCCTGAAATTTGTTACACTTAAATTGGGTATCGCTTTACTGAATAACTACGAGTTGTTTATTGAGACAAAAACACTTGCAACAAAAAGCATTCACTGTCATTAGCATTCATCAAACTAAAAAAAAAATTTTAGAATGCCTGAGCATTCCTTTCAAGAGTAGAATCAATAGCGCAATTTAGACCTCGTTTGCATCACCTTAGCATTCATATGCGAGGCTTCTCTTCTCGATGGAAACCTCAACTATGACACAAGAAAAGTAACGCCTGCGAGCGTAACATTGGCACCAGTTAAACTCTCAAACAATACGCGCCTACTGCGAGTACAGTTGGGAGGTGCCTCCTAACCATTGTAAATCAGCTAAGTACCCACTATGCATCTGTTGGTACACACACCTACACAACTATGCATGTTGTTGACGCTGTTGCTGATTATTACTTTTGATCATCTCTGAGCACTTTGCAATGTATGGGCCTTTAAACCTACTATTGACTGCACACTTTTCACATGGTCTGAAGCCCGGTGCGATTCTACACTTCTGTCCTGCAACATTACATGCGTTAACGTAACTCTTGCCACCACATAATGCTCGTATAGGGCTTTTTGTTTAAACAGTTTCATGCACTTCCAATGGCTCTATGGGAAAACATCTGACTGCCGCGCAGAGGTTGTGGGTTCAATTCCAGCTCAGAGCCATCATTTTCACTATATGCATCTACCACGATTTTTCACTCACAGCCAATGACATCTACCCCCGGTTTCTGAGACAAGGCCTCCATAATGCTATATTGCGATCAGTGCCCACAATGCTGTAGCTGCTTTCCTGCAACAAGTAATGAGTACTCTTTAACATGGTATTCCATAAGAAATCACTGTCGAAAACTCACTACTTTGATTTCGAGTCATACATGCATATGTAATTAGTATCCCTTCAAGTTGAACTCAGTACACAGCTTATGAAGAAGCATTGGATAGGAGGAAATTATACTGCAGCTGTGTACTGTCAACAGCAAAAGTTTTCCAGATGTGCAGCGCGTGGCGGAGCGTCGGAAAACTGCATTGCTGCGCTGCCTACTATTGTGCCGCAGCTACCGTACCGGCTTTGGTGATTAGCAATGGTGCGTTTAGACAACACACTGCTGCTGGATCTAATCTCGGAAGCCGTGGCCGATAACCTCAACACCATGGTGTACGTCACAGTAGGCATCGCAGCAATGCAGTTTTCCGCTGCTCCGCCACGCGCTGCACATCTTGCAAGCTTTTGCTGTTGACAGTACTGCATGCAAAATTACTTGCTTAACAGATCTTTTTTTTTTTATTCAAGCTGTTAATAAGTACTCTCGAAAAACCGTATGCAATGACTGCACTGAAAGGCATAGCAGGAATGATAATTCCATTTTTAAACTAGAGCACCACACTTGCAGCATCACCAGTGACTACAAAGGATTAATTAGAAACTGCTCAAACATTTACTGGAATACAGATGAGTAGGTGTTAGGACAGCTAATCAACAGTGATTGCTGTCGGAACACCTAAACAAGCAGGTATTTTTTTATTCTTTCTTTGCTTTATCCAAAGATTGCGAGCTTGCTTAAACAGTTTCATGTACTGCCAATGGCTCGGTGAGAGACCACAGGTCTGCCCCGCAGAGGTACTGGGCCCGATTCCAGCTCGGAGCCAAGCGTTTAACAATCAACTGCTCGTGCAATAAGACAGGGAGAGGGACACTCACCTTTCAAAATGCCTCGACTTCAGTTCCTTTATGAACACATAAGTACCTGTCTGCACAGGCTGTAATCATAGAATGAGCGTGTTATCGTAAAAGTAACGCCACAATAAATGATGTCCGAACGTGAATGCATTACCTTGTCGCTTGCATTGGGGTCTGAGTAGTCGTGCCGATGCCAGTTAGTTCTCTGCTTCCCTGAAAATGTCCCATCGCCGTGGAAGTGTTAGCAGGAGTTTCACAAATAAAATGCGGAGAAATTAGCACTTGAAAGCAATATATATGTAGAGCAGAAAGCAGCACTTGGCCTATTTCACGCGCGTTTCCTTAACCTGGGGGGCAACGAAGTAAGGCTGACTGAAACAAAACTTATGTAGACGGCCAAACAATTTTCTGGATTTTGTTCCCTCATGATGTTATTACACCTCAATAACATGAATACTTCCTGCACCTTTGCTGAAAGAGGCGGAACGTCACAACTGTAGATGCGATTCTCACAAGATCGAAATGCTGAAGATTTATTAACAGTACCAGAGGATGCAAACATTAAACACACTGCACTCTTACAACAACTGCGCATGAAATAATGCGTTAGTTACTGGTTAAACTGGCGCAAGAAAAGTAAAATATAGTTTACCGCAGCTTTACACTATTAGTCACGTCGATATCCTGCGGTCAAACTAAAATTTCGAACACGGCTCTGCAATACTACACTTAGACGCGTCATTCCTGACAAAAATAAGCTCGGAGAAGTTCAAAACACGGGTTCGAGTCGGTGCTTACAGAAGAGTTCGCATGAGAGTGTGTAATGCATGGGTTACGCAAGCGCTCAACTGGGTGAGACAGTCCTCAGGCACCTTTAATTAGAACGCGTAATACTTGTAAATTATGCTAAACCAAAGTCAGCCGCGACCTCAGAGCGTGTGTAAGAAGCAGCATCACTCACAGATAGACGGCCCAAAGGTCAACTGGCACTGAGGGCAGTGGTACTTGATGATGTCGCATGCGTCGTGCTCCTTGACATCTATGCAACTGAAAACGAAGAAAAAAACCGCGACTAGTATGAGAAAAAGTGTCCTCGCGACTTCGACAAGCGAGCGCGCCAGTTTGACAGCTTTTCGCGGGCGCCAGCACGCTCTCAAAGAACGTGGTCGATACGTCAGGTGCAACAGCGCCGACAAATCTTTTCCGTCTTCACTTCTCGTCAACAGTCACGCTCGAAAAGAAGTGAACGGCTTTCAACGCAGTCGGCGCGTGCGTTCTCATTAAAAACGCAAGCTCAAGAGACAGCTGTAAGTGCGATCGACGGCGCGTGTAGCGTTACCCGTTATGAAAAAAATAAATAAAAATTGTTGCGTTCGGGAAACGGGAGTCTAACCAGCTGATGGGGAGACAAGTCGGCACGCGACGCAAGCACGAACTAAAGAAGCCGCGATCCACGCTGAAGTGGGTCGCAAAACCATCCACCATCCCTAGAACGTCTGCTGCGAAGGCGGGCAACTCGGCGGGCAAGCTGTTAGCAACGTATCAACGAATGTCATGCAGGCGAGATCGGAAACCAAAACGAGCCCACCGCGACGCGCTCTTGGCACAGGCGCGTTCGCGGGCAAAATTATTGGCGCCAACGAGCGATAAACGAGCGCAGTGATCGGGCGGAGTCTACTCACTTTCCGTGAAACCAATCCTTGCAAACATCGCACTGTATCATAAATAAATTCGGGTCGTACGGCTGGCCACAAACACAATACACATCTACGGACGCCATTTTAGGTCCAACGGCAACCCAAAACAACACACATGGTTGGAAACCGCCATTTACGTAGCATTGAGCGAAATCGGATCACGCATGATAAAAAAAGATAAACAAACACAATGGGCGTAGGGCCCATTCTGCAGCCGTGTTATTGTCCTCGCGCGCGAGGCGTTTGCTCGCGTTTTTTTTTTTTATCATCAGGTCCTGTTGTAAACTCGATCTGTGCCTGCTGCGGCGTCATATTTTGTGAGCTCGCGAATCAGCCATCAGAATGCGCCACGTATGCAACCACGCTGAGAAGAGGCGCAAAATTTAAACAGCTAAAAAAGCGGCAACTCTCATAAATAGTTCTTTTTGTGTGTGTGTGAGGATTCGGTCCTCGTAAACTGGTAATTGTTGTTTCATACACTATGTGCCGATAAAAATCACGAAGCCGGTGTTGCTTAAAACAGCAAGTGTACGCTGTGAAATACCATAGTAACAGTACACGACTACGGATTATGCTGCTTACACGTTTCTGACAATCTCGCAATCTCGGAGGACGGCGGCATTTGAAGAACAAAAGAAGGACAATGTAGAATACCAAAATGCGACTACCTTTGGGAACGCGTTACGCCGGCGGCATTTGAAACTTCTTCCTTGATGTGGAATCCAGCGTTTCTAGCTCTCACATACGGCGATGATGATCCGCTCGCGGAATCGTCTCGGAGACGGCTCTGTGTACGTTTCTGGCTTGATGCCCAACTAGAAGAAGAAGAAGATAACAAAAAGAAAAGCTGCCCGACAAGAACAATTGATTCATTAGCCATGAGGCAAATGTGTGCTCATAGAGGTGAAGTTCGCGTCCTCGAAACGACATACGCGTCGATTCTTCCTCGTACGGAGCGCGTGGGCAGCCACACATGAAGCGTATTCCTTGTCTCCAAGAAAGGAAAAAGATGAGAAAATAATAGAACAAATTTCGATTACGCAAGATATCCTGTTTACACCGCTTTGTTTATCGCTATAGCAAATACAGGTGAGAGTTTCCCTCTTTATCTGCTTGTAGACGAGGGAGATTGCCACTGAATTCGATTTGGAGCGATCGCTTTATACACTAGATTCGGTATGCAAATGAAAAGAAGCCGTGAATTTCGATTATATAGCCTAAGCCTCGCTGATTGTGTAAGAAAATCCTGCAAAACTCAAATTACCTTGTCGCCGTGCCAAAGATCGATTGATTGATATGTGGGATTTAACGTCCCAAAACCACCATATGGTTATGAAAGACGCCGTAGTGGAGGGCTCCGGAAATTTCAACCGCCTGGCGTTCTTTAACGTGCACCCAAATCTGAGCACACGGGCCTACAACATTTCCGTCCCAAATGCAGCCGCCGCAGCCGGGATTCGAACCCGCGACCTGCGGGTTAGCAGCCGAGTATTTTAGCCACTAGACCACCGCGGCTGGGCGTGCCAAAGATCGAGGCTACCGAAAAGTACTAATGATAATCAGAATAATAATGATGGCAACTTAAGCAATGGCCATTGCCAATGATTAAGAGAGGAAGGCAAGAAGTAGGATAACTGAATATACTTTTGAAGCTCGATAAATTAGAAGTCGACGACAAAGCATACAAATTGTGCCGTGGAACAGCGGATGTTGTTCAGTTCTCTGTTTTAATTAAAATTAAAATAAACACTAGAACACTCGCACGTTGGAATAAAGTAAATAAAACAATATCATTTGCATATTAACCGGCGGAAGTCACAAATGAAGCTTTCTGTGCCCGGCCTGTGCTCCAGTGTGAACCAGGGACTTTCGAGGACAGGCCTAGGTAGTGACGACGTGTCGTTGTCCGAAAAGTAGCCCTAATTGCACGAGTATACAACCGACGAGCAAAGCTCCTTAGAAACGGGACGCACACGGCTATACACCTGATCTCGCTGCTAGCCTTCACGAAGGCGGTAAGGTGGGTACCGACTGGGGAGAGCGCAAGGAGGCTATAAAAAAATGCTAAAAAGGTGCCACTTCACTGTAATACTCTTTAAAAAAAGTGCGCAAGTGTGCCAGTTCATGAGCTCTCGTCACTTATTTTCCGAGAGCACCGCCAACTTTAAGCCGTGCAACTGATCTGAATTCATTCTCACTTATAGATTTAGGGGCGTTGTCAGAAAATTTTTTGGGGGGTCAACAGTATTTTGCGCATGTTCGTACACGCTTTTTGTTAGTGCACCTATTTAGAACAATTCCAGTGTGGTGAGGGTTGGAGGGGTGGGGTCAACACTAACAGCGTAAAAGCCCTCTCTACACCAGAGCATGGCACTGACCAACCATGATCTATATAGTGGTTGGTTCATATATCACGGTTAAGATATACTTAATTAATATATCATGGTTAATTAGACGCTGAAACAACAGAATCTCACAGGAAGTCACTTTTTTTTTTCTCTCAGTGACTTCTCGTCATGATGAGGGGAAATTCCAGACGCCTAAAACAAGCACAAGAAGAACGAATGAGCACAGGGAAAGAGCGTCTTCTGAAACTGCAGCTTCGGTGTGGTTGGTTCATCCGTGTATCTCAGTCCACACGGGGGAGCGTCCCGTGGTTTCGCTATAAGGGGCAAGTTCTTCGTACCGTACCGTACACTCTTAGAAAAAAAAAAAAGGTAGTTGTACTTGTTGGGGTAGTAATAATTTGTCACATATGTTAGAACCCCGGTAATAAGCGCAGTTAGTAACGGTGAGGGTGCTAACAGTTACTACCTTTGCTTTTGCTACCAGCATGTAGTAACTGTTACTACCCTATAGCTGTTACCACATGCCCCGCCGCGGGGGTCTAGTAGCTAAGGTATCGGCTGCTGACCCACAGGTCGCGGGTTCGAATCCCGGCTGCGGCGGCTGCATTTCCGTGGAGGCAGAAATGTAGGCCCGTGTGCTCAGATTTGGGTGCACGTTAAAGAACCCCAGGTGGTCGAAATTTCCGGAGCCCTCCACTACGGCGTCTCTCATAATCATATGGTGGTTTTGGGACGTTAAACACTCATATCAATCAATCAATCAGCTGTTACCACCCATGGGTAGTAACTTTCAAAGGTTTCGTAAAGAGCAGTAACCGATACTACCTTTGTTCATTCATTTTGACATATTTCTTCGTTGTTAACGTTCGTCAATGAAAGTCTCATTACTAGACAACTTCGCGCAATAAAGCGTGGCCTGCCATGAACTCGAACAACACATACACCAAATAGGTTCACTATTCTTTAAGTATTTTTTTCTTTATTACCGGTTTTGCACTAGGTACACACATCAACATAAGTCACTGTAAACAATACCATACACAACAGAAGCGATGACAAAACAGTCGCGGAACTATTAGTGGTTACAGTGCTAAAATTCCTTCAGGTTCACCAGGGGTTCAACCCTGGAGAGCCATTCCGGAACAAAATCTTGTTGTTTGAGTATATCAATGTACTGAGCAATGTTTTCGCGGAAAAGCACGCGCGCCGGACGCCTGTCAGGGTCACACAGTATAGTAACCGGCCATTCTTGCCCGCCATAGACAATGGAGGCCAAGCAGCATTATAAGATCAAAAGGCAGTCCCTCCTCTTTGTCTACTGTTAAAAACCTGATACCCAGTGAATGTAAGGGAAGTTCCTTTTTTAGAGTTCTCTGTAAAACATCCCAGAAGTAAACCCCTTCCCAACAATGCAAAAAAAAACGTGATCTATTGTCTCCGGCATTCGGCAGATCAAACAATTTGAACCCCATGGCATATAAACTCCTTTATCTTCTAGAAAAGTCTTAACCGGTAGTGTTCCGGAGTGTAACATAAAAAAAAAGCTTTTTGCACTAGGCTGAATTTGCATTTTCTAAACACGCTTAAGAACATCATTGCCTTCTCCCACGCTATTAATTAACCTATACATAGGAACTGGAAAAATCATCTCACATATGTCTTTATGCAATTTCTTTCGCCCGACCGAAAAAAAGGTATTCATTGGAAAACCGAACTGACAAGAACCGGACACTGTCCGCAACTTCCTTAAAGAAACCTCGCGTAGCTCCCGGCATGCTTGCGGTGCTAACCACAAAGTTAGGCAGAACACGACAAAGGCGTAACTGGCATACTGTTCTTAAGAAGGGGCGTTGAACATCTCGAAAGAAAATAAAACGAGAAACTAGTTGTCGCACGAACAGATGCGACAGGCTTAGTCCCCCCTGTTTACTCTTCCGATCAGAATCGTCCTGCTATATTTTTCCCAAGTAGACCCCCATATAAACACAGCAAATATCCTATGCATCTTTTGCACATGCACCCGTGAGCAACACAAAACCTGCATCATATACCATAATTTGCTCATTAAAATTATGTTGCATACAGTGGCTTTGGCAAACATTGAGAGACAGTTGCCGTTCCACTGCGCTGTCCTTTCGCGCATTTCTTTTATTTGTTCAGTCCAGTAGTCATTAGTGTCTTTGTAGAGCTGTAAAGGCACGCCTAGATATTTTACTGGAGTATTAAACCAGTGAACGTTAGCATAGCTATCTGGGGTTGATGTCCAGTCTCCGTGCCACAACCACAGACACTTTCCCCAATTAACCAGACTTCCTGTAATTTCTCCACAATTTTTAACCATGGCAACTGTCTCTTGTACGCTTTCTTTGGTTGTGCAACACACTGCTACATCATCAGCGTATGCCAAAACCTTTACCTCGGCGTCAAGCAGTCTGAAACCACGGATGGTCTCGTTTTCTATTCCAAGCACAAGCTCTATATGTACAATGCAAACAAGAGTGGACTTGCCGGACAGCCCTGGCGTACAGAACGTTCCAGCCTAATGGGAGACCCCAGGATCTTGTTAATAATTAGTCGTGTAGTAGAGTTCTTATACGCCAAAACTATTTCCTCTGTAATCAGCGATCCGACATTGACATCTTCAAGTATGGAGAATAGCACATCTTGCGGGACGCAGTCAAAAGCCTTTTCTAAATCAAGCTGGAGGATCGCAACATGAGAATTAAAAGCATTGCAACTCTTAAGGACACTTCGCATTGTGTGTGTGTGTGTTCATCAATATTGAGCGCCCCTTGATGCCACACGTTTGGTGCTCCCCAACTATTCCGGTGATTACAGACTGCAACCTACCTGCCAATACTTTCATGAGTATTTGTAGGCAGTGTTGGTTAGCGAAATGGGCCTATATATGACGAAACTAGTTTTAATTTTGCTTTGTCATCCGTCTTAGGTATTAGAATAGTGTGAGTCTCGGCAAATGAAGGTGGTAATGCTTTGATTGCGTATATAGGCTTCCTTGAAGACAGCTTGTAACACTGGTGAAACTTCTGTTTTAAAAGCTTTATATATTACGTCGCGCCGAGACCGTCAGGCCCCGGTGACTTCCCAGCGGCGAGATTATCTATTGCATATTCAATTTCAGAAACGGTTATAGGTCTCTCTAAAGCTTCTTTCGTTTTGAGGGACAATTGCGGCATCCGGCTCAAAAACGTGTCCTTGAACTTCGTAACATCTACTAATGCGGCCGCGAAGAGACCCTTGTAATACCGAAAGAAAGCTTCAGCGATAGTGCTGTTAGTATTTAGCAGAATTCCATTTTCCTCTATTTCGTCGATGTGATTACGGCACGCTCGTGATTTCTCAATTCCAAGCGTGCGCTTGGTTGGAGTCTCCCCCATAGCCCACGTCTGTGCTCTCGTTCGAATAAGGGCTCGGTTCCTCTGTAGCGTTCCTGCTCTACTACCGCAATTTGTCGTTTCACCGTTCGAACATCTTCCTTATATGCACCGGGCTCCTTGCTTTCTAATGCTATCAATTTCTTAAGCGTTGTTCCGAGTTCCTTTTCTTTCATTCTTGCTTGATGTTTCAAAGTACTAGATCTCGATATGGCTTTCATTTTAACACTTTGCTTCAAAAGCTCCCATTCCTCGCCAACATTACAGGCTCCGATCACTTTAATGTTCTCAATTCCCTCAATCACAAAATTATTAAAAATGTCATCCCGAAGTAGTTTAGCGTTAAACTTCCATAAATCCCAACTAAATTTGTTTTCTTTTTAAGTCCCACGTTACAGTGAACAAGACAATGGTCAGAGAAAGAGACAGGTAAGACTGTGTAACTATTGCTTTTAGCTAGCGTCTCCTCTGCCATGTATATCATATCAAAACGTGCGTGACTGGTTCCCTGAAAATGCGTAAATCGAACTTCGCGACCTGCTTCTAGGCACTCCGCAACACCATCCAGGTCAGATTCATTCAGCAAGTCATAGAGCACCTCAACACTTAATTCTGCCTCGCACATGGCGGTTATTAATTTTATCCTTCGCGCTCAATACACAATTAGAATCCCCCAATAAAACAAGCTGTTTCGGTGTCCGTAAATGTTGCTTAATTAACGAGAAGAAAGTTTCTCAGTCTACCTCCACGTTCGGCGCATAGACACAAATGATGCGCCATTCAATTTCGCTAGTACTAAAACCCAAAGTCACTGTTCTACCAGAGTCACAAGAAAAGTGACTTTCAACAATCAATCCCGGACTCTTTTCAACAAAAAGCACACAACCGGCCGGAGTTCCATTTGCGTGACTAACTATGGCATAATATTTAGACGTAAACCGCAGCATCATGCTCCGGGCCTCCTCCTCACCTTCCACTTTTGTCTCCTGCACGGCTAACATGTCAATATTTTGGTCAATTAACAAGCGATACACTTGAGCCTGCTTTTTCCTGGAAGCCAAACCTCGGAAATTTAAGGTTTCAAAGCTCAGTGCCCAGTGACTAGCCATCGTTACTCACTAAAAAAGGAGGGGGTAGGCCCGGAGCATGGTGCTTGCTTACCGTGCACGTCTAGCTCCCTGCTAGACGTCTCCGGGGCCATCCGGTGGTCCGGCATCAGTTAGCTGCTGGTCCCTTAAAGTGCCTTCCAGTCGGTCCACAGGTAGATTGGACCTCGCTCCGAGGCCCGAGCGCCGCGCCGGTGTCGCCTTCGCTGGTGGTCCCTCAACTTTGCTCTCGTGAGCAGTGCCCGCAGATTGCTCCAGCGAACGCTTGACCGCCGAGCTCGTGTTGATCCCGCTGATCCCGCGGGTCATTCCGTGCGCTGGCATGTCGCGTCTTGTCGCCGCTTGCGTCGGCATGTCCACCAGTTGGCTTTGTGCGTCTTCAGTGGAATTCTCTTGGCTGGTGTAGCCGTTTCTTCCTCCTCGGGTTCCGACGCTGTATCGTAAATCTTCAGGCGAAACCGATCCGCGTTCGACCAGAGAACTATAGCCGCGTTTCCTGCCCCCTTAGCCGCGTCTTCCGCCTCAGCGGCGTCCATTGTCTGCTCTTCGATCTCATCGCACGCTGCAGCGCTCGTAACTGCTGCGTATGACCGGACGCACTGAGCGTCTCGATGTCCAAATCGCCGACAATTTGAACACCGTGGCACCCTGCAATCTCGCCGTACATGACCATTCCTTTGCACAGCAAGCATTGATTGCATAGGCCTGCCCGGCGCCACAACTAGGGCCAATGCCCTGCAACGCGCACTTGTTGCGGAAGGTCCTCCACCGTAACTCCACTCTTTAACTTGAGTAGCACAGTTCTCGTCGTCGACACTTTGTCGCTGACGCCGTCGACTCTCCAGCGCTCTCGATTCACCTCGACAACATTGCCGAAGGCCGCGAACGCCGTTCGCACATCCTCATCAGCGACTCCGTAAAGCAGCCAATGAAGCAGCTGTTTTATCTGCCGGTTCTGGAGATCAACGATGAGACACCGGTGTACCTTCACCTGAAGTTCCTTGAAGGCCAGCAGTTTCTTCGTCGCGTCTTCTCCGTTCAGTGTAACCGCCCAGACGTGATTAATCTGGTACGCTCCGAGTGCTATGACGTCCGTTAGCACTCCAGTGGGGCCCAACGCGTCTCTGAAGTCTTCAACCGTGTAGGGTCTCGCTTGAACGTCTCCATGCAAAAACACAACACTTAAGAAAACACGTTCTGTTGGCAGATGAGGCAGAATCACTTGGTACTCTTCAGTTGAGCTGTTACCGCGGCCGTCAAGAGCCGCTGAAGCCGCTCCGACGGAGCCCTGCATCCTGCGTCCGTTCACTACCGTGGCCAAAAGCAGAATCCACTATTTTTTAAAGTTTTTTTTGCTTTATTGCCTGTTTATAGGCGCATACATCAAACCACAAGCAGAACAAAAACAAGCAGTAAGAGTCCGACAGAAATTTAAAATTCCCTAAGTGCTGCCAAGGGCTCCACCTTCGACAACCACTCAGGTAAAATCTCCTAAGTTTTCTGCAGTTCAACATACTTGGCCATACATTCACGGAAATACATTCGTGCAGGCCGTGCATCCTGATCGCGATAGAAACCCGCCATACGGGCCCGCCATAAACAGTGAAG
Organism: Rhipicephalus annulatus; assembly: GCA_013436015.1. Lineage (NCBI taxonomy): Eukaryota > Metazoa > Arthropoda > Arachnida > Ixodida > Ixodidae > Rhipicephalus > Rhipicephalus annulatus. The sequence goes on from WOVY01001205.1 coordinate 380,192, forward strand.
TTCACATAGCATAATCAAATCAAAAGGCATTCTCTCTTCGTCCACTATTGGCAGAAATCTTATACCATATGAATTTAAAGGTATTTCTTTTTGTAACGTCCTTTGAAGTACATCCCAAAATTATACTCCCTCCCAACAATGTAAGAAAACATGGTCAATAGTTTCCGGTTTTTTTACAGATAAGGCAATTTGTCCCCCAAGGTAAGTAAAAACCACGGTCTTCTTGAAATGTCCTGACTGATAATGTACCTGTGTGCAGCTTGAAAAAAGAAAGACTTCGCGCCAGGAGCCACTTGCATTCTCTTCACTCGTTTAAGCACATCTTTCCCTTCACCTCCAGCGTACATGGAACGGTACAGCGGTTAAGGTAAAACAACATCGCATACATCTTTGTACAACTTCTTTCGAGTCGCTGAAAACAAATATTCATTGGAAAATCTAACAGATAAAAATCGTGCACTTAGAATAACGTCTTTAAGATACCCGCGCACAGCACCGGTCATGTCATTCGTGCTAACCACATATCCAGGTAAAGCCCGCATCAGTCTCATTTGGCACACTGTACGTAAGAAAGGGTCCCTTGTGTAGCGAAAAAAAAACCTATTTACGACTTGACGGAGGGCTGCAAGTACTTGGGATAATTCATTTTTGAACTCCTTATAAAACGAAGCACAAAGCCCGTCCGGCCCCGGAGATTTACCAGGATTCATTTTATCTATAGCCCTTTCTACTTCCGTTGGCGTTATAGATAGCTCTAAAGCTGATTTGTTGTTATCTGACAACTTCGGCATTCTGCTAAGAAACTCCTGCTTAAATGCCTCTGAATCAATGGGCGTGGCAGCGAAGAGTCCTTCGTAGTGTTTGCCAAACGCTCGTCCTATGCTCTCATTGTCTGAAACTTCGATACCGTTGACTTCAATGGCATCTATATGATTTCGTCTGGCATGACTCTTCTCTAATCCAAGCGCTCGCTTCGTCGGGCGATCATTCACAGTCATTGATGTTGCTCTGGCTCGCACTAGCGCTCCGCGATAGCGTTCCTCCTCATATACCTCTATCTTCTGTTTGATACTCCGCAAATCGTCACCATATACTCCAGGTTTTTCACATTCAAGAGCTGTTAGCCTCTCAAGTGTTCGCCTAAGCTCTTTCTCATTCTTCTTAGATTCAAAAGATAAAACGCTAGATCTCTCTATTGCTTTTATTTTTATTCACTGCTTGAATAGCTCCAATTCTTCTCCTATTTTGTCCATACACTCTATGTTAATAATACTTATTTCTTTAATAACTGATGCGCTAAACGACTTATCCCTTAAGAGGTTAGAGTTCATTTTCCACTGTTCCCAAGAAAAGGCGTTCCTTTCTTTTTTTGACCCGATATTGCATTTTACAAGACAGTGATCGGAAAAGGAAACAGGGACAACATTATAACTGCTACACTGGGATATCGCATCTGCAGTAAGGTAAAGTCGATCCAATCGGGCATTACTTGTGCCTTGAAAGTGGGTATACTTCACATCTCGGGAGCTATGCAAACACTCCGCTACATCTACTAATTCGTGTTCAATAATCACCTGCGCCAGGACATCACTGCTTCTATCTTTAACGTTGCGCCTGCTTGATCTTATCACTTTCATTCAAGACACAGTTGAAATCACCCACCAATAAGAGTTTCCTACCGGTACACATATGTAGTCGTAAATTGAAAAAAAAAAAACGATCTTTCCAGGCCAATAGTTGGAGCATAAACACATATAATGCGCCATTCAGTGTCACAATAAACAATATCACACCATACTACTCGGCCTGAAGAGCAAGAAAAGACATTTTCTATGACTAATCCTGGCAGTTCTCTAACAAAAGGAACACATCCCCCTGATGTGCCTATGGCCTGGCTCACAGTGGCAAAATATCGTGATGTAAACTTAAGCACCATGCTCCCAGTCTCCTCCTCGCCTTCAACTTTCGTCTCCTGCACTGCAAGCACATCCAGACTTTCTTCCAATAACAACCGGTAGACTTGGCTTTGCTTCTTCTTTGAAGCCAAGCCTCTAACATTCAGCGTGGCGAAGCTAAATGATACTTGAGGCGCCATTACAACCATGTGGAGGAGTTAGGCCCGGAGCATGGCGCTTACCTTGCACGTCTAGCGGTACGCTAGACGCCTCCAGGACCGGCCGACCGCCCGGTTTCACTGCACTGTAGAACTGAATTGTTCACAGCTTTCTTGTCCGTGGTGCCACCAGCTCTTGCTCTCATGCTGGTGCGTCTGCCAGTCGGCGTCTTTGCCGGTGGTTCTTCCACGGTACTTGCACTGTTCTTGTCTCCCATCTTCACAGGTTCTTCCAATGGTCTTTTAATGGCTGGAACGGCACCGCTGGGCCAAGAGACGCAGCTGGCGTTGCACGTGTTTCCGTCTATCTTCATGTCGAAACCAACGCTACAGGAGGCACCATCGACTACTTGGCCTTGTTCCGACGCATGGGCAGACGCTCCGGCTACTTCACAGCCTGCGTCTGTCACTGCATTGTCAGCTGTCTCGGTCGATACAGCTGCAGAACCTGGTCGAGTGTCCACAGGTGCCGGTGTAGATTCGTCTACTGATGTTGCATATGTGCAGTTCAAATTTTATGCGACTTGATCTCCGCAACCTTCAGCCGCGTCCTCTGCTTCTGTCACGTCCATAATGTGTTCTGACGCATATTCGGCCTCCGCTGACGTGGTCACTGCGGCGTACTAACGGACGCATTCCGCGTGCCCGTGCCCGAAACGCCGGCAGCGAGGGCACCGTGGCACCTTACACTCGCGACGCACATGTCCTGTTCCGCTGCAACGCGAGCATTGCATAGGCTGACCTGGGGCTGGCTACCACTAAGGCTAATTCACCGGCGACTCGTATCTGACGAGGCAGGTCCTCGACTTTCATACCGCTTTTCAGCTTAATGAAAACAGTGCGGGTCGTTGAATTCTTCTCATTTACTCCTTCCACACGCCAGCGTTCCCGGGTCACTTCTGTAACTTTCCCGAACGCTGCCAACGCCGTGCGGACATCTTCGTCCGAAACGCCGTGTAACAGCCAGTGAAGCCGCAGCCTCACCTTCTGCTCCTGAGGGTCGATAACAAGGCAGTGGCATCCCTTGACCTGGAGTTCTTTCAGTTCAATCAACCTCTTCGTCGCCCCCTGGCTGTTAAAGGTGACGGCCCACACATGGTTGATCTGGTAGGCGCCCAATGCAATTACGTCGGGAAGCAGTCGTTCCTTGTCCAGGGAATCCCGGAAATCTTCGACCTTGAAAGGCCTCACTCGAATATCACCGTGCAAAAACACTGTGTTCAAAACAATACGTCCTGTTGGCAGATTCGGCAAGATGATCTCAAAATCCTTGTCACTTTCGTTTGTAATCCTGTTTCCGCGGCCACCAAGGACCGCCTTTGCCGCTCCGCGGGAGCACATGATTCCTGCATGCGTCCGACGCGTGCGAGTGCCGGCGAAAGAATCCACTATTTCTTTAAGTATACATATAAGTACGCGTGGTGTATATCCCCTACTTTGCAGGGGCATGTCTGGCATAAGGGAGCACTTTTGTTTCAGGATCAGTTATAACAAATGTGAATCTAAAACACTATATTATACTACCTATTTACGTGTGTTTGTGGACGTAGCAGAGGACTTTTAATCAGCCTTACTTATAAAAAAATATATGTCATATTTATTCTTCATGAAGGGCCCCCAAAAAGGCATTATGTAGAGTGGCCAAAACAGAGTACCGAACTTCTTTTCAGTGCATTTGAATGCTTCACACGGCTAATATATCAGCGTTTAAAATTAGGATAATAATTGTTTTGGGGTTTGACGCGCCAAAGCAACAATAATATTTGGGGACACGCCGCAGCGGATCAATTGTGACCATCCTCGGGGCTTATTGTGACCGTCTTGTTAATATGTGCTGTAATTAAGTTTGTTGTAATTGGATATTACAACACTTGTAGCACTTGCTTATGGTTTGTTAACTTGTGCTTCTTCGTTTCGACACTATCAGAATAACGTTTACATATCTCGGTTGCGTAATTTAAAACAATATTTATTTTCATGATCGGATATCTTCTCATGAATTGTAAGAATCGGAATCACACACTATTTTGGATTAGATAGTCATTAGCCGTGTAGCAAAAAATGTTGTAACGGAGCAAGAAAGGCGATAACGGCTGCAGTTACTACCTTTTTCATTTCAGTTACTAACTGTTTACTAACGTAGGTAGTAAACAGACCGAAAAAGTTAGTAACGGTCGAGGCTATAGTAACTGTTTACTAACGTAGGTAGTAAACAAGTAGCAACAGGGTAGTGACGGTCGAAGAAAAGTAGTAAGCGCTGCAGTTACTACCCATTTGCTTGCAGTTGCTACCTCTTTACTAACTTTTTTTAAGAATGTATATGCAGAAGTTGGATGGTCATACATGACACACGACTTCAAACAGCCATTGGGTGTGCGTCAAGTTGACGCACTTCGAACTCCAAAGGAACGCGCTCGAATGCGCACGAGGGCGACATCTTTGGAGACTTTCGGTGGCACGAAATCGCTACGTGGCGAATGTTACGTTGCTTCCACGGTAGAAACCAGTGGGGAAGGAGAATGCACATCATCGGGGAGTTGGAAACAGGACATTCTCGCGGAACCTGTAGCAGGGGCGAGCTTTCGTCCTGGTCCTCGTGCGCCCTCTCGGAGTTGGAGCGCGAAGTGCACGCTCTGTAATCTGGTACCAAAAGTAGCTTTTTAACGGTTAAATTCAGAAGAGTGTACTCCACTGGCTAGCCAGAGGTTGGCACAGCGGGCCAGTGCCCCCCCCCCCCCCCCTCTCCGCCAATTTTTTTTTTTCGTCATGGCATACAGACTCATACAGAGGTAAATATTACCATTTCGTGGAAGTGCCCGCCCACTACCCACGAGAAAAAAAAAATCTGCCTATGCACCCTTGCTAGAGCGCGCTCGGGCTCCTTAACTTATCGCGCCCATCAGCGGCATAGCAAAGGGGAGGGGGTGCGGTTCAACCACCGCCCCTCCCCCCGATATTTTTTTTTTTCAGTTGGGTGAAAAAGTGGATGAAAAATTAACTTGCCGTGAGCAGGAATCGAATTTACGACCTTCAAATAACGCGTTATTCTAAGGTCGTAGAAAAACGAGCCCTTAGCTATACATTTCTTTCTCATATATATTATTTATTAATCGAGGGGTAGTAATAATAATGAAGGCTAGCTATTATTTAGAGCACTTATGCAATCGATCAAATCAAAATGCTATATTTTGATTGATTGATTTTTGGGGGTTAACCACCATATGATTTAGACCATATGAACCACCATATGATTATGAGAGACGCCGTAGTGGAGGGCTCCGGAAATTTTGACCACCTGGGGTTCTTTAACGTGCACCCAAATCTGAGCACACGGGCCTACAACATTTCCGCCTCCATCGGAAATACAGCCGCCGCAGCCGGGATTCGATCCCGTGACCTACGGGTCAGCAGCCGAGTACCTTTCACTGGACCACCGCGGCGGGATTATGCTATATTTTATAACACAAAATGACAGAAAAAGCTTTTCGCAGATGACTGCGTTGTGTAAACGACGGTAACTTCAGGCATGATGGGTAATGACACTGAACGCTAGGAAAACTGTAGCCATGCCGATAGTTATAGCGCGAGGACAGAACGACGACAAAGAGACAAGAAGGACACGACGTCGTTCTGTTCTAGCGCTATAACTGTCGTCATGTTATATCAACTAGCCCAAACTGCCACGCTTCTATGTAGCCATAAGTTTTACAAAAGAAAAAAAAGCCTTTAATTTCTCATGCAAATTAGGAAATCACCGAAGGTAATCATGTAAAATACTTGGGAGTTACATCAACATCCAATCTAAGTTGGGAACCACACATAGCAGCTATTTGTTCAAAAGCGCCAACAAAACTGTCGTTTGTCAAGAGTAGGAACGTGCCTCCTGAGGTTAAACCACGACCTCCTCTATAGAGGAGGTCGTGGGTTAAACTAACCACGTATATGGCCACAATTAGACCAGCTTTGTAGAATATGCCGACATAATTATGAGTCCCCACGACAAATTTCTCAGAAAATTTGGGACGTTAAACCCAATCAATCAATTCCCAATTAATTTATTATACATCGCAGTTTAAAGTGCTTCTTCGTCTTTCACCGTGTATTCTGCGCTGTGCAATTCAAATCATTCCGTTTCAAGGTCATATTGTGTGGTTATTAATTTGCGCAAGAAAATTAACCACTTCGTGTATACGGTCACACCACCACGCAAGTGGATATGTGAAAGTCACTGCGGGCTTATATGTGCGCTGCTCAATGTGCACGCATTTTCTCCAGAAGCACTGAATGAAGTAAATATTACACCTTGAAGTGTGACAGGGCGCGTTGCGTTTATACGCATCGGATGTCTTAACTTCGTGTGACATTACGTAAGTCGTCCGTCGTGCTTTTCGCATGCACAAGACACGAAGCGTCTCAAAACACGAAGTGACTCGAAGCGTTATACATTACTCACCTTGCATTCCACTCGCGAAGACTCAACTTTTTTTTTTAAGCGTGGCGTAGTGCCAGAATTTGCATTTGTCTAGCACAAGTTTTTCGCTCGAAGTGATGTATACACAATGCGTGTCGTAATACTTGCCGGCGCTGTAACTGTTACTCGACTGGTGCCGTTTATCTGAAACAGCAACTGTGGTCGCAAAACGCCACCGCTCTTGTCTCTTTGTTCCCACTTTTCCAGCTACGGTGCCAGGCAGCAAAAACGGCAGATGCCAAAATGACGCGAGCATTCGTGTTCGGATAACGCATTCCTCAGCGCATTCTTGAGCACTGTATACCCTTCCCCGAATAAATAACTCGGGAATGCGTAATGCGCGAGTATAGGGTGCCTCGAATATCACGTTTTCTAAAAACGGAAGCGCATTTTTGGGCTACCACGCGCTAAGCCACAAGTAGGTAAGTTTAATGCAGAGCTCGTGAATATAGTTTAATATTTTAGACCGCCATTCATTCGAGTCAGTGGCAACCACATGTTCAACGGCGACCACATCCAACAAGACGCCATATTTCAACGCGAAGTGTTCATACTGAACTGTAAAAAACAAGTGAATGCCCCGAAATCGAAACTATGAGGTTACCGCTATCTACAATTTTCTCTGTTTCAAATGTGAACATTTCTTTTTTGTTTTCTGTGAGAACGGCATAATCCCGCGCACGCGAGGTCAGCAGAAAGATATATCGCTGTTGCTTACCAAATATTTTTGAACGCAATGACATGACTTATTCATTCGACTTAGAACTCAACTGAAACGCCATGACGTGGAACTTATTTGAAAAAAAAAAGAGAAAGATTACGTGAAGAGATACGTATAGTAACTGGAGCACAGCCCGGAATAGTCAAGTTCTGTGTAGGTTTGAGGCTGCGAAAGAGAAATGTTGAACTGAAATGCATCGTCGCGGTGGACATTACTAACAAGAGACGTATCCAAGACTGCCATTCCACGCAAGTTTCTTTGCCTTTCCCTACATACATATTTTTGCTTACTCTTTCAATCAAGGTAACACCACCAAGCCTCTAGCTTGTCCCAATTAGTAATTATTAGGTAAGAAAGACCACTCACAGAAATGACATGTGTGTAAAGAAAAAAAAATTGCCCGCAGCTTCCCTCGGGGGAACACTGAGGAGGATGCGGAGGAGGAGGAGGAGGAAGGGAAGAAATGAAAGGCAGGGAGGTCAACCAGACGCACGTCCGGTTTGCTACCCTGCACTGGGGGAAGGGGTGAGGGGATTAAAGGAGAAGAGAGAGAGAAGTGAAGGGCAACGTGTATGTTGGTGGGACCTTGTCCATTGCACGCTTATAAGCGGTCGCGTAGTCCGGTCGTCTTCAGAAAACTTAGCAGTGCCCGCGTCGCTTTGCTGGCCAGCGACGCGTAGAGCCATGAGCCAAGTATCTTCTCTTCGGAAAAACGTCTACTGTCTAGTGTCTCCAACGTTTCGCGTAGCAAATTGCGTTCGCTCGCAAAACGTTCACATGAACACAGTAGATTTTCTATTGTCTCGTCAGTGTCGCACGATTCACACTGGGAGCTATCCGCCATTCCTATGCGAAAGGAGTACGCCTTTGTAAAAGCTACTCCTAACCACAGGCGGCACAGTAAAGTTGCATCCTGGCGGGAGAGGTCCGATGGAACTTGAAGCTTTCTCGATGGGTCCAATTTGTGTAGGCGGCGGTTCCTGACACTGGGGTCACTCAGCCAAGTTTCCGACATGGTGTTAGCGAACGAGTGAAGGCCCCTTGCAGCGTCGGTTCTCGACAGTGGAATTGGGGTTGTCTGGGCGTCCGCGTGGGCGGATCGGGCAGCATTATCAGCAAGGTCATTACCGACAATACCACAATGTCCCGGTAACCACTGGAACACCAAGTCATGTCCTTTCGATAAAACTTCGTGAATCCTTTCTCTTATTTCATTCACTAGTTGTTGGTGCTCCCGCTGTCGTAAAGCTGATTGCAAGCTCTGAAGGGATGCCTTGGAGTCGCAGAACACAGCCCATTTTTGAAGTCGGGCTTCCGCGATATAAAGTATAGCAGCACGTAAGGCGGCAAGCTCCGCTGCTGTGGATGTTGTCCTATGCGACAGTTTGAGCTTTATAGTGACCTGGTACGCCGGGATGACAACAGCACCTGTGGAGCTGTCAGCCGAGACCGATCCATCGGTGTAAATGTGGGTCCTCTGGCCGTATTTTTCGTTGAGTAGCGACAATGTCACCTGTCGTAGAACCACTGTTGAATGATGGCTCTTGTTCGTTATTCCCGGAATAGTGAGGCACACCTGTGGTTGTTGTAGGCACCACGGGGGTGACGCTGGTCTTGTTGCTGGAGTGAAGCCAAAAGGAAGGCATTCTCTATGGGCAGAAATAATCTTTGAAAAGATCGCGTGTGGTCTTTGAAGTGGCAACACTGCAACATGGTGACCAGGAACTCGGCAGAGGTGTCTTATGTGGGCTCTCAAATTGTCAGTGGTGATGTATGTTCGAATTGGATGCTCTCTTGCGATCATAATTGCCCCGTAGGTTGAGGTGCACCGCGGCAATCCTAAGCACACGCGTAGTGCTTGTCCTTGTAGACTTTCGAGAGTGCGGATGTTCGTCTTGCACGTACTTGCCAGTAACGGCAAGCTGTAGCGCAAAAATCCCAGAAACAGTGCTCTGTATAGCTGCATCATTGACCTTATAGATGCGCCCCAAGATTTTCCGCAGAGGAACCGCATTATATGGACAATGGAAGTTAGCCTTCTCTTCAGGTAATTGCAGTGGGCACTCCACGAAAGGTCCCGGTCAATGATCACACCCAGGAAGCGATGGTTCTTCTGGTATGGAATATTTTGTCCATTGATGGTAACGGGGTATTGTGTCATAGCTCTGCGGGTAAACGCAACCAATGCACATTTCTCCGTAGAGACGGAAAGACCTTGCTTGCGGAGATATGAGCATGTCAAGGTGGCAGCCTGCTGGACTCTTGCACGTACTTGTAGACGAGTTACAGCCGAAGTCCATAGACAAATATCGTCAGCATATATGGATATGAGGATGGTACTTGGCAAAATTTCACGAAGTCCTACCATCACGAGGTTAAATAAAGTGGGACTTAATACGGCGCCCTGAGGGACGCCACGGGAGATATAGTAATTGGTGGTAGGTCCATCTGAGGTTTGTACAAAAAAGGACCTTCTTGTCAAATAATCCTGGATCCATTGGAACATCCGACCACCGATTCCAACAGCTTCCAACGAGTCTAGGATGGCTTTATGTGTTACGTTATCATAAGCCCCTTTGACGTCGAGGAAGAGTGCCAGTGGTATGCGCTTGAGGCTCTTCTGTTGCTGGATAAATGTTGTGAGATCAATCACGTTGTCAAGAGATGATCTACCTCGCCGAAAACCCGTCATGCAGTTTGGGTATACGTTGTACCGCTCAAGGTACCATTCTAGGCGTGTAAGTATCATCCTTTCCATGACTTTTCCTACGCAACTTGCGAGGGCAACAGGGCGAAATGATGTCAAATCAAATGGTGACTTTCCTGCTTTGAGTAGTGGCACAAGTCTACTTATCTTCCAATCCTGGGGAACATTGCCCGCCAGCCATGAGTGGTTGTAATAGCTTAACAACTGTCCCCTTGCCTCCTGTTGAAGGTTGGCTAGAGCGGCGTAGGTGATGCCATCGGGTCCTGGTGAAGATGATCGTCGGGAAGCCGCCAAAGATGCGTCAAGTTCTTCTATAGTGAAAAGATTGTCCATTTCGTAGATGCGGGGTTCAGGGATAACACTCCTAATGGTGCCAGCAGACAAGGCGGACACACCGGCGATTCGCGTACAAAACTCATTTGCCACTTCAAGTTGGGTGTGGCCTGAATGTAGGGCTAAAGCCATGAAAGGATGTCTTTGTTGGGGAGCCGAGCGCAGGCCACGAATAGTGCTCCAGATGCGGGACAACGGCTTTCGGGGATCCAATGATTCGCAGAATGATTTCCAGCGTTCCTGTGCAAGTTTGTCTAAACGTCGTTGGACTTTTTTCTGTATGCGTCGTGCCAGCCTCAAGTCGCATATTGCTTTCGTCCGCCTGTATCTTCTTTCCGCCCTTCGGCGAAGCGCGCACAGTTTTTCCAGTTCAACGTCGAAATCTGAACGCTTGCCGGTGAACGGGAGGAGACAGGAAGCTTCCCTCATTGCCTCTTTGATGACATCCTCCAAGTTCTGGTCAGGGTCTTCACGGCATGTATTTTCCATGAGTCGCTGAAACTTGAACCAATCAATTCTTCGTATTGTGGTCTTAGGAAAGGAGTTAGTAAGACCCCTTATTCGCATATAAGTTGGAATGTGGTCACTCCCATGCGTTTCGATGTCTGAAAACCAGTGCACTTGCGACCGGAAGTTTCTGGATACTAGAGTCAAATCGAGGCAACTGCTGTACGTAAGGCCCCGCAGGTATGTAGGACTGCCATCATTTAAGAAACATAGGTCATGCTTGGAAGCGAATGACACGAGGTTTCTGTAATTGGTTAACGGGTGTTAAATTGCGACTTACTTGCGTCGATGGCTAAATTGGTTAACGTGGTTGTGAAATGGGGTGTTAAATTAGTGAACACGTACGGCACGTATGCGAAAGGGCGGTGTTTTATTTATTGCGACGAACCAACGGACGAGCGGCAACTGAGCGAGCGAGCGCCGACCTTGAGTATATATACAGCGCGACGGTGCATGCGCTGTCAGCTGTCGAATGTTCTCGAAGGAGAAGCGCGCGCGCGGCACAGATGGCGATGGCGCGACGGCGCATGCGCTGTCAGCTGTCGAATGTTCTCGAAGGAGAAGCGCGCGCGGCAGAGATGGTGGGCGACGGCGCGACGGCGCATGCGCGCGCGTCAGCTGTCGAATATTCGAGAAGCGGTGCGGACGGCGCGGACGGCGCACTACAAGGCGCGAGTATAAGATGCTTCCGCATCTAAAAAAGGGGGGGTGAGGGGGGTTTCTGCAGTGTTCGACAGTGCGATGCTATGAGAGCAAGAACCGTTAACGAAAGTACCACTGTAGCGCTCAAAGAAGCGAGCAGAGAGTAACGGTGGATGTCGGCTGTCACTTGGGTTTCCGAACCTCAGCCATCGATCAAACGCGCGTAATACCCACAAAAGGACGACGCGACTGCTTCCATCGCACTCCGCGCGCAGAGACTCGGAAGCTGCACTCCGCCGAGGCCCTTACAACCAGTCTACACGGCGAGCCTTGTCCGCTCCGCCGCGGACAAAAGGAGGATGACTATAAATGCGCAAAACCCATGAAAAAAAAAATAAAGAAAACGAGAACTTCATCCATACGGCCATCCCTCTGCTCCGACGCGGCGCCAGTCGACCTTGGAAGATGAGGGGGAAGACACCATTGAGATTGGTGGAGCGGAAAGGAGTCCAAGCGCAAAGGAGGGCTTGCGCTTTGTGGTGACGTCACCGAGTCGGCAAGGAGAGAGAGAGGGTAAGAGAGAGAAAAAAAGAGGGAGATTAGTGAACCGGCGTTCCTCCTCGCTCCGAGCGGCTCGGCGCAAGCTTGCAGCGGCCGGTAACGTGCTCTTTGACGAAGAAAAGAAATAACGTTTATTTTTCCGGGACCCGGCCGATTTGACGACGACGTACACGAACCGAAATGTGCCTGCCTCCTTGATCGACGGCAGCCACGAGAGTTGGTACAATTGTGCGCGTGCAAGGCGCTGCGCGCACTCTCGCTGACCGTGGGAGCAGAAACGGAACGTGGGAGCTTTGTGGCTGGATACGTCGGCGAAATCGGCCGCTCGCGCTAGCAGACGACGGACGGAAACGAGAGCAGACGACGCGCCAACAAGTGTTGCTCGTCTTCAAATGTCGGCGTCCCAGCCTCCGTCAAAGCGTTTTGGATCCAGGATGCCTCTACTTTCGCCCAGACTGTTCCGCAGAGCGGACAAGGTACGTGGGGCGTGCTTATCTCCGCTAACTGTAATTATCTCCCCATTATATCGCACGCGAGAAAGATTCTCCCCTATTCACTCTTTCCGGTGACTACATCGCGACCGGCAATCAAAAGAAAACCATTGTCTGCACGAAGGAACCACCGTCTGATTTCTGCGGCTGAAAAAACGTCCGAGCATTGTCTGCTTTCTTTCGTTTTTGTCTTCGCCGCTTAACTTTCGTTCACCGAGTGGCCTTGGAAGCAATTCGAGGTCGATCTCGCGTAGCGGCTGTCAGTGTTCCGCATGCGGGACACTGTGACGTCACGAAGTAAATGCACGCGCGAGGCTCTTCAAAAGCAAATTTGCGGAGGGATAAAAAGGGGTCGTCTTGGTTCGCGCTTCCTAAACAAACGTCATTCGGCGAATTCCCGTCGCACACTTTGCACACGCGCGATCCTCTCATGCTTGATGCATGCTCATCGTAAAAAGCGTAGGTATGATTACTCAACTTACGCATAAATATCGCTATTCACATCTCCTCGTGTCTCATATTTTCGTACAGCGAAGAAGCAATCAAGGAATTCAAACACCTCTTCCTGTTGGCAGTGATGAAATGACTGTCTTCTACAACTTCACTTGCAGCCAACTGTTTAATATTGTCATTGCGTTGTCTTATTCACTTGTTTAGCTAATCAGTATAGCAGCAAAGCAGTATAATTAGAATGACTATGATTGGACTCGTGCGCACCAACACATCGCGTTATGGAAGTGCCCTTTACCAGTGAGAATTAACCACTTTTTTATGACCAAACGATACCGCCGCTGTCCATAATGCTTGTAATTTTAAGGAAGTATATAAGTTTTGTCGGCGAGTGAAAGAGATGTGGGAATGCGAAGAAGACGAGTTTCATATACGGTGAAATGAAACGTTCTTAAATTTTAATAACTGCTAAACTTCAACCTCTCTACGGCAAGAAGGTTGGAACGAAATTGCCTGTTCGGAGAAATATTCCTCACCACTTATACCGAATGAAGTCATCAACCATACGGAGTCACTAGCGTTTTATAGCTAGAAGAAAACGTACGAAAATGAAAACCTGCAGCCAAGCGACTCGCACGAAGAGCTTTGGTATGTTTCCGTACTTCGAAGAATATAAGACATGAAGCCGTGAAACCGTTCACTCTGTCTAGGCGATCCGTAAAACGTATCTTCATTTGGCGTTGACAATACCGCCTATTTTCGGGGCACGTTCGAGATCAGGTAGTAAATAATCCGCTGTCTCATATTCAAAGTGCCGTTTGAAAACGTAAAACTCGACAATTTGAAGTGTTGGTTGCAATCTATCGAGCAGATTAATTGCTTCTCGACGAGACTCCACTACCAAGGAGGAAAGAAGTGTAAGTTTAAGGGTTCGTTTTCTTTCTTAGACGCGACATTAATGAAAACTAATGGACAATGATGCCAAGAGAAGTACAGGGGATGTTATGAGAAGTAATTGAAATGCAATCGTGCAGAAAGAAAAGTAAACAAAAAGATAGCTTGCCTTTGCCAGGATCTTGCCGGTAGCAAGCCATCTTTTCGTCCACTTTTCTTTCTTCACGTTTCAACTACAATTACTTCTAATAACACCTCCTGTACTTTTCTTGGCATCATTGTCAGTGAGTTTTTACTAATACTGCGAGAGAAATAGTTTTAAGCAAAAGCTGTGGTTTCAAATCCGCGTGCGCAAGTTGTCTTTTTTTTCTCAATCGCTCTTTTCTTTTTTTTTCCTTTATACACAAAGTTAATGACCTTCGAAACTTCGAAAAAGTTTTCGTACCCAGTTTTTTTTTTCCTTGATCAAACTCTTCTTAGACGTCCGCCAAGGACGACAAGATAAATTCTATCGTGTTCTAAGGCGTGAAGTTTTCTTGCCGTGCGTTCATATATACTCCAAACAAGGAAATAAAGGTTTTGTCATCCAACAGACGTGACTTGCAATTACAAGTGTTGCCGCACTTCCAGCAGTCGATAATGTCCTGTCGTGCTGTAATTTGATAGAATTAAGACTCTTTGTTAGGTCACCTTGTTTACACAGACAGTTCCCTTTTTTCCATGGGGGGCAACGAGGGGGCAGCACTGCTCGAGAATATAACCATGCCTATATTAAGTATTTCATTAGCTAGTTAATAATAAATAAATACCTCTTATACGCCTGGAAAGCCATATGGAGATGAAAGCATACGCTACAATACAATACGTACTATATTGCATGTACACACGTATTGGAAAATTTCTAGAGCCAAGAAAAATTCCAAATGACGAAACTATAAAGTTAGAAAAAAAGAGTGAAAAAGAAATCAGTGGATAACTGAACGTAAACGAAAACAAGTTCGATAGCTTAACAGTAAGTGTAGCATATAAATTTTCGTAACACAGCCAGAATGTAATATGATTTTGTCATTAGACATTATATTTTTGAAAAAAGTTTAAGCGCGGTACAGCGCTATGAGTGGCAAACGTAATCGTATTAAGAAGTACCCATGCACTAGATTATCACAAAAAAAAAACGAAACTAAGCAGAGTGTTTAGAAAGAAATGTTTGGTAATCTAAATGCAAAAAGTGTTATGGTCTCCGCGAAGCAATGTTATCCGGGAGGACGTTCCAGAGACGGATGGCACGAAGTAATGATAAAAAGTTAAATAGAGAGTTTTAGTAGTGCGGAATGGTGCTACGTACGCATCACGCAAGCGCCTTGCGTTACGTGGCGTCGTTTGCCACTAATCGGCTTCTAGTACGCCGTAGTACCCGCGTACGTAACGAGCGTGTTGCGCCATCTGGTAGATCAAAATAGAAGCAAGTGTTGTTGACAGCCAATGTGAGCCAATCCAAGTGTAATATCCAGATTATGGCCATATTTTAAGCCACAGAGCCGGTTGGTGCTTGCCTTCGATGCCGCCAATTTGCAAAACGAAGTCTCGCGCTGTCGCGAACTTGTTCGAGAGCGGCGCGATCAGCTCATACGTACGCACGCACGCATCTCATGCGTGCGTACGTAGCGGCTGCGTACGTAACGCGATGCGTGCGCGTTGCGGTCTGCGCATGCGCACTACGCAGAACGTGGCGTCCTTACGTACGCAACGCCGCCCCGTACGCAGCGTACGCAGTACTAAAACTCTCTAATGATTGCATCACACCATATAGGCGGGCGTAGCTGAGAGCGTTGTGCAATTTTCGCGATCTGTGGACTTGATGTTTCAAGCGCAGCAGTGATATAACTAGTGATAATTCGTCAAAGTGACAGATATCTTGTGAAAAAAAAAGTGTGCTTCAAGCATCGTAGCGCTGATAAATAGTGACAATTCGTGAGAGCGACAGACATTATGAAACAACGATAGCAATGCAGTATTATGGCGAGCGCTCAACGACTTTAATGAAAATTCGGCTTTGATATTCATGATACTAGAGTGGACAATGTAGTTGTGACCAATTAAACAGCATGTCATATTCTGAATGATTTCTTATACTATATACATACACAGATTTCTGATGCACACACACACACACACACACACACACACACACACACATATATATATATATATATATATATATATATATATATATATATATATATATATATATATATATACACATCTTTTTCATTTCTTTCAGGGAGGCCGTAAAAAGATCAAACTTTGTTGATTTGTCGCTGTTTGATAGTGCAGCTATCGTGGAGTGAAGCATGACAGAAAACATAATATACTGTGACATGCGTGTCTCGCCTCTTTTAATCGCCCCAGCGTGTGATTGCTGGAATACTTCCACATATTAGTAGGCATGCTCTCATACGAGCGAGCACCCCCACCCAGTCTGGAATAAACTCTGTGCGACGGAGACAGCGCTGTAGATGATCGCTATTTCTGCTGTCATCGCCTCAATCACATTTGTCTCTCAACTTACATGACTAACTCGGTTCATTGTCTGCGCCAATGTGCTGCAGAGAAACAGCTGGCGGGTTCACTTGCCTGCCGTCACGGTAACGTTCACAACGAAGGTGTAACGTGATAAGGACCGCGTATGCTGCGATTGAGATGTACGTTGCAAAAAAAAAGAAGAAAATTCGTAGGCAGTTCAATCATTTGGATTGACATTAAGACTACGTTGCTCTTGCAACAGCAGATAACCCATGTTGGCCAACACTACAGCCGCATTAACTAAACACTAATGGTAATCGAGCGTGTATTGTTGTTGAGTTCGGCAAGAAAATCATCGTTGTTACCGTTATTACCATTTTACGCTGTTACAGAAAGTACACGGAACAGCCACGGGAACACATAGAACACTTATCCCCTAAAGAAGGAAGGGAAATAGGAGGAAAAGAACGGCAGGAAGGTTAACCAGCCTATAGGCAGCCGGTTTGCTACCCTGCGCATGGGAGGGGGATGGGGGAGATGAAATATAGAGAGGAGAGAGGGAAGAGAGATAAACACGGCATGCACATTCGGTAGCACACGCGCGCACACTCTTGTCTTTCGCGCTGTTTGACGTTGCTGTTAGAGCCGCTTGTTCAAGTCTGTGTCGCGTAGGAATTTCAACACAGCTTTTGTCACCTTCTGTTGCAATGTCTTCTCTCGGGCACTTGAATAGTGTCCACAGACATTTGGTTGTTGTCGATGCGCGCATGAACGGACGCCAGTGACTGTTTCTGGATGTCATACAACGGACATTCGCACAAGATGTGGTGTAGCGTCTCTTCGCAACGACAGGCATCGCAGAGAGCGCTGTCGGCTATTCCTAAGACAGTCACTCTCAAAACAATGCGGCAAATTATCTCGGTAGTGGAAGATGATGCCTTTGCCACGGCTCATACCCACTCAATAAGATTGGCCAAATTCTACAAATTGAAACACCAGCGCACACACCACATGGTGCACCCCCCCCCCCCCCCCGCTGTTCTTTTATCAGACCTAGTGGTCTATAAACTTTTGGCGCGGGCTGTACGCGCCAAGTCCGTTTAATAACAGCCGGCAACGGCAGCGATCTCGGCAATTTGTTATAGGACCCTCGAAAACGCACGGCAAAAATAAACATCCTGCATTCCACTGAGGGAAATTCCACTGATGCCAATTTTACTCACGCACCGTCGATTCGGTTCAAGTTCCTTCATTTTAACTCTCGTCCAAAATTAAATGAACATTTCCTCTCTCACTGTTACATAACAAACTTCCATGGCGAGCAGTAGCTTAGAGACTCGACCCTAAAGACAAACCATTCTGCTCTCGCTTTACTACCCGTTCGAATATTATCAATATTCGTAATGTAATTGATTGCGCCTTCATGTGCTTAAGTAGATCAATCTTGGTGGTTGTTTATAACCATCGTTGCATAACCCTCGTTGCATAATCTCGTTGTTTAACCCTCGTTGCTTCATAACCCTCGTTGGGGACAGTTATTGCTCTCTCATTGTAGAGTAAACAGTACTCTAAATCATAGCACGTTTGTTCTGAACACATAAACACACACATTATTCGGACTCCGCTTTGGGACGGCTTCCTGCCCTCTCGTAGTAGAGTACGAACTACTCTGAATCGGTAAGAACACATGCATATTGTGTTGATGTTATATTGAGTTGTTATTGACGTGAACTGGCTATGGTATAAGAAATTTATCTAAATAATGTTTTCAAGTGTGCATAGTGTTCATACGACGGAACACTGTCTCTGTCTGTCTAAACACTAGTTTTTTTTCTGGGAAGGCTCACCATCTTATCAGCGTAGGGTGATTATCACTTATCACTTTCGACTATTTTTGTCGTCGCCGTCATGTTCCGAATATATATATATATATATATATATATATATATATATATATATATATATATATATATATATATATATATATATATATATATATATATATAAAGGCAAGGAAAATAAATCTAAAAAATTCTAAGGCACTAGCAGGAGATTCGAACCAGCGACCCCTCGCTTCTCAGCGCGCTAACCAACTAGGCCACGCCGCTCATACTGCCCATCGCAGTAACGGCGAGTAATGGTGTTATGTATATAACACCATTTACCACGGGCTTACTGTCAATGGACTTAAAAGAAACATTCTTGAACAAAGCATGTACTTTTTATGAACAAGCCATACATTCTTTTCATAACATTGACGCGTCCAATGGCTTGATCAATGGAGGGGGTTGGTTCACTAAAGCACATAAAGTTTGATGAAAGGGGAACCCCAAAATGTCTCTGGCTCCACTTTCACTCTTAGGAAAATTATAGCTGTGCTAAAAAACAAGACAAGAGAACGAAATGGACAGTACGATCGCAGTCCGCTTCGCTCTCGTGTCTCGTTTTTTAGCGCAATTGTAATTTACACAAATGTCTTTCCAACTTTAGCCCCTCCATCATACGCTTCTTGAGTTCACTTTCACCCTGAAGCAACAAGAAAAATTGATCACATCAAGTCCAGAACTATTAGGGAAGTCACTGGTCCTGTCGTTGCTGCGCATTCTGACCACACCGAAATGCGCACCACCACTTTAGACGGACACACTCAACTCCATGCCCCGGATGAGTTGTGGTGATGGTTGCGCCGTTAAAATATCGCACCTCTTCGTCGTCGCAACACTATACATCTCACCAGAAACCTTTCGGACTGACGTCGTTTAACTTCTTACTGCGCAACTTCCGTGTGGTGTGCCTACAGGATAGGATGGTGATAGTCACTGGAGACTTCAACGTTAATGTACCTCGACGTAAAAACCAGTGGCCTGTAACGTTTCTCGATGCCGAACTTGGACTTCGCCTCTGATCGGACGTCACGCTGCCAACTATTCACACCAACACCTGTTTAGATACTGTGGTTACTGCATTACTGTCCATTCAGGCACAATCCACCATGTTACATTTCGCATGGTTCCTTAGCCTCCTATCCTTACTTAGTATAACATTCCGATGGGTTGCTATCGCGTTCATTGCATCGGCCTTGTGCCGAATCTGTGGCCTTTTTTTTCTGTTTCATCTGCCATGACTTAGTTTTTTTAACTTTACTAAACACACACGCTTTTCGAAGGGCTTGCTTTCTTTGTTAGATGCAAGCAAAATCAACCCAGCAGACAATCTTCATGGAGGCTTTTCTTTGGATTAATTGTCAAATTCACTCGGTTGTACCAAAAATATGCAAGTTAGAAACACTTCACTTTGCCCAGTAAGGTAGTTTCCCAGGCAAAGGTGGCCGTTTCTCCTGTACCTTGCCATAAATCGTCAGCCTATTATACGTCATATATAGTAACCCAGCTGTTTTGTAACCTTCCGGCCGGTATTCCTTTTCAGCCGATGGCCAGTAGTAAGTGAATATATAGCTATCAGGAAACCTCATGTATGTATACGTTGACTTAATCGTACCATTAGAGGCGCGAGCATCGCGCGGGCATGGGACGCCGGAACGACTCGGTGTACCCCCGCTAGCTGTTCTGAGATATATATTGAAAAAGTTAACACGAGCACCACCAGCATATGAAGCTAATGGGCTCTTACATTTCCTCGTTCTCCCTCTCTCTCGTTTCACTTATTGTTTCCTTCTTTCCCTCTTTGTCCGCCTCCACACGAGCCCGCGTTCATCACGGAAAAGGGACAAAGAAATTAAAGTAGAAGACATCGCGCGAAAGCTTAAGATAAAGAACTACACGGACACGTATGATTTCCCTGAACATATGTCTTTCTTTCCTTGGTTTCAACAGTATTGATTTATCTGGTGTAGACTGTTTTATGGATGGGTATCGATGCCGTTATCTTTCACTGGTTAATGTTGCCGTTCTGAATCTTTAACGCATACGCATGATAACGATTGGGTTGTTGCATCCGACGTTTGATGACCTTATCAATTGACGCCGCAATATATATATATATATATATATATATATATATATATATATATATATATATATATATATATATATATATATATATATATATGTATATGTGTGTGATCTAACAGACAATAATGCCAAGGAATGCATAGGGGAAGTTATTAGAACCAATGTAATGTAAATAAGAAGAAAGAAAAGTGGCTGAAAAAATAACTTGCCATGAACAGGAATCGAACCTACGACCTTCGAATAACGCGTTAGATGCTCTAGCCACTGAGCTATCACGGCTGCTATCCCTCCAGCCACTTTATTGGGTTTATATGTGAATTTCGACGTGGGAGTGTCAGTCAGCGCCATCTGTAGCCGCAGCGGCGAGTGTATAACACCCTTTCATGAGCCTGTGTGGCGTCACGTAGCACGTGAACTTATTACGAGCGGGCAGCTGACCAATAGTCCCTCGTATACAACCTAACGGCACCAAGTCTGCCAGTACGAGACCCTCGGTAATGAATAAGGGAAAGAAGTGTATACCTAAGGGCTCGTTTTTCCGTGTTTTGACACAGTATTAATGAGACCTAACAGACAATAATGCCAGGGAATGTATAGGGGAAGTTATTAGAATCAATGTAATGTAAATAAGAAGAAAGAAAAGTGGCTGAAAAAATAACTTGCCGTGAGCAGGAATCGAACCGAAATGAGCAGGTTGGGAAATAATAACTGTTGGGAAATAAATATATCTATTCTGGTTGACAACGCTCCAGTTGTGTTTGTCTACAGTTAGCCGACGTTATAAAACTGATTAGCCCTGCCCATCTCGGTGGAACTGTAGTTGTACGGTGCTTCGGCTACTGGCCTGAAAGTCGCGGGTTCGACCCCGGCGGCGGTCGATTTTCGATGGAGGTGTAGTGAGGCCTGCGCACCGTGCGGTGTGAACTCCAGATGGTCGAAATTCCCGGAGCCCTCCACAGTGGCTTGTATAATAATCGCATCGTGGTTTTGGCAGGTAAATACCCAGGTATTGTTATTAGAGGAAGACCACATTATGGTCTTGCGTTACCGACGTGTCATTTCGTTGTCACGGTCCATCATTCGTGTGCGTGCGCGCTCAAATATTGGCTAACCCCCATTACTCGCCAGTGGTCTGTAATATGCATATGCGTGTTAACATGTTACGAGCCGGCACTGGTCAACAGAAGCCGTCACTTAGCCAACATTACTGAGATCTTTCCACACGTTCGAGATTTACCCGTGCACTGTTGTCCAACACCATTCATCATGGGTGATTATTGAATCATAGGCAATATTTGGCAGTATACATAACTTACGCAACATTAGGTGGTAGGATATACATATAGTATACCGCTGCATATATGGTGGTCGCAATGGGTCGGAAATACCCATCTTGACTCCATCTCAAAGTGTGAGACGAAAGTCTTTAATGAAAGAACATAAAGAAACAAACAAGCAAGCATGAAAACAAAACAAACAAACAAAAAACACGAACCATTCCGTTCGTCGTAACTTCCTCGTGACGTGTCATGTGCCTACGTTACACGTGAACGCGCACGTGTTTTTTTTTTCTTCTTTGGTACTATAGTCCATAATGCGTCACGCATAATGCCCCACAAGGCTACTCGTGGATAAAACATATTCATCTCTCTCTCTATCACTCAGACACGACATCCCTCGCTTAGCGTCTACGTTCGCTTTCTTTTCTTACAGTCTCTCTATCTCGATCTCATTCTTGCCCTGTTCCATGGATGTTTACGGTCGGAGGCGCTTTCTCTCTGTTTATATTACGATGGGCGCACAATAATAAAGCCGCTATGAAAGACGGTCGATAGAATGGCTGGACGCACGCGGAAAGAAATGGCTTGACAGAAAGAGGAAGAAGGGCAAGAGGGACCGAAGGACGGTGGGCGTGGCGTTTTGATCTCATCTTCTCAGCTTTCGACGTGTCCATCTAGTTACACTTACTTTCAGATATCTTTTTTTTATTTCCCTGTCCTTGAATTTCTTACGTGTGTCGCTGCAATGTCATTATTGATTGCGTGCGTCATTGAGGTCTTCCAGTGAAAAGAATAATTAGGATAAGCCAGCTCGCAAGCGCTTTGCCTGAGCAGCCACTTTGGTGTTGTCTTGTCCTGTCACCTATAAAAGATCTTGGCTCATACCAACAAGGGGGATTAGCCACACTGTACCTTATAATGGATATTTTTTGTACAACGCTTGCTAAAAAAAGAGAGAAATTAGATAAGAACAATAACAATGTTCCTTTGAAAAAGCGTGAAAAAGTGCGGAAGAATTCGATATACCAGAATATATAAAACAAATTAGCAAGAATGAAGAAGGGGGACAAAGAATTGGATGTATCTGGCAGTACCACTAGCAGCGTATCCTTCCGGTTGCCTGAATGAATTTATGTAGCACAAAGCGTGCGAGAAGAAAGAAGAAAGTGGTTACTAGTTAGTCACAATATCATCATGCAAGATGGTGGCGATGTCGATGTGGGCGGTGCTTAATGGCGAGAGGGCCCGAGCATGACCTTGGATTGCCAATAATGTAGCAATCTGTCATCAGTAATATATAGGAATAAGATCACATTGCACATAATGATGACCTTCTTTAGTTTGTACAACTGTTCTGTCTTTGTTGTCTCTTGATTTATAGATACTGATCGATATTTTAATCTTGCTGGAGTCGATCCCTTGCGCAAATGCCCATTTCAGGCTTACTGTATTCTTTTAACGAAAGTAAATATACAGGTAACCGAAAATAAATGTATCCGTGAAGAGAACACTAACATATCGTGGCAATGGTGATGTGCGTTTAATGGCCCAAGGAGCCCAATGGCACCACGGAATACCAAGTAAGGCGACAGCCTGTCTTGAGTGACCGGACGAGACAGTTAACTGCAAATGTGACGTGGTAACACAGAGGTCTAAGATCACACATTTACCAGATGACGATGATGGTAAAGATGAACAAGGAGTGGTGTATTACAGCAGCTAATGTGGGATGTTTATTTACAAGAAGCCTATTACGGCCATGAAACGCTGATAAGTATGGCCGTTCAATTAGTTGTGGGAACAATGTAGAAATATACACTTTTTTTTCTTTCTTTTCTTCATGCATGGTGACCTTTTACCCTTCCCGCCTCCTGCCGGCCTGGCTATACTACTGGTAAAAGAAGTTCACAGAAAGATTTTTAGCAAAATTTCGCAGTATTTAAAAACATGGTTGCGAACACACAACAACGCTGAAGTGCTGTTGTGCGTTCGGTGTCCTCGTGCATGCTTGTTCGGCGCGTTTTCCCAAAATATGTGTAATCAACTGCACTCTATCAATTGCAGCGCTTTCTAAATAGAGAAAAGAGATGCACAGGCATTTGTTGCCATGTCTGCTAAACTGACGTGGCAAGGACGTAGGATATATTTTTTTCGCAGGGGTGGGGGGGGGGGAGATAGATAGATAGATATGTGGGGTTTAACGTCCCAAAACCACTATATGATTATGAGAGACGCCGTAGTGGAGGGCTCCGGAAATTTAGACCACCTGGGGTTCTTTAACGTGCACCCAAATCTGAGCACACGGGCCTACAACATTTCCGCCTCCATCGGAAATGCAGCCGCCGCAGCCGGGATTCGAACCCGCGCCCTGCGGGTCAGCAGCCGAGTACCTTAGCCACTAGACCACCGCGGCGGGGCGGGGGGGGGAGGTGTTGTATTTTTCTTGGTTACCCCATTTGTAACTGAACGAACATTTTCCCATCCAGACAGAACTAGATTTAGAGAAGAAGAAAATAGAGTGATGGGAATGTATGGAAGTGCGAATGCTTAACTATGTATAGACCTTGCACATTTTGCTACCCTACACGCGGGGAAGAGAACCTGGGAGGAAAGCAGATGTAGAGACAAGCATAGAACGACCTAACTTTTCAGTCAGGTACGTCGCTCAATCACCGCGAAATGGATCAGATGGACTCGTGTGTATTTCTGGACTGGTGAGCACAGCTCGGCGAACTCACTCATGAGTTTGACTCACCCGGACTCACTCAGACTCAGATCGAACCGTGTGAGACTGAGTCTAAGTGAGTCCGAGTGAGTGATATTTTGGTGAGCTCGAATTCGAGTTAATCCAGTTGAAGAAAATTTTCGTCAGTGTAAGTGAGAGTGAGCTCGGTAAAGAAGAGAAAGAAAGAAAGAGAGAGAAAGAGAGAGAGAGATAAAGATGCAAGGAAATGCAGGGAGGTTAACCATACGCACATCCGGTTTGCTACCCTGCGCTGGGGAAGGGATGAAGGGGAGAAAAGAGGTTGCTCGGCACAGAAAAATTTCAACGAGTCTGAGTTCTCACTGAGTGAGTCCAAAGCGTAAGATACATTTCACGAGTGAGTTTCTGAGCGAGTTCGACAAGTTTTGTCGACCCATTGTGGCGAGCACTGATGCGAAGCCAGACCTCCACGGTTTTTGTTTTCTTTTCTGTAAATGACCAAAAATATCGCGCTTAAAGTTTATCACGTCCTTAGGTGATTCGCGCACGCGTGCCTAACCCATAACAATCATGTTCACATACACATAACGAGACGTGCCGCGTGAATTAATTGTATAATAATTGCAGAGTCCCGACAGTAATGGTGAACAGACGATGCTCAGAGAGCGCTATACGAGAGGCAACAGTCAAACCACGCACGCGAAATGGTCGTCAAGTGACTCACCGTCACGAAGATGAAGTGTGTACATGCAGCGCCTTAGTCGGATTCCTCGTGTTTCCTTTCGAAGTGACACGTGTGAGCCTTGCCTTTCCGTTTGCCGACTAACAATGGCGAGACAAGAAAAAAAAAGAGAACTTATTAACTGTATGCTCTTCACTCGTGTCGTGTTCGTTCGGTGGTAGTAATCTCCTTATTTTATTGTTAAAATATTATTTGCATATAGAGTTGTAACTGTATAAAACGTGCCTTAGCCCGGCTAACCGATTTGTTTTCTTGTATATGATCTTACGCAGCATTATTCCTTTTCACGCATAGCTTACTGGAATGTTTTGTTTTCTTGTTATCGTTTCTGTATTTGTTCATTACCAACCCTTACTGTTGTGTTCTATTTATTGTACATTTCTTAAAGTGTTATTGCTCTGACGCATTGACTCTAGGGTTCTGTAACGTATACAAATAAATAAATAAATAGAAATAAAAGCACACACACACACACACACACACACACACACACACACACACACACACACACACGAATAAGCCGAGAAGGAAAACCAAATACTGTGCCGTATAATACCCATCTTTGGATCAAAGCGTGCGTTCGTGAGAAACATGACTGCGTCCTCGTCGGGCCAACGCGGTCGGTTGTTTGGTTGAATCGTAGTGCCTAACGCCCCAACGGGACTCAGGATATATACGATGCTTTAGGGAAAAAAAAAGCTCCTGTTAATTTCATGAGCCTGGTGTTCTTTACGCGCAATGACTTAGCCCTGTGTACGGGCCTCTGGCATTTTCAATGATATCTGGAACGGTACAAACCAGAACCACGATACGACTGTGCGGAACGACGTAATGTGGAGGGCTCCAGAAATTTCGAACCTCAGTGTCCTTGAACGTGCACTAAATTCGCGCAGTACGCGGGCCTATAGCGTTTCGCTTTCGTCGAAATGTGATCGTTGCGGTGAGGATCCAACCACTGAAATCCCTCCCCTATAGGTCAATAGATCCGACTCGCGCCTTTCGGGTCAGCTGCCGAGAACTCAATTATTAAACACCATTTTTCAACGATGGATCCCTGCGTGCTGCCTCGTTCCTTCTGAACTTCGTACTGTAGAGATCGGCAAAGTTTGTCATCGCCATATATATTATTGCATATAACTTATCAAATGAGTATTTTTTTTTAGATGCGCTAAAGTAGCGTTATGCTCATGTGGCCGCATGTAACCTGCCAGTTTTATGCCTGACGTGGCTGTTCAGGTAATAAATAAATAAATAAATAAATGTTAGGTGACCAACAACTCCATTCTAGTTAGTAAGAAAACAAAGAAGGTAAATGAACAGAACGAAAGTGTAAACATTGCGACGCGCATGGCGCAACTTCGAAACGACATCGCGACTTAGAAGTGTGGCAGTTTGGGCTAGTTGGTATGACATGACGATAGTTATAGCGCGAGAGCAAAACGACGACTAAGA
This sequence comes from Rhipicephalus annulatus, assembly GCA_013436015.1. NCBI lineage: Eukaryota > Metazoa > Arthropoda > Arachnida > Ixodida > Ixodidae > Rhipicephalus > Rhipicephalus annulatus. The sequence goes on from WOVY01001205.1 coordinate 406,754, forward strand.
GACAAGAAGGACACGAGCGCGTTGTTGCGACGCTTTGACATCGCAACAAGGCCGAGAGGGAGATAGAGAGAGCGCGCCAAGGGATGCGCTTACGACATGTGTTATTAACCTCCGACGACCGGACAAAGCCAACTCGATCGCGCAGCTCGCGCTATTTTTTCCCGCAGTCCATATAGCCATGAAGGCCCAGCGCGGACAACTGACTGAACGACGTAATAAACAATTACTTCTATCTCATCTTGAGTCTGCAAATGTCGTCGGTCGCGGCACCACAAAGGCTGTACGCATAGCCGACAAAACGGAGACAACAGCGGAGCACATCATACACGTGGAAATAAAAGAAGGGGGGTGGGGGCGAATGTTCGACTACACGACGGCAAGGTCACGAAATCTGCAAGAAGTGGAGGCAGACCCACTTACCCTCGCCCCTCTCCTCTTCATATTGGTCGGGTGCTTTGCCGCCAGTGCGTGCGGCGCGAAATTATTATTTTTTCCTGCAGTCGTTCGCTGAGGACTCATGCACGCGTGTCGCGCATGAAAACTGTTTCTTTTGGAAGACACGACGCGATTTTCCCTCTCTCGACGCAGTGTCAACAACTCGCATCGTTGTTCCGCTTATTTGTTTTATTTGTTTGTTTTTATCGGTTTAGAATAAACGCACGCCCTCAGCGAATACGGCGGCCTTCAGACCCAAAATTCGAATGCGTATGCACGTCTACTGGACCGTATTGTCTCGGAACCGTGGAGCGGATGGTTTATAAGGCTGGAGTCAGAGAGGCGCTACGCGGCCCACGCTCGCTAACTCTTTTGACATTCAGTAACAGGGTCATCAACTCTACTTGACTTTATAGACGAAGAAAACTTGTACGTGTATTTTTGAATAAAAATTATTATGCCTTCGGACAGACTTTCGAAGTAATAAAACAAACTCTATATTACAAAAAAAATCATGGCGTATCCACGAAGTGAATGATGATGAGTGGGCGAAGCAGTGGTTTCGTTCAGCGTTACCGTAAATCACCCGCGCCATTGAGCATACACGTATGTGAGTGAGTGTTAAATCGGTGTGAACTTTCATACGAGGTTTATTGGTCCTAAATGGCATGTTGTGTTGAATAGTGAATTTCGTTTTGCCTTCATTATTAAATGCGAAGCATTTCTTAGCGAACTTCGGGGACATTGAGCGTATCTATCTATCTATCTATCTATCTATCTATCTATCTATCTATCTATCTATCTATCTATCTATCTATCTATCTATCTATCTATCTATCTATCCGTTTACGTCTGGGTGCTCTCGTGGTCATCCCCTTAACCTGGCGTGAACCAAAATTAGCATGGGAGGGTAAGATGGTTAGACGAATATGACGTGCTGGTCAAGACATGAATAATGTCACAATCCCGTCACGTACGTCACTTGTGACGTACGTCACGTACGTCACAAGTGTAGACTTCCCGCCAGTTAGTGGCACATACCCGGGGGCGGGTATGTGCCGCTGGTATGCGGGTATGTGCCACAGGTGATTGACCCTTAGTATCTAACCATGAACGACGAGAACACACATGGGAAATTTTAACGCGCGAGCGTCAAGAAATACCCGACATTGGTAGCGTCGAGACGATGTATGCATAGAATAAATGTGAGGGTCACATCTGGAATCGAACCCAAGCATTCTTTGTGGCAATAAGGCATCTTACCACAGAGCTGCACCATGTCTCTGAACTTCTTTTCAAATAGACGCTAATCTTTGTGAAACTTCAATAGTGACTGCAGTGCTGCCTACACAATTTTATAAACATTAAGTATGTATTCCTTTGACAGCCGTTACGTCGGGTTACCGTCAATCGTGATTAGCTACCTTGCGCTGAAGTTGATTTATGTCGCAATTTCCAGGGTCAGCATCCTCGCGAGCATCAGCGCTTCATATCAGCGTCCGCTGTTGCTAATACGCATGTTCCAGTTGGCATCGTTGCGCAAGTGCAAACAACTGGTCATATGAGCATCTGCTGATTGATTTGTGGGGTTTAACGTCCCAAAACCACCATATGATTATGAGAGACGCCGTAGTGGAGGGCTCCGGAAATTTCGACCACCTGGGGTTCTTTAACGTGCACCCAAATCTGAGCACACGGGCCTACAACATTTCCGCCTCCATCGGAAATGCAGCCGCCGCAGCCGGGAATCGAACCCGCGACCTGCGGGTCAGCAGCCGAGTACCTTAGCCACTAGACCACCGCGGCGGGGCATATGAGCATCTGCAACTCTTCAAAATATGTCTGTGCGTGCAACATTTGGACATATCTTAAGCGTCGTTTCATAACATGTCGCTCAATAAAAAAATTGCAACACGGTCACCCTCTCTCCGTATGTTTCGCATAACGTGGATTCCCAGGTACGTGGGATCTGCCAAATTTTTACTGCTTTGTGGTATCGAATAGGGCCTGAAATTGGCGACGACGATGTCTGTGCACGGTCCCCTGTTGGTTGTTGGTAGTTGACAGTCGTACGAAACGCATCGTATAGCGTATCGAGACGTCATACACGGCACAAGCCTGTCACTGTTCGTGATCGTCATCGTCATCATCATCACGGCAGCGGTACACGACAACGCCGCCAAAGGAGGAGCACTAATCTTAAAGGAGCTTCGCCTCTAAAAAAGTTCACACACCTATCCTCATAGAGTTTCCTAATATACGCTAGAGGGAACTCTGGCGCTAGTGTCTATGGGAGCTGCAACGCACGGCGCTTCAGCAAGCATGTGAATTATGGGTAGTACACAGATTTGTCTAACCTTCATACTTCTAGCCTGCTTCTGGCTCCGTGTGTGTTCGTGTGGCTTGGAGCTGTTTTCACGGAAGCAAAAAACAACAAATGTACAGCGGTTGCGCTTCCCCACCTTATTCTCTCAGACTTACCGAGTCGGGTCACGACATTGCAAAAAGAATTCGTTCTGTCTTTCAAAACGAAACCAAAACCGAAAATAAACAAAGCCGTGCGATTCACCGCCCGCAAGTACGAAGCTTAGGAAAATCCGCGTATTACCCATTATTCCCATGGTCACTGAACGATCGCATCGCCAGAGCCCCCTCTAGTTAATTTTAGGAAACTTATGCTTATGCTAACTGGAAGGCAACAGCCATCTTTTTTTTTTCTCAGTCGATTGCATTGATCCTGCTCCCCTCTGAAAGCTTTCTGCATTATACGTGGTGATGCACTGCCTCCGGGATCGGAGGCACTTTTCCTGATTTTGCAAGGCCTCTGGGATTAGCTAACCGTTGATCCAGCTACGATGTCATGAGATGACGTCGTAATGTGATGTCACGTCACATGGCTTCATAATAACTTCATTGATCTCAGTTAACTGTGGTCTTGTGATGACGTCATATGGTGATGCCATATGACGTCATCACAGATTATGACCACGATGATTTTTGCAACACTTGTGTTGACGCCGTGACGGGGGAGGCCAACGTGGTACGCCCGTTAATATTTAGGGGTGAAACTTTTTATAGCGGCCCTGTTCGGCCCTCGTAGCCGTTGTAGTGTGTAACAAGTATAACATTTTGACCTCCTAGGTGGTGCCGGTGAGAGATTTCTTTTGTGCGTTGTTTAAGAATAAAAGATAGTGCTCAATGTACATGCCACTGGCTGCTAAGGGAGAATGAGAGACAGGAGCATTCGGCTTTTAGTCAACGCGCACGCTGCGATCCCCATTAGCGGCCATTAGCATGTACATTGAGCACTATCTGACAAGAAAGGGTTGCTACGTAACACACGCTGGGTGTAACCTCCTTAGTTTTAGAAAGTTTTATCGAGCGTTGAGCCGCAGTGCCATGAATACAATGAACTAGTATATACCATGAACTCGAGGTGGTTAAAGGTGGGAAGTAGATACGAAGCGCAAGCTGTAAGAAAGTAAACGCCAAATTCTCCTGTCTCTCATGTCCCATTAGCAGCCATTCGCATGTACATTGAGCACTATCTGACAGGAAAAGGTTGCTACGTTATACTCGCTGGGCGTAACCTCCTTGGTTTTAGAAAGGTTTAGTGAGCGTTGGGCTGCAGTGCCATAAATACAGTGAACTAGTATATACCATGAACTCGGGGTGGTTAAAGGTGGGAGGTAGACCCGAAGCGCAAGCCGTAAGAAAGTGTGCGTGTGCCACCTCTCGTTTAGTCCTTGGAATGTCCGCAAGATAGCGGTGCTTCTATATGGGGAATATATGATGAAAAGTTGCGAGATAGTGGTACTTGGAGTGTTGAATAGATGGACGAAAGGACACACAGACAGATGCATGGATGGACGCATGAACGGACGCAGGGGCGGATGCATGGGCAAACGCAGGGACGGACGCACGAACAGACGCACGCACGGACGGGCGGATGGACGCATGGATGGTCACACAGACGGACGCATGGACGAACGGAAGCAAGAACGAATGGACGGACGAATGCTTCGCCCCACTCTCCATCATTCACCCCGTGGATATGATGCCAATTTTTTTTTGTTTCACGCAGCTTTCGCCTAAAAAATACGATGTGAGGCTGACCTATATAAGGCAAAGACGTCGTCCTCTTTCTCCTCCTCCTCCTCCTCCCCCTCCCCCTTCTCCTCACCCCCTCCTCCTCCTACTACGACTACTATTACTGCTACTACTCGGCCAGTAGCCCCCTCCCCAACGAAATATGGATGGAGGTGTGTTTTACCAAGAAAATTTATATAAAGCAGGTGTTTACAAAACCTTCAACACGTGCCCTCCCCCCTGAAAAAAATTCATGTTTACGGGCCTGACTGTATACTGTTACTTCTACTTCTACTGCTACTACTATTACTTCTACTATTTCTACTACTGCTACAACTACTACTACTACTACTACTACTGCTGCTGCTAACAAAATAAATACGCAATAAAGTTGATGGGAAAGCGATCACAGCTGTAGCTTAATGGGTTGAGCATCGAACGCGTTATTTAAGATTTATATATGTACACCCGCTGCCACCAGCCAGTTGATTTTCAACCAGTTTCAATTCGTTTCGACAAAAATGTCATAATTTCTACATCACAGTTAAAAAGGACACTTAATGTCCATTATACGTTCCTTAGCTTCATTGTCTGTTGGTTTCGTAATGTTGTGTCGAAACGAGCTCTTGATAAATCGCACACTCATTATCTCTCTACTATCTACTACTTGTTACTACCACTACTAGTGATGACAATACTTACAGTAATATTAAAGAGTACCGGTAATTACCGGTACTTACGGTGCTTGGCTGGTGACCTGATGGTCACGGGTTCGAATACCAGCCACGGCGGCCACGTTTCTATGTAGGCGAAGAGCGTGAGGCTCGTCGGTTTAGAATTGGGTGCGCGTCAAACAACCCTAAGGGTCAACTACCTCATAATCATATCGCGATTTCGACGTGTAAAACCCCGAGCACATACATTGTCATGAAAACTACACGTAACAAAGGAAAATGCAGTAGATTGTCTGATAAGTCCAGTTTGTAACGAATTTGCAACAACAAGCTTTGGGAATATCGCAAGCAGGAGAGGTGGTCATTGGCCATTTGCCAAAGGTTGCGTAAAATTATATTATTTGCATAACTGTTAATATCTTCTCTCGAAATAGTTTGTGAAGTTGCTCGAGTGCCGCATTCGAAAATAATAATAAGAAGCTTTTTTACATGAAACGACTAGCCAAGCTTGAGCATTTGCCCTGCATGGTTTGTGTCATATCATAAGTGTACCTTCTTACCTGACATAGTTTTCATCATTGATTAGGATGAGTGTAGCAACCTCTGGCCTTCACTGGTGAAGTTTTTAGGGACGACTTACTGTTCTCCTTTAGTTGAGTACCAAGTACTCTATATCGTTGAAGATTTTTTCTAAATGAACTAGTTATTTTGGGAGGGAAGGCTTTAGGTCTACGCGATTCGTTATTGTTAAAAAAAACAACGTAGTGTCCGTTCCTTTCCTCTCCTACTGAGGAGGTGGGCTAGACTTTGCACCACTGCGAAACTACTGTGTGAATACTCCTTTTTTTATCAGGAACATGCGCTTTTTTGTGAATTATTGCTCTTGAGCACGAGAGCAAATTGTCCTCATTTACGGATGCAAGATCACCTTACATTATGAAAGACTCCTTTGTTTGTGCACATAGCCTTCATTGTTTATATAAGCTTCATTATCTCGAACTTTATGAATGTCCCGTCCTTGTTGTGCAAACTTTTGCATTGTACATATGAACATCACTGCCTACAAAATTATTAATTTCGCTGTATATATACACAGCTTGCACTGTGCACACACATTTATTTTATTTACAGTACCTTACAGAGCCCTCGAGGGGCATTGTGTAAGGGTGGCGGTACAGATAATATGTTAGAAAAATATATATACATAATATCTACACATACATAGGCAAGTAATGAATATAATAGAAAATGCAGTTCAACTTATGAACATGTAAGCAAAATACATACTAGAAAAGTGAGTTACAGTATGTGAAGGTGAAATAAAAAAAACTATTATAACAGTAACTACAACCTAGCAATAGTGAAAAAATATCGGCAACAGTCCTATAAACACAGATGATTACGAAGATGCGATAGAGCAGTTTTTGGTGCATAAGTATTTTTTAAGAGTATGATAGAACTTTGTGTGGTCTTGTTCTGACGCAAGATCACCTGGCAAATCATTCCACAAACGAATAGCTCGTGGAAGAGCCGACTGATTGAAAGCGTTAATATTGCCGTACATGCGTGATAAGCTAAAGGTGTTATATGGTCTGCTCGAAGTTCGATGGGCTAGATTAAGGTGAACAGATGGCATCATGCTGGTGTGGATGAGTTTGTGAAATAGTGATAAAAGTGAGATGTCGCGGCGAATTTTCAGTGGCTCGAATGCAAGGCTATGTTTAATCTGTGTTACGCTGGACGGGTAGCTGTGATTACGCGCTATGAGTCGACTAGCTCGGTTCTGTATACATTCTAACTTATCTATGAGGTATTGTTGATATGGTGACCAAATGGAGGAAGCGAACTCCAGTTGAGGACGGATTAGAGCAAGATAAGCCAGTTTGCGCACATCGGAGGGAGCACTGTATAGATTTCGGCACAGAAACCCTAATGATCTTGATGTGTTGGCACAGATAGAAGTGGTATCCACATGAGCAACACATGAGCAACATTGTATATCTTTTTGTGTACACAAGTTACGTAAGATACGTCTAGAAATAAATTTCTCTTAAACCAGATCTCTTGGTTTGTCAGAAGTATACGGAAAGCTTAGTGCTCTCTGCAAACTCTAGATCGCCTGTTCGAAAAACACAGATGAAAGCAATCACTGGCACATCATGAACTCGTTCACGGTGTAATCTTAACGCGGTCTCATCAAGTGTAAGGTCCACCAGAAGCTTTTTGCTCTAACCACTTTTTTCTGAACGCAGGCAGATATATGCACTATCGAATGCACGGCGATGCTGTATATTATAACCAAAAACGTACATATACGCGCACGCTAGGCCCGCGCAACCTTCGCGCGTGTTTGTGTGCGTGTATATACACACATGCAAAATAAATGTTTGTGGGGAAGGATTACAGCTGCTTAGTTTGAGCATGGGTCGCACTGCGACTTGTATGGAAAACAAGCATATGTCGAAAATTCAGACGCAACGCAACGAGTTTCCTGAAGCGCTTGCTTATGTATAAACGAAAGTATACTCCGCTCTCAGAGAAGGCCGAATATTGATAAAAATGCACACAAGCCAAATGATGGTGTACTCACCGAGTAGGAATGAGTCGTCACGAGCGAACTGATTAAAACAAACTACCGTATGGTGTCCGTCACCTTCTTTCCAATGCGTATAGACTTCTCGTTTCTCCACCGTTCTCCATCGCGCATCGTCTGCATCCTTCGGGAAGCGTAGAAGGATATACGTTTATCATCTTTCCACTACAGTGCCACGCATTGTGGCACACCGCAATGGCCTTGTTTTTGCTCTTGTTCATTTAGGGCCACGCATTGCGGCACACCGCAATGGTCTTGTTCTTGTTCACCTATTGACCGTGGCACATACCCGCATGGGGGATTGGCCAAGAATCGCGTGGTTTTAAAAATTATCGTTCAGACTTAGAACAACGGTTGCACATCGCTTTCTTCTTTTTCGGGATCGCGCATGCGGCATGGCGAAAAAAAAAAGAAACTATGCTGACGCGTTTCATCACGTGCAACGTGGTCACATGTCTCCCTTGAATGTTGACCCTGTTAGCGCCTTATTCATGCGCGGCCGCTAGGTGGCGAGCGCCAAGTTGTAGTCGCAAAAAGGCACTTGATCTTGTGCCTGCGGAAGCTTTTGTGCCGATGGGAGATTTCTCCTGTGCGTTGTTGAACAATGAGAATTCGCAGCGCGCTCGTTAACTAAAAGGGGACTACGAGTTTACGCGTCCAATCGGAGTCTTCTATCTCTCATTGTCCATTGGCACTGATTGGCATGTTCCAGTAGGAAACATTGGTCTGTCACAGAGTGCTTTGAAGATCCCCAGGTTTCTCTGCTGCGCAACGCCGTGGTGAGAACAAGCGTCAACGCCGCCGACCGTATAGGCGTTAGCGCCCGCAGCTTCGAATCTATTCATGTTTCACTTTAGCTGGAGATAGCGCAATTTTTTTTAATCTATTCCTTTATTTTCTGTTTTTTTCACTCTGTTTGTCTATATTTATTTTCTCACACAATTCACCTATTTTTCTCACTCTTTCTATTTTTCTTCCTAACATTCCTCTTTATCTCTGTTTCCATTTCGCACTTGCTCCCACTTTCTTTTCTATTTTTATGCGAAGTTATGCCTGCGTTGCGACAAGCGCACTGGTTTTTTTGCTGCTGATGATGAATGACCATTAGCAAAGACCTCGAACAACAAGAGGAGAAATACTCCTTGTCGCGAGCCTGCTTAGTATGCTAGACGCGTAGCGCTACGCCAGCCGACGACGACCGCACACGACAGCACACGATAGTCGTGTCGAACGCTGTCGGCCCCACGACTGTCTACATGCTACCCTAAAGTGCTTCTTAGTTAATTTAGACCACCTGGTGTTCTTTAACGAGCACTGACATCACGATGTACTTGGGTCTCACTGGTTCACCTCTATTTTTTTTAAATTTTATTTCTACAGGATCAAAGTGAAAGTGCAGTTTTCAAATAACAGACGAGAAACCTGCATAGCGCGACGAGTTGAGTGAATTTGCGGGCAGGCACAATCTCAGGAGAAGGCTTTCTGCTTATCGTGCTTATAACAACAGCTTCTCCTTCCCGAGGCCGGAACCACTTGACGAAGGGGGCGTGGCGGATACCACTTCTCATTGTAGACGCTACTGCCGCTCTTGGTTTATAATGTGAGCTTAACAAAAATACAAAAAATGGCCCCGTATCTGCATTTCATCTACAATTTTTTTTGTCGAACGTTGTCTTGCGTGTGGAGAGGGTGACCAAACATTTATTTGATGTTCTGCTTAAGAAAATCAGTGAATGATATTCTGGAGGCGCTGCGTTAGAGTGCCTTGAACGTGCAGCGGAGGCGAACAAGCGCATCAAGTCACGTCACACGTGAGACATGAGCGCCATCTGGCAGTTTTTTTTTTTTCAAAAACAAAGAGCGTGGCTCCGAGACGGGTGTGCACGCCGGTCTCAGAGGTGATAAGGTGTAGAACGCAAGGCGACGGGTAGGTGCCACCACTGTCTCATTTTAGCAAAGCGTTGGAAACATTCGCCTTTCCGCGCAAGCGTTGGATGGTCAGCGCAGCGTGATAAGTGCTACGGTCCTTAAAATTACTTACGTATGCCTTTTCTAGTAAAAGGCGCACATGCAGAATATCTACGTGTTGTTATGGTGCCCCAGGCATGCGTAGTAATTGTTTTTTAATCGACAATTGCACAAGTATGAACGCTGAACCTTGAGCAACATAGGTGGGCGCTGCAGATGGGGTCGGCCGTTTCAAATACCCGATGCTGTTAAGAGTGGACAAACAGACAAATGTTCAGACAGACAGACAGACCAAAATTTTTGCGTCGAAGGTCCCCACGAAAGGCTATCGTCTTTAATAAATAAAACAGGTGCTAAGATATAACCTTGTGTAGTGATAAGTGAACCACCGAAAAAGCGCGCGCTGTCACACTTGCCGTCAACTTTGGTGCGCGGAACTGTCGGCTGTTCTTATCTGCAACGAGCGCAAGCGAAGATTACGCCAGATTAGACACAGGCCGAGCGATGTACCCCGTACACGCGTTGCGGATCCCGTTACGGCCATTCATAACGTGCACGTCTGGCTTCCGCGCTCTTATTTTCGTACAACAAAGGCTGCTGCTACTTTACGGCGTCTCTCATAATCGTACCTCAAAACGAAGGTATGATTATGAGAGACGCTGTATAGTGGAAGGTTCCGGAAATTTTGACCACCAGATATTCTCTAACGTGCCCCCAAATCTAAATACGAGGGCCTCAAGCATTCTGGCCCCCATCGAAAATGCGACCGCCGCGGTTGATATTCGATCCAGCAACTTTCGAGTCAGCGGTCGAGAATGATAACCGCTAGACCATCGTGGTGAGTGCGCTCTTATCTTCTAATATATAGTTAACTGCTAGTGGAGGTAGTATGCAGGTCCTCGAAATGACGTATTAACAATATTTGTGTTTTTTACGAGCCATAACCATGCTATGACTGTGATTATTGTTTTTTTTTTCGTTTGTCAGGTTGCGACGTCCCGAAAACACCATATGATTATGGGAGACGCCGCAGTGGAGAGCTCCGAAAATTTAGACCATCTAGTGGCCCTTTAACGTGGACGTAAATTTATGCACACTGGCCTCAATCATTTTCGCCTCCATCGAAAATGCAGCCGCCCCTGCCGAGATTCGATCCCGCGACCTGCGGGTCAGCAGCCGAGTGCCTTCACCACTATGCCACCATCGCGGGACGATACGATTACGGTCGACGTCATAATGCCGAAATTTTGATCACCTGGTAACGTGCACAGCTCTCGCGCTGTACTCGGGCCTCTCGCATTTCGCCTCCGTCGAAATGCGACTGCCGTGACGGGAATCGAACCCGCGACTTTCAGGTCTGCTACCGAGCGTCGCAACCACTACGCCCCCAGCGTGTCTCAGACTGACATACTCAAGCGAAAGTCCTCCGAGCTCCCATCAAATGCCATCAAATATCTACCGATATTTCACCAAGCGACGCAGTCGTGTAATGAGTCCATCATGTGACGTCACGTGACGTCAAGACGGCGTTACACGACGTCCTCATGACGTCGTCGGCGTCGACACGGACTACGCAAAAGGTGACGTGCTCAAAGATGACGTCATGAGGACGTCGTCTGGAACGCCGTCTTGACGTCACGTGATGTCACATAATGGACTCACTACACGACTGCGTCGCTTGGTGAAAGATGGGTAGATATTTGAGGCAACGCAGCACCATGTGAGGTATCGAAAGTCTCAAGGCGCTGGGGAAAGGGCAAGGACGCGGGATATCGATAGAATCTACAGGCAAGAAAAAAAAAAAACGGCTGCCGGGGTATCGATACAACCTAGCGACAAAAAAAAAAAGAAAGGAAAAGAAGAGGGCTTTCGTTTTCGAGTCGACTTGAGTGAACGCATAACCGACCCGAAGACAGGGTTACCGAAGATTCGTATCAGCCACAATGGATGATGCATACTTGAGGTATTAACAAGGCATTGAAGGACTCTTGGTTTTACGTCTCGAATCCAAGGTGATTATGACAGATGCCGTAGTGGAGGGTTCTGGGAATTTTAACCATCCGGTGTTCTTTAAGGTGCACTGACATTGCACAGTACCCGGGCTTCGACCATTTCACCTCCGTCTATATGCGAGTGCCCGTCCGGGGTCGAACCCGCGAACCTTTGGGATAGCAGCCAAGCACTCCAGCTACTGATCCACCGAGGCGGACTGCTTGAGGTGATGGCAGGAAGATGGTATAGAAGTGATGGTAGGAAGAAAATTACGGAGCGCCTTACGATACTGTTATGTTGCTCGGCCTCTAAGTATTTGGAAAAAAGATACATGGCACTCCGTCATGCCGACATCGACACAATGCCTATTCGTGAATGTATACTTCCGGCAAGTGGTCTCCAACTTTGTTGAAGATTGTAAAACTGGATACCCTGTACCAGAGTGGCTCGGAAAATGTGAGCCACTAACGCGTATAAAGTAATTATAATGACTATGTAGACCATACTGCTCGTTACCTCTCTTCGCACTGTTTATGCACTGTATTGTTACTCTATGCTTTGCCAAATAAAGTAAAAAAGAAAAAAAATTAGTGTCCCTGTACAAAGCAGCTAGAAATTTCGATGAACATACACCTCCAACATTGCGCCCTTATTGAAACCTGCAAGGAAGAATTTGAGACCTATGACGTGGTGATGCCAGCCTCATCACGGTCTATTTCTGAATTGGAGCCGAATCCTGCGTAATTTGAGCGAGACATATTACAACTGTCTTTTACTGATTAGGCAGTTAGTAATTCCTCCGAAAGGACTCTATCTTTCCTATCACTTCAGGCCAAAATATAGCACAACCGCTTCACTTATACGGCATAAAATAGTCATTTGAAAAAGGAAAGAAAAGCAAGAAAGAGTTCTTCCGAGGGCCAACCCTGAACGTTGGAAGTTGAACACAGGTCGCTGAGGTTTCAACAGATATGTGCGTAAATCAACAACAATGCAATGCCATTACTTTCGGCCAGCTGCGGTGTGGCGCGAAATTTAAATAAGTTTAAGAAAAAAAATTCAGAAAATGTGTAATGATGCAGCTTAAAAACTTTCCAGGGGTAACTGTGCCATATCGAGCTTTTACTTTTTAAATAAATCATGATATCTCATGCCTTTTTTTGTGTGTGGCAAAGACGGAGTCTGAGACTATCGAATGGAGAAGGGCATATACCACTCAAAAACGAAAAAAATAAATAAATAAAGACGTTAGTTGAGTGGCGGTGGGTCTCGATAATTTATGTACATCTACAAGGCGATACCGTTAGCGTAACGCTTTGACGCAAACACAGCTGCCGCACACTGACGCCAGAGCGCTTACGATTGCATCGTTTTACGTCAGCGTCATGGTCAATAATTTATGTGAAGCATATTAACTAGGAGCAACTTTTACGACATCCTGAGCAGTGCGGAAGTACGCAGGACACTTCATATACACTATGGTAATTTTTAAAAATTTTATGCAATAATTATATATATATATATAGAGAGAGAGAGAAAGAGAAAGTGTCTAAACCGTATTATGTGTCCTCGCCAGGGAGGTGGTGGCCGGGAAGCTCACTTTTATCGGAACCCCCCACCTTTCCTGAGGCGGTGGCGAGACCTTGAGCAATACTTCTTTGCAGACAAGTTGATTCATACTTGAAAACTCGACTCTCGCTGCGCAAGCTGAACGAAAACGAGAAGGGAAACGGGAAATAGTCCGGACTACCAACTGTTTATTGTTGCTTCCCAAAATCAATATGTATATAGGCATGACAAGAGTGACCTAGAAGATCACTCCAGACTTGACACACTGTGCCATCACAATGCGCACAGAACCAGGATTCTATTACAAAGGTGTCGCAAACAGAGCCACCGTGACAAAACACTTTGTATGTACCAAATACCAAAATCTAAACTACGTAGTCACAAAATTGAATGAGATAAAATATGAGTGTACATGATTTCAATACGTAGTTTAGATTGTGGCGTTTGGTACATATGTAGTGTTTTGTCAAGGCTCTTTTTGCACGGCGTCTTTGTATTAGAATCCTGGTTTTTGCATATATATATATATATATATATATATATATATATATATATATATATATATATATATATATATATATATATATATATGCCCTCTGACTGAAGACGTGACGAATACCATAACCGAGATGGTCCCGGAGTGTTCGTTGGCGCGTTTCTCGATTCGCGTGTATATGACGCAACAAGATAACAAGATATAGTGCGCGAACGAAGGCGCCTACTTAATTTGGAATATTGGTGGCCAGTCATAAAGACGTCGCCTGAACGGCGGTTCGAAGACGTGTCTTGCTTTCGACGACGTCGTGCGACAGAACAGCGAATGGCAAGATATAAAAGTTATGGCAGAAAGAGATTGCCAAGTCGTTCGCCAGTAGGATATATATTAGTTGCACGGTTATACAGCCCGGCAAACCAGAAAAAAAAAACAAAGAAAGAAAAACGCGAAAACTGGTATGCGTCACGCTGTTAGCGTAATACCTTGCTTAAGACGAATGGCTTGTTAATGTTTATCAAGCTTTCCTACGATAACTACTACTCTAGGTTACAGCCAGTGGTTATATGAAAGAAAGTGCAACTACGCCCGCAGCTCCACCCATAGCACCATGGGCCGCCTGGCCATCATGTACCTAGAAACGACAGTCATGTTAGCTGGCTTCTGCTCAAATTGTAAGTGATGTTTCTAGACTAATGCAAGTACCCACGCACATTAAGAAATAAAGACTCGTCGTTACTACTAAAGGCATCACGCTTGGCAGATAAGTTTTGTAAAATCACTTGGCGAAAGATGCGAATGAGTTCAAGTTTCTGTCCTCAAACGAGTGGCACCACCATGGCTCTGTATGGGAAAGTCCACTATCTAAAGCGCTTGAGAAGTGTTCAATGTCGCAAAAGTGTCTGGGAAGACAAAGGTTCACGTTTTAATATAAAAATATTTGCCATAGGACAGCTTTATTCTCTCCCATAGTAGAGTCCCAAGTACTCTAAATCATTACCTCTTTTTTTTCTAAACACCCTTGCAAAAAAAAATAAATAATAATTGCTTCTCGTCGCACGTAATATGTGAATCTGTTCCAACTTAGTATTTCTTGCATTTCATTTTCTCTTCGTTTTCTTGAGTGATTCTTGATCTGTGAGGATACTGAAAAGCTGTGTGTTACATACTGTCTATGTTCTCTTGCTTGTACACGCCAATGAAGTGATTTCGTTATACACTAGACAGTTGTACTCACGTGAAATGTTGTTACCAGTTTGAAATAAACTTCTCTGTTTCAATAGAGTACCTAGTACTCTGAATTCTTAGCCATTTCTAAACACGCAGCTGAAGGCTTTGCCATAGTAGAGTGTCTGTGGTACGTAAAGCGTTCACAATATATTCTACTCCCCTCCTCCCCCTTCCCGCTGTTCGCTCTATACAAAAGTGTTAGTTCTTGCAATGTAAAATTGTGAAAATGTGAATGTATCCATGAACGCTGATTTATCACTCATAAATTATGCTGTGTACATATTAGTGCTTCGAATGCTGGGAAAAATATGTAAAATGGCAGCTAAGCATTACTAATAAAATTAACAGGTCAATCAATGAAAAACATGACCTGAATGCACTGGTTCTTCCCGTTGTTGAACTTAAAAGCTGTTCCTTTCTTCTAAACGCAATGAGAGTGCCCTCGAACGACCACCCTATAATGTGCCGTTAGTGCTCCTCGCATCTTTATTTTTATTATATTTCTTACTTTTCATTTACTCTTTATTTATTTATTTATTTTCACATACAACAGCCTTAATGAGGCTATTGCAGTAGTGGGAACAGACAAGAACAAACAACATCGAGAACAAATCAACATTCATAAACAGGCTTTCATAAATTCTTGAAGTGGTAGAGAACGGACACTTCCAGGCAGCAAATTCTGGACTTTTACATTTGAAGAAACAAAGCTATATTAAAACATGTCAGTGTGGGTGAAACAAAATTGCAATGTTAAGAGCACGGTCACTCCTCGTAGACAAAGATCTGGAATATTTAAGCTATGATTTAGAGTGCCAAAGCGAGAAGTATTAATTAAGTTGTGCAGCAATCTCTGGCATTCAACGCGGCGACGCTTCGTAAGTGCAGTGAGACTGAACTTGGCAAGAAAAATCGCGGGAGAAAAATCCCTGCCATACCTGTTGTATACAAAACGCACAGCCCTTTTAGAACGGATTCTAGTTTCTTGATATCACATTTCTTATGAAAGCTCCAAACCACACTACACTACTCATGAATGGGACGAATAAGAGTTTTATAGGTAAGCAATCTGGTATCCTGAGGAGCAAAACGGAGCATACGAGGTAAATAACCTAAACTTTTAAAATCTTTGTTACATGTGGGACCAATATAAGGTTACCATAAGGTCATAAGGTTACCAAGGTACTTAAATTCGGACACCCTGCACAAACTAACATTGTTATAACCGTAGTCAAAAGTTAACGGACATGAACATCTGGTAAATTACACAATGACCGTCTTGGAGGAGTTGATATTCATTTGCCAAGATTTGGACCTGCTACAAAATTAGTAAATAAATTGTTAAGAATGGCATCGTCCAGTGGAGATTTACCAGTATGATACAGGACGCAGTCATCTACAAAAAGGTGTATTTTCACAGAAATGTGCAAGGGTATGTCATTAATTTAAAGCAGGAATAACGGGTGTACCAGGACAGAACCCTGGGGAACTCCTTTGAAACCGGCATCGAAGGCAAGTTAGTGGAGTCGAAGCACACATATTGTGAACTCTGAAAAAATTCGGATATACAGCTAACCAATGATTGATTGATTGATTTGTGGGGTTTAACGTCCCAAAACCACCATTTGATTATGAGAGACGCCGTAGTGGAGGGCTCCGGAAATTTTGACCACCTGGGGTTCTTTAATGTGCACCCAAATCTGAGTACACGGGCTACAGCTAACCAATGATGCATTGTTTAGTATAACAAAAAAATTATGCAATAGTTTAGGATGTGATGCAGAGTCGAAGGCCTTGGCAAAATAAATGAACATGGTATGAACCCGGTCACCTACCCTAAAAGAGTTGCTGGATGAATTCTGTAAGTTGGTGTCACAGAACGAGCGCTCAAAATGGGCGCGCCGCCAACTTGCGATAACGCGCGGGAGAGACGCGGCGAGGTCAACGAAAAAAAAAGAAAAGAGAAAACAAGCATCCAAGGCTCCCCGGGCGTGCGACGCTCTCCCCTCGGAAGCGTGGCTTCGCCGATGAACCTACTCACCCCACAACGGCGGCCGGGCAAGCACTGGAAATTTCTAGAAGGAAAGGGGCGTGTTATGCCGGGTTGAGTCATCTGTCGGGGACGGCCCTCGTACAGTCTCGCGCCTTCCCCCGCCTCCGCTGCGCATCTCGGCGACGAAATTAAGAGAACTTTCTGGAATGTCGCGCGGAAGGTATTTAACCGAGCAGCGGAGATGAGAGATCAGGAGAAGACGGAAGTTAGCGCCAGAGCGCGTAGGGATTCCACCGTGTAGTCGGCGAAGGTTTTGTCCGTAGGGACAAAGCAGGAGAAGGCGGAAGTTAGCGCCAGAGCGCGTAGGGATTCCACCGTGGTGTCGGCGAAGGTTTTGTCCATAGAGACAAAGCAGGAGAAGAAGATGATATCCACCTGGGGGGTGAAGGCTCGAGCTACAGGCAAGAGCGTGTGTTTACTGCTATCGAGCGAAGACGCGTGGCAACAGCTGCGTGTGTGAAGCCGACGTGTTTCCGGCGAAGAAGTTTGAAGCTTGGAGAGTGGCCATTTGAAGACGCGAGGTTTCCTGGAAGAGTAACTTCGGCGAGGTTTCCTGGAAGAGAAACTTGGGGGCAGCGGAACGACAACAACGCTGGACATTGAGTTAGTGATTCTCGGAAGAGTATCATCCAGACTTTTGTTCCAAGAACTTTGGACTGAATAGGTTTTCTATCTCTTTAGTCTTTAAGTGTCTTGGTTGTTCAATGCATGCGACTGCATTGTATACTGTGTATTGTTGTCTGTGTCCGTTGTTTCGAGTGTGGCTGATTGTACTGTGTAGTACGTTGTTTGATTGGTGACATATTGTCCTCATCTATTGTGGAGTGTGCATACTTGTGTATTGTTTTCGATCTGCCATTACTGAGAATATAATTTTGTTTGTTTATCAACTCTCGGCTCTGACTTGTTCTTTGGCCCACAGCCGGCGTCCGCTGGCGCGCCAAAAAGGACCACTTCTAAATTGTCCACGCTTTCGTGGTGCGGTTCGGGGAGCCGATACTTCAGCCCTTGGAATTAGCCCGGCGATCACCTCCCTAATTAACGGGACTCGTGACAATTATTCTGGCGTCCGCGACACAGGACCTTTTGGTGCACAGTGTGCCCAAAGTAGTGAGAAAGAGCCTCGAGTTGTTGATAGTGCTATCGGAACGATTTTGTGTGTTGCTCAGTGTTCTCGTTAACGAGTGCAGGGGAGTGTTCCGATAGCCTGATTTACGCAGATACTTTTTACACGCGGCAAGACTTTATTTGCGAGACACCATGGATATCGAAAAGTTAGTTGCTCTTGGTGAGAAGATGGGCCTTTCTGGCGCCGAACTAGGGAAGTGGGTCACCCAGAAGGAAAAAGAAGAAAAAGAGAGGGCCAAAGAAGAAAAGGCAGCTGAGCTGGAAAAAGAAAGGTTGGCGGTCGAAAGAGCCAAAGCGGAAAAAGAAGCTGAGTTGGAAAGAGAGAGGTTGGCAGCTGAGAGAGCCAAGGAAGAAAAAGCAGCTGAGTTGGAACGAGAGAGGTTGGCAGCTGAAAGGGCGAGAGAAGAAAGAGAAGCAAAGGAGCGACAGCTGAAAGAAGAGAAGCAAAGGAGCGACAGCTGAAAGAAGAAAGAGAGGCAAAGGAGCGACAGCTGAAAGAAGAAAGAGAGCAGCAATTGAAGTTGGAGCTAGAGAGAGAAAAGCTGGCCGCCGAAAGGGCGAGAAAAGAAAGAGAGCAGAAATTGAAGTTGGAGCTGGAGAGAGAAAGACTGGCAGCTGAGAGGGCGAAAGAAGAAAGAGAGGAAAGGGAACGGCAGCGACAGCACGAGATAGAACTCGAGCGGCTCCGTTTGCAACAGCGAAGTGAAACTCCGGTCCAAGCTAGAGTTGAAAGCAGCGAACGGGAGGACCACGGATTCCGCTTGAACCCAAGCAAGCTGCTCGTAGCGTTTGATGAAAGGAAGGACGACCTTGACGCGTACTTTCACAGATATGAGACGATTGCAAGGAGCCAGAATTGGCCGGAACATCAATGGGCAACTGCTTTGAGTACCTGCTTGAGTGGTGAAGCGCTCAGTGTGTACGGCAGGCTGACGCCGACTGATGCAGCCAACTACGCAAAGGTGAAAGCTGCTTTGCTGAAGCGATTTAGATTTACTGTGGAAGGATTCCGGGACAGATTTCGGACAGGAAAGCCAGTAGATGGTGAGACGGCTACGCAGTATGCCGCCCTACTTTGCCATTATTTCAACAGATGGATTGAACTTTCAGGGACAGCGCAGGAGTACGATGAGCTTAGAGAGCTCCTAATTAGAGAACAATTTCTTACTAGTTGCCACCCAAGCCTGTCGCTGTACTTGAAAGAGAGGAAGGCTGAGTCACTTGAAGGAATGCTTGAATTGGCTGATCAATTCCTGGAAGCGCAAGGTGGAACTAATTTGGCCAAGGTCAAGAAGGAGTGTCCTGAAGACTCGAAAAATTCGGCACCCGAACAAAAGAAGCGTGCACCGGAGAGTGTTCCGCGATGTTTCCTGTGTAACCGAGTGGGCCATCGCACGAGCAACTGTCGTACTAACTTTACAAGCCCTACGGTAGTAAAATGTTTTAAGTGTGGTCAGACTGGGCACAAAGCAGATGCTTGTCGGAACGGAGTGAGTCAAACTCACCAGGTATCCTGTGTGCAAGCGGCACCAAAATCTGATAATAATGCCGTCACTGATGGATTCGTAGAGTTGAAAATGGGGAGAAAATTCCTATTGTGGGTGCTGTAGTGTCAAAACAGCCAAACGGTGTCACGAAGGGAATGCCAACGCTGCCTGGAAAAGTTGCGGGCAAAAAGGTTACGGTGTTAAGAGATACCGGCAGTTACACTGTTATCGTGCGGAGAAATTTGGTACGGGAAAGTGAGTTAACGGGCAAAACGAAACCAGTTTGCCTAATTGACCGTACGGTTCGGATGCTTCCCGAAGCAAAGATTGAGGTGGAAACCCCGTACTTCAGCGGGAAGGTTACCGCTCTATGTATGACGACCCCCCTTTACGACCTTGTCATCAGAAACATCGACGGGGCGCGAGGACCGAATTATCCGGAATGTTTGGGAGAAGACCCTAAGATAGAGCCCTCGCCAACCCAGCGACCGCGAGATACAGCGGAGGAGCATCCCGTGACGGATCTCACTAGAGCCCAAGGTGAAGCCGCGGCGCAAGAGACAACGAATGAGAAGATGATCGAGTTGAATGAGTTCACGTGCTGGGCAGCTGGACGTACGTCGGCACGACCCCGACCGACCGACAGTGTAAAAATGACGGAGTCAGCCAGCCAGGCCCAATGCCGTGACATGAACAAGCTGGTAAATAAACCGACAGGACCCGTTGAACGTTATGACCCGTTAACGGTGCCGGAAGTGACAACGATGGCTGAGACGCCGCCTCAGATATTGTCGTTGGAAAGGGCTCGCCGAAAAGCAACGTGGAAACACAAGAAGAGATCGAGCGAGCACCGCAAGAAAGGGCGCAAGCGCCGCTCAAAGTACACAGGATAAGTGCTGAGGTCGAATCAGAATGTGTTTGGCAGTGCTGAGTGCCATATGTTGTGTTAATGTTGTGCTATCCTGTGTCACAAGTGTCGAAGTGTCTGTGCTGTGATGTGATGTATAGTGTTGTATAATTGTTGTAAAGACAGAGCTTTGTACATTTGTATTGTTTGGAATGTGTGATGAAGCGTTGTACTCATGTACCTGCGGTTATATTTCATGTGTGTGAGCTTGAATTACAATGTACAATTGACTTGAGTGATCTGTTGTGAATGTGAAGCAAAGCATTAGGGAAGCGTCATGAGCGACGGTTTCTGTTACAGTCTTTCAGAGTGTGTGGGGACTGTTAGCGCTCGTTTGTGTGAATTTGAATATTATGAGATAATATTCTTAAAGTGGGGGGCAGTCTCACAGAACGAGCGCTCAAAATGGGCGCGCCGCCAACTTCTTGCGATAACGCGCGGGAGAGACGCGGCGAGGTCAACGAAAAAAAAGAAAAGAGAAAACAAGCATCCAAGGCTCCCCGGGCGCGCGACGCTCTCCCCTCGGAAGCGTGGCTTCGCCGATGAACCTACTCACCCCACAACGGCGGCCAAGCAAGCACTGGAAATTTCTAGAAGGAAAGGGGCGTGTTATGCCGGGTTGAGTCATCTGTCGGGGACGGCCCTCGTACAGTCTCGCGCCTTCTTCCAGCCTCCGCTGCGCATCCGCCGACGAAATGATGAGAACTTTCTGGAATGTCGCGCGGAAGGTATTTAACCGAGCAGCGGAGATGAGAGATCAGGAGAAGACGGAAATTAGCGCCAGAGCCCGTAGGGATTCCGCCGTGTAGTCGGCGAAGGTTTTGTCCATAGGGACAAAGCAGGAGAAGACGGAAGTTAGCGCCAGAGCGCGTAGGGATTCCGCCGTGTAGTCGGCGAAGGTTTTGTCCGTAGGGACAAAGCAAGAGAAGACGGAAGTTAGCGCCAGAGCGCGTAGGGATTCCGCCGTGTAGTCGGCGAAGGTTTTGTCCGTAGAGACAAAGCAGGAGAAGAAGATGATTTCCACTTGAGGGGTGAAGGCTCGAGCTACAGGCAAGAGCGTGTGTTTACCGCTATCGAGCGAAGACGCGTGGCAACAGCTGCGTGTGTGAAGCCGACGTGTTTCCGGCGAAGAAGTTTGAAGCTTGGAGAGTGGCCATTTGAAGACGCGAGGTTTCCTGGAAGAGTAACTTCGGCGAGGTTTCCTGGAAGAGAAACTTGGGGGCAGCGGAACGACAACAACGCTGGACATTGAGTTAGTGATTCTCGGAAGAGTATCATCCAGAATTTTGTTCCAAGAACTTTGGACTGAATAGGTTTTCTATCTCTTTAGTCTTTAAGTGTCTTGGTTGTTCAATGGATGCGACTGCATTGTATACTGTGTATTGTTGTCTGTGTCCGTTGTTTCGAGTGTGGCTGATTGTACTGTGTAGTACGTTGTTTGATTGGTGACATATTGTCCTCATCCATTGTGGAGTGTGCATATTTGTGTATTGTTTTCGATCTGCCATTATTGAGAATATAATTTTGTTTGTTTACCAACTCTCGGCTCTGACTTGTTCTTTGGCCCACAGCCGGCATCCGCTGGCGCGCCAAAAAGGACCGCTTCTAAATTGTCCACGCTTTCGTGGTGCGGTTCGGGAGGCCGATACTTCAGCCCTTGGAATTAGCCCGGCGATCGCCTCCCCAATTAACGGGACCTGTGTGACAGTTGGATAATGGTGCCAAGAGCATGCCTGAAACCATGCTGGGAAGCACTCAAAATTTTGTTTGTCCAAGGAATTTCTTAATCTCTTTGAATATAATATACTTTAGCATTTTACAAGAATGTGCTGTGAAAGAGATGGGTCTGTAATTGCTCACTAATTGAACATTACCTGATTTAAATAAGAAGAAATGGATGCACGTTTCTTCGAAAAAAGAAGTGTCGCTGACGAGAGAAATTTTCTTAAAATATTTGTGACGTATCTACTACACCAAAGAGCGTACCTAACTAGCAAAGCTGTCGGGATGTCGTCGGCACCGCATGATTTCTGGGTGGCTAAGCTTAACTTGAGATTGAGTACGCCCTCAAGTGACACCGCCACATCGTCAATTCTAGGATGAGATTCTGAACGAAAAGCAGGAATGTCCGAGTTGTCAGTCGTAAAGATTGAGTGCAAGTATCGGTGTTGAAGGCTGAAGCGATAATCTTTGGATCAGAAACTTCAACGTTGTTACTGGTCATTGTGTGTGATGAAGAACCAGATGGTAGGATAGCCTTCCAGCATTTTCGGGAATCGACCTTCATTAGCTTCGGCAAGGTAGGCTTGTACTAATGTTCTTTAGCAACCTTCATTTTAACAGATAGTTCCTTTTTGGCGATAACGAACTGTTCAAGCTTTGTCATTTCGCCAGAGCGCCCCGCCACGCTGGTCTAGTGGCTAAGGTACTCAGCTGCTGACCCGTAGGTCGTGGGATCGAATCCCGGCTGCGGCGGATGCATTTCCGATGGAGGCGGAAATGCTGTAGACCCATGTGCTCAGATTTGGGTGCACGTTAAAGACCCACAAGTGGTCGAAATCTCTGAAGCCCTTTTATATGGAGTCTCATAATAATTTTGTGTTTTTGGGGCGTTAAACCCCACATATCAATCAATCGAGTCACCAGAGAGCTTTGATCGACGTAGTCTGGCCACACGGCGTGACAAATGCCAGATATTTTTAGTCATTCGGGGTATTTCAGTGTTCATTTTCTTTGCTTTCAAAGGAATGAAACGATTGATACACCTATTGACAAGGCCTTCGAAAAAAGTAGATAATGTATTGACATCCCTGGTAGTGCTTTAAAGCTCAAATTTTTGAAAAAAGAGTCGCAGAGGGCGTCTGCAATTGCTTGATCATCAGCGTGGTCAAATAATGAAAAGGTGCAGCAAGAAAGTGTAACGGCATTTCAGAACGATACCAGGAACTGAGAACAATACAGCGTTATGATGAGATATGCCGTAAATAATATCACATTCAAAGTTGAAGAGAGAGAGAGAGAAAATTTAATGCGGAAAGGCAGGGAGGTTAACCAGAAAACATATCCGGTTTGCTACCCTGCACTGGGGAAGGGGTAAGGGGAGACAGAAAAGTAAGAAAAAGAAATGGGAAAGGGAGGAAGAGAAGCACAAACACACACACACACACGCGCACACAGTAGTGTCACAATCGTTCAACGAGGCGGGTCGCTCGCAGAAACTTCATCAGCGCCTTCGTTGCTTTCTGGCGTGAAGCTCGATCTTTCCGACATTCCAAGATTGACTGCTCAGAAAGTGGCTGGTCGTCGAGGCGAGCAAACACTGCTGAGAGGGACTGTCGCTGAGAGCTGTACTGGGGGCACTGACATAAAATATGTTCAATTGTTTCGTCATTGTCGCAATGGTCGCATGCAGCGCTGTCTCTCATTCCGATGCGGCAGGCAAAGGCGTTCGTGAAAGACACCCCAAGCCACATGCGGCAGAGAAGGGTCGTCTCGGATCGGGGTAGGCCAGATGGAATAGTAAGTCGTAGGCATGGGTCCAGGCGGTGAAGACGGGTGTGGAGAAAACCGGGCGTATTCCGCATAGACCTTGCGATATCCTGCGCAAGCGTATTAATCTTTGCTGCTGCGTCGCTTCTTGATAGTGGAATAGGTTCCATCACTCCATTTTCGTGAGCATTCTTAGCTGCATCGTCGGCATGCTCGTTACCGATGATGCCGCAATGGCCTGGTAACCACTGAAAAGATATGTCATGTCCTTCGTCTATTAGGTGATGGTACAGTTGTCGTATTTCGAGCGCCAATTGGTCTTGAGGCCCACGACGTAGAGCATTGTGTAGACATTGGAGAGCTGGTTTCGAATCAGTAAAAATGCTCCATTTTTGTGGTGTCTCTCGATCAATCCTGCGGAGTGCGCTGCGGAGTGCCGCGAGCTCCACGGCTGTCGATGTCGTCTTGTGTGACGTTCTGAACTGGATGGTTTCGGCTCTTGCTGGGAAGATCACAGCTCCTGCAGATCCTCCAACAGTTGTCGAGCCATCCGTGTAAAGTTTGACATGATCTTTGTATTCTTCGTGTAGCATGAGTAGAATCATCTGCTTTAAAGCTGGCGCCGAGAGCTCCGCCTTCTTGCGAATCCCCGGCACTGTCAAGCGCAGTTTTGGTCGGTCTAAGCACCAAGGAGGTGTTAGTATCCGTTCCGGAGGCGTGTAGACTGTTGGAAGGCACTCACGGAAAGTCAATACTCTCTTACAGAAGGAGGCACTCGGTCGATCTTCTGGAAGCGAAGCTAGGTGGTGGGCAGGGGCGCGAGCAAGGTGTCTAATATGAGCTCTAAGCACCTCCAAAGTAATGTGCACTCTGGCCGGATGATCTTTGGCGATTGTGATGGTTTCCGCTGTTGATGTACAGCGTGGTAATCCAAGACAAACTCTGAGTGCCTGGCCCTGGGCGTTTTCTATTGTGCGTATACTGCTTTTGCAAGCGTTCGTCAGAACCGGCAAGCTATACCGCAGGTACCCCAGAAACAGCGTTTTGTACAAATGCAACATCGCGTGCACTGATGTGCCCCACGTTTTGCCTCCGAGGAACTTGAAAAGTTGTGCGATGGCCGTTAGGCGCTTCTTTAGAGTGGCCACATGGGGACTCCAGCAGAGATTTCGATCGATCGTGACCCCCAAAAACCTGTGGGTCCTGGCGTAGCAGACACTGTGTCCATTGATGGCGATGGGATATGACGTCATTGCCTTCCGCGTGAACGCGACCAGCGCCGATTTCTCAGGAGAAATCTCGAGGCCTTGTTCTCTAAGGTACGCCGATATTGAATTCGCTGCTTTCTGGAGTCTCGCACGTACCTGAGGACGTGTTACACCTGACGTCCAGGCACAAATATCATCTGCATAGAGAGATATCTGCACGGAATCTGGTATGCGTTCCACGAGACCGATCAGAACCAGGCTGAACAGTGTGGGGCTCAATACACCACCTTGAGGAACACCACGGTGTGTATAATGTTCAGAAGTCGGCCCATCATCAGTTTGCATAAACAATGATCTCATATGTAGGTAGCATTGGATCCAGCGGTACACTCGCCCACCCAAACCAACTGACTCGAGGGCGTCAAGTATGGCTTCGTGAGAAACATTGTCATATGCTCCTTTGACATCTAAAAATAGTGCGACAGATAACCGTCTGCTCATTTTCTGGTGTTGTACGTAGGTCACCAGGTCAATGACATTGTCAATGGAGCTCCGAAGACGACGAAAACCGGCCATGGCGTCTGGATATATTCTATGGCGTTCTAGGAACCACTCGAGTCTGGCAAGGATCATTCGCTCCATCAGCTTCCCTACGCAACTAGCCAGCGCTATTGGGCGGTATGATGTCAGCTCTAGAGGCGATTTTCCAGGTTTGAGAAGTGCAACCAACCGGCTTGTTTTCCACTCTCTGGGGACCGTTCCATCTCTCCAAGACTCATTGAATACTTCCAGCAAAGCACTTCGTGCTCGATCACCGAGATTGCATAATAGGCGGTATGATATGCCATCCGGCCCAGGCGATGACGATCGATTGCATGAAGCAAGAGCCACATTCAGTTCTTCCATTGAAAAAGGCAGGTCCAGGTGCGGGTCAAGTGAATGTGGCGTGTAATCAGCAGTAAGGGCTTCTGTGCAATTTGACGGGCCCGCAATCTTCCTACAAAAATCTTCCGCTACCTCGATATCCCTTCTATTTTGGAAAAGGGCCAAGGCTTTAAACGGAAAACGTTGTTGGGGAAATATGCGTAGGCCTCGCACGGTTCGCCATATTTGAGAAAGCGGTTTGCGAGGGTCTAGACTCGCGCAAAACTTCGCCCACCGTTGAAACTCCAGTTTGTCTATACGACGCTGGATCTTCTTTTGCATGCGCCTGGCCATCCGTAGATCTTGAATGGATTTTGTGCGTCGATATCTACGCTCCGCACGCCGACGAGTCGCACGGAGTCGCTCTAACTCCACGTCCGTTTCTGAGGGCCTTGAAGAATATGCCAGCGTGCGCATCGCACTCTGCGCTGCTTGTTTGATCGCTTGCTCAATGCCAGAGGTTAAGCCTTTTTCACAAGCGTGTTCAATGTTGGTTGTGAATGCTGAAAAATCGATCCTCCGTACGGTTTTCGGTGGGTGGTCGCTAGCAAAGCCTTCGATGGTGAGATAACTGGGGATGTGATCGCTACCATGTGTCTCGATGTCTAAAAACCACTTAACGCTTGTGGCGAAGCGACGTGACACAAACGTCAAGTCCAAACAGCTGCTGTACGTTGATCCTCGCAGAAATGTAGGGCTCCCATCATTAAGTAGAGACAGTTCATGAGTCGATACAAATGAAGCCAGCCTCCGGCCCGTGGCATTGACTTTTGAACTTCCCCAGATTGGGTGGTGGGCGTTGAAGTCCCCTATAATTATCCACGGATCCGGGACGCTCGAAAGAATGTCATCCAGTCTTTGGCAATCAAAACGGGCTGAGGGAGATAAGTAGACACCTATTAATGTGAAGGTGAGGGTTTTCTGCTTCACAGTCAGGCAAACATATTGGTTCTCATCATGAGGCGACACAGGTTGAATGATGTAGGTAAGCTCCCGACGAATATACACAATGACCTTGCTGCTTTCGTTTCGGGTTTTGGACGGGATTGATTCGTAGCCGGATAGCCTGATCGGGTTTGATAATTTCGGTTCACATATTACGATGATTGGGAAACGGTTAGAAAACACGTACTGACGAAAATCGGAAATCCGTGATCTAAGTCCTCTTGCGTTCCACTGGATGACTGATGCTTCTCTGACGTCTTTGCGGAACGATTGTTGATCTCCTGCCATGACTCTACGCGAGGGAGGCGAGGACTGGGCTCAGCGCGTCCAACACCTGTAACCCGCTTCGAGCGGTTGGAGTTCCCAGGCTTCTTAGTATGTCTGCCATGACAGCGACGAGGGATCGTAACATCGGGATGATCTGTCGATCGACCCTTGACACATCCTCAACGGAAGTAGACTCGGTGGAAGGTGTAGGGCGGCGAGGCCTCGCAGGAGGCTCCTTTGCAGGCTGCGTACGCGGAAGCGTAGGCCACTCATCCGCAGCTGTGAGCTTCTCCACTTCATTTCGCTTCGTGCTTACTACTTCACTCGTGCTCGGAGGAAATGGGTTATGCGCAACACTCTGTCCTACACGCCTCCGTCGGCGACTACGCCGCCGCCGTACCCTTTCAGCAGCCTCTCTGTGGGTAGAATTGTCCCTAACCATTTGTTTGATAATGGCGATTTCCTTCTTAATCCGAGGGCATTCCTTTGATGCAGCATCATGCGGACCATCACAGTTTCTGCACTTCAGACTTGTTGCCCGACATGCGTCTGCAGTGTGCGGCTCAGCGCATCGGGGACATACTGTGGTGTTTGTACATACACTCTTGATGTGCCCAATTTTCATGCAGTTATGGCACTGGAGTGGTTTAGGGACAAATGGTCGAACAGGATGTCGGAAGTGTCCCACTTTGACATGCGACGGAATGGAATCTCCTTTGAACATTATCTTTACACAACGGGTGTTTCCGAGGCGAAGTACATTCGCGATGAGAACTCCTTCGTTCGCTGGTTTTATGAGAGTTGGGAGGTCCGAGTTTGCTATGGCCAAATCAATGTCGTAGATTACTCCCGCCATGCAGGCACCGTCCATTGGAATAACCGGTCGAACTTTGATGCCTCCCAAATCTGATACTCTACGAAGCTTGTCTATGGCGCTGGCAGTCATTGTGTCCACAGCTAGAATATTCTTCCGCGTGTTCACCCGGATATCCTTAATGTCGTTTGGTGCTACCCCCTCAAAGTACATAGAGAGAGCTTGCCTGTTTACTGCTCGAAGGCTGATGGTGGAGTCCTCGGGCATGAATAGGATGGTGTGCGGCCAGCGTTCTCCTTTTGACTGAGACGTTAATGTCCCTGCTGGTGAAGATGGCTTGATACTTCTTCTTTTGGCCTTCCTGCTTCTCACGGTCTCGAAGTCGTCATCCGACGAGTCGTCGCCAGTGGCCGAGTACAGTTCCGTGTCCTCGCTGGTGCTCGAACAGGTGCTTCGTTTCCGCGACGAGCTTGCCAAAGGTGGTCTATGGCCGGACAGAGCCGCAGAAGGCTCCGCGTCCACAGCCATGAGGCAGTGACTATCACCGTTGGCCTCACTGGTTCTGGGCCAGGCGCGCTGATTTACCGAGGAGCTCGCCATAGCAGACCTCTGGCTGGGCGGACCAGTGGATGACTCCGCGTCCGTCGCCTTGGGGCAGGGAGCAGCGTCTCCCGTAAAAAGCGAAAAACTTGATAACAATGCTCGGAGCCGAAAGCAGAAGCGTTCTCTTCAAAGTTGAAAATAGTTATATTCAAAGTTGAAAATAGTTACAAATGTAGTGACGAAAACCAGATCAAAGACAGCGCCATTACGAGTTGATACCTTAACGATTTGGTGAAGGCCACATGACAACGAAATGTTGAGTAGCTCTCTTCCAATACATGCTTCGTGTCCACAGACTGTTAAAGATGACCATTCTGTAGCAGGAGCATTGCAACTTTGGGATTCGTCATCAACCATACGGAAAAACAGGCATGCGTGGTAAGACTATATCAAAAAGCATGGTCATGTATCGTAAAGGCCATCAGAAAATAAAAATGCCGAAAATAGATCGGCTACAGAGGCGCATGGGGACGAACTATTTATTTATTTATTTATTTATTTATTTATTTATTTATTTATTTATTTATTTATTTATTTATTTATTGACACCTTCCATACATCTCCGCAGAGTGAGTGGCCTGACCACCTTTACTTATTTGGCAATGCATTCGCGCTTCACAGCGCAAAGAGTCGGGATCGAAAGGCAATTGTAGCCCCGCCGCGGTGATCTAGTGGCCAAGGCACCTGGCTGACCCACAGGTCGCGGGATTGCATCCCAGCTGCATTTCCGATGGAGGGGGAAATGTTGTAGGCCCGTATGCTAAAATTTGGGTGCACGTTAAAGAACCCCAGATGGTCGAAATTCCCGGAGCCCTCCACTACGGCGTCTCTCATAATCATATGGTGGTTTTGGGACGTTAAACCCCGCTTATCAATCAATCAATCAATCAATCAATCAAATGCAATTGTAAAGGGCAGTTAACGTAGTTTCTCACGCATGCGCAATCGTACAGACTGACGTCAAATTTTATTCAGCAAATGATACTTCTATTTTCTTTCTTTTGTAGACCGGGCGAAAAAAAAAGAAAAGAAAATGCCGTTTAGGCTCGAGAAAAAGCCAAAGGGTGTGTTACTTCCTTTGGCAGGTTTCGCAACGCGCACAGATACGACTTAATTCGTTCGTGCCGCAAAACAATTACGTGGTTTTTCCAGTACATATTGCCAATTTCGCAATGACGACCTATATAGTGTCCCAGCAGTAAACGAGCACGAATCCGGACGACAAGATACTCGTGTCTTCCTTTTTTTTCTTTTCTCTCCCCCCATCCTTCTTCTTTTCTTCGATGTCGTCGTATGTGATTCCGGTATTCCATCGTGTAGGAAGCAGCAATAACATGCATTCGTTTTCTTTTTTTTTCATTTGCACCACTGACGTAATTCGTGTACATACGTACAAGCTCTGAAACGACAGCAGAAACGGTTTTTTTCTTTGCGGGAGCATTGTTGCCGGCTGCAACATTTCTTCTTCGTTTCTTTCTTTTTTTTCCCGCGTGCAGGAAAGTTACTGCAGCTTCTTCGACGTTCTCGCGTCGCGCCGCTTGACTTCCTCGTGTCTAATGTCGGTGACGCGGGCGAAGGACATCTGTGGATGGTGGAGCATGGACTTTTATCTATGGCTGCAACTGCTTATAGAAGCTGTTATAGAAACATGGTGCTGTGTTTCTTCGCCATTTTGTATTTTGCCTCGAGCTAGACCTTCTGTTGAACTACAATCAAATGTTGCATATGGTTATTGTTGTGCTCGGTTACAACCTAATAAAGATTGCTTTGGCAATCCCTTAGCAACGCATGGTTGATCACTAGTGAGAGCTTCTGCAACTGAACAACGCACAGTTGTTCACTTGCAGGGGCTCTCGCTAGTGATCCACACGTTTTGGCAACGTTACACAAGCATTAAACATCTACTTGGAACCACTTCACAGCACGTTCCTTTAAATTTACTGCACTGACAGCAAAACGCCGTTGAACCCCTTAAGGCGGCTTTCTCGCACTGTACCCTTCCTGAGGAGAAGCCAGCTTTGACAAACACTCTAACTTTTGGTGTTTGTTGGCGTTGGCTTCTCCGCAATGCTGTTCGTCATGTGAAAAAGCCACCTTCAGTCAGAGGAGTCGTTGCGATGAAGCTCGGTTTCAGTGTATTTGTCGAAGGTGACACTTTTGCAGTGTAACTTTATTATATCTTCATTTTAAGAAGAAAGCCTCGATTGCTTCGCGAAACGTGAAAAACTGAACGTCGGCGTCGAGTGTCGGTGGCATCAGCGCTCTGCAGCGTCAGACACAGCACAAGTGATGCAGGAAAATCGCCACGTGATGACGTCACTGTATGACCTCGTCGTGGCGTCACAGATTGCAAAAATGGAATGTGTGACGTCGCGTGATGGTCCGAATTCTGGCGTGACGTCACATGATGTCGTCACCACATGACATGGCACCATTGGTTGAATGGCAGTAAAATGTCGACTACTGTTGGCTTGTAATTTATTTATTTATTTATTTATTTATTTAGGCAATACTCACAGCGCAATCAAAGGCATTACAGTAAGGATGTAAACACAATACAAGCGGACTTAGACATCATATATAAGCAGTAAGAAGACAAAAAAGTTGGCACAAAAATGAATGAATGAGATACAAACCCAGCATGCAAATAAAAGCATTAAAATTAGGTAATGCTAATTAATGGTGGTAGACGTAAGATCCCTAATGTTTAAACCATGAAATTGCCATAAAGATTCACAATGTCCCTCGTGCGTTCACCTAAGGCAACTCGAAGGGGAACACCTTCTTTCTTTCTTTTTTTTTGTATTCTCAGTCAATATATTCCCCGCCCCCTTTTGAAAGCTTCGCGCACGTAACGTGGTTTTGCGCCAGCTCCCCAATGGGAGGCATTGTAAGATTCCTGCATCTGACGGGGTTTTACGTGGCCTCCGTGATTGGCCCAGCAAGCGAAGGTGTATATTGGGATGACGTCATCACGTGAAGACATGTCATGTGACGCCATGAGGCCATCATGAATTCTGGCAACCTCTGACGTCATGTCGACGTAATATGTCGACGTAATCATTTGATGGGGACTCTTCGCGTCACCTTTGTTGACAACGGTGGTCAATTTTCGTGTCTGATCACTGATGATGAATCTGAGGCTTTCATTTTAATAGATAGATGTACAATGAAGCTCTGGCGTACACGGAAACAATAGCGTGAATTATTTCTGCGCGACACTTTTTTTAGTTAGTTGCTCTCACTATTATTAGACTTTTGCACCTGGCAACAACAATGTCGTAGGAGGGCCGGGTATGCGTGAATAACCGCAGTGGCGCCCATAAAACGTGTTATAAAGACGATAAAGCGAGCAGAGAGCCGGCATAGAATGGGTTTTTCACACTCTGCGTATACGTAGATAAACTCCCATTGTGTGACCATCTTCGCGCTTCCCACGAGGCCGTTTCCCTGTGACGGACCTCGACGACGACCTTGTGCGTGGTTGCACACGTGCTTTAAAATGTTTCTCGAGCAGCCACAGGGTATGTGACATGAGTCATGCCCATTGTTACGCCCTTGTGCACACACGTAGAGGCAGACGCACGCACGCACACAGACAGGCCTGCACGCACGCACACACAAAGGTGTCACGTGAGTTCCTGCTGACGGAGATGCGTACAAAGAATTGTCCGACTTGGATCTCGAAGGGGAAAAACGCAGAGACTTTTCTTTTCTGATGAGACGTGCATAGTCACGCAAAACGAGATTATATTTACGTTGTGAAAGAAAGCGAGAGAAATGATTTCCAGACGTAAATGAAGCAACGATTGCAACGTGGCCGAGGACGATGCTGACTTCGCGTCTCCGACTCCATGGCTAAAAGTGGATTAAAAAAAAAAGGGACACATACTTATAAACAGGTTGACAACTCGCCTGTTTTCGTTCTTTTAAAAGGGATGCGTGTTCAATCAAGTAGTTAATATTGAAACAAAGCCTGATGGTAGTGGATGTGTGATGGAACATTGTTTAGTCGTACAAAAAGTTGAACTGAGATTTCACGTCGCAGACTTTGTCTTGAATGCCCCCTCCATTTTTTAATTGCGCATCACATTCAATTACGTGCCTCCTGGCAACATGGGCAGATCATTCATTCATTCTTTCATTCATTAATTCATTCATATGTGGGGTTGAACGGCCCAAAACCGACATACCATTATGAGAGACATTGTAGTGGAGGGCTTGGGAAATTTCAACCTCGTGGGTTTTTTTCAAGGTGCACCCAAATCTGAGCAGACGCGCTTACAGTATTTTTGCTTCTATCAAAAATGCAGCCCTTATAAATTTTTGTCCTTATAATGCAGGTAGAGCCTACACAAACTTAAGGAACACGTAAGACAATGATGAGGTTGGTTTGTGAATACGGGCCTGGGCAGCAAAAGTATGACCGGAACTCGATGGTTGCGTGGTTTCCCTGGAATGAGCAAGAGTGGGTGCTCGATCACAGTTCTAGTGCCGTTGTAATATGAGTATGTAGCTCGACAGAAACGCTGAAGGACAGCTTGCATTCAAAGGAAGCTTATGGCCACTGTAATCCTTTGACTCAATATAATAATTTGTTAAAAAAAAAACTCACGATCAAGTATAACTTATGTTTCACAAAAACTTATCTTCCTCATAAGCTTAAGCTTATCACAAACTTATGTTCGCGATAAATTTATATTCAGCAGACACTTACGCCAATATTTTCTCCAATGCTCCGCTTCCAGGAGAATACAATATTAAGAAAGTACCGTATCTTTTTCTTAGTTTCTAAGTCAGCCAGAGGACACCGTTTTTTTTTACTTCCTGTTGCAGCGTGACTCATACTCTCATCCACGTAAAGAATCAGCCTTGGCGCAATGTAGAAAAAAAGTAAAAAAAGAATGAAAACAACAACAAAAAAACGAACAACCCAGACATGACAAAAGAAGTGACAGAGGCAGGGGATGATGAGAGAAAAGAGCGAACATATTAACGCTCACTAACTCTGCTGCACGCGTGTTCTGACAGTGCCGTGACGTCAATGCATTGCTGTAATCATGTGACCCGAAACCACGCCGAAACGAACACTCACTTTGGAAGACGGCGACGCGCAACTCCCTTGTTTGCTAAGGAAGTGAGAGCGCGTGCATCTACCGATGGGGGCGTGGTGGTGTTGGTGGTTAGAAGAAGAAGAAGGAGCCTAATTTCTGCCAGCCCGGTCAGGAGCACGGCACTGCGCCTAATGCGAATGCGCTGTCGTTCGCGTGTAGTAACGCGAAGACTCTTTCGCGCGTTTGTCTAACGCAGTGGCGAGAGAGCATCGGCCTGCAGGGTTGAGAGCCGACGGTCGCGAGGTCGAGGGTTCGATGACTCGTCAGCGCCAACTCTCATTGCGCAGTTCTCGTTTGATATGCTCGAAGAGGAACAAAGAAGCACGAAGAAACGAAAGTGCAGCTATACGCTTGAGCGCCGACGCTCCGTTTTTTTTTTTATTACGTCATCATGCCGGTTGCGTTTTGTCTCATTACATCACGATTAACAGATAAGCACGCGTCGCCAACCATGCGGTGGAAACTCGATATTGTCATTTCTATGGGTTTTTTTTTTCTCCGCTGTGGTTCGCCTCGGCGAATCAGTGGCTATAGGGTGCCCGGCTGCTGCCTCGAAGGTCGTGGGTTCGATGCCGGTCGCGGCGGTCTCATTTCTATGGAGGTGAAATGGTAGAGACCCATGTACTGTGTGATGTTACTGCACGTTAAAGAACACCACATGGTCAAAAATTATCAAAACTCTCCACCATGGCGCCTCTCATAATCATCTCGTGGTTTTGTGGGCGTGAAACCCCAGATATTATTATTATTATTATTATTATTATTATTATTATTATTATTATTATTATTATTATTATTATTATTATTATTATTATTATTATTATTATTATTATTATTATTATTATTATTATTCACTGCATGTGTCTTACTAAGAGTGCAATTTGAGCCTGTTTGTTTGCTATATACGAACGCACAAAGTTGCGCAACTGAGACACGGACAGAAAGGAGCTACGATAGGTTGCACGAAGCGCGAACTTAGAACAGTTTTATTTCGATAACTGATAACAGAAGACTACGCACGTTCCTCATACACGTTATCTATGTTACAGACGAGGCAACGGACGGCTCGCTGATGCATCTTTGCAGCAAAGTTCCTTCTTTGATTGATATGTAGGGTTTAACGTCCCAAAACCACCATATGATTATGAGAGACGCCGTAGTGAAGGGCTGCGGACGTTTCAACCACCTGGGGTTCTTTAACGTGCACTAAAATCTGAGCACACGGGCCTACAACATTTCAGCCTGAAGTTCCTTCTTCATATATAGTTCATTTTGATGGCATGCACAGGTTACTACGCGTGTGACTATGCAAATGACTCGGTGACAAGCAATCGAGATCATCAGCAATGATAACAACTGGCTATTTTTTCAAGGGTTTCGGGAGCATTATTCAATATTTAACAGAAAAACGCCGCCCTATTGTGTCCAGTCCTATGCAATGTCATCGAAAATGCCATCTACAAAATCATTATGGAGGGTCTGCTTTAACCGAGAGCTCGCACACTTAGTCCTTGTTTATTATTGACAGCAACCCATGACACGCGATTATTATACATGCTTCCTTGCACATCATGCATCGTGAAAACGCACTCGTGAGAAAGGACTGAATGCATCGATGCAAATAGAAAATGAGCTGCTCGTTAGGCTAAGTTAGATGAAGCGTGTAGGTCTATTAACGAGATGCTTTGGTAATTGAGCTATTTCGTAAAGTTACAAAGTGGGATAAAATTATTGCAAGGCTATTAAATCATCAACGTGTTCGTTAGCATCGGCGGTGGGGATGCGAAAAAAAATTGAGAGAACACTTGAGCTTCGCCTCCAAGGGTAGAACACAATTGCATAATCATGATCCCAT
Organism: Rhipicephalus annulatus; assembly: GCA_013436015.1. Classification (NCBI taxonomy): domain Eukaryota; kingdom Metazoa; phylum Arthropoda; class Arachnida; order Ixodida; family Ixodidae; genus Rhipicephalus; species Rhipicephalus annulatus. The sequence continues at coordinate 442,591 of WOVY01001205.1, forward strand.
ACGCATCTCCTTCTCAGTTGCTGGCTTCGTTTTGGTTATCAGTTTCTGCCTCAACCGGGTAACGAGAAAACCAACGTCTGTGGGCGTAACACTGACGATGTCAAACTATCCAGTAAAATAACTACAGCAAGAACAGATGCGAAGTTGATTATGATCATAATGATCATAATCCTTGGATGTGCCCACTGCTTTTTGTGAATTCTTCCTTTTTGTTAATAAGCGAAAGGTCCACCTAACGCGTCCGTAAAGCAACATGCGAAGCTACGCAGCGGCTCACTTTGTCGACGCTTTTGCTGCTGACGATGAATAAATATGTCTGAGTGTTTTATTATGTGGTATTCTAAAACACACGCCCATTGAGCGATTGAGACGCGGTTCTACGCTTCTGTCAAGCAATATTATATTCGTTAAGGAGTCTCCTGCCACTACATAATATTCATATTGTTGAATGTAAACATTCGACAGAAGTCTGGCTGGTTGGGTATGAAACTGGGAGATGAGATGATTTAGACTACAACCAAAACCACGAGTTTTGAAGAAACCCGACGTTTCGAAACCGACTTGGTTCCTTCCTCGGGGTCAGCGCTGAGGAAGGAACCCCTGAGGAAGGAATCAAGTCGGTTTCGAAACGTCGAGTTTTTTCAAAACTTTTGGTTGGAGTCTAAACATCTCCCATATTTATACAGTGTCTTTTTTTTTAATCTCCCGAAGAAGTTTCAAGGAGTGCGTGATTCAGTGGTCTGCTTTCCTGCTTTCCATGCAGAAAACCTGGCTTTAACGCTCACTCGATCCGAATATCTTCATCATTTATTTTATTTGGATCTTGCTTAAATTTTCACTCGCGAACATCGCCGATTTTTCGCTCGAGACCAACGACACCGACCCCCAACGCTTAAACTTTAGAGAAACCAACTCTTTAACGCTATCGTGGTTAACACACACGCATGCGAATGCAGCCCGCGGACATCTCACCTGTTTGAGGCCTATGCCATACACGAACGCTACAGCGCCAAAGTTCCTCCATTCAGGCGCTTGGTCGTGCTCCCGAATCGGTCGCATAAATTAGCACATCTTTTTCTTTCTCCCTCGGAATCACTACTACGTCATAGAAGTTCGATTGCAGTTGGCTTTTGCGCGCGAAATAGCGCCTGAAGTGTTCAACCATAAATGACGACACGTCGTTCGAGGTGTCGGGGAGTGTGTGAGGGCGTGCTTCTTGCAAAAAACCGGTGGTGATTTCCACAGTCTGACCTCCAGGTCTCCGCGCGTACGCCACCCAGTGGGTAAGCACGGTTAATGATTCATGAATGATGTCCCCTCCGGCGAATGGAGGTTTCGAGTTACGTATGTAGAAACACTTGAGGGGGGGGGGGGGTCTTGCTTTACAGCTTTGGCTATAAGGAGAGCGGAATGGGCTGCGAAATTACACAGGAGGAAGCCGTCCGAGTCCGTTCGTTAAAAGTGAGGGCAAGTGGCGGGAAGCCAGCTGTGGTGAGAGAAGCTATGCAGGGTATTGCATGCGGTATTAGTTAGCGGCAGCCGGATTTCGAGACAAAAAGACAGTGCGGAAAAGAAGGTGCACGGGGGGGGGGGGTGCTTCGGACATCGCGTCACATGACTCCAAGCTAACAGGAAACTAGACAGAGAGAGAAAGAGACAAAGGAAATGTGTTGATGAAGTGCACGTCCTCCACAGCCGAGGGGGCAGCTTGCAGTTGTCTCGGCCAAGCGTCACTCCACCACATCGTCGCCTTATTCTTCGCGCGCTATCATACTTTTTTTGTTATTTCCCTTGATTTCGCTTTTGTTCATACGCGCACTCTCGCCTTCGCCGTGATTAGCGGTGGTCAACCAGCCTGCCTCGTGCGAGGATTCAACGCTCGCCCTCATTGTCTGCGAGGCAGCTCCTTGGTGAAACTCTTGCAGCTAAAGACGGTGGTTGCCGGCGGTGGTGACCTTGGAAAGACGCGTGCCGCGCCTTCGTACACTGGCCGCCACTCGCTCTACGACAGGAAAGACTAGCGTGCGGTTTTTCTCTCTGAAGAAAAAGGGGCCCCCTTCCATCCATGAAAGTACGCGCTTCCATAGCTGGTTAAATCCGCAGTGGCTTCGTCGTCCGTGCGTGCGCGAAGACGGTGCTTCGTTTCCTCCGGTGCAGAGAGATTTATTTGTGACGGAAGTGACAGCGGTGCTTACGTTGAAGCGTAGCCATGAATCTGTGGAAAGAAGTGCCTGCGTGAAAGCCTGTGGAACGCGACATCGAAGGGTATGCGTTCGTCGGAAGATGAGCGAAACTGTTCGAGCCGAACTGTGAAAGAAGAACTGATGCCTGACAGCAGCCTGAAATGTGTCCGTCAAAACGGAGTGCAATGACCGCGATGTGGTCCACCATATAACCAAGCGTTGGAAGTACGAAGCATTACGTTCAAAAGCTCACAGGATTTGATTGCGCGGCGTAAACTTTCGTAATATCGAGTGCCAACTGAAGCCAAGCTCTGAACGCTTAAGTCTTAACAGTGTCCATCGCCGAACTTGGACATCGCGAGTGCTTCAGACCTTGTGGAAACAAGCAAGCGACGCCAGTAGTACTAGAGTGGATTCCTTGTGATTGACACATAGCAGTGTCGCGTGGCCGTTTACGAATGTGTGCCAGTTTTTTTTATTTATTTAAAGGTGTGATTTCTGCAACTTCTGGCGAGCGATTTGTCATCCATGATAACAGTGCGTGGTGAACATACCTCAACTTAATCCAACCTGCGAATGCTGACGCCGTGCTTGAAGTCCCGTTACGGGTACCGTCATGCCATCGCCGCAGTGGGTCTACGAGTTCAGAGTGAAATCTAGGGAACATTGTTCCGAGGTCTGAAGCCGACATCAAGGACCCACGTTACTACAATACTGTAACGTTTTGTGCGTCGTTCCCGACAGTTTCGGTAACTACCGTCATCGCTTCCAAGTTTCCTAAAGACCAACTTTCGGCTGGACTCTTGACAACGACCAGACTTCTGGACTCAACAGTGCTGTGCAATTTATGGAAACGGATTCAGAAGAAGATCCATGTATGTTGGTGATACGTTAGACATCGACTACAGTGTCTTCGACAAAACTGTGACAAAGAGAGGGAGTACGTGCTGAAAAGACAATGCGGTGTACCGACGAAGAGGAATAGTTTCGAAACAAGCTGTCCTCCAGAGTACGGCAGAGATGTACGGCGAAGCAGTGTTGCGACTACAGCGTGATCGGGATGTGTTGAATTATATCGGAGATAAACTTGGTGCCGCGAAAGTCCACCCGGCTCGAAAGGTGGCGATCCGTCATGCATCTTGCGGCAGCGGTGCAGACTGCCGCCGTGGTTAACGGTCCGTCTTTCCGCCGGTTCCAGAGGAGACGCATCTCGTACCGACGCATCGCGCTCATCCGCAGCTACTACAGCAAAGTGAGTCGTCGCAATACTCCCTAGCTTCGTTTTCGCAATGTGCGAGTTGTGACTCGCCACCTCGCTGCCTGCATTGCTGCTCCGTTGACGATACGCGGTGTGTGTGTGAGATTGCATGATTTTTCGCAATATAGGGGCGTCGACAACAATATTTTTCGGGGGGGGGGGGGGAGGGCGGATGGCCAGGAGGTGTTTAACGAACCTTTCTGAATGTTTGTGCATGTGTTTGAACGGGTGAGTCTATATACGCACACGAAAATTAGGAAGATTTCGAGGGAGAAGGGAATTCTCCCTCCCCTTGTCCCGCAGTTACGCCATTGTCGTGCAGTGCATGAGAATGCACAGTTTCTTTCTTTCTTTCTTTCTTTCTTTCTTTCTTTCTTTCTTTCTTTCTTTCTTTCTTTCTTTCTTTCTTTCTTTCTTTCTTTCTTACTTTCTTTCTTTCTTTCTTTCTTTCTCTCTATCTTTCTTTCTTTCTTTCTTTCTAACTCCCATGAGAACAATACATTTGTGTCAGGTTGCATCCTGTCTTTTTTGTTCGCGGTTAGCTTGCTTTTAGCTCGCGGTTACGTTGCTTGTTTTTGTTCGCGGTTAGCTTGCTTGTTAGCTGCCCGTGCCACACAGGCAGAAAAAATGGCATTTACCCCCGAATGCCTTCAGATTTATTGCCATTCGCGCGGTGCCACACGGGCGAACAAAATGGCATTCATCCGAATGCCATTCGAATGCCATTCGCCACCAACTGCCTTCGCCACAACTCAGTTGACTGAGAAATGCCTACTCTCGACGACACAGCTCGCGAAGTGCGATTTACCTGAAAGTATATAAAACAAATCATATTGAGCTAAAAATGAAATTTCCCGTCTTTTATTTTCACTAAAGTCTTAAAAAGATGCTTTTAACGTTATACGAAGAAAATAAAGTATTGATAATGAAACGCTTGTCAATTTTAGTGTCTATTTACGCTGTGGATCTGACTAGTGTTGGCTTAGGTTGCTACGGTCGGCTGCAACGTTGTAAAACAAAGCAAGAAACTAAAACTTAGGACAGCGTAATACGCTTATTTCTACATTTGATGATTATCTGATGTGTATGAAGCTTGTGAATGCTTCTTAATTTTTTTATTGCTATTCACTCAATGCTCACTTGGAAGGTGCTGTGATCGACATCATCAAGTCAAATGTCATTCGCTTTGGACGTGTAGCAGCGCCGGCGAAACGAATGTCATTCGGGAACTGAAGGCCTTCGCCACCAAATGTCATTTTCTATGCCCGTGTGGCACGGGTATAAACTCATTCGTTAATAACTAAAGTGTGACCGATCCTCCTCGTGGCAACGAACCAGCTTTGGAAACAACAACAACAACGACTAAACGTTGCCATCGATGGAATATCATTTCGCTCGTCGTAATAAGGCAAATACTCGCGCACCGATGTACTCAAGGACGGCCTTTTTCATGCACTATTGATCGTTCATATTCATTCAAATAGGCCATTGTTGCTGTAAGGATTATAAGAACCTATAGCTGGATATAGATATGTATTGCATAACTGGTAATATTATCGCTGTGGCGTTCTCTAAGAATACATTTATTTATTTATTTATTTATTTATTTATTTATTTATTTATTTATTTATTTATTTATTTATTTTCGTTCTCCTGCGTTCTGCGGTTTTTATTCAAAGTTTGTACATGTTTGTTTCTCTTTTTTCCAACTCTGCTGTAGTTATGCATGACCCCCGTTTGTGTAAATAAAAAGATAAATAAATAAATAAATAGATAAATAAATAAACTGTAGAGTATGCGCCTAAAAACGGGCGTCAGTTTGAGCGCATTTTTTATTTTTTTCTGTAAATTTGTTAAAATAAGTTTGGCATACCCGAAGCTACAGGGAGTAGCACATCGCAAGGGATACGAACGTATCCGACAGCTTACCGATAGCGTTGGAAAGTTTATGTGGAGCATTGTGATCTTCCTCTTTTCTGCGTGTCCTTGAAAATGAAAGAAAGAGTCAATAGCATTTGGAGCTGTATCACATGACGTAAAAAAAAAGCCGGTTTTTTTGCAAGCCTGGCATTACAAAGCTTTCCACCATGTTACGAATTTCGGAAATGAAAGAAAGTATGACATTGATAATTCACCCGCCTTGCGAAAAAGAAGAAAAAAATGTATTTATAACGGTACACATACCAAACAATGAGGTGGCTGCACAAAATCCTGCACGTTCATCTGTTTTCCTTTTCTCTTGCAGATTCATCGCAGCTCTTCTTTTGACTTTTTCGCCTCCTCTTTTCCACAGTCATTTTCTCTCTTTCTAAAAGGGTGCTGCCATTTATTATCGATAATGGGCAAAAGCCACAATGGCTGCGGTATGGGCTGTACGACTTCATTGCGCATACAATGAGACGCACCATCTTTCATGCACCAAGCCGTTCTCTTTGTCCGGATTCACGACAGTTTATCTCATAATCCCCGCGCTTTGTAAAGAAAAATTAGAAATAAAGCGCAATTTACTGTCCTTGGTTTCACTATCTGTTGGCTCCTCATTCGAATACCTTGAAGAAACAAAAAAACTAGGAAGAGGGCTTTTTCAACTAACTTTCTTTCCTGGTTCAGCGCTGAATCTTAGTGATTAATTTTAGCCATCGGATACACTAATTAGACTGTTTGTGAGACAAAATCCTTATATGACTCGACAAACGCGGAAAGGGACCGTCAGCGTGAAGAAAAAATAGAGCGCAAAAAATAGAGACAAGGACCAAACAAGAGACGACACGGCGCTGAGATCAGCGCCACATCGTTTCTTATTCAGTCATTGTCTCCATTTTTGCGCTTTTTTTACATCCCATGCATGAACCACTAACTATAGCCCATCTTTCTCTTCTACTCAAGAAAACATGATGAAAAAAAAACATCATACGTGTGATGACGTCACATGTCTACATATATACACGCCATCAAAATGAGAGACGTCATGACATCACATCGTCGCATAGTGAAACATGCAGAAACCTTCGAATTACTTCGATCTTAGAGGCAGTGCCAAACAACGTTTAGAGCAGAACTCTTTCGGAGTGAGGGTGACTCGGGGGGGGGGGGGGGGGGGGCGTGAATACATACAAATAAATGAAAAGGAAAAAAAACAAGATGGCTTCTGCCATACATTCTTAGAAAAATCCATGAGAAACAGCATTTGTCCTTATTGCCTCAAATACCCAATTTTGGGTGTCCTTTACTAAGCTTTCGTGATTCCTCCTTGAGGAATCATAAAATAAAATGCAAGCAGCAGAATGTATACAAGTGCCCAGACATCCTTTAAGCCTATACGACTGAATTACATATTCATGGGAAGATATATACGCGATGACGCAGGAGCTGTCAGTGAAATACGCTGCACCCAGTATCCCGAGACAAAAAGGGCACAAAGATAGATCGATCCTTTTCACTTGAATGAAAACCACGTTATCGCCCAATGAAATATGCTTTTGCTTGGAATATGCGGATGCTGTGGCATCGGCCCTACATAAATAATAGTGCAGAACAGACACTGAAGTAAGTATACAGAAAAAATATACTCATATAACGTTTTATGTGAATCATTATTCATCGCTTTCATAACTTGTCGTTGTCCTAGGGCATACTTATAACGTATACCCTCCGAGGTGTTTTTTTCTCTCTTTCACTATCCTTGGTGTTTTAGTGGTTGTGGTACTGGATCGGTGACCCGAAGGTCACGGGATCGAATCCCAGCCATGGTGGCCGCATTTTCGATGGAGACGATAATTTCGTTGACGCCAGTCTGCTCAGATTTCCGGAGCACTCCACTAGAGCGTCTCTCACAATCATCATGGTGGTTTCGCGACGTAATAACCAAGATAATATTATTACTTATGGCGTATGAGCTTTTGTCATTGTTGCTTCAGCGTTGGTATCTATCTATCTATCTATCTATCTATCTATCTATCTATCTATCTATCTATCTATCTATCTATCTATCTATCTATCTATCTATCTATCTATCTATCTATCTATCTATCTATCATCTATCTATCTATCTATCTATCTATCTATCTATCTATCTATCTATCTATCTATCTATCTATCTATCTATCTATCTATCTATCTATCTATCTATCTATCTATCTACAAGCGCCTTAGTATGTCGACGGCATCTAACCCTGCGTGCGAGCATGGAGTATAGGTCGAGAATAAATAGGCTTTCGCTTTCGTGTCGCCTTAGGATAATGCACACCGGACCCTGTTAATTTCATTCACTCACTCAATCACTGACATTACATTGCGCTCTCTCCCTCTTTTGACTATAGAGGACGTGCGTCAGTACATGAGGTCAATGCGACGCTGCTTGATGCACGGTAGATTACGCACGTCAATGGCGGGGCCATTAAAGATATGTACCAAGAGTGTTCCTGACAATGATGTAGCGTTTATATTACCGATGCGCCGCGCTTCCTTCTTGAACGCCTCTTTGATGGCTCTCTAGGCTGAGTCGTATCTTACTTTCTTTAATTTCTTTTTTGTTCATCCCTGCATGTACCATTTGTAGGTGCTGTGTTGCAAAGCGCACGTGAGGGCCAGGCCCACCGCTTTAGCGCCGCAACTAATGCGGTCTCTCCATCTTCGCGTTTCTTCCTTTTTGCTTTTTTTCACTAACGCCGGTAAGGTAAATTGTACTTAGAAGTGAACGTCACTAATGTATTTTGTTTGATTTTTTTTATTGGTATGACGTGAATGAGATGTCGGTGCATAAATTAAGACGCCAGCTACTCGTTTGCTCTTGAAGTGATCGACGATTCAGCGAAAGAAATGTATGCGCGAACGGAATTATATCCAACACCCTCATAAAGCAAGAGAAAATATCCGAATTGCGATTATCAAAGCCCCCAATAATGTATGTAGTCATCATGCAGATGAATTCTCAGAGAAAGCTGACATAACAATCAATACATACAATCAACTCGGACATATAAAAAGTAGCACATACACAGTACAACTGAACTTGATTCACTAAGAATTCATAAAAGCCTCAACTGTCAGAAATGCCACAGTCTTCGAGAAATCGTTTTAGCGCTTTTAAATAGCGGGACCAAAAGTTTTTTTTTTTTCAAACTGAACAAGTTACAGTTTAATGTCATTGGTTCCAATGTATTACGGCGTCTTGGCTTATCATAATGTGAGCACTCCAGAAGGAGGAGGAATACACATGCGGCCATAAATTCATACTCGCATTGATATGTTATCAACGTCAAAAAGGCCAGTTCTTGATGATGATGTGTGGGGTTTAATGTCCCAAAACCACCATATGATTATGAGAGACGCCGTAGTGGAGGGCTCCGAAAATTTCGACACCCTGGGGTTCTTAAACGTGCACCCAAATCTGAGCACACGGGCCTACAACATTTCCGCCTCTATCGGAAATGCAGCTGCCGCAGACGGGATAAAAAAAGGCCAGTTCTTCTCTTCTATGTATGTATGTATGTATGTATGTATGTATGTATGTATGTATGTATGTATGTATGTATGTATGTATGTATGTATGTATGTATGTATGTATGTATGTATGTATGTATGTATGTATGTATGTATGTATGTATGTATGTATGTATGTATGTATGTATGTATGTATGTATGTATGTATGTATGTACGTACGTACGTACGTACGTACGTATGTACGTATGTATGTATGTATGTATGTATGTATGTATGTATGTATGTATGTATGTATGTACGTATGTACGTATGTACGTATGTACGTATGTACGTATGTACGTATGTACGTATGTATGTATGTATGTATGTATGTATGTATGTATGTATGTATGTATGTATGTATGTATGTATGTATGTATGTATGTATGTATGTATGTATGTATGTATGTGAATCACGTCACTTGCAAGCGCTTTCGTCTCATTATTGTTAGTTATAAAACGGCAGATCCATCATATGATGGTGACGACTGCTTTCTGCGGCACAGTGACGATAAAAAATTAGAGGCACGATACGATGATCACATGTGAAATAAGTGCAAAGCGGGCTATAGGGGTAGAAAACAAGTATACGGTTAATTTTTACATCTGTCACTCTCGTTCAGCTTCGGGTTAAAACCCTTTCCGTGCACCCAGTGTAAATATCATTCATGCTTTATATGTCATTTATACCAGTTCCTCCACTAATGCAAACGTGCCATGGTTAAAACATACTTACAAGAGCTTTTGACAGCTGAACGGATGCACACAGAAAAAAAAAAGATAAATATAACTTGAACGGTGTTCTAAGCAAAACTGTGCGCGATACTTTCGTAAGCAGAGAGTTGTCTAAAAAGTGTGTAAAAGTGGAAAGGCATCGTCGTGGGGTCGCAGACATGAGAAGTTGGGGGGGGGGGGGGGAAAGGGGCTCGAAGGTTGTCGGCCTTTCCTCTACGATAGACCGATCCCTGTGTCACCCCAGATCTTACCACAAATAAGGGTAGATAAACGAAAAGACAAAACAAAACGAAAGAAAATGAACGTTCTTATTGAATCAAGTCGCACTATGCACTACACCAAGCACAATCGTTCTTCCAGCGAGTATCAAGCTGTGAAAACCCTCCGCCCATCTCTCACTCGGACACGAGGCTAGTTCACGACGTGCTGAGAGGGAGACTCGCCTCTCACAAGCTTTGCAGCCTCATATACTTCGCAGTTTATGTATTTCTCAATGCCGTAGTCGCATATGAAAGAATCCGTGCATGAAATCTCACCATGATGATAGATGTGGCCCCTTCAAGACGGAGTCAAAGGCGTATTACAAAAAGGACCAGCGTTCTTGCGGACGAGAATGAACTTTCAAGGCGAGGATGTGAATCGACGATGGCGCAGGCCCGTAGGAAGTTTTGCTGAGCTTATGGATATTTGCCGGGGAGCGTATACCAGTTGACGTTCCCTACTATTAACGTTTTCTACAACTTGAGCTTTGAAACGGTCGGTAGTATTAAAGGGTGCGATGTTTTCATTTACTATACACAAAAAGGCACCAAATGTATTCATTATTTCACTCGCACAAACAAGCCATATAAGTGAAATGATTAGGTCAGTGAGTTAGATTGATTGATATGTGGGGAATAACGTCCCAAAACCACAATATGATAAATGAGAGACGCCGTAGTGGAGGGCTCCGGAAATTTCAACCACCTGGGGTTCTTTATAGTGCACCCAAACCTGCGCACACGGGCCTACAACATTTCCGCCTCCATCGGAAATGCAGCCGCCGAAGCTGGGATTCGATCCCGTGACCTGCGGGTCAGCAGCCGAGTACCTTATAGACCACCGGCGGGGCTAGGTCAGCGAGTTCGAGGTAAAAGCGCACTTGTGTGCGTGGCAGTAATCTTCTCCTAATGGTAGGTTTAAGATAACATAAAAAACGGTGTTCTACGCAAAACTGTGCTTAATACTTTCGCAAGCATAGACTTGTGAACAACGGGTGTAAACGTGGAAAGGCGTCGTCAAGGGGTAGCAGACGAGAAAAAGAGGCGGGGGCTCAAAGGTTGTCGACCTTTCCTCTACAATAGACGCATCTCTGTGTCACCGCAGAACTTGCCGCAAATAGGGGAAGATATACAAATGACAAAAGAAAACGAACAAAAATGAACGTCCTTATTGAATCAGGCTACGGAATGCATTTTTCAATTAACTAAAGTTGGGTGTGTTGTACGTTCACAGGAAATCATTGTTTGGTGTAATGGTTTGAGCATTATACTATCCTCTTTCGGTTTGTTTGCTTGTTGCTCGTGTTTTAGTGATTATGCAGGCAAGCAAGATATTAACTGAACTGGTCATCTATCTATCTATCTATCTATCTATCTATCTATCTATCTATCTATCTATCATCTATCTATCTATCTATCTATCTATCTATCTATCTATCTATCTATCTATCTATCTATCTATCTATCTATCTATCTATCTATCTATCTATCTATCTATCTATCTATCTATCTATCTATCTATCTATCTATCTATCTATCTATCTATCGATCTATCTATCTATCTATCTATCTATCTATCTATCTATCTATCTATCTATCTATCTATCTATCTATCTAAAGAAAGAACAGTCAAGCAAATATACAAATGTAACGAACAATGAACCGAACAAATAAACGATCACCAGCTTTCACACGTAGCAGTTGCGTCAGAATGCTTACCATCTTGCTCAGAGATCTAGTGTGACTCTTCAGCGGTCAATGTTCCAACGGTGGAACGTGAAACCCAGAAAACCTACGCGTGTGCAAGAATAATTAGAAGCCTAAAGCCACGGCGAAGGAAAACCCGTGCTTGAAATCTTAAACGGGCGTGACAGCTTATGTCTAGAACGAATATTGATCGGGTGAATAAATCCTTTCAGGTGTACCTCAGGGTACGGTGCTCGGTCCCCTTCTATTTTTAATTTATGTTAACGACCTACCTAGCAATATATCGTCCCAAATCCGTCTATTCGCTGACGATTGCGTGATTTATCGTCCTATTAACTGCCCTAATGACTCCCAGATCCTTCAAAATGATCTAATAACTATAGAAACCTGGTGCAAAAAATGGCTCATGACTTTGAACATTAGGAAAACCTCCGTCATCTCTTTTCATCGCAGGAAATCTCACCCGGCTACTTCATACTTTTTTTCTGGTTGCGAAATATCCCTGGTGAATTCCTACAAATATTTAGGTATAAACATTACGCCAGATCTTACTTGGTCCTCCCACATAACAAACATTTCTAACGAAGCAAACAAAGTCCTAGGTTACCTAAGAAGAAATTTACGACTTGCTCCCCCTTCTGTTAAACTTTTAGCATATCAAACACTAGTCCGTCCGAAGCTTGAATACGCTTGCGCCGTCTGGGATCCCCACCAACCTAATCTATCCAAAACATTAGAATCTGTCCAAAATAGAGCATCTAGGTTTATATATTCCGATTACTCGCGCCACACAAGCGTTACTAACTTAAAGATTAAAGCCCATCTTCCCAGCCTTGAACTGCGACGCAAAGTCGCTAGATTAGATCTTTTTCATAAATTTTTTCACTCACTGTCCGACGCATCTGTCATCATGCCCGCGCATCTCATATCTTCCCGCACTAACCACAACAACTCGGTTTACCCTGCGCATGCCCGTACAACTGCTCACCTTCGGTCATTCTTCGTTCAGACAGCGAAGGATTGGAATGACCTTCCGTCCCACGTCGTGCGCCACTCCAGCCCCTTTCTTTTCAAAGCGCACATGGAAGAAACCCTGTATTGCCCACCCCTCATGTAACACCCCTCCCTGGGGTTTTTGAGGTATATTAAATAAAAAAATAAAAAAAGCCCTACCGGACTCGAACAACAGGAAGTGCGCAAGCGGAGGGGAAAATTGGCAGGTTGGTAAACGAGAGATTTCATGCGATGGGGGAGGGAGGTGTGGGTGAGGGGATCGGCGGGACAAAGAAAAAGGCGCTAATTTCTGCAGTCCATGCTGGGCTGCACAAATCAGAAAAAAAAGGATACAGAAAAGAACTAATAGAATAAGAAAGAGAGGTGACAGCCACGAAGCAGGCAGGGTATAGTGGAAACAACGAGCCGAGGCTGTTGCGGTCGACAGCAGCAGCCGATGTTGCCGAGTCCTGAGGAGGTCGACTGGATGGCTCTACACTCTTTGAAAGAAAAACAAAACAAACTCAACAGGGTCCTTTGCGAATTCCCCTAAGACGACACGAAAACGAAATTCGTAATCTTATTTTCTGCTTTTCAGTCGATGATTCTGATCTTGCCCTATCCCGCTGCGAAATATTCCAGTACATAACGTGGGTTTTCACTGCGTTGAGTATCGCAGACATCACTCCTGCACCTCATTTGGTCTTGCCTAAAGTCCGTATAATTAGCAAAAATTTAGGGATGAAGGGATTTAAGGAAAAATCTAGGTCCAGCCTCTATGATCCTGTCTCCATGATCGTCCCGCATTTTGACCAAGCAAGATGTCTTGTGACGACGTCATCAAGTGATGGAACGTTATGTTGCATCAGTCACATCGTGATGATGTAACAGTTGATTGTGACCTGTGACGTAATGACGACGTCATATTGTGACGCCATCACGTGATGATCTTTTTGCATCACTCGCATTGACGGCGCCGACGGTCAATTTACGCGTTTGTGAGACACGTAAAGCTTTTGCCGACTTATTTTTGTGGGTCCGGACTTGCGTAAGATCTCTTTACGAGATCATGATACTCTATCTGGAGGGTTGTGGGATTCAAAAGAGAGTAAACGGGTCTCTCTAAAGGAAGTCATATAAGTGGCAACTCACCGATAAGGGTAACACATCCTGCTTTTTTCTGGGGGGGGGGGGGGGTTAAAAATTGACGATATGCTGTTTTATATTGATTAAAAGGTCTGCCAGCCAACTCACCGCTCACCCTCAAAAGAATGCGCTACTGAGTGTGAGCAAGAGGCATTTCTATGCCTTTGTTCGACTACACATTTTAGCTGTGTCGGTGGCGATTCTCTCATGATTGCGTTTTCTTTCGCCGGGTCTACAGTTCTGGGCAAAAATTAGGCACTGTTATAGCAATCAGTTAATCACGTTCATTTGGCCTCTCTTCACGCATGTTGAAAAGGAGCACAGTTTGCAGAAGGACACATGTGTTTGCCGAAAATATATAAGTATGACATGTAGTATGCTCTTCCGCAAAACAGACTTGTTATGTAACCCACGGTCATTCATGCATTCGCCTAAGACGATCTAAAGACGTCTTAGGCTAATGCATGAACGACAGGAGGATTCTTACAGCAGTTTTTTTTTTCTTTCCGAGGCTGTGTTCCAATTCTAGACAGCATCGTAGACAGTCTACGCTGAAAGCTTAGAATACGGCATTGAACCCATGCATGTTGTCTGAGCAATGGAGCACGTCTGAATGTAATCTATGCGACGAGACGCCACCTCGCGTGGCGTCTCGTCACCCCCTACGACCCCTTACGATCCGTTATAGCGTACACAAGTAGCGATCCCTTGCACACCTGTGTCCTCGTGTTTCGCTCTGTTCGTACACCGAATAAACGTTGCCAAGCGGACTTCACGCAAGTATGCAACACACACCGAAAAATAAATCGCCGAGCACGCAATAAAGCTATCGGCACTTTCTCTAAACGGTTGTGCACGAATGATGCAGGGTTACACGAGACGAAACAAGTAAAATATATCAAAGGGGAAAAAATAAACGCGTAGATTAGGAAACGGCGCAGCCGACGCCACTGTGCTGGCTATTTCTCAAGGCTGACATCGCCGTTGAATCGAGGTCACGTGTTTGTGCCGGCGCGATTAGGTACGGGGCGGCCAGCCAGCTAGTCGTCCGGAGCAAACATAAACATAAACAGTCCGAGTGAAAGACAGTCACTGCACACTCGCCTTGCATCGTCGCACTTATTTTTTCACGCGCCTAAAGGCAGTACAAATAAACATCGACATGCGATGTGTGCTCAGTGAAGAGAAAGAGAACGTTTGCATAGGCTGTAACCTTGCGGAATATCACCGGCCGAGGTCGCAAGTGCGCCGAAATGGTGCTTAAGGGTCCCAGTATAATTAAGAAATAACGTGATTAGAGCTTGGAAAAAAACACAGGTATTTTCGTGTGTGTGTGAGTGTGTGTGTGTGTGTGTGTGTGTGTGAGAGAGAGAGAGAGAGAGAGAGAGATAACTGCTGGGATTGGGGTTTCACGTGCCAAAGTCGTTCCGATTGTGAGCTAAGACGTAGATGGGAACTGCTAATTAATTAGACTGCTCCTTTAACCTGGGCATGTATACTCCTTAGCAGACAGGTGTTTGTATACCGCTCCGCTCCTATCGATATGCGGCCGACGCAGAAACAGCACCACACTATACGTGTAAGCTAACACGTCGAGCTACCATGGGCACACGCGTATGCATGAATAATATGTTTTATTTTGTAAAAAGAACAGCACCTATATTGATAATGTCGCCAAAGTATGCTGAAGGACTAAGCTGAGAAATATTGTAGCTCAATATAATATAGAGAGAGGGGGAGCTTTGAAGAACGCATGCATGCATATCCGAGCAACTTATTAGCTTTAAAGACAAATAGGTTTCTGTCTAATGAAGTATTTGGTGTACATTGTCTTCAAGTAATTGTTGAATAAACGAACAAATAAATACTGTCGACGTTCGAAAGTCCTAGAGTCTCGTGCGTGCACGGCTTGAAGCTTGTACCGCGGACTTCTGCTAACGATCCACGCTCCATTTAATGCTACGCTTTCAATATATATATATATATATATATATATATATATATATATATATATATATATATATATAAAGAGTATACTCGGGTGCTTTTTGAACTCTTCGTTACATCCGAGCGTAGACGACATATCCGATGCGTTTTTGCATGCGATGCGTCAAGAAGACGAAAACGCAATTGATTTGATTAATGTGTGAGGTTTAATGTCCCAAAACCACCATATGATTATTAGAGACGCCGTAGTGGAGGGCACCGTAATTTTCGACCACCTGGGGTTCTTTAGCGTGCATCCAAATCTGAGCACACGGGCCTCAGCATTTTCGCCTGCACCGAAAATGCAGCCGCCACAGCCGGGATTCGATCTCGTCCCCTGCAGGTCAGCAGCCGAGTACCTTAGCCACTATACCACCGCGGCGGGGCAAGACGAAAATACATGATTGATTGATTTGTAGGGTTTAACGTCCCAAAACCACCATATGATTATGAGAGACGCCGTAGCGGAGGGCTCCGGAAATTTCGACCACCTGGGGATCTTTAACGTGCACCCAAATCTGAGTACACGGGCCTACAACATTTCCGTCTCCATCGGAAATGCAGCCGCCGCAGCTGGGATTTGAACCCGCGACCTGCGGGTCAGCAGCCGAGTACCTTAGCCACTAGACCACCGCGGCGGGGCAAGACGAAAATACAAAGAAAGTAACAGATCAAAGCAATATATTACCGCTTTTGACGTAATCTCTTACACTGATCTGTTGCAAACTTCAGATGGAAAAAATGACTCACACTAGAAACATTACCTCTGACTGTTTATGTATCTTCCAAGTTGAAGAGAGAAAGGAATAGATTGAGGTCATCCTTGAAAAACTCACTGAAAGAGAAACTCACTCGAAGCAAGCTATTATCTTTAGCTACGGTATCTTTCTTTGATCTGTCAGAAAGCGTCCAGGTAGAGTGACACTCACAAAGAAGATTTCTTTTAGGGAACATCATTGTTGTATTTTCTTTTTACTGTCTTCCAATCGGCTTTAGTTCTTTTGCACTCACCTCCTTCCGCCTTCGCCCACTCTTTTCTTCCAATTGAGAAAGGGCATTGCTAATCAATTTATCAGCGATATCTGACTCAATCAAGGCGCGAGAAAGTGGGCCGTCACATAAAGATTGTCCTTGAGCTCCTTTGCGCCCCCCGTGTTGCGAGTAAAGAAGGACTGGAACTCGTCGCAACCACCCTAATACATTTTTCGTCCCCTGCTTAGCCTTCAGAAAGTGAAACAGCGCCATTTCACTTTTTTAAAGTCACACAGGTATAAAGAGCTTATTCACGAAGCTATGGAGCTGTTCGTGGTCAAATACGTGTCATCCTCTATTAGCAAAAAATTAATTAGGCCAACAAATTATAACCGTCAAGAGTACCGCTGTCACGAAAAGTTTATGCCTAAAAGCTTACTACTGCTATATCTACATATCAATATGTTTATCCAATGTGATCTGCGTATGTTATTTGATCTGTCTATATAATATTTCTTAAGAAGAGGAAATTTCTTTCCGATGGGGGTTGTTTTTTTTTTTTAACTAAATGTGTTTACGGAGAGGTTGGCGGCTTGTTTCCTCGTTAGACACAGAAAAATGAATCCGATGGACAATAAAGCCAAGTACAGCATAAGATACGTTAATTATTATCTTTAACTGCAGTATAGTGTTTATGGCGTTGAACTAAAATTACATTAAGGTGGGCAAAGAATCACCAATTTCGTTGATGGGATCCCAACCCACAACTTTCGACTTACGTGTCCGATTCTCTACCAATTGAGTTACGACGGAAGGCGCTTCCCCGTTCACTTCGTTGGGTATTTCCGTACGTACGTGTAATGCCCAGGAGTGTTAATCAGCGCTGCTTGTAGTCAAGCTGGCAAGCGGGCAAACTTCTTTTTGCCAGATGTGGTCTTACGGCACGTGACATTTACATGAGGTCAGGGGCAGGAGCGTAGCAATAAATTTGTTTCGGGAGTTGAGGGGAGGAGGGGTTTAATTATACTTCATGTATGCTTGTGCGGGCCTTTGTTTGTGTATATATATGCAAGCAAAATTGAAAAATATCGAAGGAAGAGTTTGAATGTCCCCCCACTCCTACCCTTTGACTACGGCTATGCACGAGGTGGCAGCTAATCTATAAGCACTCGCATGCAGTCTTAAAGGGACACAAAGGCAAATATTAGGTGGTTGTTGATTGCTTAAATAACGGTCCAGAAACCTGTAGTGCTACTTTTGTGCCAAGGAAGTGCTTGTTTTGAGATAAAACAACGTTTTTGTGGTCCGCGTCGCGTAAGCATACTTCAAATTACCCGCCAAAGTAAAACCTCTCATGTCACTGTTGCCGTGCACTACGTTGTCAGGCTTTACTGCGCGGACGCCGTCACTAGTAGCAGCAGTGCGAAAGTAGCGGGAGCCACAGCAGCAACAACGGCCATTGAACAATTTTTTCCGTGACCTCCGAGATGGCAGGCGTGTTTAGTTCAACTATGCCCCACTAGATGGCATGACCAGTCCAGTTTAAACAGGAGAAAACTGAACTTTTTAACCACTCGGGCCAGTCCCCATAGTAACGTCCAGTGGTTATTTTTTCCGTGAACCAAACAGTAACGAACAGACAGCATTTTATTGCGTCTATTGATTCACAGAAGGTTGCTTGTCTAGTGCAGCCAGTTCGATTCATAGTAGTGAATTGTAGGCGGTAAGTCTGACGTCGTCAGGATCATTTTACGATTGTCCTATTCGTGGTGTGTTCTCATGTATTTACCTTAATTTCTCAATAAATATAGCACTGTTGTTGATAATATTGCCGTTTTAGACGTTGTAATGCATTGAGCCTTCCCTCTGACATACTGTCTGTCTGTCTGTCTGTCTGTCTGTCTGTCTGTCTGTCTGTCTGTCTGTCTGTCTGTCTGTCTGTCTGTCTGTCTGTCTGTCTGTCTGTCTGTCTGTCTGTCTGTCTGTCTCTTCACAATTCAGCCAGCAGGCCAATGTTTAAGCACTTGCTGAACGCCCAGACATCTTGAACTGGTGGCTGCGTTCTTACTTGTCAACATTGTCTGTCAAAAAGCAAATATTACGCATATATGAGGCGGAGTAATATGCAGTGTGTTACTTTACTAAAAAATACATAGACACATAATTCTAAACATCCTAGTAATCGTTCGGCTGTGCAGAAACTGCCATGCTATGCATGATGAAAATGCGATGCTATGCACGAAAAAGCCATTTCTCGTCGATATGGTGCTGCCACCTGGCAGTGATCCTGGGTCCTGCAGAAGCTCGTGCCCGCCATCTCGGAGGTCATAGCTCATGTTTGCCGACGCAACTGCCAGATGGCGTGCATGTTTCAAGCAATGTCCATCCATCCATGTCATATCTCACATGGAAGAGGCGAAGACTCGTGTAGTATGGCCGGCAGAAAGAGAGGCACAAAACTTTATTGGGTCCTCAGGAACGCTGCTGCTTTGGAGCAACGCCGCGGGCTGCTCCCACGTGGGGACGGGGGGGGGGGGGGGGGGGCTAGCCTCACCGCCGCATCGTGGGCTATCTGGACAGCCTGTTGTTGTGGTAGTAATTCTGAACTCCTTGAGGCGGAGTCCCAATCCTATTTTGTGAGCCGACTTGGGCCGAAGACTGTTGTCTTTCGATGACATTTGCAACAAAGCACGCAGATACGTGGCTATTTTTTTAGCTTTACGGCGTGCGAAACGTGATGTCTTTGAGGGTGAAACTAAGATCACCAAGCACTTTCGTAACGCCTGTAAATTCGAACCAACCGAGTACACGTACTCAGAAACCATGGTCAAGCGATAAATAAACGCAGACAAACAACAGCACCGTGACGTGATATACCCTTCACATACCGATGTCAATCTCGAGGCTTTTCTGTTGTTGCATTTATCTCGCGTTTATTGCGCTGTTTCGTAATAACCCTGCCTATTTCACATCACTATTTACATACATAATATTTTTGTGTGTTTTTATTTCTTTATTTATTTGTTGAAATATAGCAGCGCCATCATAATATATATATATATATATATATATATATATATATATATATATATATATTTGTTTTTGCATGAGGTCATTCTTGTGCTCTGTCATGTGACAGTGCAAGGACTGCGACTCTGGCTGCTCAGAGAAAGGGAAGGGCAAATGTGCACGATAACGTCCTTCGCAATCGCAACCGACGGGAAATACAAGTCAAAGCGGGCGAATGGCAAAGTAAACACAGGTCTGCGAAATGTGTTGCATTACCTGCTACATAACCTTCATACGTGCATCGATCTCGCAGTGAGGTCTATTGAGTTATTATTTGTTGTATACGCCTATATCTATAGTCTCCAACGCGGCGCGCCTCTCGTTATGTCATTGCAGTGTCAGAACAAGTATTGTAATTGTAAGAACTGTTAGAGTTTTACGTCGCAAACACACGACGTGAGTATTAGGGACGCCGCAGAGAAGGACTCCGCAAACTCCGACCATGTGGTGTCCTTTGAAGGCGCACCTAAGTATGAGTACATGCGGCCGGGATTCGATGCCACGACCTCCGGTTCAGCAGTGGAGCACAACAACCAACGGCACGGGTCAGTGTGAATATACACTTGACTTCGGTAAAACCTCGAGGCATCGTAATTTTGTCCGGATACGCAACCCAGTTTCGCGCTTGCATTTCCTCCGCGACACTGCACAAAAAAGCCTCCAGTCGCAGTGGTCGAGGCGTGCGCGTTTGTAATTTACCGCGGATGAAACGTCGAAGGCCTTCACGGCACGATGCGTGTGAGTCATGCAAGAGTTGGCCGCAAACGAGGGTTTTATCGCCTTACCCATTTTGCGGCGATCAAGCAAGATTGAAATGAGTCGCGTTTCTCTGGCATCCACGGTCGTCATGACGTCACCGCTGACTCACGCGCTGGCCGCTCAGGAGAGGTCGCCCGTCGGGGCTCAGGTGTACGCCATGAACCCCGCCTCCTATCGTAACTCTATCGGATGAGAATAAGCGGTGGCAAAAGGGACGCAGCAGCCCGTCATTATAACTATAATTCACGCAACTTTTCGAGTAGTAGTAGTACTGTAGCGGTGGACGGGAGTATTCACTGCAGGGACGGATTGCGGTGGCGGACTCGATGTGCTAGGGCGCGGAGGTGTCCCGAGCATCAGTAGGAGAAGTCCAGCACCTCCACCAATGTCGCTAGGTGAAAACAACAGAATACAGGACGATGGTGCGACCAGGAAAAACGAGGTCTGTATTAACAGAACAAAAGGCCAGTCGCTTTGACTTCTTCTTCCTCGGAGGAACAATGGGTGCTGTCCACACTCATCACTTCGTCGTTCTCTGTCTTCTTGCCCGGCCTTTAGCAGCGACATTAGCCTCCCATTCAAGAAAGCATCGTCGCGATGCTTTATAATCAAAGCGGTTTGTACTCGTTGGAAACGCATGAGTTCATTCGGAGAAATAAGGCTTCATGCGCACCTCGTGCACAACTTCTGGAGCATACCTTCGTAGAAACACCTGTTCATAGAGGTATACGACGTCAGGCATTGGCGCTGAGCCCGAGTCGGGGACTTCAGTTGCTCTTACCATTTTTAGGACCTTGCCGAGCAGGTTCCTCTGGGTTTCTAGACGAGCCCGAATGAAGATGGCGATCGCCGGCTCCTTGTTAAAGTTCTCACTGAAAGAAAAAAATCATAATTGAGAGTTTTCCGTTTTATACTGCATTCCCACGTCACTTGGCACAAGTTCTTGAGACGTCGCGTATGGCGGGAAGATCCTAAGGCATGTAATTATAGGGCAATAGCTGGCCTTCAATGCTGGCTATGGTAACTAAATGAGCAATGCATAAGTAGCTCGTGCCTTTGCGTCAGCACCTGTGCGTGTCAGCCTATATGTAATCGAGATGCGCGACAATTACGCGATGTGTGTTTAAACTCTCCTGGCACAGTTAATAACCGTGGCTCTCGGAAAGTTGGCGTTTCGCGTTCATTACGGCAAAGCGAAATCGACGCCCGCGCGGCCACAGTCCAAGAGAAACTTGACTTCCGAAGACGGACGTTGGCCATGCTCCGACAGAAAAGGCTATCGACCGCATTAAGCGGCGCACTATAGTATAATGCAATGTACTGCAACGCCTGCATTCCGGCGTTCGATTTATGCGACGGAGGTCGCGACGGCTATACGTCGAAGGTCGCGAAGCTGGCGTGGTACCCCAAGGGTGCGTAATGCGGCGATGGCCGTACACGATAACGACGGCGCTGTGCTCTCGTTTTGGCTAGACTTGGCTCACCTATAGTCGACTTTTGTTTCCCTCGCCATTTGTTTCCGCGCAGCCGTTTCCCAGAGTATTGGACGCAAAGACTGCTGCGACTACTACTACTACTACTACTACTACTACTACTACTACTGCTGCTATAATAATAATAATAATAATAATAATAATAATAATAATAATAATAATAATAATAATAATAATAATAATAATAATAATAATAATAATAATAATAATAATAATAATAATAATAATAATAATAATATAACAATAATAATAATAATAATAATAATAATAATAATAATAATAATAATAATAATAATACGAGAAAGACTATACGACAACGAATTAAGACAACAGTACAGCTTCGCGTGCAATTTTATTTTATTTAAATGACGAATATAGGAGAGGTTGGTGTCATTATGCTGGCACTGGCTTCGCCATGGCAACATGACGGTTGTATAGGCCACAGAAGGTCATACAAACGACGGAGAAAAGAACGTCATCAGCGCAAAAATAACGGTGATAATAGATACTCACGAGAGATCCTCCCCAAAGAACCAGGCTCAATCACGCCTCAGTGTTGTCAACAAAAGACACGACGTGTGCTTTCGACAAGCTCGACCTTTCGGCTTGCTAAGGCGTAATTATAGGCGTATAAACCCCCTGCAATGCCACTGCAAGTACACCCCCCCCCCCAACACACACACACACAATTCGAACCTTGGTTCTGGAAGTGAAAGGCCAACAATGTGGATCGAATTAGCTGCACCACTTCAATGACGCCAGTCGATGACGTTTGTGGCCCGTTATCAGTGCACGGGCTGTAAGCCGGGATCTGCGTACTTTCGCGAGATTGAAGCACCTTTAATCGGTCCCGAAGGTTTGCGCTGCGCTAGCGAGGAAAGAGTGACGTCACGAGGTTCCGCGTACGTCACGTGACCTTGCCCGCGCTGCACTGCGGCGTCCAGCACCCCCCCCCCCCCCCCGTGGCGGGAGAAAGTGCACGAACGTGGTGCACCGTCTGTGCGTGATCTGACGGCTTTCTCCTATATCGACGGCGATCTGTATATACTATGTCGACGGCAAACCGGTTTCGCTGCACGGACACGCAGCATACAGGTATATACAAAATAGGCGCACCAATACAGTCACGGCTATGGACCGGCCACGGTACAGCATAACTAACGGTTGCGCAAGGTATAGCTAAAGAGTCTTCATAACTGCGCATTTCTCATAATGGACTGGAATAAACGACCGACTCTAGCAATGAAACAGGCCGTATCACTGTTACAGCAGAGGAAGACGCCCCATGAAAACGAAATGCAGAGAAATCACTTCCTGATGATGAACACTTCAGCCACAGTGACGTTTTATGAGTAATCCTTCCATAAAATTCGTGATAGCGAGTTCTCTTTGGAACCGACATTTAGAAAAGCGAATTCATCTTCTTCAAGGTTGCAGTTGCAGCTTTTGAAGAAACTGAACGAAATCACCACTGAACCATATACAAAATTTATTAACGGACATTTTCTTGCCTCTCATGATAAGGAAAAAAAAAAAGATATGCAGACAAAAACTCAAGTTCCATTGCTAAATTGTTTTATGCACATACTGCTGTATAAACGTACATCAAATTTCATAGCTTTTGTTTAGTTTTAAGAGGCTCGTTAAAGTTCCACGTTGAATAACAGCGAGCTGTATGAATTTCCTAAGGTAAGTTCCCACCCACTGAGTATTCGCGCCAAATTATCAGTTCCCATAAACTATTTCATGTGCAATAGTTAGTTCACAAAACAAAATAATCGATGAAAGAGGCTAGAGTCCACCGTTTTGAAAACTACAAATATAAACAAATTGACTACAATCTTTTAATTGATTGATTGATATGTGGGGTTTAACGTCCCAAAACCACCATATGATTATGTGGGACGCCGTAGTGGAGGGCTCCGGAAATTTCGACCACCTGGGGTTCTTTAACGTGCACCCAAATCTGAGCAGACGGGCCTACAACATTTCCGCCTGTTTCTTTTAATTATTGTATACCTTTCTAAATACCAATAACACTTTGTTTCTTTTTGCGCTACCTTCTGCAAGCGTGCGTTATTTATATTATAGAAAGGCGCGCCGGGAACACAACGGATCTAGGTAAATATTTTCTTGTCCGGGTTTTAAAACATCGTCGTCACTCGACTCGATATAGCTTGATCATGTACTGGCTAGAACGCGCTGCAACGCCTTCTAGCCAGTGCATGAGTCGTCTATTGAGGTCAAGTTGCCTTAGTGTTGTTATAAAACGAGATATGTAGTAAAAAAAAAGACGCGTATACCATTTTGGGAAGTTTGGGAAACGTTTTATTTGTTTGTTGTTGTTGTTTAAGTTCGGGAATACTTCTTGTCTGAATGTGAGCATGTCCACGTGGTCATATATGCGCGCGCAAAGGGGAATAGGAAGCGTCAGGGAAGCCTGGGGTAGATGTGAGGGGGTGAATCTTGCGCGTCCATATGCACGCGGGTGTGCGCTTGCACATCGTCCTTCGCAAAGTCCTCGGCTTTATGGGTATGATGGGGAATGGTCAACATGACCATTGACTGAAACCAGTAAATGGGGTAAACTGGATTGGTGGTGACGTAATGTGGTCTTGAGTTGAGAGACGCTTTGGGAAAAAGGGAGAGAACATAGTACGCTTGCTAAAAACGTTTCATATATGCTGGAAAATATAAATGACGATATGAGCTGCCACCAAGACCTGTAGGCTTCAATTGCTGCACTGATTGATTGATTTGTGGGGTTTAACGTCCCAAAACCACCATATGATTATGACAGACGCCGTAGTGGAGGGCTCCGGAAACCCAATTGCTGCACTAGCATTGTGATCCAATAGCGCCCCGCCGCATTGGCCTAGTGGCTAAGGTATACCCGGCTACTGACCCGCAGGTCGCGGGATCCAATCCCGCCTGCGGCAGCTGCATTTTTGATATAGGCGAAAATGCTGTAGGCCCGTTTGCTCAGATTTGGGTGCACGTTAAGAAACTCCAGGTGGTCAAAATTTCCCGTTCCCTCCGCTATATGAGATCCCTCATAATCATATGGTGGTTTTGAGACGTTAAACCCCACCAATCATTCAACCAAGTGATCGAATAGCTTTGCGCGCTAGGCCTGGGCGGGCTTCTAGGTCTCCAGAAATGCATATGCAGTCAAATTTGCCTATTGTGTTACAATTCCACGGAAACGGCTCGTTGGACGTTTCATATCCGATTGTTTCATGTGCTCTACACGTGTGACTTCTCAAGTCTGTCTATAGAGACCACCTGTAACACGGTTCTTTTTATAGAAGCAGACATTTCTCAGGAAGTAGCTTTTCCGTCGATCGACGCACCTAAGACGCGCGAATTTTCTACAGCTCCTCCCGAGCCAATTATATTCTGGCTTGGATCCAGCCCATCAGCCGTTCTCATGGAATAGTTCTCGATTGCGTTCGGTCTTCGTGCGTATTACGAGAGGGAGAACGGGGTATACATAAACCTTTTGAGAGAGTGTTGACGAACAGGAATTCCCTCTCTCTCTCCTCTAATAGAGAGAGGAAGGGAAGCGCTAGCTTTGTTGCCAACATCGCAGAAACAGCAGCATTCGCTGCGTACGTTGTTTGTGTATAGCGCTCTCCGAGAAATGTGAAAAAAACCAGTTGTTTTCTCGCATCTCTCCCAATCATTCTCGACAAGCAGCATCGTCATTAAGGTGCGTATGCATATCTGAACACTTTTCTTCTTCGAATGATCACACCCGGTGGGAGTAGAAGGGTAAGCCTTCCCACCCCTTCCCCTAGACGCGACACATTCGATAGCAGTCGCCGCTTACACCTATATGCGTGCGCAGCGGGCTAAGCCTCATTCCCACAGCTCACTGGTGCCGTCCGACGACCTTGTACGCCTGAGTCCAGTCGCGCCTTCTCTTTCTCCGTATAGAGAGACTCTCTTTCGCGGCACAGCCGGATTGCGTCACAGATCAGACGTCACGTTTGTCGGCTCCCTTCGTCGTTTCATATAAAACCGGCCGGCGTCATTCGGGCCCTCCCCAGTATACTCAAAACGGAGTCGCGAGCTATTTCAGACGAGTGTGTGCTCTATCACCGCGCATGCGCCGAGCGGATTAAGTGATAACTACACACTGTCGTGGACTGTGGCACCTGGTCACGCGTTTGTGAACATTGTTTGCCCGTTGTGGATCGGAACACGGGGACCCTCACGGGAGGATATTTTTGTTGAGGGCTGGTGTGATTGTTTTGTATTTGCCCGAGCCTCCACCGTCGCGAACGTCGTTGAGTGACAGCAGTGCTAGTGGCGTGGAAACGGTGAACGGAGATATGCCGACGGTGACGTCACAGCCCAAGATCCAGCCGCCCCCGCGGAAGCGGAAGACCAGTCAATACCTCACGGTAGGTTAAACGAATCTGATCTACACGCGGGGTGATAACAATTGAATGATAGATCATTTCCTATTTGTTGTTGATTGATGATGATGAGCTCAGTGTAGCATGCATCTAATGTGCGTTTGTGAAAAAGGTCGCACTCGCAATTATCTTGCTCATAAAGTTGGCAGTTATTTGCTGGTTCCTTTTTTTTCTTCTCTTCCCTCTTTCTCATATTTCTTGTCCACTTTCCTAATCCCCCAGTGTAGGGTAGCCAACCGTATGTCTTTCTGATTAACCTCCCTGCCTTTTCCCTTTTGTTGCTTTGTTCCCTCCCCCCTTTCTCGGATGTACTGGCTTTTATTGACATATAAGAGACACACAGTCGCAGTGATATTTTACTCAGTGTGATGAATTAATTGGAAGAGGCGGACAATATTTTCACCCCTAGTCAGATTGTGTAATTTAATAAATAATGTAGAGGTTTATTAATTTGAATTTTAATTAATTACCTTGGATGACAGGTTACAACTCGCGAGTTTAGTCTGTTGTGCTGGCGACAGATATTTTTAAAAAATAGTTTTTAGGGATACCCCGCAGTATTATGCGCCAACATTCGTTTCCATGGTAACTTCCCTCAATTTTTGTCTTTCCATTGTTCATTCCCCGTGCAGGGTAGCGAATCAGACCTGTGTTGTTACAACTGTATCACATTGTACACAGACAACAGTACCGCGTAAATGTTTTCGTTCTTTTTTTTTCGCGCCCCACAGCTATTAGATTATCTACACTTCAAGCTAATTTTCTGCAATGCGGATTTGGTCCAATATATCTACAGCCGAATTCTCCTGAAACCTCTGCTGCTTTTGGCAAGCTGCATTTGGATATCCTTTAGTTCGTTTGCATATAATTAAACTATCTGGCTTACTCTGCTTACTACCCTTATCTCCATAACTAGCTATGCGTCACTAAATTTATCCGAAGCACTTCTGGGAAACTCCATTCCGCACAGAAACTGCTTCGTGCGTTATTCCAGTTAACGAACAACCTGAACATCGATCTTTGCATATACATGAAGAGCGCGCCTCCAATCATGACGCAAGTGCTTGCCTCATCATTACCATGCATATTCAGAGCATGGTTGGCGCAGTTACTCGCCAGATGAAGGCTGCGTCGTGCTTGCTTCTCTCTCTCTCTCTCTCTCTGAAGTAAAAGAATATATTTGACGTACGCACGGCTGTGGATTGATAATGTACCTGCATATGCAAATCACGCGAGTCGAGCTTTAATGTAGGCGAAACAAAAATGCGTCCGTTCTGTGGATGCACGCAAGAAATCTCACAACGCATGTTTGCCACTCAAGTTGGGCAAGCCCCACTGCAAACACCACTGATGCATTAAAAATAAAGAAGCTGTTCGCGAACTTAGTCGGGGATAATCTAGCGGTAATCACCTTGGCTGCACGTCACAGCAATACGGTGGTTGATCACTTACACGCAGTACTTGTGCGGTAATTTCTTTAAAAAATAAAAATGTCGAAAGTGGAGACGGTTTTTCTAACAAATTTTGAACTGGCTTCACGAAGATCCAATCCAAATCGTAACTCATGAATCGAATGCGACGTCATTACTCCTTTCCCACGCCTTTGAAATGACAGCTCTGCAAACCGCATGGTCTTCAGACTCATTAAAGGCGAAATTAAATCGGCAGTTAAGAACTATCAATGCATCTAAATGTCGTTCACAGGGCCCGCTACACGCCTTGGCTGGCCGTGACGGATAGCCAGTCGGTGTTGGTAATGCCGTAGCTTTGCTGACTCTTGCGTAAACGTTCGAAGTGACATGTATGGTCAAGCGGTTTCTTTTATGCTACCCACAAGTAAGGCTAGCTTTTTCCTTGTGTCGTGTGAACCATCGCGGGGAAATGCGCGAGGCGTTCTCACGATGTCGTCAAGATGTGCACGGTCGAAGATCGGCGTGACGCCCCGATAAGCCCGCTTTCACACAGGAAAATTTGTCCGATTGCGGAGTAAACGCGTCGTTACAGCAAACTTGTTTGAGGACCATTGTATAGGCTCCGACGCATTTTCTGTTGAGCTGGTAAAACAGATTTTTTGAGGGACGCATATCAAAGCCGAAAAACATTGGCAACCTTTAGGCTTAAAGCAAGTAAGCCGTTGGGGCGACAGAGACAACCACAACGGAACATTATTGTGTCTTATCATTGTGTCATATATCATAGTGTCTTAGATATTTGTATCTTAGATCCCCCTCCGTCATTTCTTGGCGCGTATCTTCGATATATGCAGATACAAACTTGCTCGCCAATATGTATTGTTGAAGACTGGGGTGCCTGGACAGAAGAAGAGATGGCAATCCCATTGTGTGAGGCAACCCTCCAACCGTTCTCGCTCTCTGTGATTGCTTAATTCGTCAAGTTCACAATTTCATGCCACTGCACATGGAATACCATTATGAATAAAATCATGCATTGCTTTGCATGCGTTAATATTATAACAACAGCATCGTCATCATCGTCATCATCAATAATAATAATAATAATAATAATAATAATAATAATAATAATAATAATAATAATAATAATAATAATAATAATAATAATAATAATAATAATAATAATAATAATAATATGAGCATCAGTAACAACAATAACAACAAGATCTGTGCTTCAAAATCTGGTGTTTTAAAATATTTGCCACTTTTGCCGTTGCCAGTGCCCGTGGCATGATGTGAGCATTGTGTGAAAAGTTACTTGAAATATTGTAACATAACACTGTTGTCACTGATGTTTCTTAATTTCGTTCAAGCTTCGAACGCTATCGTTAATATGCTATATTAATGCATTATCTTGTTTAGTATTGAAACCATTCATATCAACGTGCTTTTATAGATGTTTCATCTCGTTGAGGTGATATTACGCTTTAATATTTATCTATGCTTACCGTATCGTCCCCCTTATACGTGATGCCCCACGAGAACTCTGCGAAATTTCATTTAATTTCATTTTATTACCTTAAGGACTCCGTTTAAGGGTATTATATAAGGGGTGGTTAACTTTTTAGTACTATAAAAGCGGGTGTTATGGTGTGATACATGTTGGAAACGTGATCGAAAATTCGGTATGACTTTTTATGTAGGCAGCGTGGTGAGGCAGGTCGTTCCAATCTTTGGCAGCTCGAGGAAAAAATCAGGCATGAAATGTTCTTGTTCGTGTTCGTGGACGGGTTACTTGCTGTTTGTGGCTGGTGCGCAGTCACGGGCTTATAAAATAAAAAAAAATTGAAAGTTCGTCTAAAACCCACGACATTCCCGCAGCTAGTATACGGAGATATTACACAACTACCGGGTTAAACAACGGAGTTCCACTTTCTCGACAGCGACGCAACCAAGGAGAACATCACGCAGAACATTCGCAGAAACTTGCACGACAGTACTTTTCTTTATTCCTTGTATTTTTTTTAACTCCTAACAGGAACCTTCTGCGACGCACTTCCAATCAGAAGGAAGAAGCTCGAAATGCACGTGAAAGCGGATTGTTTTTTCTTTAGTTAAATACGTAATCTGCTTTCGGATACGCAACACCAATCACCACCGAGACCAAATAGGTTTTGCGCAGGTCACATGTTTCGTGCCTTCTTGAAGAGGCTCGTTACAAGATAAGCGAAGTTCCTGTAATCCGGCAACACATTCCGCGCTTCACCAGATCGGTACAGCCTGTGAGTGCGGCTATACAGGTTTGAATAGCATCATATATAGAATAACAGGGCAGACAGAAAGGAAATAAGTGGAAATTCAAGGGCTTGTTTTTTCTTGTTAGATACAACAATTAGAAATACCATGCAATGATGCCGAAGAAAGTACTATCTTTGGCATCATTGTCTGTTGGTTGTCATTATTATTAGACAGACAGAAAAAAAGTTTAAGGGGTTCTTCTACTATATATTTCTATAGCTTAAAAAAAATTGGCAGCATATCCACGGAGTGAATGATGGAGAGCGGGGCGAAGCATTCGTCCGTCCATTCGTTCTTGCTTCCGTCCGTCTGTGCGACCGTCCATGCGTCTATCCGCCCGTCCGCGCGTGCGTCTGTTCGTGCGTCCGTCCCTGCGTTCGTCCATGCATCCGCCCTTGCGTACGTTCATGCGTCCATCCATGCAACTGTCTGTGTGTCCGTTCATCCACCTATTCAACACTCCAAGTACCACCATCTCGCATCTTTTCATCATCTATTGCCCATATAGAAGCACCGCCATCCAGCGGACATTCCAAGGACTAAACGAGAAAAGGCACACGCACACTTTCTTACGGCTTGCGCTTCGTGTCTACTTCCCACCTTTAGACACCTCTAGTTCATGGTACATACTAGTTCACTGTATTCATGGCACTGCGGCCCAACGCTCACTAAACCTTTGTAAAGCTTAGGAGGTTACACCCAGCGAGTATAACGTAGCAACCTGTTCCTGTCATAGTGCTCAATGTACATGCCAATGGCTGCTAATGGGAAATGAGAGACAGGAGAATTCGGCTTTTACTTTCTTACGGCTTGCGCTTCGTGTCTACTTCCCACCTTTAACCACCTCGAGTTCATGGTATATACTAGTTCATTGTATTCATGGCACTGCGGCTCAACGCTCGCTAAAACTTTCTAAAACTAAGGAGGTTACACCCAGCGAGTATAACGTAGCAACCCTTTCTTGTCAGAGAGTGCTCGGTGTACATGCCAATGGCTGCTAATGGAGATCGCAGCGTGCGCGTTAACTAAAAGCTGAATGCTCCTGTCTTTCATTCCCCATTAGCAGCCATTGGCATGTACATTGAGCACTATTTTTTATATTCAACAACGCACCGGAGAAATCTCTCACCGGCACCACCTTGGAGGTCAAAATGTTATACCTGTTACACACTACAACGGCTACGAGGGACGAACGGGTGCTGCTATGAGGAGCTTCGCCCCTAAAAATGTTGGCATGTGAAGCTTGGCATGTGCGTGCTTGTCCTGCTACTTTTATTCCTTTATTTCTATTCCATTGCGCAATGCTCCCTGTCAACTTTTTCATTCCTACATGCCAGTAGTAGGACTTTCATGTACGCGTTCACTGCAGCTCGTCATTTCAATTGCCACAGGTATAGCAGCGACGTTCTTGCGTTCATATCCAGGCATGATGTAATGCGGAAACGTTAAATTACAAATCACTTTGATAAGAGATAAGATCTCCGTATTAAAAACAATGAATGACCGACAAGTCCGTGACCGAGAAAGCGTCAATTGATAAAACGCGGCGCTTGCAAATACGCGTGTGACCAGCGCGCCTTTGTGGGCCGCTTTTTTTTTACCATCGCCAATTTGCCACACCAACGGGACAAGTTGCACCAAAAATAATGGCAGGTTATGTGATTGCACGGGCGGGTTGGTCGGGCATAGTTGAAAAAACCAATAGCCCCACTGGACATTTCATTCGCAACTTTCACCGCCTATAGAGAGGGCACTTGTGCAAGCCCAACATGGCCGTCGTTTGGGGGATAGTGCAGCCGGCGCGCTGGCAGCCGCCACCGGTGTGCCCGTCACTTCGACCTGGGTAGTATTTTCGGCTGCAGCCAATATGTTGTCAAGGCTTTGCTGAGAAAGTAATTGACTCTAAAATGTATTATATCCCACACTGCGTGTTGAGAAACGCTTGTGCGGCGTATATTTACGGAAAAGAAGTTTCGAACGCCGGGCACATTGTCTGCTGTGGTGTGGAGCTTTGTGAACGCTGCTCGTGCCACAGCCGGGGAAGACCAAGCGGCCGTGCTCGTGCAGAGCAGAAAACCTCACCATTGGCTACACAGCGTCTGCACAGTGGCATCCAGCATACTTTGCGATTCTTCTAGCTCAGCAAGCAAACAATAAAGATTAAATCATTGCTGCAAGACTCGCAGTAACTGTCCGACTTCACAATAACCGCAGTAGAAATTACCAGCGACAAAATATAAAGGACCAGCGAGCAGCCAAAGTGAGACCGAGTGAATGATGGCATGGGCTGGTTGCATGGGCATCCCCCAAACGAGTTACGACGGATGCCGCATGGCAACGCCACCATCTGTTAACGTGGCGAATCACCAGATGATTCCCAGTTTATGGATATTACATAAGGGGTGGTTAACATATTAGTACAATAAAAGCAGGTGTTATGGTGTGATACACGTCGGCAACGTGACCAAAAATTGGTATGACTTCTTATGTCGGCAGCGTACTTGGTATGACTTGTCATGTCAGCAGTGGTGCCGTGACGGTGACAGCATTTGCTGATGACATCACGTTGTATTTAAAGAAAGAGGATAGTTTATCCCGTAGCCTACGACTTTTTGCTGCGTATGGCACGATTTCAGGTGCTGTGTTAAAAATTTCAAAATGTTGATGTTTATTCATTGGTTTCCCAGACGCCTGTCTAAGTCTCTTTTTTTTTTTGGTCTTCAAAAAAGTGACTCTATTCGCATTCTGGGACTTGACTCTACTTGCTACGGCATATCAGCCTCTTTGTGGGTTTAAGTAGTCGAATATGTAAAACGATACGTCCGGGAAGCATAAGAGTATGATTTACCGATGCTCGAAAGAAGGTATTTAGCACAGACCGTGCATGGTACATATCTCATTTCGTACAGCCCCCATTACGAATCACTAGGTCATTGCAATCTCTCATTGGCTCATTTTTCTGGTCAGGTGGAACAGAGCTGATTTGCCGAGTAGCACTTGGACAATCGCGCCACTGCGGTGGATTCGCATTCCCATCCGTATCTGTTCGCTGCCGGCTGCTTGCCCTGCGATTCTTACTTCGCTTGTTGCACGGTGATCATTGTCCCACGAGTGATCTTGCCTGCTATTTCTTAGGCACCAAGATACGCTATTTACTACCAGATGCACGACTTAATTCTGCACTGCAAGCACTTAACGTGCCTGCATTTTACTCCACGGCAGTAGCACGTCATCGACACGCACAGCAAGTTTGTCCCGATGTAGACATTCTAGAAAGTCGTATTGGAGATACGATGGCGGCTCTTCTGCTTCCTGTTTCCTCCAGCCCGTCTAGCACGATCGAGACATGTCTCGCGGAGCACGAGAAAGGCATCGTTTTTGCCATGGTCATCTCCGTGACTTCATGTGGCGTCTTGGATGGAGAGTACTCCCAACACGAGACAAACTGGAGAAGTGGGGCATGGCCCCATCTTCCACTTGCCCTAACTGCCCGTTACAGGAGTCTAACCAGCATATGCTGCAGCAATGTGTCATTGCAAATGTCTTCTGGAAGGTCGTTAACACTGGTTTCCGTGGCCTAGGTGTTAATCGCTTTGTCGCGTCTGGTCACTGCTCGCGTAGTCGCTTTGCGCGCCTTCTAATAGCTGCGGGAGCTTTTTGTTTATGGCGTAATAGGTGCGAAGCTGTTGCGGCAGGTCATCGTCGTCGTGCTCTCTTTTTGATTGTGGAATGCTTATACTCCGAACATCTATCGTTTCAGTCGGAGGAATTGTTCTTCTTTGGAAAGGAAGAATTTCTACGACAATGGTCGTGCCGCTTCCAGTCCTTAGTTGATGGACATGTTCGGTTAGTTTTCCACCTGGCCTGGTTTCTATAGCCAGGTCACCTGTCAGTGTCTGATTAGTACATGTAATCTGTACGTGTTTACTATTTCTATGTATTTGTGTATGCCCCGTATGCGTGTGGATTCGAGTACATGTGCACTTCATTCTAACGCTATAAATTATGTAAATTACACGCATCTTGATACCTCTTATATATGTTTGCTAACATCTTCATCAAGTACTGTAAATTCTGTACATATATCATCATGTTTATTGTGATTACTGTATATATGTAGTGTATGTAGTCATTAGTAACATGTGTCAGGGATACCCTACGGACTTTGACACTTTTGTTTGTTTGTTATTGTGCTTGTTGTAAAGGCACTGGTTCCGTGTGTTCGTAGCGACCCACGATAGAATAAAAATTTTTTAACGCAAAATGACGAAGGCCGGGTGGAATTTTGCCCATGGGACGGCTATATGCTCTCCCATAGTAGAGTAACAAGTACTATAAATCGTTAATCACTTTTTTTTTCTTAATACAAAATGCTTTAGTAATATGGCAACACGGCCTCATCGAGTGTGAGGCCTACGGGACGGCTTTATGCTCCCCCATAGTCGAGTACTAAGTACTCAAAATTGTTAACAGCTTTTTGTAAACAAACTATTTTATCAGCTTGGCAAAAAAACGTAATTTTTGTCGATGCGGCATCATCAAATGTGAGGCCCAAGGAACGGCTTTCAGCTCTCGCATAGCAGAGTACCAAGTATTCTAAATCGTTAACCACTCTTTCTAAACACTATTCTAACTCGTTAAACACCTTTTATAAAAACACATGCTTGACTCCAAAAGACATCTTCCTTGTACAGTTATTTTTCGATCGCCTTACGCGTCCATGAGGACGACGATGATACGTGGATTTTAATGGCGCAAGAGGCACGCTTGACCAAAGAGCGCCAGCCTTATCTATCCAATGCTTGTTCACTTAAGCATCGCAGAGCATTTAGTACCACTCATATGTGTCATATCTTTTGAATTAATAAGCAGAGGCCGAAATATCGTAATAATTTATATTTCCTCACGTCGTTCCTTCTCTTAATCGCAACGACCAAAGCAACACGCCGCTCGTGTTATCTTTGAGAGCAGCGTATACCGTCAGAACGGCGGCTGATAAGTAGGGCGTGGAAATGAGTGGAGAGCATCAATAAACTAGCCTTCACTCCGCTGCACTGAACAGAGGGAGGAAGAGAGAGAGAGTGAGAAATAAAGATAAAGCAGCATGGCTAAACTTAGGCAGTGAACTATTTACTACCATGCGCTGGTGTAGAGATGAAACGAAAATGTGGAAGGTAAATAGGAAGTTAAGGAGAGAGTGAATCATAAAGTGTTCATACGCGAGATCGAAAACACGAAGTTGGTCAAAACAAGAGTACAGTGACACACACTGTTGTTCGACTGTCCCAAACACATCACACTTTTTTCCCAAAATTTACTTTTCCCACCAAGAAATAGTGACAACTCCTTCACTTATTTTCATTTCAACAAAAAAATATAGGTACTTTCTTTCTGCTATATGATACTTGTGTTGCTTCTATGTTACGTATACGTAACATACGGATTGAAACTATAGTTTCAATCCCTGTAGGCGTATTGCCGCCAATTTCACAGCTCGTATGCCCTCCTATTGCTCTGTCTGATTTCCTCTCTGAATATGTAAGTCCGTTTCATTCGACAGTCTGAGCGCATATATATGCAGTACCACGTGGGGGAAAAAATCAATAATGACAAAAAACGAGAACTACTCCGCTGCGAGGGCTTTTGTGCTGGTCCGTCAGTCTGCTGATCACAGTTTCGCGTTTATAGATATCTTGCGTCACATTCCGACGAGTTACCACTTCGCGCTTCCCATTCATGCACCGACGTTCGGCAGCGTTCTCGGCCATTCTTGTCCCTTATTTTTTTTATTTGTCTTGAGAATCACTTTTGTCGCTCACCGCAGTTTCCTCCAGCTCGAGGTTGTCGCGTCAATCTACAGCACGGAGGCGACATGAGCGAGATGTTTCCTATACGGAGCGAGTCGGCGCAAGAGGGCAACTTCAGCTGAACGCGTATGTGACGTCGTTATATACGCGAACGGCTTTCATTTCTTTTTAATTTTTTTTTGTAAACGTGAACCCGCTGTTGTACTGTATTCCCGTGCCCTGCAACTCCACGTGCTGAGCATCCCATCGCGCCCCTCCGACGGTTGGGTTCCATTTATGGAGAAGGCGACTGCATTGATCGACCCAGCTGTTTGTTTAGTTTACTTCAGTAATGAAATGAAATACGTCGAATGTGTTTTTTTTTTACTTTTAAAAACTTGAAATCGTTTATTGGTAGTCTTTTAAGGTTGGCTCGGATCGTTTTGTTTCAGTCCCTGTAAGGATCTCGTTAATTCCTATGCGTGTGTGCCCTCCTATTAGTTAATCTGATTGCAGCCTTGAACGGATGAGTCACTTGCCTTTGTTCGTATGAATGACTATAGTCTATGCAACACGACAATATTAGAGTTGCAATATTCGGAAAAAAAAAAAAAGACCAGGGCAGCCACGCACTTGTTGTGAAAAGATTGAAGAAAGAGAGGATGTGTTTGGCGTTTTCCTTCTTCTTTTACCTCCCCTCGGCCTCACCCTGGCTCCCCTTTCCCACGCCTTGCTGTACCCTCGCTTTCCCCACCTTCAGTCATGAATTGTGACGCGCCGTGTCAGAAACGCGTCACATTCTCGTGGCGTAATTCCAAGGCACTCAGTAGTACATCCCTAGTAAGAAAATGAAGAAAAGCGATGTTTAGTGCGAGGTTCAGTAACTAAAGTTAATGATTGCGTAACTAATTATCTAATTATTCTGCCACCAGTCAGCCTCAGTACTTGCATAAAAACAAGCCGCTATCAGGCCCGAAATGAACGCACATTTAGTTTCTTGGTTGTATTTGTTTTGAGAGAAGAAAACGGAAATCATTTTTACGTTGTTCCTGGAACACGTCACATCCAACAATCGCCCAGCGTGGTATATAGTGTATCCAGCAAAGTGATGCTCCGTAGCGACACCCTGCGTAATGAAGTCAAATGATTGGCACTTCTCCACTCGGGAGGCATACACGAATGTGCACAAGTTTCATGCAACTTGATGGAACATGTGATGCGTGGCGTGTCATTGAAGTTGGCGTGTATACACATATGTACACACCATGACTGAAAGGGATACAGGGCTAAGCTATGTTTCGCCCTTTCCCATGCCTATTTCCCTCCGCCTCACTCGCCATTTCCTATCTCTCGACATAATATACTATATGCGGCTGTGCTATGCTACTTTTCACTCCCTTTCTCTACCCATTTCTCTATTCATTTGTCTCACTTTCTCTTTCTCTTTATGCATGCTCTTTGTTTCTTTTTTATCTATTTTTGTGGATGTTTTCCAGGCCAGAGAGTTCCTGGAATAGGGGCCCTCTCACATTCACTCATTGGCCACCTAATGAACGTTTTATTTATTTCTCTCTCTCTCCCTAATTCATCTCCACTTATTTTTCCTTTCTTTCTATCCCTCTTTCTGCCTTTGTAACTGCTCTCTCGCCCATCCGAGCTATTACATCACGCGCCGGATTGGTGCACGTGTTCGGTGAGCGAAAGAGAATTAAAAGAAAAGCACGAAGACAGCGCGCGCCGGCTGGTGACGATGATAATTTCTATACGCGACTTGCGGGAATCCCCCGAGCAGGTTCACTGTTAAAAAAAGTATGTCGGCAACTCTTTCTTTTTATTGTTTTTTTGACAACTTTGAATTGTTGGCTGAATTTTTAAAGGAAGGGCGTCGAGTTCCACGAGTCGTCATAATGATTACTTAGCACCTTCGCCTACGTAAACGGAACGACTACGAAAAAAGAAAAGTGTGCGGGCATATAGCACTTCTCCCTATGTCTGCGATACAACAACGAAGACGACGACGACAAAGATTAACCACTGCTTCTACTGTTACCATGCGCTAGCAACTATTACTACTACTACTACAATGCTAGAGGAACTGCGGCTCTTCAAACTTAGAACACCATCCTTTCATCAGTAGTTATGACGTATTTCAGCCACCTATCATTTAAACTCAACTTTTATACCACGCGTTTCGGGAAATCGTTAAACAGGGAACTTTATTTGGCGCCGAAGTTTCGGCGAGTGGACTTGTGTTTTTTGTCCGGTCAGCAACCAGTCAGTCCGTTCCCTCGACGAAAACAAATCCTCTCGCCGAAACTTGGGAACCAGTTGAATTCTCTGTTCAACAGTTTCTATTCGCCTCAAGTATATGCATGTTGGCCTGAACTTCCGCGCCGTTTGCATATAGACAAGGTGATTCGCAATGCATTCGACCTTTGCACGTTGGGAGCCAATCGAACTTGGTGACCTCCGCACGACACGATCTGTCCTCGGATTGGATTGCGGAAGACTAGCGTAAACGCAAATGCACCTACGTCCACGCTCACTTCCGGGCGTCGCATTAATGTTATCTAAAAAAGAAAGTAAAAACCGATTGCCTGACCCCAGCGTTGTGCGGCAAAGTTAACAAGCTGATCCAGACGCACGTTCGAGAGACGCTGTGGTGTTCGTTCGCTGAGAATAAACACATTGTTTGGTTCAGTTTTGATTCTCTGTATTCCGCTTTTTTTTCTGCAGCACCTCCTTTTTATCAATCAATCAATCAGTCAATCAATAAACTTTATTTTTGTCCACTTCAAAATAGACAGAGGAGCGGCGAATATAACCTGTCTTTCGGCCGCTTGACGAGCCCGCCGCCCCCATTACAAGGTTTCACGGCAGCGCAGAGACAGATGTGTTTAACACAATAATTGAATAAAATACATCATGTCAAGGCTAGATCACTTCGAAACATAAGTAGATAGAAGAGAATCAAGTGACAACGACAAAAACAGAGCAAACGAGCAACAGCAAGTAAGAGCAACGCCAAATAAGAGCAAACGTTGCAATAATACACACCACATCATTAATATATGCGTATCAGTGACTTAGTATTTCGCGTTTACAAATTTCAAGCGTAATTTGCTTGATTCACAAGAAGTCGTTCACTCCCGTTTCTCAGTACAGGGGGCCGGTATACGGTCTGATAACCGGCTAACCTATCTGTGTCCCCGTCTATTTTCTTCTCCTCTCCATATGCTGCAGAAAAAAAAAAACTGTTGCTCACATCATCTTTGCGATTCCCGTGTTGCATCCGCCTCTCTTCAAAGGCGGAGTAAAGTCTCGGCGCCGCGCAACCTTGCTTTTCAGTCAGCACCGGATCCATCTCCCGATTTCACCGTCTTAATTCATTCATTTCGTTACATTCTGAACCTCGGTTTATACCGAGAAATCGGGCGTTTGCTCTAGAAAAGAAGCGCGCATGGTTTGATTTATATCTTCCCGCACGCGCGCAGTCCTTGCAAGCGGGCTTCGACTATATATGACCGCCATCGCAACTTTCTCCCCATCCCGGCGTCGCACTTTCTTTCTTTTTCTTCTTTCTTTCTTTCTTTCTTTCTTTCTTTCTTTCTTTCTTTCTTTCTTTTTCCCGTCCGCTGCGGACATAGCGGTAATGGCGGTCGGCTGCCAACCCGAAATTCGCAGGTTCGAACCTTGTCGTGGCGGTCGCATTTCAATGAAGGCGATCCAGCGGCCTTCGTAGTAAACATTTTAACGAAGAACACCGGAGCCCTTCACTACGGTGTACCTCAAAACCATACCATGCTTTTGGCACGTAAAACCCCTGTTGTTATTTTTTTTCTCTACACTTCGCTCTCACAGGTCCCGCGTATTACAGGCATTTCGTGAGAGTCCGACGCGCCGCTAGTGGCGATTCTAATCTGCATCGTCTGAAGGTCTCGTTTCCAGCGCGGCTGGCGAAAAACAAAAACACAAACAAGCGTGTTATAGCCGGAGGTCGATTGACTCTATCGATGTATCTTTCTTTTTCCCCAAGGTTGCAACTGCACTCGCTCGTTTTGTTTCATGTATCTCGAACACTCTCTATATGCGTGGCTGAAAAAAAAAAAAAGAGAACTAACCTCTTTCTAGAAGTATATATGAAGCTTAAACCCGAACGGAGAAATTCAACCCATGCGGAACCGTCGCGGAGCGCCTATAGATCCGATGTAGTTTATACTTCTGACTATAAAAACGCCCAAACGGCGACTTATTTAGATAACAAGTGTGGAGCACATCTCTACCAGATTACGAAAGTTTGGAAAGTAGTTTCGCCCCCCCCCCCCAAGTTTCTCATCAGTTTTTTTTTTACTGAATTACGCCAGAATCTACAGTCATCAGCTGCGAATAAAGACGCGACTGGGCTTTCCCCTGTTCTCGCGAGAGAACGCTGCAGCTGTCACCCCTCCTCGTCTCCCAAGAAGGGTGTTTTTCTACTAATAGGTGTGTTTGGAAGGACGCGGTGTTTTGTTCATTTCTTAAAAAGGTATACTGTATATAACACGTTGTGTCTTGCGCAAGGGCGACCACGTGATCTGCGCGCGAGCTGTGAGATGTGCTTCAATGTCAACATAGTGATCGCCGCCTTCAACCGCCGTGCTGTTCAATCCATGAGCAGAGCGATATGTCCTCAGCTGGCGTGAAACTATACAGTTTTGGGTGTGTTATCAGTGCTGTCGTAGTATAGAAAGTGATGGTAGTGTTTTATAATAATTGATGGCGCTGTGAGGCTGAGCCTGCAGCGCGTATTAATCGCTCATCGATCTATCGATAACTCTCAACGAGATGCGTGAAGTCAAGTGACAGTGAATCTAAGAAAAGCGCTGGAGAAGCTCCCCTTATGCTGCTAATTGATTATCAAAGGCTTGCAAATTTGTCTTAAACTTGCGATGAAAGTCATAATAACTGTTTCGTGTTTGGAAGACATTTAACGGCATCTGTATTATTTCTCGTAGTTAAATCTGAAGAATGCGTTTAACTGTAATTGCAACTGTGCTTTCGATGGCTTTAATATCAGATGAACCGGATATCGCAAAAAAAAGAGAGAAGCAAAAAACAACGTTTTTCACGATCTACCTTATGTATCAATCATTCAATCATTCCTATATAATACAGCGCTGTTCTGCAATGTATATTACCAGAAGTTCCTTCATGTGCAGGCTCTCTCATACACCCGTATACTGTTCTCGCTGCGGCTATACGATCGGTAAGGTTCAATGCACTGCTGCGCCCTTTAGCGGGTATTTCCGAAAACTCGACACGTGGGTACACCGCTATAACGACGGCAAAACAATCAGGTGAGTTGCGTTTCGCAGTTTCGTAATAACCGGGAAGGTTTCGTAATAACCGAACCGGGCGATTTTCTTGTTCGTATAGTTTCGCTCGCTCTACAACGCGTGATCATCTCAGCGAACATTTTCGCGAGGCCGTATACCGTGACAGAACGAGACGGAGGAATGTCGATTGCCACAATCGTATCCTCATTTTTGAAAGAGTTAGCAGCAATGTAAGCCACTCAATGCTTACATCATCCTACTGTGCCGCTATATCTTGTTATTTAAATCACACTTGTGACACATTTGTACCTTACGCGCTTTGTGTATAGACCCCACAACAGCACTATTTGTTTAAGCACTGAGCTGATGTAGTCAAAACACATAGAAGGGTACGGAGCCTGTCACACCGCACACTGCGCCACAGTAAACGCGTCTTTATACGGCAGTATAACCTTGGGCTTGTACATGCCTATATAGAAATTACACGTATACTGCAGGACCGTGGCTCATAGGTCAGCAAAACTTGTAGAGCTCACGTTTAGACTGACTCAAGAAATATATTTTGAGCTTTGGACTCACTCGGACTCAGCCTCACCAAAATTTTCATGAGCCGGACTCACTCAGACTCAGGCTCACGGCTCGATCTGAGTCCGAAATTAGTCGACTCATGAGTTAGTTCGCCGGCCTATGGACCACTGTCCCACGGACAAGCCCAAGCTTCGGCTTTTTTTTTTTTACTTCGACCATCATCGTCCCGGATATTGGGATAAAAGTATGCTCTAAACTGGAAGCAACAATGACGCGCGCGCACAGAGCATATATAGCTCTAATAATATGCCTCATGACTCGGTTGTTATTCGAAGACAGTGATACGAAAATCCGCTCGGCTGGTTTTTTTTTGTTAGTTATCTGTACACCACACTTAACACCAATCACTGAAAAGCTGACGTCTGGAATACCTTGCTTGATTCGATGCGGCTTGTATTAGGCGTTCGAACTAGACAGGTCACCAGACAGTAAACGACGAAGACATAAAAAAGTCACAACAGTTTAACGAACCAAAGAAGATCTACAGGCTGAAGCCAGCGTTTCAGCAGTGCGATGTATATTGTCAAGTTTCTTTGTAAACGAGTTCTCAAAGAAGATAATCGAAACATTGGTCAGAAAACTCCATTGTTCAATTACT
Source organism: Rhipicephalus annulatus (assembly GCA_013436015.1). Lineage (NCBI taxonomy): Eukaryota > Metazoa > Arthropoda > Arachnida > Ixodida > Ixodidae > Rhipicephalus > Rhipicephalus annulatus. Next base: position 485,055 of record WOVY01001205.1, read on the forward strand.
GCAATACGAATAGAGTAGCTACGTCACTTCTTCAGAGTAAAGACTTAGTAAAAAAAAATCCGCAGCACACGTCATCTCCTACTGAAAGTGTTTTGTTAGCAACAGAGAAATCATGTCCCACTCTGCAGGATAAAAGCTCAAAACTGAGCTGTATGTTCTGGAATGCTACTTTATGTATGCTGCACCATGCGCTTCGACGACTTCGATTTTGTTTTCTGTGCTTTCATAAACTTTATTCAGTTCCCATTTCCTAATTTTTCTTTCATAGAAACGGTGCTGGGATCTACATTTGAATTCTCGGGTTTATTTATAAATCATGCCCTTGAATTCGTCAATTAAGTATTAATTTGGGTATTGTGTCTTTTCAGACGGCGGTCAACAATTTGTACTCTTGTTACCTTCGTTTTAACTTCGTGAATCGCATTATGTTTTCCAAATAAACGGGCGCTAATAACGTTCATTACTATTTCATTCAATCAAAGCAAGATGGTCGGTTTGTCGTGGTTAACTAACTTTGATTTCCTTATTCATTACGCACTCACAGGCTGCAGACTTGGAAAGGGGGGGGGGGGAATTTGGACAGACAGTAATTCTAAACTAACCAGAACAGACTGAGATTTTTCTCAACTTCAGAGGCAGTGTGTGATAAAAAAGACAATAAAAAGAAATAGTTGTCATACCATTAGCGGATAAGACAAAAAATAGAAAAAGGCTCGTGGAAAAGGCGTTCCATGATTTCATTTCCTCTATACATGATTACAGCTAGTTCCGGCGTTGTGTTAGTGCGAATTGCCTCTATAACCAATACTGCGCACACTTTCAGATGTCGTTATTTTGAACGTCACCCAGCAATTCTCACTTCATTCAAACTTTCTTGCCCGCAGGATGCGTAGGCGGGCACGAGGCTGGCACTTTGCTTCGAGATTCTTTCTCGTCGTTAGTTGCAGAACAAAAACGCAAAATATGAAGCTTTTCCAGTATAATTTTAATATTCGGTCCCACTCCTTCGTTACGGGTTGTTCAAGCGACGATTTATTTGTTTCATTCATCCATTGGATTCAATTATAGTGCACACACGCTCGGGATTACGCACATTAGCTTGAGGCAGAATGAAACCGAGGTTTGCCTGTTGGCGCACCTGACGACATCTCAGAGACAGACATAACATCCGCGGCACGTAGACAGCACCACACCGAAACACGCATTCGGAGTTGAGGCCCCAGCGACTTGAACCTTTCAGCATAAAATAAATTTTGGGAGCAAGAAAAAGAATCTAAAATGCAAGTACATAAATAAAACGTTCGCGAATCTCAATTCATTGTCACACCTTCAGCAAGCTGCGTAGGCGGCAGCGAAAGGACTAACGAAAGTGAGGGCAAATGGAGCGAACAAGTGAAAACAAGTTCCCGACATCGAACCTTTCCGATTTCATTTCACTCGCACCACACATCCGAGCACTACGGCCTCACCAGTAGAAATAAAGCTCCTCTCCCATCCTACGCCCTCGTTCGCATTCGACGCACGAATGCCAAACAAATCCTTGCGAAAAGCAAACCCGCTCTCACTTTATGAGGTGAAGGTGGAGCAGTACGAGACTCACCATGCAGTCAGTGAGTTCCGCTCGGCTCTCTCACTCTCTTTCTCGTCGCCGCCTGCTGGTAGCTTTCGTTTCACCAAGACGCACGTCGCGCCTCGCATTTCATTTCACTTTCACTCCATCGCTTAATCGACTGAGGCATTCCCGTGGCGCACGCCGTCGGATAGACGTGCCATTCGACCTAATTGTTTCACCTAAACGTCGTTAGGCCTAACTGATCCTTCTAAGCCCGTCAATCGCTGCCATGCGACGCTGGTCCGTCATCGCGCTGTGTCGTTCTAACAGTGGCTGTCTTTTTTTCGGGCTGGACGGCCTGCTGCAGGTGCCATCGCTGGCGGTGCCGCTCAACAAGTCCATGAAGAACCTGTCCTGTCCCGACCTGACCAAGATCGCCCTCCAGAATGGCGGCGGCACGTCCGACGACGACATCCAGAGGGCTCCCAGTCTGGGAGACTCCATCGGAGACACCATGTCCCTGCACTCGGACCAGGTACGGATCGAGGAAGCGTCTCGACTGGGTGGATCACTCATTCGCGCATGGGGTGCATCCTATAGTTAACGCTTCGCAGGGAAAGAAGAGCTTAGCAATGTGCTGGGCAAATCAGGCTTGGGAGTTAACATGCCGGGAGCACTAAATGAGAATGTTTGATTTATGAAAGTTGTCCATCTATTGGGAAAGCAAGAGAAATCGGAGCTAGAGAAAGAGAGAGGTAAACGGAAGTTCAATGGTGGTTAACCAGGTTGCATCTGGTTTCTTAACCTACACAGGGGCAAGGGGAAGGGAGACATAGACCAGAGGAAGTAAGAAGGAAAGAGAAGACAACTAATGCGCTCGAATGCATATTAGAGTTCACACCGCATACCCAGAAGGTTAATCAAAACATGAAGTATGGTTTTCTACCATACAACGGCGAACTGAGGATGGGGAGACAGGATGACAAGAAGCGGAGAGAAAAATAACCAACAGGTTTGATGCCAGTAGAGTGCATCCTTATTCATATTAGTTGAGTTTTCGCATACACGAGCTTACATTATGAAATGAAGAAGCATGTGGCAGGCTCGATTGTTTTGTTTTAATTTATTGACTCCTGTGGATCGTACCCACCAATGATGGTGTCACTGCCACATCAGTGACTGCACTGCGTCCTTAATGTATTCAGGTTAGTTAATGAATTTAAGTTACGAACTCCAGTTCACACTGATTCTGATTACCTTAGAGTTAAGCGCAATTCATTTCTATGTGTAAGCAGCTGACCAGAATAAAGTGTATATGGTAAAACATTGTATACATGCACGGCATTCTGGAAATGACTACACGAAAGAAAACAGAAAAAGCAGATAGATCACTCTATCTGTACTGTGTCTCATTTCGTAATTTTGCCCAGCCCACAATCGTTTACAAGAATGCACCAGCTAGCCTCTCAAGGTGTTCTATTAAAGCGTATATAGTCTCATCAAAATCCACCAATGAATAACTCGGTCAATGGACTAATCGGCAGGTCGCATAATCTCGTGGGAGAGCACTTGATACGGTGAAATTCTCCGTGATAGATAAGATAACCAAGGTCGTCGACGCCACGCGTGTACCTCCAGCGCCAAACAATCACCTTTCGTGGTACAATATATACAGACACGAGTGCCATCCTTACAAGTGTCCTCAATCACCGCAGGAATGATAACGGTCACTTTATCTCCGGTTGTGCTACAGGGTACGGAAGACGAGTTGCAATTCGCCTTCAAGAACCAGAATCTCTTGAGGACCGATAGAGACGGCGAAGACAGCGACTCCTCAGACTGCAGTCACCTGGAGATGATGCCTGGTGAGTGTGCTTGTCGCGAGATGGCGCACGCGGATACTTGCGTGACAAAACAACAACTAACAAAAAGACGTGTAGTGCCATCGTTCTCATGGCATACCAAGTCCGTTTTCACTTTTTGTTTCACTTTGGGGCTTCAAACACGCAACCTTCGGGTCCGAGTAGTCGAACACCATAAGCACTAGACCCCTTCGACGGACGCGTAAAGAAAGGAAGGAAGAAGGAAAAAAAAACAAACAAATAAGGACAAAAACGTGGTGAGTCAGGCTGTGAAGTGTAATGGAAACAACTCATTAGCTGTCGTTAGACAAGGAGTTTCTTGCTTTATCATTCATTTGTTTCCCCATAATTAGTCGAGCAGCTGATGCACGAACGTAAATTTTTTGGTGAAAGTGGCGGGATGAAAGGATGTAGGAATGGGCTTGATGGTGGTGGTATAGCGAAACATGTGGCGCACTAAGGACACGAGCAAAAAGAATGGAAGATAGGATGAGCTTCAAGTCTTTAATTCGTTCAAATGAACACACAAAAATTAACACACATACACACACACGTGTGTGTTTGTAAATTTTTCGCGATAAAGCTCATTAAACGATGGTAGACCAATTACCCCGACCGCTGTCCTTTTGATGCATCGTCTTGTCTCAGTCCGTGTCCCTCATAGCGCGCTACAGCATTAGCCATGGACAGATGACTCAAGTCAATCGTCCGTAATACAATCTTCGTCTCGTCTTTTCTTTGAGCTTGGCTAAACTTATCCAGTACAGCTCAAGCACGCATTGGTTAATGCGCGCGTCCTCGATAGGAGAGCGTCCTTTCCTGCATGCCTCGAAATCAAGCCTCGCAAGGCAAAAAAGACGCACAAAAGTACACGTGTTGTTACAATGCCTCCCCTGAAGTTCTCGGGCAGATGCTCGCCTTGACGTCACAAATTGCCGTAGTGCATGTCCTCTGGCGTCATTAAAGTATAGCTGAGCGACTTAACGATCACGCGTCGTGGTGCATTGTTAGCGACCTAACCTTGCAGTCGCGTTACTCTTCCGGTTTACTTAACGGAAACGGGGGAGAGCTTACCTGCCAGCAGCTTGCCTTGCGTGCGACGATCAGATAACCGCCATGTTTCGAGCCGCTGCAGTGCCGAGCCGACAGTTTCGAATGCACCTGCAAGACGAATGGTATTGCCTGCTGAACGGCGAGGGACGTGCGCAACGCTCTACCAAGGCCTAGCTGCACCGGCGAGGTCAGGGCGAAGTGACTGCTTACCCGCACACTGCTGAAATGCACATAAATAAACGTGAATGCTGTGAAAGCTTCACCATGTCTGCGATCAATCTTGCGTACCCGAAAGAGTAGAGATAATTGCATTTTAACTGATTTTCTCTTGACAGAGGTTTAAGGAAAGGGGGAGACAAGCGTGCATGTCACACTCATACTGCCAGTGGCTGAGGTTGAGAATTGGAGTGTGTAAAGACGGTCGTTCTTGCGTCGTATAAAAAGTGACGCGGCAGTTTTTACGTAGATAGGTTCGCTTTCGGTGCAGGTACACGGAGTTCAGTGTACTATGCAGGCTTTTCTGCGTGTTTTCGACGCATGCGTCCAAAATGAAAACGCGAAGTTTTCTGCGATGCATGCTGATATCAGGAGGGTAAGCTACCATAGGAGCCTGCCCCCCTTCAGCTCCCTTCAGCCCCACTCCCCCGATAAAATTTGTGAAAGTATGTCCCCGCCCCCCTACCTTCGAAAAAATTCCACGCTACGGGCATAGCGTGCATGTATTGGTGAGGGTGAACAAGGCTTCGTTCGTGCAGAAAAACGTAAGACCAAAGTCCGGTATGTAAATTGTGCTGCTCATTACACGCGAACTAAATTATTGCTCAGTAAAAATGAAGGCAAAAAGATAAATAAAAAATGGATGAGATTCGGAAGGCAATGTGATCAGTAATCCACATCTGCTCAATAAAAACCTGCAGCACACATCTGTGAGAGTGTTACATTGTTAATCTAGTCGAACACCGCCTCATGATTGGGTCAACAAAATTGCTAGACTTCATTTATAAATATCAAGCTGATGATGTTTACTTATTCATAAAGATGTCATCTGACTCTGACAAGTTCACTTGTCTCAACGTTGGCTTGATTCAACGGCATTACACTTCGTTGAACCACTTAATACTTCAAGGCTTTATTTTATCGTGAACTTCTGCACTGTTTAATATCCATCACTGTTACTTCAGGATGTCAAGCTATCTTCCTCCCTCTCTCCCCAAATAAATAAATAAATGAATAAATACATTTTTCGGCTTCTTCATAAGCTTAATGCTGTTTTTTGGAACCACTACATCAGCGACGCATCGTCTTGCATTCACCATTGTTTCCGTGTATAAGCATCCCAAGCTTTTTCCGACGCTCGCCGCGAAGACTCGGAGTCTTTGACGTCGAACAGACAGCCGAGGAGGAAGCTGTGGGTTCGATTACCGGTCCCGGCACGTAGGCGGAATGCATAAACGCACGTGTCCCGAGGTTTCCGTAAGCACCCCCAAAAACACCCAGTCATAATCTTTCCGCCTGCCAGGTGGTTTCCTCACAGGCAATGTGGCTGTGACATTGGGACGCAACCCCTTCAGCCTCGAGTTACAATGGACTGTTGATAAATCCATCAGTGTACTACACGATTACCTCATTTCATTTCATGAAGACGGCAAGTTGAGCGCCTATGCACGTCCAAAAAAAATTAAGGGGTGGGGTAGAGCTTTTAGCGACGCGTTATCACTACACAACAGTTCTTTAACACGCACCTAAATTTAAGTACACGAGACTCGAGCATTTTCACCTACTATGCGGCTGCCGCTATGAATTGGAGTAGCTTAACGTCGAAATAACCACAATTGCTCGCAACTGGTGAAAACAATCGCGTACGCAAACTAGAAGGCAAGCCAGACGCTATATAGACGTTAAAAAAAGCGTAAGACTTTTCAAACATGCACATATTTTTAGAATGAGTGTCGCAGAAAGAGAGAACGAAACTACGAACGTTTTGTTTTGTTTTTTGGTGAACGTAGATGCTTGTGCGCCACGCATTTATAAGCCTCATCATTGTATGCCTCATCGAAGCCTAAAATTGATTGTCGGCGTCAACACGACCTTTAACAAATAATTGTGACGTCATCATGACGCCACATATAAACAACATTTGTGACGTCAATATGACGGCTTAAATATAGATGACATCATCTCTTGGTCAAAACCACGTTAGGCTCGCAGATATTGTTGATCAGTACAATCTACTGAGAAGATAAAAAAAGGTAGCTTTAACCTTCGAGTCATCTTTATGCACAAAGAACTACGCGACCTTAATTGGTGCAGCTTAGTCGAGATATGAGTGACGCACGCTAATATTACGTCAAAGTTACGTCTATATGACGTCGTGATAAAGCGAAAGGACAACTGCACACGTCGTTGTTATGGTATATTGTGTCGAATACAAGGAAATAACGCGACACCTTGCAACAAGTGACGTGTATTCGTGCCGCGCGATGCCTCAGAGTGAAGTCTTTGTAGCAAAAATAAAAGAATAAAAATAAATAGGAGGCACGGTTGTGTTTACACGTAGCGTCCGCTCTGGCGCAGGAACACCTCGAAACATCCTGACTCCGCGAGCTATGCTGCGTCACAGTGACGTCACGGACACGCGTGCCCCTTTCCAGCTAGGTATACACAAATTGATTTTTTGACGGATTTTCGATTAGAGTAAATTTGAGTAACTGTATACGAGCCTCTACTATAGTAGAGTGGATAGAAGCGGGGTTTTCGGAATTAAAAATTCGATAGCGAAAAATGTCAAAAGAATCACACACGCAGCGCGTTGCAAAAAGGCTGAAACGTACAATTCTGAAGCGTGCGAATGATCATGCTAAATTCTCGTCAAGGGCTAATGAGGCAGCTGTTCTTCGACCTCATGCTTGATTTTTAAAATCTTTGTTGCTATTCCTTTTTCTACCCTCCTCTCTTCCTTTGCTCTGCATCTTCCCTTCTCCCGAGAGAGCAAGGAGGCGTTGCACCCCACCTGCTCTCTCCATCTTTCCTCTGTGTCCTTGATATATCTGTGTATGCAAATCAAATAAATAAATACGATGTTGCTATAACGTTCCATATGTGAAATGCGGATTCCGTGCAAGTGTAGTCTGTCAATGTTAAACGCCGTAATTATACTATGAAGGAAAGAAACGAAAAGCTAACCGCGTCTTCAAACGTTTGTTCAGTTTCAGATGACGACGCCTTGCACACCCAGAGTGACAAGTCCTCCCAGAATGACTCCAGTTCTCCAAAGCTCACCATGAAGCGACCCGCTCCCCGACAGAGGTGAGTGAACCAGAACCTCATCATAACGAACCAGAACTTTATCGCGTTTTCACGTTCACGACACCGCATTATTTGTGCTTAATGGTTGCGCACCGTCCTCTTGTCTAAATGCTCTCGTAGGCGCGGTGCACGTCGAACACGTCTACACGTTTGGAAAATTTCATTAGCAATACTGCGACGGCAATTCGGCGCTTACACAATTACGCGTCCTCTTGTCTTCAGCCGCTTCGCGCGTTTTATGCCTAAAGACGTAACATGAAAAAATGCGGTGACGATAGAAGAAAAAAAAAACAGAATAGAAACAGTACACCATGCCGTTGTAGGCTTCAGTCCTCACTAGCACAGAATGTTTCGGATGGGACCACAGTATACCGCGCTGTAGAAGGTATACAGCGGCTTGAAGAAGGCGTCACCAATGTTTTATGTGATCGCTGTCTGTACGACATATGGTATACATGTGCTTGTGCACATACAAGCGCCTGGGGAAACGTGGTAGGTTATTTGCTATAGGCCAATTTCTCTAACACATCGCCCAAAATTTGTGCGCTCTGTCGGAAGACCAACAACCCTTCTCCCGAAGCGGCGAACGATGGGCCAGAATCACGTTCAAAGTTGCTCGCAAGATGGAGCCGAAGCCGTACTCCCCGTTGCATTTTATCACTTTCATGCAGAAAGCGAACTTATAAACTTCATTTTTCTTTAAAACACTGACGTTATACAGCGGCAACTTCTGGTACGAACTTCAGCTAAAGGTGTTCTCTTGCATGTCCTCAGGAGAAAGCTCCCGGCGCCTCAAAGCCCCCTGGTGCAAAACAGCGCAGGCAGGATTCCAAGCATCAAGGTTACTTGTGGTAAGTGTTTTCTTCACAAAACTATTTTCGCCTTCAACTGGGCAATGGTTATTGATAGTAATTACGGCGCGATGAGTGGTATTATGCGTAGACTAGTGCTAATTAACAAAGAATAATTTGGGTACATCTTACCTTGTTTGCACATTTCGCTCAGTACACATCCAATGATGGTGGTCGAAGCTGCGATTTGTGTGACGCAACTGTTAGGTGACTTTAGGACATATATTTTTCCGCACTTCTATTTATTCACTTCAACTGCCGTAATTTTCATTTGCCGTCGTTTGCCTCTCTCTCTCTTTCGCTCTCTCTCTCTCTTTCGCGCGCTCTCTCTCTCTTTCTCGCTTTACCTTACTCATTATAATGAATACTAGTTTAACTAAACCAACTCGACATTTTCCCGCCAAGTGAAACTTGATAGAACTTGCTGCTGGACTATAGTCGGTACACGCTACTTTTTTCTTTAATCCGACTCACGTGAATGTACCTATATCGCGCCCACGTCCTTAATTGGTATTTGCGTGACCTGACCACAACCACGACCAACGTGCAGAGACGCCTGCGCTGCGGCCTCACTCTGCGGAGAAGCCCACCGCCTCCGACTGGGTGACCGCTAAGCTGAACCACATGAAGTGCTGGTTCGCCGAACTGCAGGAGGACTTCTCCGAGTGGCACCCCGTCGAGGTACCCGACCAGCCGCCCAAGGACAACGAAGAGGCATTCTCGCTCAAGTAGTAAGTGCTCGCCACCGTACGCTATCAACCAGACTTTATATATATATATATAATTTTTCACCATTACTTTCTTTCATCGTTCGCGTTGTGTATTTTGTATAGACGTTTGATTTATAAAAAAATATTCGCTTATACTTCAGTTCTTACTGCCCAACCTCATTATATTTTTCTTTTTTTCACCCTCCAGCACCAAGGACACGCTGTTTCGATTCGGTAAGTGCGACTTCCTCGATACCGCCGTTGTACTTAGCAGGACCTAGAGTGCGAGTTTTTTTGGTTTATGGTAATGAGCAATTCTTTTTTCCGGTGCAACACGGACGAGCACGAATGACCGAGAATAGATAAGACACAAACGAAAGATTCTTTCTCGGTCTTTCGTTCTCGTCCGCGTCGAGCTGAAAAAAAACAAAAAAAAAAACTTTAAAGCTTGATGCCGTTTTCGAGTTGCAAGCATCGCACGGTCTCAATCACACTTGTAAGCGTCGTATATAGTGTACTATGTGCCACAGATTAAGCTGGCCGATGTTTCGATGGTTGACCTTTCTTCGTCAGAGGCGCCTCGATTGTCATCTTTGACGTGTTAGTTTTAAAGAAGAAGAGGGGGGGGGGGGTTAGTTCTTGACGTTACGTCACGTGGTGTCGTTGTCGGCCCTTGCCACGTACGAAAGAGGGATCTGAAAAGAAACCGGCATGTACATTCAGTGGCCTTTTGAGGGTCGTAGCATGTGCAATTAAAACAACACGTCAATATTATGTATGTGTATTTTTTACTCGAAAAGGCATACGTATAAGCAATTCCCGTGACCGTAGCGTTTATCACGCTGCGCTGACCATGCAAGACTTGCACGAAAAGGCAAGTGTTTATGACGCTTTGCTAAGACGACCTGGTGGTGACACCTACCCGTCGCCTTGAGTTCTACACCTTATCACCTCAGAGACGGGCGCGCACGCCGCGCGCTCCGTTTTCCAGGATAACTGCCATATAGAGCTCATGTCTCACGTGTGACGTGACTTGATGCGTTCGTTCGCCTCCGCTGCACGCTCGAGGCACTCTAACGCAGTGCCTCCAGAATACCATTCACCGATTTTCTTGCGCAGAACATCAAATGAACGTTTTGTTTGACCATCGTCTTTCGACGACATTTGCAGTGTACTATACAGATACGAGGCCATTTTGTTTTCCTGTTTGAACAGCGCGCTTTAAATGTCGAGCTGTGACAGTTGTTAGTCCGCGCTCGTGCTGTGTATGCTAATTTCGCGAGTCATTTCTGCTTGATGTGAGCACGGCATGTTCCGAGCTGCTTGCCGTATCTAACGTGATTACGCAATTTGTTCCAAGCTATTGCTAAAACACTGCACAATGAACGCTCAACTACCTCTGTAAAGACACGTTTCACTTTATACAGAATTCTATATAGGGGGATCAGCTACGGTTTTTTTGTTTGTTTTCTTTCCCACAGCGTGCGTCGACTGTTCCCTGCGGGCGGTTCAGCATGAGTGCACGAAGCTTCTCCAGTGGAAGTCGCCACTCCAAACGCTCCTAGTCGTCGCGGTGAGCATCGTTTGTTTGTATAGTTTTTGTCATATTCATAAAAGTTAAACAACGAAAGAAAAAGAAGCTCGGAGAATTTTTAGAGGAGAATCACAACCTACAGCCGTGCACGGCCACTTCAAGAACCTTGGGTCGATTACTTGGGACGTCACAGGGAAGGCTGAGAAGTGCCCATTCCAACAGTCTGTACGCAAATTTAACAAACGTTTTTTGGCAGGGTATCATAAATGTTCACAAACATTTTAGTCACGGTATTATGATCATTGGTAAGTCTGCACGTAACAAAAAAAAAACTCCGCAAAGAAGTCATTCATCGCCACGCAAATGTGTTATGCGTTTTAGTGCGCTTTCTGCACATGCCTTTTCCTTGATTACTTTTTTTCTTGCTTGTAGACAAGTATTGCATTGTTGTTAGCCACTCCCCTCCCTGAAGTAACGTCGTATATGTGTCTGAATGATTGAATGAATGAATGAATGAATGAATGAATGAATGAATACTGGAACAACGCGCGGCTTTCTTTGTGCGCAGGCCATTCTCCACGGTCTCTGGAACGACTGCCTGCTGACTCTCATCTTCGTCGGAGTCGCGTTGGGTCTCGTCAAGAACTACCTGAGCATGAAGTGAGTGTCCCGTTGCCTATATCAACGCTGATTCACCTCCGTATTACTTCGTCGTGCTGTAATCACAGCGTAAGTTCTATAGACAGAGGGACTGTTGTACGCTACGGCTGATCGGTTGTGATGAATTTCACAAGACAGAGTGTTTATAAAAGTGTTATAAATGTGTTTGAATTATAATATTTTGTAGGAGTGTTATGAATGTTATCTTTTTAAACTGACATCAGATCGAGAGCGAACTCGTCAGCACCAGAATATTATGGCGGCTAAGACAGGTTGCGGCTGTCAACAAAGGCAAGCAAAAAAAACAATAAAACAACAAAGATTACGAGCACTGCAACAAACCAGATATTTCACATCTGAGTGAAACGCGCCACTTTATATTAATTGCTTCTAACTAATCTTTCTGTTCACATATCTTATAAATACTTGCAACGAGCGTTGTTGACTCACAAGAAAATTTTCATTTCTTCTTTTGCAGAGGCTTCCTGGGCGCAACTACAGACGACGTTTTCACGGTGAGTTAAACGCACCCTTGTTTTTAGTGGCTCCATTCTAATGATTGTAAAATAAAGAAAGAACAAAGAAGAAACTGTAAAATAACAGCAGAGCACAAATACTCTAAAGTAGAGCAAACACTGCAACGCGAAGCGTCATGAGAACTCTCCAGCGAAGTTGCAGACTTTCTTTGTACTCTGCAAGAGCAGAACGCGTACACATAACATCGATCAGTTCCTTATTTCTCATCTAATTAATTATTTTTTTCTTTCATTTTCACTTCGCAGACTGATCACAAGAAGCTCGGTATCGGAATGGGAATCGATAAGGTGCCCGCTATCATGTCCCTCAACATGAAGATAGCGGTAAGTATACTGTTCGTTTCAGGAAACCACGTGGTTTATCACTGTTAACTAGACATATACAGACAGGAAGTTCACGATATTCGTTTCCCTTTTTGCCACCTTTCAGAAAACGTTTCACGTGCTCTCGGATGCTTTCGACAAAGGACTAAGGTGAGTGTCTCTTGCGCGACTCGTGTAATGCAGACTCTCTTTCTGAAATCATTACATATCATCAAATAGAGCAATTTAATACTTATTAAATAACTAATTCGATGTACTAATGTTCGCACGTGCATCTGTCACAGTTTGTGGACGTGGAGGAATCCGGCAGTGACGGTCAAAGTACTGGGCATCCTCGCTGTACTAACGCTGTACTCAATGATCAGGCCCACGGCGGAAGTTATCAAAGTACTCGGTATGTATACCCTCGACCGCATGTCTGAGCACACCATTTCGACGTGCTCCGAAATGTACCGTAAAAGAGATGCTGAAATGAAATCGTTTGCGATCATGTGTCGCGTTGTGCGTTTGCATAACAAAGGCGCGCATGACTGCAGAGCAAGTTTCAGGCATAACACCGGATAACTCCTTGCAACAGTATTTCCGAAGCTCTATAGCATATAACATTTCTACTGATTTATTGTAGACAGGAAAAATTTGGGGCAGAACTTGAGTGAAATATGAACAAATATTTTAAGACAATACCACTAAACGTGTACAATTAGGATATGTACAGTCAGCGTCCGAGGCTTAGGGACAGTGAGACTCAATAAAAACAGGAATATTCCCAGCTTTGCAACATGCTGCCCTGAATTTAGATTTCAGGCCTGTTGCAAAGTCTACCCACTGCGGTGGTCTATATGGTGGTTGACTGCTATAACCTGAAGGTCATAGGATTGAACGCCATCCACGTTTCTATAGAATCGAAATTCTAGAGGCCCGAATCAAAGCGCACGTTAAAGACCCTCGGGTAGTCAAAAATTCTGAAGCCCTATTCTGCAACGTCTCTCATAGTGATATCGTGGTTTGGGGACGTCAAATTGAAATCCCACGAATTATTATGTCCTAAAGCCTGCTAGCGACACGTACTGTGCAGCTCGACCGAACGCAGTCGCTAATTGGCGGAAATTTTTCTCAAGCCTGGCGGTCTTCAAACCTCTGACGCCGACTGAATGTTGTGTCTGACTGTATAACTCGTAAAAGGTGCGGCACATTTTCTACTTCTCTCTCTTGTTGTTAACTGCTACTTTTCTGTTGTGTGTGTTTAGGGTGGCCAAGTTCTCCCAAGTTGTTTGCATCTTTTGCTTTGCTCTCCGACAACAATGTTACAAAGAAAACTCACCTGAGCTATGCTTATTTGTATTCCTTGGGATTATTTGTAGCGTCACAGCTGTATGCCTTACCACTTGAAAGACTCCTTTACCCTTAATTTGCCCCACCGCGGTGATGTAGTGCCTAAGGTACTAGGCTGTTGACCCGCATGTCGCGGGATCGAATCCCGGCTGCGGCGGCTGCATTTGCGATGGAGGTGGAAATGTTGTAGGCCCGTGTCACGGCTCAGATTTGGGCGCACATTAAAGAACCCCAGGTGGTCGAAATTCCCGGAGCCCTCCACTACGGCGTCTCTCATAACCGTATGGTGGTTTTGGGACGTTAAACTCCACGTATCAATCCATTTATCCTTAACTTGACGAGACTCGTGCATACTAATGCGTCGTTGTCCTGTGCAGGTACGGGCCTGGTTCTGAAGGCCTTCGTCCTGGACTACGTGTTCGTGCGGTTCCCGCGCGTGCGCGCCAAGTACGACCTGGCGTGGATCCTGTGGAACGAGTTGCCCACGGGTCCCGAGATCGAGAAGCAGGCGCGCCAGAACAAGAAGAAGGAGAAGCTATCCAAGAAGAAGTCGGACGTAAGCACAATTCTCACCTAATTGACTGTAAAGTAGGCGTAAAGAGAAACGCTGTATCGGTTCCGAACGCCGTCAGATTTCGGCGGCGTTCAGTCTGACGTGAGAACTTCTCAGCTATAGACCTTTTCATTCAAAGCTTTCTGGGTGCCGCCGTATAGTCCTCTCTGGGCTGTTGTTAGCACGCGAGTCCCCCAAAGAAATTCACTGCCTAGGCTGTGACGTTGGCTTTTATACTCTCGTCCAACAGCCCAGAAAGGGGGAAATTCTCTTCTCCGTAAAAAAAGGTCCGGGCATTGGAGCGAAGGCTACATAGCCAAATCGCGGTCATCCTACCGCCAGTGAATGTAGTTCCACAACGGCGCCCGTATGTTCACCGTGAAATAGAAGTTTCCCCATTATTTTCTACGTGGAGCTATTTGAGACAAGACGCAGCTGCCACCATTGAGATAGTCGTATTTAGTTAAATTTATTCGTTCTGACCGGATTTTTGAACGCACCAGGAAGTCCCGCTTTTTTACGTGCGCTTCTAACGCTAAGCGGCGTCTTTGAAACGCTGATGGTGCGTCCCCGTCACTTTCCACAGCGTTACGAGACGCGCGCCAAAACGGACTATACTTCGCGTGCTACATGTGCAGAAGCTCCGCCTCCGTAGCTTTCCCTTCGGTGCCAAGAAAAGTAGCCGCCGAGTATAACAATGTAACCGAGGGGAACCAGGAACGCCATATTTACTCCGAACGCCGTCAGATTGTAGCGGCACTCAGTATAGATAATAATCCGAGTGGCAGTCCTGGTATAGATACGACGGTCGTGATGCGGGATTCCGTAAATGTTGTCGCTTTGAGCTTTCTAAGCTGCCGGAACGCAGCGACAAACATGCTAACGCCATCTTGGCAGGAGCTATAACATCTCCATAAGTAAACAAAAAAAAGTTTTATTTTTATTTATTAGAAGCTAGTCGACTGAAAACAACGAGAATAATAAGATGCGCTTTTTGTGCCAAATTGGAGCGAGAACGGTGCAGCGGTAAGCGCGAAATAAAATTTTCAAAACTTTCAAAAACAAAATATCGCTTTCCACTGGCCCGCAGCATTGTTCGCGGTTCTAAAATCATGCCTGCTATGTGTCAGTCACCCACGAGAAGCTTTGCGAGGCGGAATGAATGGATGAAAACAACTTTTATTTGGTCCAGCAGGGCGCGATGATGTCGCGCACCTAGTTTAGGCCCACGTCGGAGCAGACAGGCTCAGCATATCAGCCACCTCGCGGGCCCACCGGATGACCGTTAGTTGAGTCGAATGAGAAACTTGTGAGGAGTTCTCGCCACTCCCCCGTTGTGATGCTTTGGGTAGAATCTCGGCTGTCGACCATGGTGTACAGTAACGTGGCGGGTTGATCGCATGCGAGGCATCTCTTGTTAGGGTAAACGCTAAGAAATACAGGATTGGTGTACGACTACGTCTTGCAAAAGGCGGAGTCGATTAAGCTCGATTAAGCTTAGGAGTATTATTTTGTTCTTTGGGGTTTGTATCAATGAGGGCTGATTTTCTGTGCAGCAGCCGCCCCTGATAACGATCAACAACAACGCGAGCGAAAGTCGGTCCCAGTCGCCCCTCTCCTTCCGTGGTGACGACATCGACGAAGTTCTCAGCAGCATCTTCGACATACCCACTTCGGAGATGTGCCTGCCAGGTACGTTATTCTGCGGGCGCGTTCTTCAGCTCACGATTCATTTCCTCTCTCCCCCCCTCTCGCTCTCTGAAATGAGAATGAGCACACGCTACTCTGTCGCATAACTTACAGTGTACAGTCAAGAGTCAGGAAATACGGCTGGATGAGATGATAGAACGCAATAATAGAGGATTGAAGCCCAACTGCTTCAGAGTATAATGAAGGGTATACTGTCTTCTAGGAGTCAATTGATTAGTTGAAATGTCCATTTCAGCCTGTACTGATAGGACAAGGAGTCTATATTTCAGCTTTTACGATTGGCTCCAGCTCTGTGTGTTCTATGCGCAATGAACACATTCGAACAATCCAAAGCTTAAAATCAAAAAGGGGGACTCACGGAAAGTTTTAGGCTACGTAGAAAAAGTGGTAATAGAAATAAAAGATTATGTTTTAAGAATAATTAAGGTTCCACCACCCATTTCAACTACCCACTTTCGCCCACTTTTCTGTGTATGTGCCTTTTTGTTTGTTTTTTAGGCTACAGTAACGACCTTTTTTTTTTTGCAAGAGGACGCGTTATCAGCTCGTTGACTCAATCATGGTCTCGCGAACTAATGGATTCTCAACAGGCGTGACGATGTATACATTCATGGTTATCTCTCTCTCGATCTATTTCAGGCTGGGAGCAAGGCAGGAAGTGCACGCTGGTCAAGAAGGAGCGTTCTCTCACCTCAGCGTTCCGCAACGGTCGCCTCTACTTGACAGACCAGTGAGTATGAAGTTGTTAACTGCGTTAGTGCTACCTGTACAGTTGCGCTGTTAAACCACCAGAAAAGTCTTACCACTATTTTGCTGCGAGGTTCTCATTGAATGTAATATCACTAAAAAGAGCATAATGTGTTGGATCACTCGATAGTCTTACATAACTCAAGAATTCTGAAGAGGTCTCGCCCAGACCAGCGAAGCACGGCAGTCTTGGTCATTTCGCGACTAAAGAAATAGTCCCACTCACGGACCCAGCTATGTTCTCCGAAGGCGAGGTCACGGGCCGTCCGGCTCATGACGTCAGCCCCGAGTGCGTTACCCATTAGTGCAAGCTTGTGCGCCTTCGAGGAGGAAATGCCGTGGGTCCATATAAGCTTCAAACGCGTCACCGTTCGCAACGTGCAAATACAGCCATTAGGGTGCACAGGGTTCAACGTTAGCCAACCGTAGCCTAGTGCTTTTCGCGACCACAACAAGAGCGAAAAGCTCACATGCGCAAATTTAATGATTTGTCTTCAGTGAGAAAGGTAGTGCATTTAAACTTCAAATATTTTACCGCAGTAGCAGTCCTGTGCAGGAACTGCACTTGCGTCTGTGTTTGTAGCAAACATTTGGTCAAACTGCCCCGATGTCACTGACGGTGACCTAAATATTGTAGTTGCGCCCCGCCCCCCCTTCCTTCCCACAAAAAAGTAAATGTGGCCGTAAACGTTCTTGCACAATTGTACTAAAAAAAAGTTTCCCTAAGTTTGCTTCTCCGCAACAAGACGTTTTATGAGAAGAAGCCCACTCCTGAGCGTCGTTAGCCGTCAAAGGCAAAAATTTGTACCGGCGGCGTCTTCAATAGCATTGTAGGACTATATGGCATCACATCATCTGGAACGCTTTTGACGGGCGCCGCGTCCGGACAGAACACTGTCTCACTGTAAAGACGTGATTTTCTCTCGACGAGGAAACAACGATGATTCAAAATGTGTCATCATCATCATCATCAGCCTGACTACGTCCACTGCAGGACAAAGGCCTCTCCCATGTTCCGCCAGTTAACCCGGTCCTGTGCTTGCTGCTGCCAATTCATACACGCAAACTTCTTAATCTCATCTTGCCCACCTAACCTTCTGTCTCCCCCTAACCCGCTTTCCTTCTCTGGGAATCCAGTTAGTTTAACGACCAGCGGTTATCCTGTCTACGCGCTACATGCCCGGCCCATGTCCATTTCTTCTTCTTGATTTCAGCAATGATATCCTTAACCCCCGTTTGTTCCCTAATCCACTCTGCTCTCTTCTTGTCTCTTAAGGTTACACCTACCATTTTTCTTTCCATTGCTCGCTGCGTCGTCCTCAATTTAAGCTGAACCCTCCTTGTAAGTCTCTAGGTTTCTGCTCCGTAGCTAAGTACCGGCAAGATACAGCTGTTATATACCTTTTTCTTGAGGGATAGTGGCAATCTACCTGTCATAATTTGAAAGTGCTTGCCAAATGTGCTCCACCCCATTCTTATTCTTCTAGTTACTTCAATCTCGTGGTTCGGCTCCGCGGTTATTACCTGCCCTAAGTAGACATAGTCTTTTACAACTTGTCAAAATGTGTAGTACCTGCCATAGGCCATTTTTCTTTTCAACCGGCGTATAGCTAATAGTCGGACACTAAACATCATTTTCCCTAAAGTGGTTTCATCGAAAAAAAAAAAACAACCTCCGGTTACCAGGTGTATGGACAAGCTCCGAAAGCAGCGACGTTTAAACAACCTCGTGTCACGAAGTGACGTATGGAGCGCGGGGTATGTTGACGCCCGGTGAACGCAGGGCCCGCAAAGTAACGTGCCAGTGACACTAGCTGTAAAAAAACAGAGTTTGCAGCCGTACGCGTGGCGTACAACGAGGGAAGGCCTCCAGAAGTGGTCTAGCGAATCAAACCGTCAACGTTTACTAAGTGCCCTACCACAACCATGACGTTTCACTAACTTGCACCTCGATCGATGTCACGGTCGAAGCGCATACGTCATACGTACGGCTACACATGGTTTCCAGCCGTTTGTGAAGGAGAGCGCCATGAAAACACCGAGTAGCGTAAATACGAATATGAGGCGTTACAAAAAGTTTGACTAAGGCTAGATCCCGTCGAACAGTGCCTTATCCTCGCGTGAGCCATATATTCCGTTTCAATTTGCTCGGGTGTCAGTCAGCTACGCCCCCTGTGTATCACTTAGAACGCAATAATGTTGACTCTAAGAAAAACGGCCGAGTTTTACAATGCCTGCAATGCATGCACCAGCTTGAAATATAAAAATTTGAATTACGTGTTTAATACGTGGCAGAATTTTTTTCGGTGGGGGTGGGGGCGAGGATAACAGGCAAATTGTCATTTTGCTCTATGTACGCCATGGCAAAAAAAAAAAATCGTTTTTTTTTTTTGGGGGGGGGGGGGGGGTATAGTCCTGGTGTGCCTACTTCGTAACTACGCCACTGCACGGCTGCCTTTCCTATATTGATTTTCTTTCACCTTTGGAAAGAAAAATACATGAAGTGCATATAATACAAAATAAGTGAGCTTATATGTTGCTCCCGAACAATCTGCAACCACCATGCACAAAGTAATGAAGGCGCGAAACTTACTATATGACACATTTTAAAACTCAGAGAGTTTGCTAACGTGTCTGCATCTTTTTTTTTTTCTTTCTTTTTTGAACTGCAGCTACCTACTTTTCTTGCGGTACAAGACGCAGCATCCCAAGAATCTCACAATTCACCTCTCGCAGATTTCGAAGCTCGAAAAGGTGAGTCGTCCCTACACAAATATGTATCAACCCTTATTCGACAAGACACTGCTGCAATAACCATGCTCAAAGGGAGACTTAAGTGCAGAAATGAATACGTCCATACTGATGAGTTCTTGTACTCTACTGCCACGAGCATCCCGATCATAGGTTCATTGGTAGAAAACAAGGTCCGGTTAAGCCTCATTTGCAGTAAATTGTAATGTACCAACAATGTCAAAGTCTCATTTCGGAATTTCACCCCAAACTCCAGAAGATACATATCAGTGTGACATCACAGATTTGAGTTCTTTGTTTTTGCTGTTGATCACCCTTAGCCCAATAATGTCACCCTTAAACTTGCCCAGCTATACCCTAAACAGCTGCAGAACTAATTCACTTTGTAACAGGCGTCGTAAAAATCTATGGCATTTCTGCGATCTGACGTCGGAACTTCTAGGCGGCTTCACCATCAGTAGTTTCCTCTCTCTCTCTCCTTCGCGCATTTCACGACATTTGAAGCATTTCTCACTGCAGGAGTGACGCTATTTGTATAGTGGAACAGTTCCAGGTTGATGGTAATGAACCTCTGTCCACTGTATTTCAGGGAAAGCCAACATCGTGGATATCCGGCGATGGAACTTCCCTCATCGTGACAATGAAGAGCGGCGAAGTAAGTAGTTTCTCTAAGCACAGTACATTCTGTCCTGTTAATGTAATGTTTAGCACAACACTGCGCATAAGCAATTAGTCACGTTGTTCTATCAGTAGGGTTTTTAACAGCGGAGCTGTATTCCGGAGGCACGTGTACTTTGATTTAGGTGCACGTTAATGAACCCCAAAGGGTCAAAATTTCCGGGGTTCTCCACCAAAACGTCTCTTATAATCACATCCTATTTATGGGAGGATAAACACCTGTTATGATTATAGCATAATCTACCAACTCTAAAAAGGAAATAAAATGGAAGCGTTTCGAATTCACCACCGCGCATAGCTTAGCAACCGGTTACCAGCTGCGCGCCTGCTTCGCTACCCCCAAGGAAGTTTAAGCTACCGCATACACTACTCCGCCACTAATAACTAGCCCGCCTGTCTGGACACTGCGCGCAACAGCTCGGTCGCGCCAGACGCGACGTCATAGGCGTGGCGCGCGATGCCAGACGCAGACATGGAGATATCGAAGGAGGTTCGTACCGACGGCGGAAAGCTAGGTGTTCTCTGGGAAAGCCGCTTACCGAGAATCACGGCACGCTGCGAAGCGAGACTGCATTAAAGGAGCCCTGCAGCACTTTCCGGAGTATACTCTTTGAACAGCTTCTTTGCAGAAGTTTATTGTTTCACGAATCGAGTGTCATTCTTTGGAATACATCATGTACCAGCGGAGTTACAGGGATTTGTACAAAGCACGCTGTAAGCGCCTTCTCTTTTCTCGTCTTGACGAGCACGCTGGAAACTAGTTAGTGATGGATGGCACAGGGGAAAGAAGTTACACCATGAGTGATTTACTACCTTAAGCACTTTCTTACTTCGAACGTGCGGCTAACATTTAGTGGGAACGCGACTGACAGGGTGGACACGCTGCGCCATCTTACAGCGGCAGCGGTAACTATACAGCTCACGACGCTCAAATCCGCCCATAGCCATGAGCATTGGGTTTATAGCGTGGTCATTTGCGCCTGTAGCATCATTTGTAGATAAAAGAAAAATATTTCTGGCCAAATTTTGAGAATTGTAAATTCCGGGCTACGTGCTGTTCTACGATTGGCTCACATGCTCTCAAAAGCCTTAGCAACCGATTGGCGGAATTTTCCGACCATGCTCAAAAAGTGGGGCAAGCCCTTTTTAATGTAGTCCACGACGCAACACGGCCTAAACGGCGAGAGGCGATTGTGCTGGGCTCGATTGGAACTCGGCATCAGCTCCGCTGTGCCTTTAGCCTTGCGCCCTTAGTGTACGCTGTGCCCAGTTTTTTTTTTAAGAGCATATCTGACCGAATGCTGATGAGTAGCTAACCAAGCAAGCATCAAATTCATCTTTTATAAAGCACAGAAAAAGCTTTATGGCAATTCGTAAATCTATATAAGTAGTTACCTAGTTTCAAAACCAAGCTAACATTTATATATATGAAAAGGTTGAATTTGGTAAAAAACCAGGATTTCAATCCTCAGCGGACTAGAAGTTTAAACCAAGTCTGGGGGATCGCCCCGCCGATGGTCTAGTGGCTAAGGAACTCGGCTGTTGACCCGCAGGTCGCGGGATCACATCCCGGCTGCGGCGGCTGCATTTCCGATGGAGGCGGAAATGTTGTAGGCCCGTGTGCTCAGATTTGGGTGCACGTTAAAGAACCCCGGGTGGTCGAAATTTCCGGAGCCCTCCACTACGGCGTCTCTTATAATCATATGGTGGTTTGGGGACGTTAAACACCACAAATCAATCAATCATTAAACCAAGTCTGGCGTCCTTGATCAAAACATTTATATTATCTTCACCTGGCAGCAAAAGCTTACAGGACACAAAGTTTATCCAGAAAGTGTAATTCCCACTTCTAAGAAGGCATATCCAGATATAAATTATAGTGGTTCCTTCTTGGCGACTGACAGTTTTTTATATAACAAGCGTTATGCATCACAAACGCTGAAATAAGTCGCCACATGCACCTCGAGGCTTACCTATAGTTTTGTGCTTTAAATCCAAAGTAATCAATCCCACCTTTGTTCAGGGCAGTCATGCATCAAATGTGCTATTAATAACTTGACTACTTGCATGCACTTTCTTTTGTTTTTTGTAAAGATTGCAAACCATTCTTCCAATGTTTTTTGCTTATGCGACCGGATGAGAGTTGCACAAAGTATGCGTGTGTGTATGTTGAAAATGAGTAAACCGTTTGCTTTGTGTCATTATCGCAGGTGTACACTTTCGGCACCGTCGCAAACCGAGACGAAACATTCAAGAGCATCGTCGAACAGGGGATGCAGAACAACTGCAAATGGGCGTCCATAGCCGATCTTCTGCAAACTAAGACCACCTAATCAACTCTCCCCTTCGAGGCCTTGCGCATGCATTCCACGCACGGAATCCATTTGTATATATGGTCATCGCCATAGTCAAAAGCTCTGTGACACCACCCACAAGTCTCAGATGCCTTTTTACTTTTCAGCCCGTGCAGAGTTGCGTTTGTAGATCGCCTAGTCAATTGCTGTTGTAAATAGCTACGAATGTCGTGCCGAGGCGAGTGCCGGCACCGCGTAATGAGCCAACAGAGAGATTATACAATGTACATAAATAACGAGAACCTTCGCCCAGGCAGGAACTATACAAACATGCCAGGTTAGACTCTGCAGAAGCTTGAGACCTTTGCGTTTGTGCAAAGGAATCTACAAGCACATGCACTCACAGATTTCTTTTTTTTGTGCGTTGTTCCTCGCATTCTTCAAAACTGTTGGTTGTGAAATGTTGGCAGACTACCAGAGCAGCCGTTCTTCGTGTAAATGCACAAACTTGCCTTCTCAATTGCGAATGTGAAGAGGATGGCCATCAGTGTTCGGTCTGCAGCCAATGTGTCCTTTAAAAAGAAAAGCGATGTTTACCAGACACGTGTGACAGCGCGAGCAAAACGCAATGTGTGATACGCGAGCCGCATCCCTTTTATCTCTTCGTTTACTATAAGAAACAATGGGCATATATGTTTTGAAGCTATTTTACGAGGAAGGAAATGCCTTTACCTCCGTTGTTGAATTTTGAGTCATTTATTTCCTACTGTTGTCTTTTTCTTTTTTTTCCACGATTTAACGCAATAAACTTGTACATCAACATGTGCGTTCTTTTGTCAATGGCGGGTACTCGCCCCAATTTCAAGATCAGTGGTCGCATGCCAAAGCACAGTTTGAATGCAAGCCTTAGTTCGTTATCTGTAACATTCTTGTTACTGAATATTACATGGCTGAATTTTATACTGCCATTTTAGAGTCGCCACAGTAGCTTTTGGTGCTGAATTGTGTACGAAGAAAATAGGTGAATGTGTAGGCTGTTTCAAACTTGGAGGAAAACTGGAGTACATTGCAATGCAGTCAAAGAGTTTTCTCCCAAGCGTGAAACAACCTGTCCATGCTCTAACATCAGTTAAAAACAAACAAAAATTAAGCTGATCTTTTGGGCGATTCTAATAGTGCAAAATATTGCACAAGAGAAAGCTTGTAAAAACATTGAATGTGCATACACGATCAGCACAAAAACTAGCAAGAACAGTTTGCGAGCACTCGGAAAAACGTTTTGAGAAATGAAACTGTCACAGAGACTATAATCGTATTAGTAGTCTGCTTCTGCCACTGCCTCCGACAACACAAACATATGTACATGCCAATGTCGCTTAGCATTTCTATTCTCTCTGAAAATATTAGCAATAGTTCAAGCTCGTACTGATTTTTTAGTGTGAAAAGATCACTCAAATTGGCCAGTAAACATTGCGTGTCTTACAACAATTCGTTTGGCAACGCTGCAAAACAGCGGTAACAGTATGTTTGAAACAGTTATGAGCGTTCTTGCTAACCTCATCAGTAAAACAACTCTGCAGAAATAGAAACCTTAAGACTTTCATATGCAACTGTCACAATTTTAAGATACTGCAAAGTCACTTATTCCTAATGAAGCTTTTGGTTAACTGAACATTTTGGCTTTCAAAGTACTCACAACCAAAGCTAGGCTACCACAGAAAGTACTCACAACCAAAGTTAGGCAACCAGAGAACACTTGCTCAGCGTAAGCAATGGATCAGTGTTCCTCCAAGTTTTAAGCTCATGAGTAGTAGTGGTATAGTAGAAGGTCACTAGCAGGTTACATTGCAAGAATGCACGCAAGCATGTACCACAGAATAAAGAACAGATTTTGCATTTTTGTTTACATTCCTAAAAGATCAATTATCCACTAAACGAATTCTAGGTGAACTCCATTATGCTGTACATACAATATCCCATTTTTAAAACGTCCATCTCTGTCATTGTTGTTCATAGCCTAATAATATCCGGCGTTTCATTCGCCAAAACTACCATACCACTATGAAAGGTGCCGTTGCCGTAACCAGTGCAGGGCTCCCGAAATTTCGACCGTCTGGCGTTATTTACCGTACACTGACATCGCACAGTACGTGGGCCTCTATCGATTTGCCTCCATCGAAATGCAACTGCTGTGGCCTGGATCGAACCCGCAACCTTTGGGTAAGCGGCCGAGCACCGTAGCCACTGTTCCACCGGGGCATACTTTTCGATATCCTAGAGTCTGGATTTCACTACAAGGGGTATGCTTAGATCAAAGCAAACATGGTAACTGTCTTTCGAACACTGCATTCAAACTACACACATTCCGACTCAACACTACTATGAAAGTTAGTTCTCAACCAAGGAGAGTCAACCACCATGAAACTACTGAATGTTGCTTTCTCATTGGCTTGACACCTCAGTAGTTTACAATGACAGTGCACGCGCGAGTGGCAAAGCACCTGAATTTATATGACTGACATGCAAGATAGCATGTGCGCTAGTGTGTCTTGTTACAAGGTCCTCAACAATACAATAGCTTAAACATGTTTACAATACGAAACACATTTACTGCAATACAAAGAAAATAGCAACAACTCACCGCTAGTTATTGTCACTGCAACCAAGCAGCACCTGGAAGATGCGTTTGATGATAGATTGATATGTGGCATTTAACGTCTCAAAACCACCATATGATTATGAGAGAAGCTGTAGTGGAGGGCTCTGGAAATTTCGACCACCTGGGGTTCTTTAACGTGCACCCAAATCTGAGCACACGGGCCTACAGCAGTTTCGCCTCCATCGAAAATGCAGCCGCCGCAGCCGGGATTCGATCGTGCGACCTGCAGGTCAGCAGCCGAGTGCCTTAGCCACTAGACCACCCTGGCGGGGCAACTGGAAAATGCGTCATTAAGCCTTTGTGTTACCTTCCTAAGAATGCAACTACAATATCTTTAATGATTTACTAGGTATTCAGATAAACAGTTTTATTGCCTCACTCAATAAAGTATGCAGTCAACATGCTTCAGGATGAAATTAAATCAATCATCCTCAGTAAATAAATAAACCCTTTTAATCAATCTGCAGTGCACTGAGGTATGCAAAAAAAGGAAAGGGGGGAGAGGGCTGGAGAGTAGCCATTAACTCTGAAGACATCATGCAAGTGTCTGAAAAAACAGCGCCATATTAAAAACTAGAATCTTCTATGTAACACCATGCGAGCTCGCATGAAACACATAATTTACGTTTAGCCTATATGTATTGCAGGATTTTAAAAATCAACATGCACGGAACCAACAAGGCAGAGTCGCAAAACTACAGTGCAGTTAATTTTATGTACTATTCATGAACATCAAGTAAAGTTAAATGCTATTACGCTCACACATGAAGCTTTACATATTGCATGCCTTGAAAAAAAAAAAAAGTGTTGTGCATTCACAAGGCAGAAGAAAGTACCTTGTTCATAATGATATTACAGATCAAGCCAATATTTTTCATTAAAAAATATAAAACTTGCTTGGGTAGACAAACCTCAGTTCTTGATTGCAAATGAGCAAACATTTCGAATAGAGATGTGGAAGCAGGAAAATGGATAGACACCAAGAAAACGACTCCAGAAGTGTTGGACAAGTGTTCTTTTTTATCAGATCAAGACAGACAACAGCCATAACACAGAATTACTGCCGCACACTGAATCAATCGAAAAACAATGCTGAGGCAGAAAAATTTGCAACATGTCCCAAAACTGACGTGACTGCATAAAAAAAAAGGAGCAAGAAAAAAGCAAGCAACATGCATGCAACGAAAGTAAGTACTTCAATGCAGTAAGTGGTACCGTGAAATTACCAATTCCATTGCAAAGTGTCCGTAGCTTAATTAGGGCAGAAGTATTACTGTCGAGGTCTTTCATGTAGCAAGTGAGAATTACTAAGACAGCGATTGACGCAGAACACTTCACGCCAATTACACACGTCGCACAACAAGGTAGCAAGCAAGAAAAGGTACTGAAATCACATTACACTAACAAAAACGAATGCATAAGCGTGTGGCGAACACGCATAACTTAAAACATAGTCTCTACAAACGTCAACTGTACCGTATTACTTGTTGCATCACAAAATAATAATAAGATTAATAATAATAATAAAAAAGCTACGACTGACTGAACCGAAGCTAGGACTCAACTTTCATGACAGTAGAGCACAACCAAGATATATATGTATATATATCACAGTATCCACAGAATCAACAGCAACAGTTCCAAAAATCACTCAACAATTGCGACAGAAAATTTTTGGCTCGTGAGCTTTTTTCTTTCTTTTTTGATAATACAATAACCAACCGCGCGAAACTCTGCAACTGGGTTCAGTGAATGCTGTAAAAATGAGTTAGCACTGATCACTTAAGCGGAGCTTAAGGGTGGTGGAAGTTTACTACAGTGCTGTTGTTAGTAGCAACGATG
The DNA here is from genome assembly GCA_013436015.1 of Rhipicephalus annulatus. NCBI lineage: Eukaryota > Metazoa > Arthropoda > Arachnida > Ixodida > Ixodidae > Rhipicephalus > Rhipicephalus annulatus. Next base: position 512,009 of record WOVY01001205.1, read on the forward strand.
TGGTGCAGCAACGTGACAAAGGTCTCGAAAAAAATTCTGACATCTTACAGAAAAAATATTTCAGTGGCCTCCCTCAACATAGCAGATAAACATTGAAGATAGGTGCACCACAGCTTTGTTGTGCTGTTTAGCACAAATGTTAAAGGAATATTTGTAGATGCAAGACAATAGCACTAACTTTTAAAACCGACCAAAAATGCTAATCATAAGATATTTGGTATCACAACATGTGTGACCCTATCCGAAGCCAAAAATGTTTAAAAAAGGCCAAATAAAAAGTGGCACTGCTCTAACAGTGCGCGCACACCTTTACGTCCATTTTCAATTGCAAACAAAGTATATGATAAAAAGGAAAGCATTCTCAGTTGCATGGGTTTCAGAAGACTGAATTGATGTACGTATGAAAAACTGCATCAGCAAAAAAAAAAAATTTGAATGAACGTATTTATGAAATTTATTTTCTTTCGGCTACAGTAAGAAACAATTTACCAACATTCCATTCTTTAGCTTATCATCAAGCAGGAGCTACAAATGAACAGAAAGCAACAGGTATTGCTTTTTCTAAATTCATAGTAACATACACCACAAATACAATAAAAGCAAGATCACTTCAATGAATAAACCCAAAGCAGAAGCTATTAGCCAGCAAGCAAACCTGGAATAATGCAAATGTCATAAAAGTGTTTCACTAAAAGAAAACGCCATGCACATGAATTCTCAGGCATAAAATCGCTATCAGAACTATCAATGCACCAATGAAAAACTAATATATCCAAAATATAATAATAACGATGTATCTATTCGCAAATATTTTCGAAATGTAAAAACTCGAATATCTGAATAATCAGTCTACTATGTTAAGTGTTCCTAACCACATAAGTACCAAAACATGAATGTATTGCTGGCTAGTGCAATACATCTTAAAAATGGCAAGCATAATATTGCAACACTAACACTTACCATGCTTAGAACTTATACGAAATTTTTAAGTACGCACAGACAAGCTTGTATACAGACAGCTTGAATAAACACTTTAGTGTACTGTTATTCATATAAACACTCTACATTAAAGTTTTTCAAGCCTACTTATATGGTTTGATTTTGATCAATTGAAAAAAAAAAGAAGAAATACCTACACAATGAAACAAACAAATTTTATGTTGAAGGTTAATAGTGAAACATCGTAATTATGAAGAGAGACTATATCAACACTCATGTAAAATCCTGAGAGCAGATATTATAAAAAACGGCCAGCTATAAATATGGGTGCATTTTCACAGAATGCAGTTTCTATCTCAATATTACTTTGATAAGAAGTGGGCATGAGAAAAAATCTAACAACGAAATGTGCACTAATAACTTGAGACAACTCGTAACTAATCATATTCACAAAACTAGTCATCTTGAATGAATCCCCCTACCAACAAAAACGTAACAAAAAAAAGAAAAAGCCACAGCAGAAGGGCACGTAGATGTAATGGAATAAGTGCATTTCTTACTGTAAAAGGCGTGTGAAAGATTTCAGTGTATTATGCCCTAAAAAATGTCGTAGCCTAACTACGGATGTTTAGCTTGCGCAGACACCGACCTGTTTGTACTTTTCAATCAGACACACATTGCAAGTAACACGTAATGGAAAAAGGGAGGAGAAAACAAATGATGCATACGAAATAAGAAAAGTCTCTGTACGAGGCCCAGAATCAATCAATAAAGAGAAAACTGACCGACAATGCTAATTTCAATCTGATCTTCTCGTCCCCTCACTTCAAGAAGAGTGGCCAGCGGCCATAAGATCAGAACAATAAGCAAACAACAAATCTCTTCCCTTCACCCGAGCGTCGCTCAAGATTTGTCGCCAGCGAACTTAGTTTCAAGAAGCTGTGCAGCTGCCCACAAAACCTTATGCTACCAAACTCTGCCCTACAGCTCGGCACACGCGTTCGCCACGACCAAGGGCTACAGGCGGCGAGTTCTCTCGTCATTCCATTTCTTTATCAGTGCATGGCCTCAGTGGTGGATGTTTAAGAGGGAACCCGTGAAGTGCCGAGGCTTCTTCGCCGCAGTCAGCAGCGCGCACGAGCGAGCCGATGACGACATCCCGACAATGCTAAGACGACGAGGGCAGGCTGAGATGATGTAACGTCTCAGCCTGGGTTTTCAGCTGGCTAAACTCGTCCTGTATGACGTCTGTTATCTTCTTTCTCTGCTCCATCTAAAGAAAGAGGAAAGCGCTGAATGAATGATTGTTCCACCAGAAAATCACACCAGAAAATCAAACACAGCTGAAAATGTGAAGCCAAAATGCATCTGGATCCATGGCTACTGGCGAGCTACCCTGTCCATTACAAAAAGCTGGCCCACATCTCGAGTTATCTTCTCTTGAAGCAGGCCTCCACTACCAGATGCAACTTAGCCACAACTTTATCCATGGTCATGACAATCCAGCTGCTTTCGTAGCCTTCATAGCAGTCCACAGACCATCCCGATTGCTGTTTGCCACAATCTTCCAGTGGTCTTTTTGAGAATATTTTTATTAAACAACAGCATGTTCACAACATACTTCTCAAATCATAAAACACATCCGGCTGTGCTTTAGTAAATGTGTCCCCTTCTCAAAGAATAAACTTTGGGCTAGATAGTTGTGCACCACTGGCAGAGATGTATTTGCACAAAATAAAAACTGTCAAAAAAAGAGCACGTGTCTGCCAGTTTTTATATTGCACTAACATGGCTCAGCCAGTTGTGTTTACCTCTAACAATTTTGTGTCTTGGACCCCTCTGAACGTACTACAATTTACGGTTTACAGGTAGCACCTTTGTATAAGATGCACCCCTAACTTTTCACAACTTTCGCAGGAAAAAAATGACATATAAGACACACCTCTTTTAAACTCGGTCAACATGATAAAACACCATGACGCACACAGAGTACACTCGTGAAACGCGTAGTCCTGCACGTCACTGAATATCCATAAAAATATAAAACTCGTAAATAACGCTTTCCCACGGCGCAGGAAACCAGTGTTTGCTCGTCTTCACTCGAAGACACATTTCCAGTGCACTGTTGTTCTGCCGTCTCGATAGGCAGCCTGGAGTAACTCGGCCTCGTAGCACATTGGTGGTGTTGTTGCCTCTACGGCGATACGATGCTTGGAAGAGACACGTAAACTGTTGTGCCACATGTTTAAAATCTAAGCATAGTCTTTTACAACTTGAAGTGCACTATTACCTCTATAACAACCTAGTGCTCTATAACAACCTTCCATCAATAATGCAAAAAAGAACAAAGCTTGAGCAATCATGTGTGAGGCTTCAGCAATGTGCTACGTTCTCCAACAAGAAATTCATAGCTAAATCAAAATGCTAGCGCAATAAAGAAACAAAAAGTGTTGGTTCATAAAGTGTGAGAAAACGTTTGTATTCCAGCGAGACACACAAACTGTCTTTTACAGAGCTCGTTCTAAGGAATTTCAAAAGTACACAGCAGCTGTTAAAACACATCCAAGTCAATCTCTAAGCCACAACAAGTGACCACCAACTACAGTGAATCGGCACATTTGAATGTCAGTGAACTGCAGAATTATGATCTCGCATTATATGTCATCCTTACCGCACTCTTATTTTCCTTCTTCATGGTACTCCGGAGGCAGGTGAAGTCTATGGGGTTTCCAATTAGAATGGTCACCAGCTATAAATAGAAGCAAAATGGAGCGCTTATTTAGAGAAAAAAAGTGCCTCTGTTCTGAAGCAAATTGTGGCAATTGAAGCACCCCAAGTGGAACTACAGAGAGTTGGTAAGGAGGTCACCGTAGAATGAAGCATGCAAAGACAGATATAAGAGAACAATGTAACACAAATGCCAGAGGCAGAACCCACCAACTACTCCTTGCTATACCAACCCATGTAATAAAAGGTTGTTAATTAAGATTTCACAGGGCCTTAATAAGTCCCATAATTGACCAAATTATCAACTAGTGAAAGTATCAATAAAACAAGCAAATATCTATTACAAATATGTACTTTAATTTTCTTTATGAACTTGTAAATCCCTTACCTTGCACAGGAACAGTGGAAAACGCTGCAATTTTGACCACTCGTGATTTCATTCAATGTGATCGCTACTCACGACCTTCCTGTCCTAAATAACCCAAAACATTCTAAGCTGAAATCCCCCCAAACATTGTTACCGACATTATCCCATGGTTGTAGACTGCACCACTTAGTTTCGTTTGTCCGTGAGCACCGTTTCCATTTCTCCGCTTTGCACACCTGCAGTGCCCTAAGAGACTCGTCCGAATTAACATGATTGAGTTGGATGCCAATAAGCAATGCATGTGCTGGCCAGGACGAGAGAGCAGGTCGAAAAAATCAAATTTTCCAAATTAACGAGGGTCAAATCAAGGAGCTTATACTATATCAGGGTGGCTGACCTGATACAGGCATGTTAACTCCCGGAATTTGTTTTCCTTTAGACCTGCAAACCATAACTTTAGAACCCAAGACTGTACTCACCATTACTACTGTTTTTGTTGCTAATTGCTTTTGCAAGGCACAAATATGCCAAATAAAATGCTCATTTTTCAAACAATTCTTTGGCTACACCATTATTTGGTGTCACAACAACAAAACAATGCAGTAATACCTTTCAAGTTGAAAGCTTGATACCACACTGAATGACACCCCCTTGGTACTTGAATTATTAATTTTCTCATTAATCCAGCCACGTCATGTGGCTTCTCATCTTACACTAATTAAGCAACTCACACATAGCAACAAACTAGCACAACCTACTTTCTTACAATTATTCAACTTTTAACACAAGTGTTATCACCAAATAAAAGAACATACCTGTCCCCACTGTGGAACATAGGGCTCCTTGTTTGGCAAAACATTGTTCATGCCTGAAAGTGAGACGGACAGTTATTACATCCATTTACGACTGAGATGTCGACACGGCCGTAGCGACTTGCAGCACTCACCAACATGCCAGAATGGAATGACTATGGGACACTTCTTGCTTTCCGCAATCAGTCTGCCAACGCCTGAAAGTAAACAATTGGGAAGGTTACCCTCACAAGCGCTGATAACTGCGAGGCAAAAATGCAGTGTAAAAAGCTCCCTGAACGTAGACGGAGAACAGAATGACAAGACACATGGGCAAATTTGCACTGCCATCCGCGTTCATTACGGTGCACTACCATCGCAGTATTACGGTGAACCAATATGCCATACAAGTTTGAGTGATCGTCGTCATCAGGTTTGCTATGCCCATAGCAGGGCCAATGCCTTTCTCCTATGCTTATGCAAATAGGTTGTGTGCTTGCCCCATCCACACTATCCCCCCAATGTTGTCAATCTCGTCTATCTGCTGAACTTCCTCGGCAAATAAGAAATGCAAACCAGCAATTATGACGAAAGTTCGCAGTCTTGCAGTCTTTCCTTTACACCACTGACGGCAAACTTCGCATGTGTGGTGAGGTCATCGCATGCGTCTTTCACGTGATGAGGATGACCGGGTCATTTCATCTCTGCATGAACTGCATTCATCACTTACGCATGCCTGCTTTTACTAGCACTTCACACACAGGATGTGTGAGCTCAGTTATTGATTTGGACACAACATGACGACGACAAAAACCTGTCAAGGGTGCCTGTATATAATAGTGCTTGAGCGCAGTTCAGTTTGAGCGTGAAAAAAAGGTGCTATGCAGTCAAGGGGAAAAAACAGCGGACAGTGTGAGCGCTGTCATCTGTTTAGAATATTTTCTTTGCGCTCAAACTGAGCTAGGCTAAAGCAATATGATTTTATCATGCACCAATTTGCCCAGTCAGCAGTACTTGCCACCGCAATTAAACATGGCTAGTGCAAAGGTTATTATAATATACTGAACCTCACTTTCGGCATTGTGAAAACAATGTGGCAGGAAAAAGAGCAAGTAAACTAGGTTTTAAAGCCAGTATTTTAACAGTACTATTATTGTTTATCCTACATAAAATTATATAAAACTACATCATGCATTCTCATTAATAATGAAACATTACCTAAGAAATATGAAAAACACAATGGGCACTGAGAGCGCCTGCCTGCAAACCAATTAATGAACACTTCGTCCCTCGACTACCAGGCACCTGCGGAATGAAATGATTGCAATGACCACGCACCCCACTTGAGTCGCAGGAACTCTTGAGTGACCATGTTGACCTTTCCTTCGGGGAAGATATGGACCCACATGCCGCGGTTGAGCAGTTCGATGCAGTAGTCCATGCCTTTCTGGAAGACACCCTCTCCGCGACACACGGGAACTGTCTTGCCCAGAGCGAAGAATCGTGAATGCAGCTCATTCGTGAAGCAGATGTCGTGTGCGGCAACGCTCCAGCGCATGCACTTCTGTCGGAGTATGTGCTTCAGCTCCAGCATTCCTGCAAGACCACACAAGAGCCTAAATTTATCGACACTGGTGTAATGCTGAAATGCGGATGGAGATGCTTATGCCACAATGTCATCTAGTGAAATCAGTTAAAATAATACACATGTGCAATGGTCGAGTGATACTGTTCGGCTTGGAAAGAAAAAAAAATTGGTTTTGACACAAGGGCGAACCGATGAATGCGATAGCAACATTTCTTTTTCTTCTTTTTTAACTAGGACAGCTACAATGAACTTAGTAACTTCAGTGGGAAGGAGCAGCACTGAAAAATCTAGCTACAGGGTCAAAGTTGTGGTGTTTTAAGATGGGTGGCGAGGGGCCTGGTTAAAATTTCAAGGAAGCATCAGCCCCTTAAACCCATATCCACCCTCCTTGCGCTGTGTATCTGCATGAAGCACATTTTCGTTATGCTTTACAACGAAATATATTGCAAATTAGCAGGTTTAAAAATGACTAAAGGTCTTGTCTGTATCAACATTTCATGTACATTTTTTTATAAACCAATGACAGTACCTGTTAGAAAATCAACCTTAAAGAGCCATGAACGTACAATGCATCAGCAATCAACATATGGAAAATCCAAGAGTCAAATAACAAAGGCACACCAAGAACCCTTTAGATTTAACCATCCAAAGATGTTGGCAATGGTGCTGTGCACATTATGTCACTCTTATCTCACCCCAAATGAAAGGATCATCAAGGCAAGAGTGGTGGTTGCAGACTGTGATCAACGGAACATCTTCCGGTCGGTTTTCAATGGCATTGATGAGGATCTCCTTGTTGTACACATTCACTGTGTTGAACCAGCCTTCAAACAAAGAAAAGAGAGTACATGACAAATTCAGCACGAATGTGAAGTGCATGAGGACTCACACAGTGTAGAAAAGCCTGCTGTGGGATAGCATGAAAAAAAAAAAAGAACAAGCTAAGTAGCAGAGATGTGGCTGCTAACAGAAGTCTGATGCAAAAGCAGCATTTCTTTCTATTCAGGCCAGCTCATTTATAGCTAAAAAAAAGTTACAGATAGCAAATGGCTTCTTGCCTACTTGACTTGGCTACCAACACACACCATTTACGACTCTTGGCAGATGAAATTAGAATGCAATGTCTACGACTTGATTTCACATCAATAACCTTCCTCTGTCGAAATTCAAGCATATTGACATTACACTGATGTGCAGCTCTGCAGTGATTCGCTGTGCCCTACTGTGCAGCCATACAGCGCTTCAACAGAGTGTAGAGCAGTGAAAGTAGCGACAGTGAAAATACCCCTTTTTAATAATTTGCATTGCGAGGAGTTATAAGCTTGCTCTTTTCCGAAACGTTAGTTAGTGCAAGTGAAGGTCACGTGCGAAGGCAGATTACGTATACAAAAATGTGCTTAATGCCGAAGCATTTGCATATACTGCAGGACATAGCACAAATAAATAGACCCCCGTATCCAAATGGCTCCGTAAGCAGGGCGAAAATGGCTCACTAAATAACATCAATACTTCACAACACAGAATAAAGCAGAAGCTTAGATTGCGTATTGTCATGCAAGCGTGCAAAGACTTGACATTTACTACCAACTTCACAATGCAACATAATATGTGCACTGAAGAAAATAACTGCATTGAAATGACAACGCTATATCACTGATAGAAAATGCAGTTTCCTAGACAGTCAAAGCCAATGTTCAAACTTCCTAAGAGATGTGAAGTAAGCGTAAGTATGCAGTACATGCAATCAAATGCTGCACATTGCTTCAAGCTATGTGCACTGTGCATGCTTCCTGCATTGCACGCGCTACACATGCATTGAAAGGTATTGCTCCTAGAAGTCTGTACCTAGACAAGTATTCAATGTTGTTGAAGTCAAAATTCAACAAGCTCTTCAAGTTCCAGGACACGCCTTGCATAATAACTAATGGAGCAAAATGTGCCAATAAATGCATAATCTATATAGCCAATGCCAACAAGCTTCTATGTTTGAACAAAGGTTGAACGAATTCTGCAAAAAAAGTTATACAGCGTGCCTCGAACGGTAACCAAAAGCATATGATGCATGCTTCAAGACGATTGCCACACAAACAGCCCGCAGCCAATGTCGCCCAAGTTAACCGAGCTCCTAACCAAGCCATGGCCGTGCCAATCAAATAAGGATCGCAGAATGGTGACAAATAAGGAACCCATTCTAAAGCCCTGGACAAAAGTGACATCTCACGGTTATGGCATGAGCTGGATCAGCAGATACTAAAAATGATCATGTTTTAGGACTTAAGCCAACTTTTGAGATTTCACAATATCGATCTCTTGTTAAATGGGTATGCAAGCCAGTCGGACACTGTCACATTAGACCACACGTGCCCCGGACTAGCTACACGAGCTATATTGTGAGACAAAAAGAAGGACTGAATGAAACGTAGTGCTCCTAACTGCTACGATTCCCGCTGCAGACAACATGCCATGCACTAGAAATTAGGCACACAGTGCCATTCGTGTGCAAACTCGTCTGAAGAGCACTGAGATGCAAAGCATAATGCAAACTGTCAGCAAGTCACTGCATAACAGACGTGCACAATACAACAGATCACACAACACGCATAATGTGCTGCAACAAAGGGAGGGGGAGACTGCGACATGAAAATATAAACCTAAGCAAAAAATTACGTATCCTAAAAAAAAAAAACTCTTAAAAAGTGGTCAAAAGACCGAGGCAGAAGTGAGTTCCACGAGGGAAGCTCACCTGTTGTGCGGAATACTCGGGGTCTGTGTGGGTTCTGTGCCCTCTTAAGAAACTGCGGCTCTATTGCGTAAACCAAATGAAAGAAAAACAGACAATCATAAGAAAGACAGCCATAAGTTAGATGTACGACTGGGAAAGTAGAAACAAGAGAGGATATTTCTGCACACATTTCTTTTTTTTTAATGCTTCTATATGAAGAAGTTCTTCTTTGAAGAATGTAAACAGTGTGGGCATCAAGTGCCGGTGACAAAGAACAACATGTGACAAATGTCTTGGAGATTCTTTGACTGCCCTTCATAAAAAAGCAATTGAGTCTTAATTAGCGTGATCCATCTGTCGTCTATTGCACATTCCCCTTTTGCCGATTTGTAGTTTTCTGTGTCTTTGCTTTTAGTTTTTTTAGCTTGTGGTATATGTGTCCAATGTCTCGTCCTACTTAGCCCCCATGCTTCTGAATTGAAATTGCAGTTGAGGGTTTCAATGCCTCTTGTCGTCCACGTCACTTACTTCCTTCAATGAGATCCAGACTCGCCCAGCTATCTCAATAAGTCTCTAGCCAAACCTACAGGGGCTCGCAAAAGAGGCCGCCACAGGCCGATTTCCTAGATAAAACAACCTGGAGCACAAAAGGTTTAGCAATGTACATAACACCCAGGAAAGCTTTGCAGATGATACAAAAATTTCTCGATGATATTAAAGAACTTTGCCTGAGACAGCTTTTTATATCGTACTTATACAGTTACTTGAAAAGAAACGCATAGGTCTTTTGCATTTCCCAAAAATGCCAGGCTCTGAAAATTCTTCCCATCCCCTTTCTAAAATGTCCAGAATAGAGAAATAGCACAGAGAATTTGTTTCACTAAATTTCAGTGCAGCTTATTCCTTTTAGCAAGTGATGGCAGCAAGAAAGCCCTTCAATGAGGTCTACTCTTTCTAGTGCTGCTCTCATTCAAACACACGGCCAAGCAAGCACTAAAAACTGCCAATGTACACCCAGGGTGCATAGCGACCACGAAGAAAAAAATTCAAGGGTTTTCAAGGACTTTCAAGGCCCCAACTAAGGATTTTCAAGGACTTGAGAAATAACATTTTTCTAAGACCGTAGAAAAACAACAATTTTTTACAGCATGGAAGCACATATTTTACTGTAAGGAAGAAAATGCAAGCACAATTTTTCATATATGCTGGTTTCATTGCACTGTTTTCTGCTGATTTCAACATCCATTTTGCTGATTCACCTCACAATCGTACTGCACACACATACACACAAAAGGGGACTAGGTTTCATTGTACTGTTTTCGGCGGATTCACCTCACAATTTAGACACATTGCACACACGCACCAAAGGGGACTAGGTTTCATACCACTGTTTCCTGCTGATGCCAACATCCCTTTTGCTGATTCGCCTCAGTATCTAGGACGTATTGCACATATACACACAAAAGGGGCCTATTTTCAAACAGTGGACTCGAGATATTAAGTACCCGAAGCTTCCCTTCAGATTTTAAGTTCCAGAAGCTTCCCCTTCAGGCTCTCATCCATGTCTGCAAGTTCCAGGGACTTCTCGTTTGCAGTTTTTCTTAAACTGTTGGACTTCACAATCAAAGAGATGTCGCTTGTGGCTTCCGCCCGCAGAGCGTACTTGTCGGCACAGGCTGTTAAGTCAGCGATTGTTGCTTCCAGCCTCCTCTTCTTTGTCTTGATGCTCTCTATCTCTTCTTCAATGTGGCTTCTCTTTGATGCCTTTGTCTGCTCCATCACTTGTTTTTTCGTATCCTCCAAGTAAGCCTGATAACGGTTGTGTGCGGCTGCGATAGACTTTCGCAACTCCTTCGTTATGGCAACGTTCAAGATGCCACCAGCCTTGCTTACAGCATCACAAACGATTCGCTGTGACACATACGAGATGTCCTTAAGGTTTTCGACAGAGACCTGGCGGTTGACGCTGAAGCCTCTTTCAACAGTTGCCTGCCCGTGGCTCAAGATGAGAAGAAGCCGGATAACCTTCCACAAGTGCATGTAGGATGAGCCACCCTTGAAGGTAGAACTCGTCCAGGCCAAGAGTGTGTTTGTCAAACTGCTGCAGGTTGTGTTTCTTTTCTTGCAGAAATTCTGTGTATTCCCCAAGGACAGAATCGCGCTCATGCTCACCCAATCGACCAACTGCAATAAGTGCATCTAGGAACTTTCTGAAGCCTGCAAGGCAGTCATCTGGCTTTGAGGCCATTTGACGGGGATCAAGAGATGACAGGTTCCTAACCAGATGGTATGTCAGAGGGCTTTTCTCCAGAATCTTCTTGGTTGTGCTTACAAGGAACTGTTTGCATTCCATCCTAAAGGCAAATACATCTTTGGCGCTCACCTTCGCGGCTTTGAGTACTTGTTCAGCAGCGTGCCCAATATCAACTTTCTCTGATGATACATGATTATTTGGGTCTGCGACGTCCATCTTCAGCATGCCGACAACTCCTGTGGAAGCGGACAGCACCGAGCACTTCACGAATCTCGCAAGAAGCTTCCTCACGAGGCACTCGAGATCTCTTTTCAAAAAGAACACCAGTGGTTTGTCCACCTGATATTCCACGAGGAACAGTTTCAGTATCATCGCGATGCCCAGAGCAAACTTCAGTTTGGCCAACAGCAGTGGGTCCTGGCAAAAGTCGCTGAGCTGGATGAACGATGCACACTTTGGCAAGTTCACCTCTTTCTTTTTTGCACATGCGATGTACTTTTGCACGTCACCCCAGAGGGTTATGGCACGTTCAATGACGGGAACATTTTCTACCCAGCGATGAGAAGCGAAGTTGAGAGGAAATGTTATTTGGCCTGTCACAGTAGAGAAGTCTTCCCTTCGCGCTGGCGCATCATGAAAAATGGCACTGAGGCTTGAAAGGAGATTCTCTAGGCCCCACTTGCTGGCAACAACGCCCGCCCTGTACGCGTTATGTATGGTATGAAGTCCGCAAGTGCCCAGGTCCAAACACTGAACTTGATGGTTCTGCTGCAGGTATTCCTGCATTCCTCTAAAACACTTCAGGTTTACATTAGGGCCATCCATTGACAGCTGAACAGCTCTCGCCAGCGGCAAATCTTCCAGGGCACCCAGAAGCTTCTCTTGAAGGTTTTCGGCAGTTGAATGTCCCATGAACACCGACGTATAAAACCTCGTGGTCACCCCGCTCGGGCATTGTGCTCCAGTAGCGCACATGAATGTCCATTTGTTTCCTCTGCAGGTAGTCGTTCAAAGACTCGTCGAACAGAACGGTGTAACCGTCTGACAGCTCCAATTCGCGTTGCAGGCACGAGAGAAAAAACGGTCTCAGACCATGGCACACCACGTATGCAGATTTCCTCTCACTGCAGGAAAATGCCTTAGCGATTTCACTGTCACGGAACATTTTCTTGAAAAGGTCCCCCGTATGTGCGGACGATTTGTAGGAGTAGTGCGCCGTGACCATTTTCAGGGTCCGCAGTATCTCCGCGTCGACCACACTCTCATGAGCTTTGCACAGGCTGCTCACATCCGACGACGTTGAACTTGAAGGAGTTGGCTCGACGCGTTGCTTCTCAACAGCTGTGAAGTGGCTCCGCACAGTACTATGAGCTGTGGTTGCTGTCGTGTTCTCCACATGCTTTGCGCTTTTCATGTGACTTTTGAGGGCAGACTCCCCCATTGACGACACGTCGAATGTTTTTGCCCATACCTTGCACTTAGCTCGATGCGAGTTCGATGTGTCCGGAGAAATCCACTCTTTATAAGCAGCACCGGTTAACCACGCGTGCTGGAAGTTGCATTTTCCCGGCATATTGCAGCTGCAGAAGACGACTTGGACTATTCACAGACCATGTTTCCCACTACACCGGTAGGGTAGGCTTAGCTTTAGTCGTCGCTACCGCTGCAACCACGCCAGACTGTTGTACTGCGCAGTAGCTACAGAAGTAAATTGAATTGGATGCCTTGCTAATTCTAGTACATAGTTGCCAGGCATTTAAACGGAATTCGCTAAAACTGGCTAAACCGAAGCCCATTGACGAAATTCAAGGAAATTTAAGAACTTGAAAAAATTCAAGGGTTTTCAAGGCCTTAAAAATGCTATTATCAAATTCCAGGGTGTTCAAGGGTTTCAAGGACCGCTACGCACCCTGACACCTTTTAACTAAAAAAAAAAAGAAAAGGTGCCATCCCCGAGAATCTGATGGGCATATAGTTAAACTATCAGAACGGAAGGGAAGCTATGTCCCACGTCCCAGAAAAGCCATTTAAATAGGCTGTGAACGTTCATGAAACATATGAATAAACAGACAGCTGTAGCCATCAAAGAAAACTGACGGAACAGGAAAAAGCATGTGCGTCAATCAAATTTCTCTCCCGTCATACCTGTTGGCCAGTTTCCTGAAATGCAAGCTGCAGCCGCTTGTCATTCTTTTTGCAGCTGTGGGAATTCATTCATGACCCTGATAACCACAGTTACTTTCGCACCATGCAAATAATGATGGAATGTGAAGTGTGCCAACATAGCAAAAATGCGAAAAGCTCATGTAAAGTAAAACACCAATATTATTGACTGATAAAAAGAGTTCTATCGCTAGTTAAAGAACATAGATCCAAATGTGCTGCTCATTTATTTTTATGAGCAATGTCTCTGAGGCTTAAAGATTTAAGGTAGGTTAATCGGGATAAAACAGCCAACACGCAATAGATTAAAGAGTCTCTACGTATGTAATACGTAGAGACTCTCAGCGATGCTCGCCAGGTTTCTAGTATTTAACATGCTTTCTCGAAGCGTGAAATTCTAGACATGTTTTATCTGTTCTGGTTATTATTGTTGCCAAGGTTCTCGCGCTATGAACTGTGAATACAGACGGCTTACCGCCCTGCCGTTAAAATTGCATTTTTGAAGTTTCACCTGGCAAGAAGTGGCACGGCACTACACAGTGTCACTTTGGTTCCAGAAGATTTAAGAGAGTTTTAAGGTTAACAAGTTGGCCTACACATATGTATGAAATATGTGAGCTCAGTCTTGTTCGGTTAGAGATATCCTGAAGCTGTGATTGTCCTTTTAATGCCGTATTGCGCTGCCAGGCAAGTCTTGCACTTTGCTGTGTCTGGACACTGTGTTGCATAACAGTGATATGTATTTCAATACACAACAGTTAAAGGCAGGCTGCTCGATTATGCGTTCAGATTTATTGGCTGTTCTACTTTGTCAATCTGATCATAGCGCACTTGTTCAGATGATATATGATATAGGGAAGTAAGACAAGTTGAGAGGGTGATGTGTAGCATGTTTTTAAATACTCCCAGCACATGCCCTCCACACTGGAATGAAACTAGGTAACGTTATCACCTTAATACAGACAGTCCACCATAATAGCCAAGCTAATTATTTTGCAAATGTAGTTTCAATACGTCTGACCAGTAAGTATAGAGAGAGGGATCATGAAAACTGGAGCAAGTTTTGCCATTTCTAAGTGGGCATTCCTCAAGCTTCAACTAGCTTCAACATTGCTACTGTTAACACAATCACCAATGCAATTAGTGAAAGAACCAGCCAGTGAGTATAAACTAATTACAAAACCAATACGTCATATTTTCCTTAGATCTCAAAAGAAATACAACCACACCATACAAAAAAAAAAAAAACTACATTCTTACCTTGAAGCAAGTTATACACATGCAACATCATTTACAACAGAAAAATATTTGATGTGCCTCACAATAAAAACAAGGGGAAACTTAATAACATGTAATACTGCAAGTTTCTCAACATAGCACACAAGTTCTGTTCATTGGGCTTTCATGGTTAATGTAGGTTTCAGACAATATATTATAACCAGAAGTCAAGGAATGGTCAATTTGTGAGCACTTTCTAGGCTTACGGTGAGCAGCAGAGAACAACATTTACAGTTTGCAAGTGGAGGCAATATGCCAAGTGTAACTAGCTTAACACTGCCACAGAAAAAGCGATGCCACTTTTTCTATGGTAATGAGTATGGTTGCACTTGTTCCTGTGATCTTTATATTCTTGTTTTTTTGTTTGTCTAAGACCACACCACAAAAAATGGTAACTGACAAAGCTGTCTGAAAATCTACTTGCCTGGCAACTTCTTTATGACTCTCTTTCCCTGCAAGTATATGCTAACTAATGATTTCTCTCGAACGATGCCCACGAGACCTTGCTAATTTGTTTTGTTGCATTGCACATAATAGAAACCTTGCTACGAAGCGTTAGTAATGTGTAAACCATTTACAAAAGTCACGAGCATTGCTATATAATTTCGCAATATTTTGGAAAACCTTAGTTTTAGGACTGGCAATATAACTTTTGAAATTTGTGGACTACTAACAACGATGCAATAAAGATAAACATTATCACATTTTTTTTTCTTTTAGCTGTGATGTAGTGTACTAACCATAACAGCTGGAGTTTGACCCATAAACCTTCTTTCCATTTGTGTAGGTTTCCACTGTGGGCAGAACGACTCTGACAACTCAATTCCTGATGTGTGTAATGCAATTAGATTACGAAGAAAATAAATCTTGATGAGCAAGTGGTAATAAAAAGGGCATGTATTATTAACAAGCAGTTACAATAAATAATGTTCCATCAATAATTCTGAATGAGATATGAGCAATAGACAGGAACACTGAACATATTAATTACATTAACACTGCCATGTGTGTCAGTGTCCTGTAGCCTTCGCCACCTGAATAGATGCGACAGCAGTGAATCGCATGACACTTTCCGAGCCTGCACTGTTGTATTGTACTATGGCCTCCACTTGTATAAATGCGACAGTGACAGTGGCGCATTGCATCATCCCTCAAAAGCATAACGCTCGTGTGACGAGATATCAGCCCGCATAAATATCTCATTGTAATATGATGAAGCTTCAAATAAAAACAGATTGACACACTTCCTGGGAACGCATCTGAAAAGTTTGACGCGTCACTGCAACAGGAAGCAAAGGGTTACTAACACATATGGCGTGAACACTTCTGAAGCTAGTTGTCAACTGGTGTTTGCGTGTTAGCAGTGTTGGCTTACGTTTCACATCCCAGATGCAAGACATTGCGCTTTACATACATGGAATGCCAGAACACTTAACTAGAGTAACATTAGGTAGGCGTCAGACATTTCTAGAGTTCTAGAAACACTTGCATCAGGTGGCACAAATTCTTACTGCAAAAAGCAGACATGAGAAAGGATATAGGAAAGGGAGTCTGGCCAAGCCATTCACATGAAGTTTATTTTCGTAAAATGAAGAACTGTGCTGATTCACAACATCAAAAAACAATGTTTTTGGCTTCGAGTTGCACAATCAAATTAAACAGGTTAGGACTGTTAGGATTGGGTCTACCTTGCAAGCTCATAGGCAGCTAGAAAAGGCAAATGATACAATAGCTAATCTGCATTGAAAAAAAAAAATTAACATAAGTACAAAATGTAACTTCTGTGAGCTGAGGGGCAACTATAATGTTAAAAAATAATGTTTAAATGAAAAAATCCCAGATTTTTCTATCAGCTGTATGTATGTCGGAAAATGTCCTTGCTCTGAACTGTGTCAAGTAAAGCCGATGCTGCACCTAAAGTCATGTATAAAATATTGGGAAATTCTTCAAAAGCGGCCTACAAAAGCAAAATGCTGGCATTATCCTACACAGCTGGAAAAATGTTTAATAGATCAGTCTGACTTAGGCACAGCCTTCATAAACCAGTCAGAATACTGTAAAGTAAAAAAAGAAATCACAATGTCCCATTTCAACTAGCCGTACCAAATAGCATACACTGTGAACTTAGTGTCGGTGCATCTGCCTCTCCAGCGATTTAACCAGCAATCCCTGGTAATGCCCCAGCTAGCTGAATTCTAGCATAGAGAGTCAGTTAAGCAGTGCACCTTAACTTGAGGTAGAACAGGACCGTACTCCTGTACAACGAGATCGCAGTACTGCCCACGATAACGCTAGTAGTTATTTGCCCAACTTGGTTTCAAATTCTCCTATGCCAATTGCTTTGCGTGTGGGTTCCCAACAATATGTCAGTGAGGACAAACAAGCACCATCATGCGATAGACTGAAAAATAAGCCACAGCTGCTCGCATTAAAAAAAAAAATGCTTTCAAACAGAAAAAACAGAGGGTACACAAATGCACAATAACTGTGTGTAAAACCAAGCTCTGCATAGGAGCTCAGCAATATGCTTCTCACACCTGATAAGATATCAGTCTTCCAAAACAGGGTTCACAGCAGTAAGCTCTAGTTTGCTAATCATTGTTTCCAACTATTTGACTTTAGTAATTAGTAGTAGTAGTAGTAGTAGTATCTTTATTTACAGTAAGCCGGATACAGAGCTCACTGCAGGGGCAAAGGGCTAAAGGCGAACAGCCTGACAAAGGCCCTTGTCCCTCCGCAGTCCGTGACAGTGCAAAGCTTAAACAATATATATATTCAATACATTGGTTTTAAGCAACCTGAAATTGTAAACACAAAATTCAAACATAAATAGCATAAGAAGTTTACATAACACATTTTAAGAATTAGAGGTCAATCTCGTTATAATTCACAACTAAACAATATCAATGAAACAAACTCAAAAACAGACAAAATGCATGCGGATACAATGGATTCCACTGTATACACTCGTATAATTGACATAGAAGTTTATGAACAATTTAAGCATTTGCAGAGGCATGAGACTCCATTACGTAGTTTCGATAGTGTAGACCGGTGGTTATGAATAAGTTCTTTATTTGTTTCTTGAAAGTCGCACTACTAGCCCTAAAGTTTAAAGTTCAATTGATCTGCAAGGGTATTTAAAACCTGAGGTACCTGGTAAGCAATACTTTGTTTTCCATACTTGGTTCTTGTTCTAGGAGCTCGTTTCTTTTGTTCTTGCATACTGTAGTGTGGTCTTTCGGTGCAACTTTCTTAATATAGCTTAGTCTTTTGTATTAACTGAAGTAATTTAAAATGATATAATTGATCACTCTTAGTTAAAGGGGTGGGGCAGGTGGTAACATCAGTAAAATAAAAAGTGGGGAGGGGATGAACTGCTGATATGTACAGCGGTGAGCACTGTTAGGGTGAACACGCGAGCGCGTGGCCGACGGCACTGTCAGCGCCCGTTACGGTCATCACTGGAAACGCGCATGCGCATCACGCCTTCCGCGAAATAATTGTTCCACCACGCGCATGACGTCATGAATGCACTTGTTCGTCATCTGCTAGCTGCATTTTTCTTTTCTAAGCCCATGCATCCTGCATTTTAAGATTTCTTTAAACATCTGTGGTTGAACAGAACAAGAGAAAAAAACTTGTATATCTATGGGGGCGTATCTATTCGTTCCCTTAAAAGTTGTTGTGCATGCAACGCCGTATATAAAACAACCAAACATCTTTTGCAGCCGTTCATTCTGTCGCCAGATCGTATTATGGCTAGGGTTCCTGATGAACGGCGCTCAATTGTTGATCTTTCCCTGAAAGGTTATTCCCAGCGGTATATTGGCGCTTTAGTTAATAGGCCCCTGAAGACTGAACAGGATAATTCAAGCCTACAAGTATGAAGGTCGCATTCAAGATGCGCCCCACCCTAAAGCAGCCACAGACGATGAAGACGCGCTCATAGTTGCAGCTGCGCTTCATAACCCTTTCTTGCCAGCCCCAGCAATACGCGAAGACTTGGATTTGGACGTTTCGGACACCACTGTTCGACGTCGCCTGCGTACTGCGGGCTTTCGCAGTTGCGTCGCAGCGCAGAAGCCACTACTAACACCGGCACACAAGGACGCACGACGGCAGTTCGCCGAGTTGCACGAAGCATGGACATCAGAAGAGTGGGGTCGCGTCATCTTTTCGGATGAGCGACAAGACCAAAGATTGCGCGTTTCGAGACTACCAGGCACACGGTGAGGCAAACTTCCTGCTTTGAAAAGCAATTGTTTTGGTTAACGTCAAAGTGCCACGCAGGAACGACCCAGACAACGTGCAAGGTGTTTCTGCCAGTGGGAGATCGAGTGTGAGCGTGTGGGGTGCTGTTTCAAGATATGGTTTATGGCCCCTGCAACGTATACGTGGACACTTATCGTCGGAACAACAATACTGCAATATTTTGAACAATGTGCTGTTGCCATATGCGAGCAGTTTATTCCCAGACTTTGATTACCTGTTCCAACAGGAACAGGTCATCGTTACACACGGCGCGGGCTGTCAAGGAGTTCCAGGCGGAGCAGCACATGCAGCTACTGGAATGGCCTCCGAAAGGAGCGGACCTGAATGTGATAGAAAACGTGTGGGGCCGCCTGAAAGCTTCTTTGACAAGGAAGCCCCTTTATTCCGCGACTTCGGACTAGTTGTGGGCGCAAGTCAGCAACGAGTGGGAAAGGCTGAAAGCCGATCGGGAATATGTTCGATGACTTTACGACTCGTTACCGTCCAGAATAGCTGCAGTCGTTGCTGTAAGTGGTCACATGACTCGCTATTAGATTTGCTCATGTTTTTATATTTGTTCTCATGGTCTTGTTTAACTTGAATTGCAAAAGTGCAAATTTCTTGAATAAAAAGTTTAATAATTATCCCTCTTACACTCACTTTTTTCTTTCAAGCACCAATTTTCAATCCAGATGGACCTTGAAATGCAGAAGGTATCAGCTCAGCGAACAAAAAATGCGGCTAGCAGATGACGAACAAGCGTGTCGATGACGTGATGCGCGCAATGAAAAGAGTGTTTTGCAAAGCACATGCTGCGCATGTGCAATGTTTCCAACGATGGATGTTACTTGGCGTTGATAGTGCCATCAGCCACGCGCTCACGTGTTCACCCTAACAGTGCTCACCACTGTGAGAGGGTCCATGTGTACGGGCACATGCCTCATCCAACACTGATTTTGGTAGGATAACCTAGCTAGATCTTTCCAAGTTAAATTTGTCTCTGCTACTGCTCTAATGTTAGTGACAAAAATGATATTTCTTTTATGCAGTAAGAAAACGCAATGTTTAAATTTCTTTTTTAGTCATACTTTGCCATACCTTATTATAAATGTTCCCATGTGTACACACTACAGTACCTAGCACAGACAGATAAGGCAGAGACCGGAACTCTTACAAGGTCAAGGGTTTTTCAATCTTGAAACTACTGCAGTACACTCATTCCATTGTTTGGGTTAGTGACACTGCACTGTTTGTTTGAGCTAGGATTTTAGATTGACGTTTGCCTTAGATAATTGCTCAACGTTGCTGATATGCCTATCAAAGGGCAGCTATACGTATCACACGGAGCATCACTAATCAGGAATCTGCGCAAAATTTCGAATGGAACCTATCACTATCGACGGCAGCTGTGTGTTTTTGAGACATTTTTGAGACTATAGGTCTCAAAAATGTCTGATTTACCACCACATTGCTCCCAAGAAAATAGAGGTTTTTTTTTATTCTCTTGAATCAATCCTCGCCCCTTTATCTATCCCGTGATGAATTTCTAGCCTCGGCTCGCGTTTGCAATCGTTCCGTGCGTCACGCGCCAACAGCTCAAAATCACACTGCGCAAAACACCAAACTGTTATAAGCGCGCGTGAGAAGTTTGATGCCCTCAGAACCGGTCATCACTGTTTTTCGTGAGGTTAAAACTACGTCAAAAAGATCGGTGCACTTGAAGTGGGGGCAATCACTTCGATCACCTCGCTCGGCCTTGGCTTATCTCACCTTCAAATCACCGATACGGCATGCCATGCTAATTAGGAGGCACGCGGGTGCATCGCCTTGGCGGTTACCTTGGTAGCAAGGAAAGATCTTTTGAGCGGTGCCCACAGAGGTTGCAACGTTTATCCAAGTATAGAAGGGCTCTGGCGCCCCTAAATAGGACGGAAGTGCAGCCGACTACTTCCCAGAGGGAAATCCTTTCGCTGTTCGCTTCGGACAACCGTCGCCTGGGGTAGCATATCCATAAGAGAACGTAGATGGGACAACAGATTGCACCACTAAGTCGGCGTAACAAGGATTACGTCGATGGTCGCAAAAACGGACGGCGTGTACAAATGGGATAGATTCAACTGAAAGGAAGTAGGCGGTGCAGCTACGCGTTTGCGTAACGAGCGTACACACAAGCAAGTTGTTGAACCTAAAACAACCTTCGGCTTTTTGGCAAACCGTAATGGTTGATCGTTGGCTTACCGTGAAACAGTTTGGCGAGCAGGCCAACGGCAGGAACGACCACGGAGCTTCCGAGCTGCCATAATTTGCTGGGCTGGCTGAGGTTCGGAAGGGGCCACTGTACTTCGAGAGGCATGTTGGCGAGGTGCGAAAGGCTAGCCGCTGCTCGGTGGTCGAAAGATGCGTGCCTCGAGTCGAACACAAAACATCAACGCTGGGCGCACATAGCGTAAAAGAGAAACGTCGCGGTGCTACACGAAGAAGGCGTCTTCCAGCAATGCCCCAACCGCAGGCAAACAACCGGATGAAACGAATAAGAGGAGGAAGCAAGATGGAGAGAGTAGCGTGTTAAAACTAAGAGCGCCAAAAGAACGCGCGAAAGCATAAAAGGGAGAAAGGACGGGAACGACGGCAACAAATTTGCAAACGCACGATGGCGCCCATTTGCGAATAGCAGCCAATGAAAACGCTGCCTGCGGCACACGTGCCTTGGTTTGACTTACGTCATAAAACGTGTGCAATTAAAAAAATAAAAAGTCAACATGTTTTCATGTCGCATATGTAGTGACGTAGCAAACCAAAGTAACTACAAAGCTAACATAACCGATAATAACCGAAGACCATGGTACCATGCATGGTACCATTATGGTATTCTAAGGACCATGCAGGAAGGAATCCATATCGACGATATGGCGGCCCATAGCGACGACGTGTCTCCCAGTATGGCCCCTAAAAACCATATTTTCAGTTAACAAAAGCATAGCCTTTGAGATTTGCAGCTGGTACAAAACTAGTATTCAGAAGTAACAAATAATTGAGTCTTTTAGGTGATGTTTGAAAAAACCTAATAAAATACGAAGAAAACATGCCAACTGATATTTTCAAATTACGGGCATGTTTACAACGCAATCGGGAGTGATTGCGCGCGAAAGCATGTCAATGGGCTCCAATGACCATTCTAAAAATTGCGCTGGCAACCTCTTCAACGCGCAATCCGCAATGATGGCTGAAGCGTCGTCTGATCAAGGTTTACACGACTTATTAGAAACATCGCCTCTATCGCTAATTCGTGATCAACCTACTCCATCGGATCGGTGCAGCTTCGCGGTCGCGATGTGTCGTTCATTTCCTGGTGTTCATATTTCGTGAGACGCGCTTCACGTCATCCCGCCGGCTCGATATGTGACCCGACCTGAAAGTGTGTGAGCCCCTCCGGCTTTGGCATGAATCAGAATGAGAAACCTACGCTTTGCCATCCGCGTCGCTTTTTACGGCGTAACCGTCTATTCCGCCCTGTCCACGGCCGTCATCTACATCTTCATTCAATGGTTCGGTCGTTTGCGCGCGGACCTTTACGACGTCGACGGACTCGCGAACCTCTCCACGACGCTACACGGGAGGCCGTGCGGCGACCACGCATCTGACGACTCGGCCAACGTCCTCTCTCGCGACGTCATCGGCAGGGGACAGATCGACGTCCACGGATGGTGGCAGGACCAGGCGGCCGTCACTACGGACGTGCAGTGCTTTAACGAGCCGTGGGCTCTGTGTTCCAAAGCGTTCTCCATAACATGCAAGCGAAATGCCATTCGCGCCATTTACCAGCACCTCTCGTTCCGACGTAACCTCACGCTGCGCAGCTTTAGCTTGTCCCTGCGCGTCGCAGCCGAGCAACTCGAATCGCAGACTGCAGACTCCTTTCTGGGCGCTCTCGTTCTGGTCAGACTCAGCGACGGCAGCGAGGAGTTCCTGCGCGTGCCGTTCCCCGCGAGCACGAGCACCCTGTCTCGACGAGAAGGGCTCTACGCGGCTTCGCACTCTGATCGTACCGTAGCCACGGCGACGGTGATGCTCGGCTGCTACGGTTACGCAGGCGTGGCGCACTTCACGGACGTCAGGCTCGCGCCTTTAGTCGAGCCCGCGGCTGCAGGCCACGCATGCAGAGCCCGCGATCTGCTGGAAGACTGTCCGACGTCTACGGCGCGTAGCCTGCCCTCAACGCACCGCAGGCAGAAGCTAAAGTTTGAGCTCATTCTGGGCAAAGTGCGCTCGTCGTCCTCGAAGAAGCGCCATCTGAACAAGGACGTTGCGCTGGTCACGCAGCTGTCGATGGACCGACTGCCCGTCCTGGAACACACGCTGCAGCTGTGGGAAGGGCCCGTATCGCTGGTCATTTACGTTCCCTTGAAGGTATAGCGTCCATTTCCGAGAGACATACACCGTTATTGATTAAAGATTCATCAGCGAAAAATTAGATATATACGTGTGCATCGGCGCTTACGCGTGAAGCCTACACATTAAAAACCTTTAGGTTTTGCCCGCCCAATGTTAGAGGATGTGAAACCGCTGGGAATACAAATTAATGCATGCACTAGGGTGGGCGGCTTTCAAGTTGCAAGGATTTTTCGATCCCAAATTATGTTTGGGTGCACAAAATCTGAAAAGTTCGTTGTTTTTAACGAGGGAAAACCATGTATCGCCATCTATGGCCACTACGTCAACTCGACAGAGGTGCATGGGTTGAGTGGGCCAGTACCCAGGCTCCAACAGCTAGAATTTGACATTTTCATCAAGAGCATCTAATGGGCTGATGTTGTTGCAACAACAAGATAGTACACTAAGGAAATAGAACGAATAATGCACATTTACCAAGAAAGGAAGCAAAATAAATGCTGTTGTATTAACAGACCTAAAGTTCCCACCTGTCTAGTTTTAGACCAGCTCAGCCGTTTTTTTAGACAGCGGGCCAGTTGCTGGTACCTACCCGCCGTCACTGGCTGGTTTTTGTTTGAGCAGTAAACGAAGCCTCGCTCTATCCACAGGTATTTTTATGCCAGCAATTAGGCTATAGTACGTTAGCTCAGTGTGACATTTTTGTTTGTACATCAGGTTTATTTGGCTCAAGGAAGCAATGTTACATTAACTGGCACTGCATACTGAAGATCTGACGTGGTGTGTATTATTCAACACTAATTTAATCTCTTGATAGCTCATCCCCCCACCCCCTTCACAGCAGAGGGCCACTTCATTTTTTCAAAAAAAGATGGCAACCCTAAACAGACCAGAGATAAGATAATGTGTTTCTTTAACAAATGCTGGCTGGAGACTACTGATAGGCCAGCTTATCTAGTATTTACATAAGTACAATAGTCAAATATTGTTCCTACAAGCAAACTCAACCAGATTTGTTGTAATTGTGTAAACAACCTTTTATATTTCAGTGGAGGACACTTTCTGCTCTATGAGAATTGTAGCTTATGCAGGGCTTTGCTTCTATTGAATGCGGCTTGACTTAAATCTTGGAGGAAGGAAGGGTTCTTTTCTTTCCTACCTTCATTATACCAGCCACACAATTAAAGCTCGTTATTTTCATTTTTAAATTTGCTCTAAAGGATCGATAACAAACCCCAGTTTACACATGGCATCGCTCACATTGACATTTCTTCACTTATACTCAGTAATAAAACAATCAAAACAAAACCGCGTAATAAGTACATGCATGCAAACACATCTTAGCTTTCATAGAAATTTAATGACCCTCCAGAAAGTGTGATATAGCTATACATCCTGCTTTAGGCATTAATGTTTTTGTATTTAAGCCCAAGGCCCGTATTCACTAACGAACCTCATCCTTATCTCATGTTGTCCGTAAGTGTCTGTACACTCTACATGTGTTATAAAGGCACAAAAATGGTAATATCAAATCACTTTTCAAATACCAGCTTACTTTGATTATGAGACGCGATAAAAGCACGAAGCCTACAAGGAAAACACGAAATAAGGATAAGGTTGGCTAGACAATATGGGCATAATTGTGATGGTTTAGCAAGAGCATTGTCGTAAAAGTTGTTTCGTGCAATATTTCGTAAGGGAACACCGGTGATATAGTCTTTGGGAGCCGTAATCATAGTGGTCCAGCAAGCGAGCATACAAAAGATAGTGCACACACTTGTCCAAGCTTTATCCTGCACACTTTAAATGGCTTTTTAACTTTGCAGATTCATCATCCTCAGGCAAATATTGTGTGATACTATGTGCAATCTTTAGCAGCATCATTTTGACCTTGTACAGAAAACTTGATGCCTTCATGCTCTTATGAAAGTACAATTTCACAGAAATTTATAAAGGCGATGCATAATAATGCCAAACGAATGTCTCAATGCTGTTGTAATAAGAATTGGCTTATCTGCATTTTCGTTTCCACAGTGAAATTGTGAAATGAATTCATTAATTCAAATTTGAGACACCTTTAGTCGAATTGTTAGTTACCCAATAAAATATTTTAACACAGCCTAATTGACATAATTGGCACATAACTTCAATAATAAAGAGCCTTCAATCAGAAAACGCACTTTGTAACATCTTGCCTGTATGCTTAATTTTTGTGTTAACTAGATGGAAGAATAAGGAACTTTTCAATATCTGTAGATGTTGTGCATTCAGTCACGATTATACTGTTGAGCCCACATATATCGAATCCCAAGAGAATTAAAAAAAATTTCTGTATATAGATGACTCTATATGTAAAATATTTTATATATCAAAAAAATATATTCAAGAATTTTATAAATGCTTGATATTAGCAATAAGTAGATAATTTGATATATGCACGCTCGACTGATATGCATATGTATGTATATATATGGTTCACAAACACCTATAACCTTTTCAGGGAGAAAAAGTGGACGGAGACTGGCAAAAGCTCTACGTTCAGAAAAAGCTGCAGAACTTGAAGCTGCACCCAGACAGCCACGTGTCACTTGCGTACGGTGTGTCGGGCTCTGGAGATTACCCAATCAATGCTCTCCGCAATGCGGCCATCAAACAGACAAACTGTGAATACCTGCTCACCGCCGATGCTGACTTCCAGCCATCACCCGATTTTCACAAACACTTCCTCCTGTCCACTAGGTTAGCCATCTCACTCTTCTTAATCCACTATTTTACCTGAAGTTGCAGCTCTGTAAAATTTTCTTATTAATCGTCACCCCCATAATTTTCAGCTAATTTCAGTCCACTGCAGGACAAAGGCCTCTTCCAATAATCTCCAGTTTACCGTGTCCTGTGCTACCCGGTTTCATTTTGTCCCTGCAAACTTCTCGATTTTGACACTCCATATAACTCTCTGCTTTTCTCTAATGTGTTTTCCATGCTTTCGTAACAATTGTGTGTCTCTTACTGTCTGCCGGTTGTTTTTCCTGTGCAATTATGGAGGCCATCCCTAGTCCATCCTTTTTCGCTCTATGTCGACTAGAATATCCACTACCCCCGTTTGTTCCCTGTCCTGACAGAACATTACTAGCACTCTAAATTGGAACTTGCATTAATTGATGAGGTGTTTATTGGCAGCACAGTTCTGACAATGCTGCTTCAAGTTGCAACAAGATAGTGCGAAACAATGTCTCAAAACATTACACCATCTCTCCCAATGGGGTCATGGGGTGATGTGGAGCATCGCGGTTATGCAGCGCGAGCAGTCGGTTTTTTCAATCAAGAAACTCGCTAGCAGACGCTGCCTCCATCTGCTTTGCGAGATGCCGCAGGAAGGAACGCTTTGAAGAGAGGTGAGGGAGAGCAAGTGTGGGTTAGCAGATGCTCCCTGTGTCAGTGTTGCGAGGCAGGAGAGGGGAGTGTAGGAGAGGAGCGAGAGTGGAGGACACGCTCATGTGCAATGGGGGAGCGTGTGCAAGCAGTTGGTGGGAGAGAAGTGGAGAAAGTAACGTGCAGCTGTGGGAGAGAAGGGAGGAGGGTGGCACATGTGTAGTGTGAGCACAGACTATGGACGGGTGATATCCCCACAAGCAAGAGATGCTCCGCATTTAAAAGATGCCGACTGCAGCAACCAACAGCATTAGTGAGGTGTTGACAATGCTGCTAAAAGAATGCACGCCTTTTTTTTACTTTCGCTGCATTTATGTGGGATCCCAATTTCAACAAAACTTGCTTACTTCCTGGTAACTTTTCCAAAATTTCTACATTTGCTTTACTTTTCAAATTATAACAGAACAGCAACCATTTTACCAATGAAAACTGATGTAAGCCTCCATTAATTAACACTTCATCTTAAGATTAGACACCTAGCACTTATCTTCGCAGGCTTTATCATCGTCCCAAAGATACATATTGTACCTTTCATGGTACTAGGATCGTACCCAGAAATTTCTTTTAGTGGATGTTTATATGCAGAGCGGCAAACTTTGGCAACTGGTGGTCAATGTGAAGTCGTGTAAATACTTTAGTATCACTTGAAAAGTTAAAGCATGACAAGATTTCAGGAGGTATCAGAACCTCCGCAACTCTCCCCTAGTTACGGACGATAGTTATAGCGCGAGAACAGAACGACGACAAAGAGACAAGAAGGACGTTCTGTTCTCGCGCTATAACTATCGTCATGTCATACCAACTAGCACAAACTGCCACACTCCTAGTTACGGCCCTGCATGGTACTATGTGTACCATAAAAGGTATGATGAAAGGTACAATGAAAGCTGGGTACTTCCACATTCTATGGGGCTTTGTTACGCATTCGCAATCCTGCAATGTTGCACAGGTCCTCCATTCATTATACTGAACTGTAATGTGACTATTTCTCTTGTCTCCTAGGTCAGTGGCCAACACAGACAAGGTAGCATTTGTGGTTCCGGCCTTTGAATACCTGGAGCTACCACAGAAATCTGATGGTGTCGCCCAAACTAAGGAGGAGCTGATGCAGCTGCTGCACCGGCAGGATCCCTTTGTGCAGCCGTTTCGGCACGATGTCAGCCCCGAGTCGCACCAGAGCACCGACTACTGGAAGTGGTACCGCACTGACAAGCCGTACGTAGTGCAAACGTTCAGCGACAAGTACGAGCCGTACCTAGTGCTCAAAAACACTGCCCAGCTTCCGCCGTACGACGAGCGTTTCACGGGATACGGCATGAACAAAATCACCCACGTCACCGAGCTCTTCGCGGCGGGCTACGTCTTTCTCGTTCTTCCTCACGTGTGGCTGGTACACGTGCCGCACAAGCCGTCGTCGTATTTTGCGGACCACGTGCAAAACCCGGAACACAGACTGCGCAACAGGGTGCAGAGGTTTGAATTCCTCGTCGATGTCATGCGCAAGTACAAGCTCGGAAGGTGCAGGTGAAATCGGAGCATGACTCGGTTTGTGTATTGCATCTCTCTGTATATAGTACACATGGAACGAAAGGCAACAGGGAGCCTTCAAATAGAACACCTAATCAGCACAATTGCTCGAGAGCACTGTGTCCGCCACTACGATTCTGATTGCTAAAAAGTGACGTGAACTCTGGCCCGAGCATGTGAGCCAAAACTTTGTGAACGTAGTAAAGACAGCGAAAGCATATTGGTTATGTCTAGACTGATGCGTTTCGTTCCATGGTGATAATAGTACTGTCACGCATTTTATAGAGTGCTCTGCCAGGCACTACATGAACTCAAGAAGCTGAGGTGCCATAATTCCTTGCCATTTATGGCAAGCTGAACCTGCCTCCTGCACCATCATCACCACCATCATGAAATGACCTCATACATGGCAGCTAGAAAACCTAGCACTGTGGGTGCAATAGCATCTTGTACAGGAACGTTTCTATCATGTAGCAAACTTTCTCCCAAATTCCACCTGCTCACAGCAATATCAATTTGGATAACTGAAAAAACTCTTTTCACACACTGTTGGACATTGGAACATTAACTTGTGCATTTTATGTGTTTCTTAAGTCACTTTATTTAGGTGAGCTGTCAGATTATTTTAATCAAAGCAAAGTTCTTGGTCTTCCAAAAGCAGACTAGCACGGCTTAAGAGCAGCTGAATGTAGGATGTTTTTAAGCCACGAGTAGTTAGAACCTGCCCCTGTCCGACACTCGGGTTAATGTTATATTCACAGGTGTGAAATGTGCACAACGAGGCATGATTGACCTGACTACGTGCTTCAGGCACAGGTACTTGAAATGCTCATTGGAGCTCTCCTTTCTTTTCCTTCACTTCAAAAAGGTTAAATGACAGAGTGAGCTAATTAGGCTCTTATCATCTTCTGGACTATGGACCATCCACGGTTGGTGACTCCAGGTGAATTATGGCCACATTTGGCTATTATTTTTAACATGCAGCTGAATTTCTGTATGCTGATGTGTTTGGATACTGCCCTATACAAACATTGCTGCTGCAATATGGTATCCAATTGGTGATATTATGCTCAATGGGGAGTTTTAGTGTCAAGGACCCCTACCACCTTGTATATACACGCTATTGCATTCTTCTGAACTCCCAGCTGCACATAAAGAGAATACAAATGAACACGAGAGCCTGCGTACACGAGCTGCTTTGGAGATCCGGCACTAAAGCTATCTAATGTATGTGGACGGCACATCGACTCAGACATCATCACTACATATTTTTTATTTTTTCGAACCAGCCGGTGCCTGTTTATCTGCTTTTATACCTGTGTATATGCTTTTATGCAAATTCTGATTGTTTTGTATCATACAATGTTTAATCTTGAGTACTGTTTTAAAACATGAGATGCTTTTTGGATATACACAAATTGATTTTGTATGATATATTATTTAATTCTGAGTACTACTTTAATTATTATATGCTTTTTGGATATACGCAAATTGGGAGGAAACTTTTCGCGAACAATGTTTTGTCCTTGGGATTAAAGTTAGCGCAAGTTAAACTGCTTTTTGAAGGAGCAATATGCTGCCAAGATCATATTGTAATCCACAGTCGTTTGCTTTTGTCATGTATACTAGTGTTGCATGTACATCTATGATCTACAATATGTGGACCGAGATTTTCAAAAATTTAAAAAAAAGAACTAGATGCATTGGCATGCAACTCAGCATTGAAGAATAATACGCTATGCAAAAACACTGCATACATTGCAGTGCATGCAACAGTTTCAGGTTGTTTGATTTGTCGGGTAGTTGACATTTGATTAGTTAATTTTCATTATTTGTGTTATGCATGTTGGCCGTGTTCCACATACTTTTGATCTTAGATTTACAGTTCTGTCGGCCACTCAAGAGTGTGATTGTGTTTAAATCAACAAGGCATGCTTTACTTGAGTATTGCTCACCTTCATGTACAGAAATAAAATATTTATCATTGAGCCATTTTAAAGGTAATTAAGGACAAATGAATCGCCATGCTCAAAAGTAGTATCAGCATTTGGTCTTTATGAATTGGTCTCAAAAAACTTCCAACAGCCATAACTTTCGAGACCATTGATAGCACTTGTTTTTGAGCGAGTGTGAATCAGGCCATGAAGGTCCAACATTTTACTTTTTGCATCCTTTTAACGCATCGCTTTTGTAATGTTCTGACATTATTATGGCTTATATTTTATTTATAAATATAGTTGCAATATTTCTAGCGAAAGCCGGTGTTTGAAGTTTGACTTGTAATTTGCAGTCATCTCAGGTGACGTGTCACCCGAAAGATGGCCCTGTGTGTTCGATCAGGCAGTTTAACCACGCATGTGCTTTCAACAACACGGTAGGGGCTTTCATATTTGGGCAGTAGTTTTGAAGATACCGTATTTACTCGATTCTACCGCGCCCTCGATTGTAACGCGCACCCGATTTCCACCGCGAAAAAAAAAAAAAAACGTAAGACATCGATTGCAACGCGCACCCATTTTTTTTTTTTTTTGCTGGCCCGCACGATCACACCACTCAAAAAAAAAAAAAACGATTCCTTTCGGGATTGTCTTCCATTTAAATATGAGGTACGGGCGAAGCTTGTGCCCATCTGACGTGTAACAGAGCATTGCCGTCACTGTAGTTTTACCGTGGACCGATGTCAGTACGCGAACTTGCTTCGTCTCCTTCTTCTCGACAGTTGTGGTGCCAGGCATGTCGAAGTAAAGAGGCGTCTGATCGGCATTCCAGATTTGCCCAAGCAGGTAGCCGTTGTTGCGCCGCAAGTTTAGGACGAACCTCTGATAACTGTAAAGCTTTTCATCGTACTTCTCCGCAAAAGTTTTCGCATACGCATGTTCCCCTTCGGAGGGAAGAGCCTTTCCTCTTCATATAGTTAATTAGCCAGCACCTGCTCGCTTTAAACTGGCTCCGCATTACACTTTTTTCTAAGACTAATTGCATAGCCCGCACTTGGAGCAGTTCTGTCGTCATGGGCCGCTGTGCCGCTCGCTCCTCAAGCACATACTCGCGGAGCAGCTCTTCAATTTGCGGAAACCGACCCTGCTGTGGTTCACTGAAGCCTTTGCGTGAAGCTTTGCTGTCGACAATCTTCTGCTTTTGTTTCCGCCGGTCCCGCACGCACGTTTCGGGAAGGACCGCGATGCGGCCCGATTTCCGTCCGTTTCTGCACACGCGATGACTTTTCTTTTAAAAGCGGCATCGTGGTGCACTCGAGTTTTTGGAGTCGGCCCTTTCACGTCGTCGATGCTAATGCACTACTAGATGACGAACTCCTCAGCACACGTACGAAGTGCCGCACATGGTAAACACATAGGCAGAAATAGCCGACGCACCATGCCGACGCACGTAGGGGGCGGCCATTTTGGATTTGCGATGGCAATAGATTGACCGTAATTTTTTTGTTCGTACTCGATTCTAACGCGCATGCGATTTATGAACTCGCTTAACCGGAAAAAAGGTGCGCGTTAGATTCGAGTAATTACGGTATATCAAATGCAGTGGCATGAACTAAAAGCCATTCGAGTGATCTAGATGGGAACGTGGGTGCAGAAGTGGTGTTGTCACCGTGAATGCTCTTTTGCCGCTCTTGTTCATGCATTGTAAAGTTCTTGGCAAGCTTGCAACTTAAATTGATGCACTTGTGAACTATATGCGCTTCATTTGGGAGTTGTGAAAGTTTTGATGGCATTTTGCCACTCATTCAAATGTTGGTTCATCATAACATTGCCCCCAAGCTAATAAGTGAATGTGCATGTTCCCTTAGCCAATATTTGCTTTTATTTCCGCTAGGTAGCGTTTTACTGGCAAAATGTCTGGCAAAACTGGCCGCTTTTACTGTAGTAGCGTTTTACTGGCAAAACTGGCCGCTCGCATAGCACAAGTGCATATTGATGAAGAGGGCCAGTTCAGCCTTGGTGAACAGAGCGGCGAGGGTGCGCAGCGGGGTGGCGGCAGCTCCTCCCATACCACCGGCGAGGCGCAGGGTCTTCCCGAACGGACCCACGAGACGGGTGGCGTCGGCGAGACAATGAATCTGAAGCACGGGACTGCTGCTGGACTCGACGGGAGCAAAGCTGACGACCAGTCTCTCACAAACGCTCAAAATAATGAACAAAGACCGGGAAAGTGGAAGAAAAACAAAAGGCTGCTTGCCGCTACACACCCGAGGTCCTAGTCGTTGGTGATGGTAATGCTCCAAGAATAGCGGGTGAGCTCCGAAGATTCTGGGGTAACAGTGTGCTCGTGAGGCAGGTCTCGGAGCGCAGGATGACGGCGGACAAACTGCAGCACCTGCTTCAGAGCCGCAGTGAAGGGGAAGGCCACAGCGCACAGCTGGTGGTCGTGCACGTAGGGGTCCACGATGTTCTCAAAGGAGTGCAACATGGAGATATTGCCCAGAACATCCGGCAGGCGGTGACACCGTATGCGAAGAGGCTGGTCATCTGCTCCGTCCCTGAAGTTAACACGAGAGGCAAGGCAACGCAGGCAAGAGCAATGCTCCTAAACGCAGAGCTAAGGAAGATGAGTGGAGCCGTAAAGGCAAAGTTTGTCGACCTCTCTAGGATGCTGGCAGGAGAAGGACGACTAGCCCAGGACGGCATTCACTACCTGGCACATACAACACGTGAAGTTGCGACCCAGCTGGTCCAGGAGACACAAAATTTTTTAGGACTACGCGAGCCTCACAGGAACAGGGGCAAGCCAACTCGCAGACCACCTCCAAATATAGGATCGAGAGTCCCCATGCCCGCCCTGGAGATACACTCCCCATCCCCGGAACCACCCAAGACCACAAGCGTGATCACCCACCAGGGGGAAATCAGGGCCGATGTACGGACCACCCCAGGGCAAACCCTCCGCGAACACACCCAGCCGGTTTACGCAGCAAACATGGCACAGCTAGCACCTTTGAGCACACCCCGTCCACCGGGGACGAGTTTGGCTCCGCCAACATGGGGGCCACATCTGGGCACTGCACACCCTACGAAGACCCCGTGGCAAGCATTCAGGCTCAGCGCAAGCCCCGAGCTGTATCAAATGGTTGGGGAAATGGTCCGCCAGCAAATGATGCGCCAAATAATAATGCCGAGTCAAACCACCCAATGATTCTGAAGAGCCGTCGAAGACACCACCACCGCAAACGCACAACCACCAATGTAAACGTTGGTTTCTCAATCTTCATGGGGCGAGAAAGGCAGCTAAGTGGGCTGAGCTGTATAAGACGCTGAATAGCGAAAAGATCGCTCTGTATGGTGTGGTGGAAACTCACCTACGAGAGTTGGAAGAGCCACCAGTTGACCCCGAATGGCAGTGGGTGGGCTGCAATCGTACAGGGGATTGCCGCAAAGGAGGCGGCGCTGGTGTGCTGTGGCGCAGCAATACAGCCTGGATGCCAATGAAAGGTCCTTGTGCCGAGCACATTTGGGTTTCTGGGACTATTCTTGGTGAGCCAGTTCTCTTTGGTGTGGTGTATTTAACGGTGGCTAGTGGACCACATGACGGTAACGACAAAGTCCTACAGTGTATCATTGAAGATGTGAAACGGTGGGGTGCAGACCGCGAGGTGTTGTTGATGGGAGACTTTAACGGACACATCCCGGCCACTGACGGGTACTTGGATTACAATGGGAAGCTGTTGTTGCAATGTGCGGAGCAGCTCTCTTTGGAAATCGTTAACCTTCGCACTGACTGTGAGGGATGCTTCACATGGTGCGCTCGTACCAGCCGCTCTACCATAGACTATGCTCTGGTGACTGCAAAACTGGCCGCTCGCATAGCACAAGTGCATATTGATGAAGAGGGCCAGTTCAGCCTTGGAAGTGACCATAATCGCATACGGCTGTTGTTCTCTAAGGGCGGCTTTCGAACAGGCTGCATGTCACCTCCACCCAGGCGTGGCATGTACTTGCCGAGCAAGTCCGTGGAGAGGGTCGCCAAGGATTTTGAAAGTAGTCCTCAACGGCGGGAATCCCGCTCGTACAGTGAGTTCATGCGCGCATTGGACGCTGTAATGCGTACCCAGATGGTCCAGGAGAGGCCGGGACACAGGCCACAGCACCCATGGTGGGACAAAGAAGTGGAGGTGGCGTGGAAGGAGCGCCGCCAAGCAAATCGGGAACATCGAAGATTTGTCAAAGGCCTTGACACTGAGGTATGTGCAGAGAAGTGGGCTGTGTATCTGGACCGTAAACACAAGGTACAGACCCTGATTCAGTGCAAGATAGCAGACTACAACCTTAGGCTGATCCAGTCCATCAGACAGGAAGGAAGATCTGCAGCACACAAATTTTGGACATACATTAGGTCCTTGGACAGAGCCGCCCCCCCGCCACCTCCTCTCATAGATGCGGCAACGGGGCAACCAGTCGGAGAGCCCTGTGAATACATTGCACAGCACTTCTCCCGGATTTTCGGGACCTCAGACCTGAATACAGACACCACCCTTAGTAAAGAGGAGGCAATCAGTCCTAATACCGAACGCCCCCCAAGCCAAACAGAACCACCCTGGGCCCTCTCAAGGTTCACAGTTGAACGGGCGTTGAAGCGGATTAGGGCTGGAACGGCCACTGGTCTGGACGGCATGCCAGCGCGCGTACTAAAGTGCTTGGGAGAAGACTCGAGGAACAGCTCGCAGAGATCCTCACGGCCATCATCGAAGGCGAGCCCATCCCTAAAGAATGGCATGAAGGGAAGGTGATTCTTATCCCCAAAAGGGGCGGAGATGCGAGGAACATAGAGGACTACAGACCAATAACGGTCACCAGTGTTATGTATCGCTTGTTCGCGGGGGTCATCAAGACATGGATGAGTGGCTGGGCGGAAACCAAGGGACTACTGACCGAGCTTCAGAATGGCTTCAGGCCAGGCAGACGTCTGGATGACAATCTGTTCGTCGTCACACAGTGTGCAGAAATAGCTCGCAGGGAAGGGAGAACGCTGTTGTGCTGCTTCCTCGATGTTGAAAAAGCGTACGATAGCGTGCCGCACGGTCCTCTCTTTGCATGCCTGTCTGACCTTGGGCTGCCCCGGCTGCTAATCTCCACTATACAACGGTTGTACAGTGACAATGTAGTGAGTGTGCAGTTGGGTGCCATAACTACTGGCCCAATTCATGTAAATAAGGGTCTGAGGCAGGGATGCCCACTGTCACCATTGCTGTACATTATATACGCATCCAGAATAGAGCGGGCCTTGTTGAACTCCAACCTCGGATTCAGCATGCGTTTCAGCACAACTAGTGCTGAAGAGAACTTCCACCTGCCTGGTTTGGCATTTGCAGATGATCTGGTGGTTATGGCAGAGAGTAACCAGGAGTTGCAATCCCTCCTCGACATCTGCCAGACGGAAATCGCGAGTCTTGGACTTCGATTCAACACTAAGAAATCGGCGGTTGTCCGTCTAACTGGAGGGAGTACTGATGCAGCAGCGTTGACTTTAGGAGGAGAACTGCTGGCCACACGCAACGAATACAAATACCTGGGTGTCACCCTGTGTGTGGATGCAGCAAAATATAGTCTACACGAGACTGTGATTCGACAGACTGCGTTGCAGGCTCAACGAATCCTTCGTCGCCGATGCCTATGGGGTTGCAACCGATTTCAGATGATCCGGGACCTGTGGAAGATGGTTCACGTGCCGGGCCTGACGTTTGGAAACGCGGTAGTGTGCATATCGCCAACGACACGGGAGTGGTTGGAGCGTCAGCAGAGAGAGGTCGGCCGTGCAGCGCTCGGTTGCCATTATCGAGTGGCCAACGAGGCGATTCAGGGAGACGTCGGATGGTCCAGCTTTGAAGCTCGGGAAGCCGCCAGCAAGATTGCCTATCGGGGTCGTCTCACGCTCATGCGACGCACTCGATGGGCGCGCCGCGTGTTCGAGTACCTTTCGGCAACATGCATGAGGACTGACTGGACACGACGACTCTACCAGCTGGAGAAGAAGTATGGCTTCTTTGCAGAAGCCAGTCCTATTGAAACAGCAGCCAAGTGGACGGTCGAGGTCCGCATGCGAGTCAGAGAAGCAGAAGAAACCCGATGGCGAGAAGCTATGGAGGCGAAGTCCACTCTCGAGTGCTACAGGAAACACCAGGACAGCATCTGTGGGTCGCGCCTCTATGACAATAGCATTGGCAGCAGCCTCCTGTTCGAGGCGAGAGCTGGGGCTCTTCGCACTCTGGAGTACCGCAGAAAGTTTGATGCCACTGTGGTCAGCAACCTGTGCAGAGTTTGCGGCGTAGCGAGTGAGACACAGGAGCATCTCGTCCTTCACTGCAGGAGTCTCCCAACTTCTCAGGTGGAGGGTGCAACCCTCCCACAGGCGCTCGGGTTTCAAATGCTTGATGAAGATGGAAGCAGCGACAATGGGGGGGGACGGTACGCGGTCGCAGCCACGAAAAGGCGGCTTACTGAGTGGTGGGCAACTATACGGCGGACTTAGGACCTAGACCACTGTGTGTGCGCGTCTCTTGCCTGTGTCGTTCAAGAGTGTGGATCCTTTTCTTTGTCCTTTCTTTTTTTCTCGGTGCTTTTTGTTTTTCTTTCCCACTTTTCTTTTTGAGGCCAGGACACTGAGTGTGTTCCCCCGTTGCAAAGGGGCCGGCCGCCATCACATCATCATCACATCATCGTCTCATATCTCAACAGCTTGCATGTGTATGGCAGTAAATAAGCTCTCAGGTTGTATGCACAGGCCGTTCTAAGCATAAATTTGTCTCGTAGGATCTTTGACAGTGATTTGCAATATTCCTATTTAATAGATGCATGAAAATTTACACAATGTTGTATAAGTATCAGGCGTGGCGATTCTTCACTAATATATTTTTAGGCAGTAGCCACTACATCGGTGAGCCGAGATGCCGTTAGAAAATATCTCAGAAAAGGACACTTAATAAGCCTTGGCTCGGCAAGTTGATGTCAGATGCATGGGTCTCCAAGAGCGCAGAATTACAAGCAAAGCCA
This sequence comes from Rhipicephalus annulatus, assembly GCA_013436015.1. Lineage (NCBI taxonomy): Eukaryota > Metazoa > Arthropoda > Arachnida > Ixodida > Ixodidae > Rhipicephalus > Rhipicephalus annulatus. The sequence continues at coordinate 549,436 of WOVY01001205.1, forward strand.
TCAAGCCAAATCCTCAAATAGCTGCTAGGCCACCAAACTCTCGATATCTGCTAAAGCAGAGCTGTCATATGAACTATTGGTTGAAACCGAAGTAGTGAGCTGGTTTACTGTTTAATATAGTGAATGAATTTGCAGGCTATGTAGTGTTGTTAAAGGTTTACCATCTCTTCTGGTCAACTACTATGTTTTCTATGGGAGATAATATGCTAAGTGGGCAAGTTCATGCCAATCCTTATTTGCACTTTGCCACTCAAAGCAAGCAGCGCTTTGCATATTTTTCATGTTCAGTGTTGTCAACTGCTTCATTAGTACCAATAGCCACAAAAATTTACATGTTCATTCTTTACTAACAGGCATGTGTCTTGGCATCCACAACTTTTAATTACACTGGGTGCTCAAGTTGACAACCATGATGGCAGCTTGAAATTGTTTGAACACTCTCCTATGGTGTCTGTCCGTTGGCTAAAAATGCCTGCAGACTAATTTTTGCATAATAACACTGAATGTTTCATCGTGAATTTTAAACCTAAATAAATGTGCAGGAGTGAATGTCAGTGACATGTTACCACCAAGAGCGCACGACTCAGTACACCATGAGCCGACTCAAAATGGAAGAGAGCGCCGGGTTCGCATTTGAAGCCCGTCATTTTTCTCGTTTCTGGGCTAAACTGGAGTTGAAAGAAATGCTATATGTGAACGATATGGTAAATGTAGTGGGGAAACACTCTGGCATACACCCTTGCAGAAATAACCGTTTGAATGCTAATAAAATTTTCACATTTCATGTTGGTTCATAGTGCTCACATAATGTACACCGAGCAATATTTTAAAATTCCCCATCACTCCCTTTACCCATCCGCACCTGCGAAATTTATCTACAGGGTGCTCTTTGCAGAGACATTTATGCAGCTTTGTGTGGTTTGCAAGCTTTCAAGCTTTGTAGGAAGTTTTTGAACCTAGTGTTTGTTACTATTACATATTGGTGTAGGAGCGAGGCATTTCGAAATGTCGAAACCTGTGCTGCCTGTTCTATAGAAGGCGATGGATATAGTACTCTCAATACTAATGGGATCGTTCAGTACATATTTGATGAGCACTAGCTTACAGTTTAAAAAGGTTGCCACCGTGGTTACAATCTTGTATGAACAGGCGATTCTAGGTAGTGCATGTTAAAATTCGTGGATTGATTATTTTTGTTCGCAGAAGGGCTGTTTGAAATGTAAAACAACTAGCGCAGTGCTTACAGACAGTGAATTGACAGGAAACTTGAGGGAAATTTGTTCATCTTTTCTCAATTACAGAGTATAATTAGTTATCAGTTATATTTACGAGACTTTAAATACTGAATGAGAGAAAATAAAGTTCGAAGGAAAAAAAAAAGATCTTGCTGTTAGCAGGAGCCGAGCCCATAGCTCCCTCACAATGCGAAAGATTCTCTACTATATAGGCCATGGAGGTACAGCTCGTCTCCACTTACAGTTTGAACTTTATATCCTTTCAAATGGATATTCCGCATAGTACTATGCGATTTTAGACACAGGCAAGCGGCCAATAATGACAGCTTTTAACAAAAAGAAAAATGATACTTTGAAATATTGGTGACAGTACCTCGAACACATGCATCTGTAGTTTTCATTTGCCATACTTGTACGTTGATAATGGGTTTTCTTCTTAGTGGCCTCATTACTTCAATCACGTAGCATTCTCTGTGCCATCCCAATCGACAACAGTACACAGCCTGCAACGCTTTGCACTGAAAGTGATGTGATTTATGGTTTTAAATTCAATTGTGATATGTATCTTCTTTTTTAAGTTCTTTTTTGAAATACTTGTAACGCCTTGTTGTACTCTTGTGCACTTTCATTCAACTACGCTCACAACTTTGCATTTCTTTACAATATCCACAATTATTGAGCTTGTGTTAAGTGTCTTTTTGACTTTGGAGATAAGAATAATTAAAAACAAGGTACTACTATGACTAAATGCCAAAATGCTTCAGCTCAGTGCCATATTGTCTTGTATTTTTTTATGTTACTATAATCTTGATAACATTTCTACAGCAAAACTATCCCAGTGCCATCGCAACGTTTAAGGTACCATACAAGAACTGGCCAAAAATGTCTGCGTCATTTGCGTTACTGTTTTTTTTCTCTGTGTCCGCACAGTAAAAATACTTTTTTACCAACCAAACGTCGCGCTTCGTGGTACATATTTGAAAGTCTATAGTACTGTCACCGCTTTGTTGATGCGTTGCGACTGTTTTTGCGTAGGGTCATCAATAGTTTCAATGCACAAGTTCTACGAAAAAAAGCTTTTTCATGCAGAGGTTACATTGGCTGACAGAAGAACAGTACACATCTCAGCCGCACAATGTACTAACACTATTTGTAAACATGAGCTTGTATTTTCAAATACTCTGCTATACAAGGACACGTCGTCATATTCTGGGTGCTAGAGGTCTCGCAACCCATGGTGGCTGTTGACGTGGCAATGGTCTCAACGGTAATGGCCACTTACAGACAGTGCCGATGTATGAGAAGTTTTGTGGACCTGAGGCTGGTAATTTGAGAAGTGCATGCAGGCTGTGCAAGTGTCCACAACTTTCACAGTTTATTGCTCAGTGTAAGCTCGTGATATCAGTAACACGAACGTTGCTCAAGCGGCTAATACTTTAAAGTATGTTAACATTTACTGGGAACAAAAAGGAAACTTGTTTTGACAGTAGAAAGGAGCAATTTTGTTGGTTGCATTTAAAACTGCAAAACGGCTATACTAAAGCTAAATGAAAATGAAGTTATATCACCATGCATCAGATTTTCTGATACAAATGTTATGTGACAGTAACCAATGTTTTGTGATAGTGCTTTTTTGGGAGTGTGGGACTGTTTTAAGTCTTAAATGCAAATAAAATACTTCTTTCATATCAAAGTATTTGATATTGGCTGAGGGTAAATGGCAGCTGTGAACTTCAAAATTTTTTTCTTGAAGAGGTTGAACTGGTACATGCACAACGAAAAAATAGCATAGAAAAATAAATCAAACGACAAATGGAGCATAGCACTCAAGTTTGGACACTGCTCAGATGAGCCCTAGGCTCAGTTGGAACGCTTTTTTTAATGTCAGTCATGAACTGTAACAGCTTTTCCTTTTTCTGTGTGTGTAAAAAGTCATCTAGAGGAGACTAGCAATCTATAAAACATGGTTGTGCACAGTGATAGAAATAAGCAGTATTTTTCCTTTCTCTTTCACACTCTTCCTTCGAAGCAGAGCAACATGCGGAGCCATATTTAATATATACTGATATCTTTAAATGTCCAACTTAAAATATGTATATTCTTTTTATTTCTTCATGTACTGATAGTTTATCTTCGATTTTGTCTGCATTAAGGCTTACAGATTTAAAATATACAACTGTGGAAGCAAAGCTGTAAACCTGATGTATGAATAAAAAAGTGCTTTCTATAACACTTCCTCAGTATGCAATGGAAAATCTGCCGAAGGCAGCATTTAGAGACCATCATATTTCATTAAAATCATACTAGATCTACCTCTATCTAACAGCATCACTTGTCTGTTTAAGATGTATCCACAAAATAGGAAGTAAAGGAGCTTTTTGCAAAAACTCTTCACAGAGTTCATAAATTCCGCTTGTAATGCAGAGGCCATGTGACCTAGCCGTATAGTTACAATGATAAAATTGCAATATTTCCACGAAAGAGGCTACGCTGCAGTCGCTATGCTCAGTTGAACTCTCTCAGTTTGCAGTTTTGCACAGGGCGTCATTTGTTGAAATGAACTCAATTTGATCCAATTTCATAGAGTTTGTATGTCTCACACTACTCTGGGGTGGCTAAGTAACATAAAACATCACTGATATGGTCCTGTACTAAATTATTTCACAAATTGTGTCTTTTATGGTCAAGTTTAAACAGATGTTACTTGAATGGGATGTCATAAAATTTGTCTGTATTTGTTTAAACGTATCAACCTTCTTCACGGGATGCGATGACTACTGGTGGATACATATTTTACAAGTGGCATGTGTAGTTCGTAAAAGACATTCAGAACTGTCCGATTTCGTAGGATATGTGGATGGAGACTCATTAATTTTACGGCAAAAAAAAAAGAGGGGGCGTTTTATCCGAGTATGTACATACAGATTCACGATTTCACAGCCAGAAAAAGTCAAGGCAACATGCGAGATTCAAATTCAATCAACAATAACCGACAAACGCCAACAATATCGAGCTGACTGAAGGCACAAATGTTTTAGGCAAGTGTGCTTCCAGTAGGTTCACGACTTCATCACATTGCACCAGCGGCAACAAAGGCACTCTGTACAGCTCAGTCGGAACCACGTGAGAAAGCGATCACAAATGACGATCTACTGACAAGAGCCTGGCTTCCCCATTCACAGCCTGAGCTCAAGAAAAAAGCTACTAGTTGCAAACAGTGGGGCGAGCGACACATCTGTCAGGTACATACATGGCAAGCGTTATATTTTTACAATTCAGTGCACATAACCAGAGCTATGAGCACAATCTCATTCTTGCATCACTTTATCTGTTCTAGAAGGCATTTCACTGTAGTCGACCGTTTTCACTTGTGGGGAAGGTAGTTGTCGATTATTTAAAAGGGGCGTGAAACTACGCAGCAGAAAAACTCGCGTGATTTTCTCAAAACAAAAACGTCCCATCGAAAAGAACATTTGTTCTGGTCTCAGAATTGAACCCAAGCACTAATACCCTTTCCGAAGAAAGCTGTCAATCAAATGAATCGAAGGGTTAGCAAATGCTGCATGTTTCCTTTAGAGATGGCACCTCCCAATTCCCCCACAACATTCCTACCATCTCCCCGAAGGTTCCGCATGTCATTTGAAATAACAAATGCTATTTGTACCACCTCTAAACTTTGATGTCTTGGCTTAGCATAAAAAAATGATAACAATAATTGCTGGGGTTTCACGTCCCAAAACCACAGTATAAATATGATGGACGACGTAGTGGAGGGCTCTGCAATTTTGACCGTCTGGTGTTCATTACTGTGCACTTAAGTCAAAGTACACGGAACTCTGGCGTTTTGCTAAATAAAATATGTTTCAATATGAAAGAATGCTCACACTTCTGCAAACCACCTTACGGAACTAAAGTAACCATAAACACTTTTGAACAATTAAATAAAGGGCACTGATTTCATCTATTGAACACAATTGAACACTTTGACACCTCTGGTACCATTAGAACCTAACAATGTTAATCAGCACAAAACATACTGTGACAGTTTAAAATTTCACACCAATATTAGCTTGTCAGGAATTCATTGTCACAACAAACAACTGCATGTGTACTCTTGTGTTTCGCAATAACAAAGTCTGACTGTGGTACACCAACAATTTTGTATATGACAAAAAAACATAAACAGTGTTTTAGGAAACAGTGAACAAAAACAGCACAAAGTGATACTACTTTGGCACATTTGGCACATCTCAAGTACTATAATAGAGAATCCAAAACAATTGAGCGTTAATGGACAGCTTCATTATAACACTAAAGATACTGGTTGCAGCACACAAGGCAGTAAGTAGCCAAGCAAAAATAGGGCAACAATGTGATCTCCGGGTTGACAGCATGAACACAGCTTATGATCGAAATTACGAGTATTAATTCTCTTGAGCAAAGACAGTGCAGTATTAGTTAACCAATACCTAGTATCGAAGACAAAGGTTTCATTTCCATGATACTAGGCAGCTTGTAATCGCAGAGGCCACAGTCGAAAGCCTTGGCCCTATGCTGAGTGATGGCTTGATTGATTGATATATGGTGTTTAACATCCCAAAACCACCATATGATTATGAGAGACGCCGTAGTGAAGGGCTCCGGAAATTTCTACCACCTGGGATTCCTTAATGTGCACCCAAATCTGAGCACAAGGGCCTACAAACATTTCCACCTCCATCGCAAATGGAGCCGCCGCAGCCGGGATTCGATCACGCGACCTGCGGGTCAGCAGCCGAGTACCTTAGCCACTAGACCACCCCGGTGGGGCCTGAGTGATGGCATGTGGTGCAGCAATGGAGTTTTCCGCCGCGATGCGCTGCAGATAACGCAAACTTTTGCCGCCAACACTACATGTCTTTACTCGACATTTTTGCTGCTTACAAGGTTTCAGAACTCAAGTCAAACTCTTTAGTGAGAGACTTGAACCTGGAATTTACTTAGCATTACATGAGGTTTTTGCAAGTTATCTGCACATGTGATGCAGCCTTTCTTTTTGTCTTGCAAGCAGTCAATGCCACAGGGGTGGTAAGAACATGGGATGTACACACTGTTAACGAGAACATGTGGCTGCAAAAAAGCATCAAAAATACATTCTACTATCTGAAAATAGAGCTAATATACCAACATCTATACCTGACTTTTGCTACAGCTGTGAACAGAGGCAGATAAAAAAAAAAAACACGACGGGAGATCATTGCATCATGTGAAGCTCGATATTGGGACTTGTTGCAAGAACGTAACAACCATCAAGTGCCACGCAACCGAAACGGGCCGAAGCAGTCATGCAGCATTTGACTGCCCTCAACAAGTATTAATAAAAAAAAGTTGCGTGCCATAACATTTCAAAGACATCACCGTTCGAAACGCAGCACTATGTAAACATTGGTTGGCAATAACATATGCTGATAACAAATGAACATTCCGTTTCCGTTCTACCTAGAAAATGTACAAGAAGAAAAGAACTGTTGATTAGGGCATATACATATCACTAGCAATCTTTACATTACAGGCATAGCATAAACTGCCTATCACATAAGTTACAACATTTTGCCAAGCAACAGTTCATGCACGAGCAAGGGAATATGCATGAGGGGAGCGAAAATCACTATGATGAATTGAGAACATTTGTGCACATTCCTGGCAGCCCCATGGAACGCATCTCATTTGCGACTTGGCTGCATCATCGGTGCATTCCCATGTTCATGCTTCAAGGCAAAGTCTGTTTCAAATCCCAGCCATGATAATCTTTCTAAATGTTACTGCATAAAAGAGGCATATCAAAGGAGGAATGTTATGTCATGCTGTGTAGGAGAACCTTAACATAGGTGCAAACACACATAAAATGAAGGACGAAGTGGTGTCTGATAACTTGCAGTCTCTTTGTTATAACCAATTGATTGATTGATATGTGGGGTTTAACGTCCCAAAACCACCATATGATTATGAGAGACGCCGTAGTGGAGGGCTCCGGAAATTTTGACCGCCTGGGATTCTTTAATGTGCACCCAAATCTGAGCACACAGGCCTACAACATTTCCGCCTCCATCAAAAATGCAGTTGCTGCAGCCGGGATTCGATCCCGCGACCTGCGGGTTTTCTTATAACCAAAGTTCAGGTCTATTTGTATATACAGTTTTCTGGACTACCTGAGGTGCGTCCTACTATTACCAAGACTGACTCACCTACTTCAGCCCTACATTACTTGACAAGCAAAAGGCGGACTTAAAGTTCCCAGCGCTATCTACTCACGATTTCACAAGGCTTAGGCAGTGCCGTCTTGGCCACAGTTGATTGCGTGTCATTAAACAGGCCCACTACAGCCTAGGACTAGTGATTCAACCTGCGGAGTTCTTGTAGTTCTTTCCTTTAGCAGTGGTGCCAGAAAGAGCAGACGTACTCTGAAATCTGTGTTGGCATATCAGTGCACCGTAGTCACAGTCCTGGCACAAAAATGTACAAAGAGCTATTTTACCCAACACGCCTCTCGCCCAATGAACACCGGCGTGCAGCACTTGCAGACAAAATGCCACCCATGCAGTTGCCACGGAAGTGTGCACAAATAGATAATGAAGGTTAATAAGTTAGGATTTAAAACATATATTATAGGAAAAACGGTGCCACGTTTGAGTCCTTGCATAAATTAAAAGCCAAGCTACAAGCAGTGATTTCACTCACTAGGAACTATCATGGTAAGAACGCTCGGCGCTTCTCAAGGAGAAGATGAAAAACACTTCTTAAGTGAGACCATAGGCGAGTATGGCAATGCTGCCTAAGAGCATCAAAGAATTGCAGAAGCGAGAAGTCAGAAGTGAGAAGCCATCAGCATTCAGCTAAAGGTCGGAGGTTCGACTCCCAGCCGCAACAAGATGACAGCAACAAAATGCATGCAGCAATCTCACCTCTGCAAATGTTCAATCCAAAAACAGGCACCGTTCCCAAAAGCAATAAAAGTGGAACATAAAATGAGGATTTTAAATAAAGTTGGCATAAATATTAAAAATGAATGAGGGAAATGACACCAGCGAGGAAAAAAAAAAAAGAATGTAACGCCCTTATGCAAATAAAAACACGATATAACCCCCCTTCGGTACTCACCGAAACTGACTCGGCAACACAGAAACGATTCGAGAATCTGTTCTTCTTGTCAACTACCCAGTGGTAGTTGCACATGAGTTCGTCAGCTTGAAAAGCTAACGTATTAAGTAGCGATGCCGGTGAACAAAATCAGGCTTACTAGTGCGGCAAAAGTGAAAACCTTTACGCTAGTGCATTCGCCTTACAATGCACTAGAGGGGACAGCAGCAGCGTGGAATCGTGCTAAAATAGTTAACTCATTCGAGTAAAACCATTAGAGAGTTAATTGGTAGCTACACGTTTCAGCATTACAGTTTTGACAGAATTCCAGGAGAAAAAAAAAAAGCCAGCGAACGGAAGTATCAGTAACAACATCAAGTGATGCTGCTCACAACTAGTTTGCACTGGGTTCTAAGGCTCAGTGCTATTGCTGGCTGGTGGACAGCTTTTCAAACAAACAAGAATTTCGTGATACAATACAATTTTCACCAGAGAAATGTCGCACAATAAGACAACACTGCAGCGCATTATCATTTCACTACAGAACTATATGCCGCCGCTGGCATGGACGTTCGAATTTGCATCTGAATCTTCTGGCAAAACGGTAACGCTAAGACGTACCCGCAGCATTACCAGGAGCGTTACACTGTACAGCAAGAGTGTTGCACCTACCTCAACAAGATCATCTGCAGGCCACACTAAACACCTGCACATACCACAGTTTTGCTACATAACAAGTGATGTCCTTTGAGAACAAGCACGACGATTGTTTTCAGACCTGAGTCCAATGTTCGGATCCTGATGAGTCATTCGGGCCCTGTGAAAGAGGGCGATCAGAAAGTCCGGAGCCTTGGATACTTTCGGCTGCGGTGCAGGCCGTTCTCTTGGACATTCGCAGCATGGCGATGTTGTTTGGTTTCTTGGGAATGTCGGGTTTCTTTAAGCCAGTCCCAGCTGTAAACAATATTAAACAACAATAGGTCAACAGAAAAAAAATGTGTACAAGGCTTTTCCGAAGGGACAAGTAGTGAAGACAAGCACAGTGTGTTAGAGATACAGGATGGCTGCTACCATTTTTTGCAACGACCACATGTTAGAAACATTGCCATAACCTGCCTGACATTATTTGCCACTACTATAGAAGACAACACAGATGCGAGTAACAAGTATGGCTAGCCCATTCTGCTTGCATGTGTAAATAATACACATGTTGCGAATGCTCTTAAAACCTATTAGTTTCCTCAATTAATGCTGCTTTATACAGTGCGACATATATAAATTCCAGGTGTCTTGTGCATCTGTAACCAAGCATTTTAGAATTCTTTGTCTTGAGTAACCCCAATAGCAAATCTTTTGTTAAGCTGAGTTTGGTACAGATAACATACCTTCATATACACAGATTTCAACTATTAGTTCAGGGTGTATTTTGTAGTAGATGAAAGTTTGGTACAGATAACATACCTTTATGTACACAGACTTCAACGATTAGTTCAGATTAGTTCAGGGTGTATTTTGTAATAGTTGAAAGTTTGGTACAGATAACATACCTTTATATACACAGATTTCAACGATTAGTTCAGATTAGTTCAGGGTGTATTTTGTAATAGATGAACCATACAGTGTCCTCAGGGACACCAATGAAGTTGTTTCCAAAACATTACCCTTAGCATAGCCATTTTAATAACAGATTCCTGCTTATTTTCATTTTTCATGTTCTTACTTTTCCATGTCAACTTTGCCATGCTAAAAGAATAGCTGGGAATTTCTCGAAGAACAAGGTATCGTGAAAGGTCCAATGCGAAAAGCCAATCAGTACCCCAACTATAAGTCATAGCAAAAGGAACAAAAATAATTAATGATTCTAGTTATGTGAAACTATTAAATTAACACTATGTTGTAAGGACCAGTGGCACAGAAAAGCACAAAACTAAACGGTGCTTACCTGTAGGCTGCATGGGGGGCGTCTTTTTCTTTGCTTCTTCCGATGTTCCAGAGTTCCCCTATAGAAAGCAAATATTAATAATAATAGTAATAAAAACATTAGAACTTGCAATCATGGGACAGCATATTTCATAACTGAAAAAGAACAATCAATTACAAATCAAAAAGAAAGAAAAAATGCAGTTATTTGAACAAATTAACAATAATTCTGTTCCTTTTGCTGGAAGTCTTTTTAGAGACAGCACAAGATGCTTATTCAGAGTTTATGCATACGATAGTGAAATTTCACTTTGAATAGAGTGTGATGCCGTCTATTGCAACTTTTCTTAAGGTTATGTAGCATTCACAAATTTTCTTTAAATTAAAAGTGACTCCGAAGATTATACATCTAGAATTGAGAAAAACAAGCCTACAAAAGTACACTTTGTTCAGGAAATTCGCGACGATGCTCAATAGGACAACTGTGACGAAATTTCGATGTTGACCAAGCAGCTGTCGGTGCAAAGTGATTTAACCAAAGCAAGTGCTTCTCATTATGCTATAGTGTATTGTGGCATTATACACCCAATCATCATCATAACAAAATTGCATCTTACATGAAAATAAGTTCGTTATATCTAGAAGCTCGTTATAAAAGTTGCAAGACTACATTATTTTTCATTAACTTCGTTATAAAAATATTTCATTATATCCAGGTTCATTATATCGAGGTTTGAGTGTATATGTTAGCTTATGACAATATCTAATATTCCAATAAAAAGAAATAAAGGAAAAGATACCTCACTTTAATGGCCTTTCTACTTTAGGAGCACATATGAAAGAACACTGGAGTTTGCTCAATGTGTCCGTAAAAGGTTGAAACTGGGCTTGCAATGGTTGGCATTTGTGTCGTTTCAGTGTGAGTGACCTCGAGAACCAGACCGACCATGACAAGGCATTACTGGGGCTTGGAAACAGTCAATAAAAAATAGCCGACTGACTTGCATTGCTTACCTTGTAGAAAGGATTCAGCCTTCCAAAGGCCTTGCTTAGTGTGCCCGAGATAAAACTACTGCCCTCACTGCCGCTTGAGCTTCCTTCCTTGGACTGGCCTGCATCCAGAGTCAGGAGCAACAGTCAGACACTTCTAGAAAACTCGAAGGATGACAAACGTAGCAGTGACAAATGATCTGTAATCTAACCTAGCTTGACAAACGCCCGACTTGCCCTAACCAATACATTCCCTCTTTCCTCCCACAAGCGCTGACAAAGAGACAACACATTTCAGATGCTTTAGTCATGGCGGGAATAGAGGACAGCAAAAATTATAATAGCATCAGCCCACAAGTTGAAAACTTAAGCACAACATTCGTGGGAGGACCACCACCTTGTTTACAGATAAGTGTAAGAGAAAGGGGAATAGCAGGTTTCGTATAACAACTGCGCAGTACACATCAAACGTCATCATAGCACACATTCCAAGTTTCGTTCAATATAAACACAGAATAGCATTAGTAGCTGCATTACCAAATGTGCTCATGTGGCCAAGTAACAGGAAGTGGATTTGTCAAGCATAAGAAAAAAAAACTTGAAGGTATTGTGATAAAGAGATACATAAAGCAAGGTCTTGCTCATGCAGAATGCCACTTGTTCGGCCTCTACAGGTGCTGAAATCAGTGCACGCTGTAGTGTACACGTATGCCGAAGGAGTACGGCCACTAACGTGGGTCCAGCCTTAGCGAGCCGCAGGGCACGCGTTAACCGTCGCCGTGGCGAGAACACGATAGTGCTTAAGGTCGCAACACTTTATTGTCTGCCGCAACATCAAGAACGCAGTACAAAGCCCGATGCAAAAGCGGTGGCGGAAAAGCAAATGGACTTATCCACACCTCGGGCGAGATGCACTACATGGGGTATTGCGAGCACGGCTCCGTGGGCAAAGGTGATTCACGGGGACACCGCGACAAAAGGGCCTAGTCGCTCGAGCGAGGGTAAAACTCTGCTCGCGCTGACTTCCGAGAGGTACGGGTTGGCATAGTATGACCATGCACTAGAACACCGCACTGCTATTCGGCCGAGAGTTTGAAGGGGGCCGACAAAGAGTAAACATTCGACGCGAGCACAAGGCGGCGTTGACGAAGTCTGAACGAGCCCCAAACAAAGGGAGCCGACGGACAGAAAAGAAATGTGTGCTTAGCCCATGTCATCCCGGAGAGGTTCTCTCTCACTCCCGACGCGCGCACACGAATCGTCTTGAGAGACTCCACGCACGGCACCGCAGTCGACATCCGCTACCGGGTGAGAGGGGTTTAAACATCACTCCCCACTCCCCCAGCGTGGCAGACTCCGGAGGAGGGGAGTCATGTCGGGTCATGAGAACACAGAAGAGGCGGCAAAGCCTGCGCAAAGGCAACGGGCTAGCCTGAATTTTCACCAACGCTTACTTTTGCTTCCGGAAGCTGCTCCTTTTTTGCTCGGTTTCACGTGAACTTGCGCAACGTCATCAGGAGTGCCTTGTTTCTCCAGCTGAAAAATGCCAAGAGTGGCACATTTTTGAAACAACTACATTACCAGGTTTCAACATCATGATGAGTAGCTTTTCATAGTGGCACGTGCAAACAGGTCCAATATGATGCTAACTACCTGAATAATAATTTCCAAGGTTTTGCATGCCAAAACGCAATATAATTTTGGGGCACACCATAGTGGAGGGCTCTAGAAATTTCAACAACCCGCAGTTCTTCAAAGGGCTCCCAAACTACCTTCGATAGTTTTATAATATTTAGAATAAATGCATGCATTGAGTTCAGAATGCCATCACGATCAACAATAACAGACATGGCAGCGCTACGAGTCGTGAGCACCCAGTAAGTTTCAAGATGTCCCTCTCCTCTCCCGACCTTTTGGTAGTCTTCAGAACCTCAGCATTCACCGTTACGTGAACATTGCTGGCTGCTCATGCCATCCACAAACAGAACCTGCTTGTAATGAAGGTACGTCCGCTCGTCAATATTTCTCCTCTCACAATGAGGAGCAGCACTCAGCCAGAAGGAGAGACAAGCTGACGAACAGAGGAATGAGCAACAGCCTTTTTTGTGTCATGGATTGCGTACAACTTTGCTATTACGGCACCATTACGAAAAATTCTCACGGCTAAGAGTTCGTTGTAGGCTCATGCGCACCTGCAACACTACAAGTAAATTTTGACTCCTGAATGGTCTAGGGTCCCTTTAATGTGTACCTAAATCTAAGTACACAGGCCTCTAGCGTTTCGCATCCAGTGAAATGCAGCCGCTGTGGCTAAAATATAGACAGCTACCTTAATGAAAGCACTGGCTTCTCTTTAGGACAGTAATTGATTGCTTGATTGATTGACATCCAAAAGCAACACATACATGCCTAGAATACAGCTTTTGAAGCCGTCAGGTGAGGAACCACTCGCACATCGCTAAGAATGCAATACCCGGTACATATATAAATATTTCAGTTTGGTTCCTGCATTCGCGATTTTATGCACTGAAAAATTTATTTACGAGGGATGATTAACGAGTAGAGCTTCCTACTTGCAGACAAGACTGTCGTTCTTACATTGTGCTTCCTATTTAGAGTCATCACATTATCTTTATGAACTTAAAAAAAAAAATGAATGTGATATACACTTACTTTGCTGCCAACACCATCTGATGAATCTGGAAAAAAGAGGTACAGGAACTGTGTAGGTGAAATTGCAGCACTTTGCCGGGATAACAAATCAGTCTTAATTTGCCAACATTTTCCAGGTTTCCTCCAACTATTTAAACCAATGTATTTTGAATTAAATATAACCACAAACACACAGACATGCTTCCTGTTAAGCTACAGAAGCTTTTTGAAAAGGGAGCAAAGGGCGAGGGTATTAAAACAAACTTCTAGCTTGCCGAGTTGGCGGATGTGTTATGTAGGAGATGATGTGCAAAGAACGAACTCAGAAAAAGAAGACAGAAACAGAGCAAGCTTTATGTCTACATATTTTTCGCTGTGTTTGTCTGTTCTTTACACAAGATATTCTACATAACAGGTTATCAAGGCTATGTAACTTTCATCAGTGTTCCAATTGAGCCATTTCTCAATTGTATGTATTATAAATGCAACACTAATTGAATCCTGGAGTGAGTTACAGCTCTAAGAAAATCAAAATTTTTTACATTCTTTGTCATTTTGACCAGTTGTTTTAGCTTTTGCCACTGTACATGACAAATGCCAGAGGAAGTTTGCCTTTTGACTGGATTAGCAATTTCACACAAAGTAGACACCTTTTGTGTGTAGCCATTTCAGTGGATACATTTTTTAAATCATCAGTACTTTTTTTATTATTTACAACTTTTGCAACATTTCCACATGAATTTTCTCAAGTGCTTGAGAGTTCTTACAACAAGTTCAGTATTCAAGGAAGCAAGTACCAGAGCAAATAGACACCCATCACTCAAAAAAGAAAAGTCACATACACACAAGCACTGGGTGCCTGTTTGCAAAGCTACTTTTTCTCTCCATCATGAACCACTTTTTCCCTCCATCATGAAAAATGTATTGACAAAGTTTAGTGAGGGCTATTTCATTTTTATATATTGCCAGCCAAACAAGTATAACTGCATAAAACTAACCAGCAGAATCCGGCAGCGGCGGACGCCGGCACCGCGGGGGGGCAGACGGTCCCAATGGTCCGAGAAGCGCACTTTCTGAGACCACAGTTTTGCTCTTTTGAAGTCCAGACTTTTTTGGTTTCACTACAACGGCGTACTGCGCTTGAATTTCTGCCAGCCTCTGTTGCTCCTGTTGCTGATTGGTCAGCGAACCACGAAGTGCTTCGTAAATACTGGCGTCAGAGAACGAGTGTTGTAGCGCCATCTTGCCAGCGGGCATAGAGCTGGCCGGTTTCGAGACTTCAACGGGCTCCGGCTGAGGAACCCTGATCTGTGGACGGTACTCTGAGTGATGCTTCACGATGCGCGTCCCGTGCTGCCTCGTTGCACCCTGCGCGTCTTCCACGGCAGAGGGGCAGGCATACACGTTTTCGTAGTCTGGACTTCTGATGGCCGACACACCTTGGCGTGGGTGGTACACGGGAGCAAAGGGGACTGTGCCAAAAGTTGGCACGGACGTCGCCAAATGGGCCATCGGATCGCAGGAAGACGGCACCCGGTGCAGTGGTCTAGATATCATATGCGGTGTTGTTCTTGGCTGTGGTGGCACTTGGTAAATGCTCTCAAATGGCTTTTTCGGGGATCCAGCGGTCGCATTGCCAGCACGCCCAGATTCATAGTTGGTGCCAAAGCCGTAAGTGCGTGGTGGCTTTGGAGGTGGGTTGCTGACCAAATAATGGGCCCTGCCACTATTGCTGATAAAGCCCGGTTGCACTGGATATATGGTCTCGTACGGTGGCAGAGGGCGCTTCACGTCGGTGTCTGTTCTCCCGTGCCGATGCTGCTCGGCATGGGAACCTGGAACATTTTTATTCTTCGTCACGTGTGCAGGTCCCGATTGCATTTGCCTGGACTGGACAGCTAGAAAGCCCTTCCATCTGGCATCCTTTTCACAAGGTGCGTCGGTCTCCGTAGCATCGCTAGATTCTGCAAACAGGGTGTCGTACTCTGTGCCTGATCGTTCGTCATGTGTCGTGTAAACGTCGGAGGTGTCTATCTCCGACGAGGATGCGGCTAACGGATCCTGCCTCACATTTTGGCGAGGCAACTCCTTCTGGTTTGCGTGTGTACGAAACGCGAATGGAAGGGTTGCCGACTTTTCCTTGTTAGCAGAGGTGGCATCGTCCGCAGGGGCGCTGCTGTCACAGCCGTCTCTTCGTGTGCCAGCCGGAGAGTCCCCTTCCATCTTGAGAGGCCGACTAGCGATTGAACCCTTGCCCATCTTCACCTCATTGCTGTTCACATCTTTTTTCACAAATGTCTTCCCATCCCATACCTGTTCGTACTTGGACACGGAGCCGGAAGCGATGCGGTCATTGAATGACTTCCTCGAAGTGAGATCAATAATGGCTCCCCGAGGATGTTGCCTTATCACATTTTCGATCCGATTCATATTCTCTTTTGCTTCTACATTTACGTTCATATAACGGCCATCAGACAAACGAGACATGAGTTCATTCCTGGCCAAGACCATGTCGGAAACATTCACGTAAGTGTTGTTCAAAGCTGATATGGGTACGACGCGAGATTGTGGCTTCGTCAGTTTTGTCTTTGGCGGAAGCCGGGGAGGTGCATCTTCCTTCCGCGGCAGGAAATCGTAAATGCTGCTTCCTCGTGGTTCGCACTTCTGGGGCTGCACACTGTCACCACCGCAAGCCAAGGCAGGAAGTGTATGAGATTTTCTTGATACGTCGACTGTGTAAAAAGGAACAGGGGCATACAGGGTCTGCACCGTTCGTTTTTTCGTAGGTAGCTGCGGCGGAAGATCGCACTTCTGACCCAGTTTGGACGAAACACTACTGGAGATTGAGTTTCTTGATGTTTCCGAGAGAGGCTTTGAGCCTGGTGCGCTGTTGCCAGCGTGCGAATTGAGGCCTGCAAGGTTGGAGCTGCTCAAAGACTTGTAGAGAACGTTCTTCTCCCATATGTCACCACTGTCACCATACCAACTCGCTGCAAGGCACTGTGCTTTAGCGGCCGCTTCGCTCGACGAGCTCACCATCTGTATGGGTGTACTCGTGACCTTAGTTGTAGTAGCAGTCTCAGGCACACACTGTTCAACTTGGCTTGTCTGGTTCTCCTTCTTCGAAGCAGTGCCCGAACTCGCTCCCACTTGCTTCTGGCTTTTCTCTTGGTCTCGGAACTCCTTCGCCTTTCGAGCAGATGGACCAAGGCTCTTGCGCTTTAACAACAATGGCTTGAACTTCGACACGGATGGTGTTTCGACGGCGTCAGGAACTTGCGCCACCGATGGTCTTCGCGGCGTGACTCTCTGGCTGTAGCTCCTGAACACAGGCCGCCTTCTGTTTGCCTCTCCACCACTGACGTCGTCAGAGTCGGACTTTTCGAAGAGAGCTTTGAGCCTTGCTATGCTGGGACGGCGGATAACAGTTGCCTTTCCAACGATCTTTCCTCCGCTGTCCGCTGCTTCCGGCTTGCCAGGCGGCTCCTCCAGGCAGATGTTCGTTGCGGAGAGGCTTCGAACCCGGCTAAGAGTAGCAGCTTTGCTTTGTTCTTCGTTTGTTTTCTTTTTACCGAGGCTCTTTTTTACTTGCACGGGGTCGTCTTTGCAGGACTGGCTATCTTCGTCGTCTGTAATAACCGAACTACGTGAACCTCCCCTTGCGTCGGAGGATGATAATGCAGAAGACGATGTCGCCGCAGAGTTGGGCTCGGGACTCCATGACATGGAGCGATTGGCCCGAGCCTGCCTCTGCGAAGCATCGTCGGCACCAGTTGACTCGGGTACAGGTTCTTGCGACGGTGCTGCCTTCGACTCTTCACTGCCTACAGCCACTTCTTTTTCTTTATCGCACTTTTCATCTGTAAAGGCAACAAACAATTAAATTAGGTAGGTCACAGCTAATCGGATCACACTAAATCTTCAAGGACAAGCGCAAGAACAGGCACAAATTTCTAATTTCACTGATGTGCCAAGCCACGCCATTTTATACGACAGTCCCGACATACAGGGGGAAAGAACTTGCCGTTTTCCGCATTTTCCTTTTCCCTGCTCCTGTTTTCCAGACCGAGGTCGTCAAGGTTTTCGTAGATCTTTTCGTTGCTCTGAATGTTTTCGCCAGACCCCAGAAGTGGTTCCCCGTCCTCGTCAAGGTTTTCGTAAGTGTGACTGTCTATTATCCTGAGCTGCTGCTCGAAGAGAGCAGCAACTACACGATGAACCAGCACATACTGCTCCTAGAATACACACAAAAGAAGTGACACAATTTGAGCACTTGCCTGTCCGGGCAACACTTGTTCAACTACAAAATCTATTTTAGAACTTCACTCTGGAAAGCTTATCAAGAACAAGATTACGACACTCGTCAGTTAGTGCAACATTTACTGCCATGTGCACTTTGAAGAATGCTTTAAACATAATGAATATAAGAACTGTGCAACCAACAAAGACTGATTAAGGTAGGATACACAGTGTCAACTTTCAACAAATTGTTGAGCAACTTTCAACAGGTTGCTGAAAGTCAGTGTTGTGAGTGTTGTTATCATCAGGCTTTGTCTGTTGCACTGTTCCCGCATTTTTTATGCGCTACCAGCATGCCCAAGCTCCCACCCTTCATAAAAATAGAGAGCGCTGTTTGCAAGTGCCACAGTACAAGCCTCACAGCAATATCTTCACATTGTGATCTAAATAAACTAAGCATTTAAGTGTAAAAAACAACCTTTTTTTCCCTGCAACGCTTCAATTACAGCTGCCACGACTATGTTATTTGCATGCTGGCAAGGCTGTGTAGCACTTCTATTTAACAGGAAAAACAAAGTTTAACACGTGTGCAGCTATAAAAATGAACTTCACAAAACATTTTGTCGCTACATTTCACACCAAATGCATGAGAACTTTAAAAAAAAAAATTTGCAGACATCAACAGCTGCTACATACCTTTGTCTGTACCATAGCAATCCTCTGCAATCTCATCTCCCGGATTATCTGGTACAAGCTGAAAGAATCGCTCAACTTCTGAAAAGGAATGAAAAAAAAAATGAATTTGCGGAACTGGTCAACAAGCTCTTAAGGTTTCAAGACTAACTCAATTAGCACCTCAACCTAAAAAAAAAAAGGATTTCTTTCAATTACCCATATTGACACGAGCATGTAATGGGTTTCTGGCTGTTGCGTGGCTAGTGTCATCATTACTTGTGCGTGTCGAAGGATTTGGTCAGCAGAAAGATGATGATGAACTCGCGCTTCTCGATCGAAGCTGTTCCGCTGTTTGCTACACTGTTACTTGCACTGATTTTAATACCGTGACAAACTGGTGGAGCGGCTGGGTACAATCCCAATTCGCTAGCTTTAACTCAAGCCGCTTCCAGCTTCTGCCACCATTTCAACAATTCCGGAGGAAAACCTGGCACTTCGCCTCAGCCGCCGCTTGCTAGGACTACCTCCTGAATTTGGTCCCTTGAGCTCGGGAAGAATGACCACCACAACTGCAACGACAAGAGAGCAACGTAGACCAACTTGCATCCACCCCAAGAGTCGTCTACACAGTACGCACCCCAAAGCCGCATCATGATGATGTATTTGAGGACGTAGATGACTGGCTAGACCACTTCGATCGGGTCGCAGCCGCCAACAAATGGAACGACAACAAGAAGCTTCGCTACGTCTATTTCGCACTTGAAGACTATGCTCGCATGTGGTATGAGAACCATGAGCCGTCTATCACCAACTGGCAAGAATTGCAGCGACAGCTATGTTAGGCATTCAGAAATCCCGAAAGAAAAGGCCAAGCAGGCTCTGCAGAGCCGGGTTCACAAACCCACGACATGCTCGTGTCAATATGATTGAAGGGTCATGGTGAGATATGGGGAAATCACATCCGTACGCCGACTGCATTAATTAGGCTCTAATATTACCAATATCTGCAATTGTACGCCACTACTTCGTCACATCCAATCGTGGTTGCAGCACTTGAGTGGGGTGTTAATCGCGTAAAAGTGACGAGACATTCTTTAACATATGGTTCGGCAGCATGACGAAGAATGAGAGACGAAGCACCTGTGTCTTACTGCTAGATATAAAGTATTGCGTAACACATGGAAGACGCTGAATTTGGCAACAAGCAACTCACCCCAACTCTCATTAGACCCCACACGTAGTCAATGGCACAAATCGTTCCCGTCCTTCCGCATCCAGCACTGTGTAAATGGCATGAAGGAAATAATCAGCGACATTAAAAATAAACACATTCGAGGCAGCTCCGTGAGGGCACCGATGACACCTACACCACTAGTCATTTAGCAATGTAGTAGCAGCAAACGCAAGGCCTTTACTGTTTTTTTATCCACTTTTTTTGTCACAATTACATTGTAATTTCTAATAATACATACCTTATGCTTTTCTTGGCATTGTTGTCTGTTAGTTCTCATTATTGTGTCTAACAAAGAAATACGAGCCATTAGATTTTTCCCTTCATTCCTTCGTTGTTAGGGCACAGGCATTCTGGTATGTGATGGAGCCACCAGATAAGATCATTTTTCCCATGGGCTTTTTAAGTGCTAGTCACATGACCACCTAAGCAGGAACAGCAAAATGATATCACAGTTTGCCAGAAGTTATCAGCAACCTGACAGTACTACTCAACATGATACGCTGCTGGAGAAGAAAGAAGAAGGCCTTTATTTTGCAGTGAATACATGTAGACTGATGACGACTACAGTGACGACACATCACTCAGTGAGACATAAAAAAAAAAGACATTTTACCTTTTAAGAATCTATGAAGTACACATCCTTTGTGAAAATCTTCAAAATGGTAAATGACATACATCTACATCATCGCTTGTATGTTTGAAAACCATGCCTTTTTTGATCATTTCTCTAGCTTGGCATCTCCTGCCACATTGTAGAAACACATGGAATTTTTCTCTAGTGCCGATGTCTCTCAGTTTTTTTTTTTAATGCTTTGCTACAGCGGTGCACAGGCTATCGCTTGCTCATCTGGTCACGAGCAGGCTTGCAGCGGCTGGTTTAGATATCGTAGATTTCGTCCATCGGTTGGTTCCCACTTTTTGCGCCCACAGAAGTGATGATTGTCTGGCTTATATCCTCTCAAAAGGTGACCGCTTTGCACTGTATAATTCATTGCTCCTTGGTGCGCGATTACACCTGCTTCCGTGTAGGAACTGACACAAATGATGCCGCCGTGACTATATTTCCCGTTTTGGGGGCTCACAGAAACCAATTACATCTCATTGGTGATAACATGGAGGATATAGGTTTATCGCTAGTTTTTGCTTTTCGAATGCGAGTACAACCGTCCAGTTTTCAGTACAAGAGAGTCAAGCGACAATTCCTGCAAATTGACAGTTGATTGCCTATTAAGAATCATTGAATTTCATTGTACATCAGTCATCATATGAGGAATTACTAACGAGGCAAGACTTGGATGTTTATAAATGTGAGACATTTCAAACGTTAAGGGGAGACGATACTGGTTGGACCAAAGGAGACTTTTCTCCCGCCGAGTTTCATTTGACGACAATTTGTGAACTTGGTTTTGATGACTGTGAATTACGTTTATTGCCCCGCATCAGTTTTTAACAATCATATAAGCTTTCCCATATTACTGTTATTCATGAGTAAACCATGCATATGTGGCAACACAAACAATCTTTTTGTCACTTTACGTTCACCCCCAAAAGAAGTTCCAACAACTTTGTTCTGAAATAGATTCACCTAAACAATTTCAATCAGAAATAAAAAAAATCAACCTTGGGGGCTGCATTTGGCAAAAAATTAGAGTCTAAAAAGGTTAAAGCTGCCCCAAGTTTGTGCACAGCAATAAAGAATATGACAAAAACAGCTGGCAAGAAAATATTGGTAAAGACTGCCAAATACACGCTATAAGCCCTTTCAAGTGGAAATTATGACGGACTGTTTCTAAGTGTGTCAAATTTATGCAGGCTTATTTTCAGGCATTCGATATTCTACAGCAAGAAAGAGAATATGGTAATGAGTAATATATGATAACTAGGGTATCTATATATTCTGAAGTCAGTGATGTTGTATTTTTGTATGAAAATAATCAAGCCTTAGCTTAATTATCTATAAGCAACTTCTTAGTGGTTATGTTCATAACAAGAAAATAAAAATCATAGTTTTGGGATTACTCTCCTAACACAGCCGTCAAGACTTATAGAGTGTGGTGCAGTATCTTTATCAAAGTGATCCTCTGTAGCAACATGTGTCGCGACCAAGTTAATTTATATTAATAAATATACCTAGAATTTCAGGCTCAAAACCATATGGCAATGAAGCATTCAACAGTGGAGGCCCTGGAGAGCTCCGGAAATTTCGACCATCAGGTGTTAACATGCACCGACATTGTGCAGTACATGGGCCTATTGCTTTTCACCTCTATTAAAATGTGACCGCCACGGCAAAGATTGACCCCGTGAATTTCGGGTCAGGAACCGAGCTCCGTAACCATTGTGCTACATCAGCAATGGAGTTAAATGAACGCTGGTTGTCCGCTCGGAAAGTGTGTGCAAACATGCACATCGTGTTTCAAGCCCTTTGAAGTAAAACACCATGTATGACAAACTTATTTACTGTAGTCTCTCAGTAAATATAAATCTGTTAAACCGAACTACTGCCTCTGCAAAGCTTGTTTTCGGGCTCGTATCTTTCACCCATGTTCACCTCTCAGTAAACGTAACTCCTGTTAAATGAAACATTTTTCCGGTCCCTTCAGGTTCCCTTTCCTTACTGTAGTTTATGTGTACAATTCACCACTGGAGTGTGTGTAAATATAATAGATTCCTGCTAAATGGAACTTGAAAAGGCAAAGAAAATATGTTTCACTTACGTCGTAAATGTAGCGCGAAAAAGACACGGACAAGAAAGTGTACACCACAAGCGCTTACTCACAACTGAAAGCTTTAATGCTTTAACCGAAAATGTATAACACTTACGATTGGTGCTCGACTGAATGCTGCGCATGCGCATCGTGGGCGAAATAGAAGGCAATAAATCAATCCAAGAACGTACCTCCTGCATCCCCCTCCCCACCAGTCTACCCCTTTCTATGAGTAGTGCAACTTCCTTGTCCCATAGGGCCAAAGAAGGATTGCTGACACACACACGAGCCCTCGAATTAATATGGTAAACCTTGGCAAGCTCTCGCGTTGTGCGATCGTGGTGTCTAAACAAGATCTCTGTGGTGGAGAATTGCGTTTCACACTGGCACTCAGCGCAGTGCGTGGCCAGGTGCATTAGGGGTCTGCCCTGCAAGCAAGACTGATGTTCTCTAAGACGTATGTTTGAACCGGCTTCTCTGGCCCTTGTAGACACGACCACACGACAGAGAGATGCAATAGACGACGCTAGCCCTATACGACACAAATCTAACCTTGTGGTTAATGGAGCAACCGCGGGTCCCGACATTATCGAGCGTTCAACAGGAGTTCCATTGATTGAGAGTTGACTCTATATATTGCATAAATACATTGCGAGCATGGTGAAACGAAATGTTTGAACACTAGCGCCAGGTTATCCCACGCACCTGCAGTGGACTAGCACAGGCAGGGCTTCCGAGGCCTGGCAGTCTCGCACGAGCCGCACCAGGTCCACGATGGGGCCCACAGAGGTCGGCACACCATGGTCTGGCCACGACCAGTAGTGGAACTGGCACAGCGTGCGCTCCTCGGTGCCGCAGCGGGCGCGCAGCGTGCGGAGCAAAAAGTCGGGGCACACCTGCTTCCATTTGACCTGTGCCACGGGCGAAAAAGCATATGCTGCGTTCAAGCAATGATTGACTAAGCGTAGTGAGCGATTGATAAGACTGGTTGACCAAGGCTATTAGTAGCACTTTTCTATATACTTATGACAATATGCGAGTTTAATGACTGTCGTGGTGCTGGAACTAAAGGCTAAGACACCTGACCTGGTTCCTAGTGCCTTAGTAACACAAGAACAGCCATGCAATGTACACGTTGTCCAAGCACGAACAAGTGCCTCAGTCGGGCTTACCGAAGTTTTGATAGGTGGACCTAGTATCTCCATCAAGGGAGCATGTTAGTTGCACAAGTGTTAGCGACGTCTCATCGCGTGGCAGCTGTCATCCAGAAATACGGTAGAAATTACCGGTAGTGTCCAATTCATTCCGGTACTGTGAATGAATACGGTAGCATACGATGCTCTACCAAATGAGCTAGCATGGCGGCCATCCCCCCGTCCACTTTATGGGGCATATGTGTGCATTTAAATGTGGGAGCATGCATGAGTGCCCCCAGTAGCCATGACGACAACCATGATCCCTGAAATTCTAGATAAATTACTATAAACGGCACACAGTAATCTGCACACAACACCGCTTCAAACACCACATTGTACAGCACAAACAATCAACTACACCTTATTGCAACATGCAAAACTATGAGCTAGTAAATTACAATGTACAAGTCAAAATCAGGAGTGTACAATGTAGGTAAAACCACAAACAATTTTGAAAAGTACAGTTTCGCAACTCCCAAGCACAAATAGATGTCATAATTATTCAGTAAACTTCGAACAGGCATTTTGGGAAGTGAGAACCTCAATTTCTTGTCTTTATTGTGACAAAATAATTGCTCCTAAAAGATTTTTTTTTTTACACAGGCAGAATGGCAGTGAGTGACAGAATGGTTGACGGAGTAACTTACTGAATGATTCATTGATTAAGTTTGCCATCTGAAAGCAAAACACAAGGCTGTAGGAGACAGCAATTTTAATTACAACAATTAAGCTGTAATTAAAATATATTTATCCTGAAGTTATTGATGCCCACTTTAGGCATACGCAGAATTAAATTTCAGGCTAAAAATATAGTGCATTTTTTCTTACATTTATTTTGAGCAAAGAAAAATTATACTTTTCACATAGCTCGCAACAAGCAGCATGTGAAACAACTTAAACATGGTCATGCCTTCAGAACAGTAATTACATACGACAGTACACTACAAAATAAAGTTAAATCTAGACAAATTTATTTTGTTGGAGGTTCAATTCATTCAAAGCTCATTATATCTGGCTCTTTCTTAGCGTCTGGTTGATAGAAATAGCAAAAACAAATGGTGTACACAAATGGGTACATGGAGTGTCAAAGGGTTAAATTACTCAAGACTCTTTAGGATGAATGTATTTCAGTTTTTTTTTTTTCTGGGTGGAGGGGGGTCATTTTTTTGTTATGACATACTTAAGAATCACAACCAAACATTCAATCTGCAGTTAACAGCTTAACGACAAATGAGAGAAACACAGGAAATACATTAGAAAAATCTTTCCTGCTAAGAAAACCACACTGCACTTAAAGCTGTCACTCCCACAGCAAAAGTGAAGCCATGCACCTCTTGTTTGTCTTTTGTGCAGTGCAGATATAGCCTTTACGATTGAACTTGACCATAATTTTTTTGTTGCTTATGTCCAGGGCTAGAGACGTACCATAGTTATTCATGACAGGTCCACCTTTTTGCAGGGCACATGTACATCTCCAAATCTCCAAACAAATAGCTAATATGCCAAAGCATTGATGATAGACAAGATAAGATAAAATGAGAGCAACAGGAAAAAATTAAAAATGAATAAATAAAAAGGGAACTCTGATCAAAATAAAGTTCAGAGGGTCGTTTTTGTTCAGGCATCACAAAGTACTTGGTGTCAATAGATACAAACTGAGCAGATCTAAAACCTTCGCCTCAGCCAAGATTTCAGAAGAAGCTGTGAGGGTCTTACACTATCAGATACAATGAGATGCGATGCAACCGTGCGATTTGGCTGTCTTTGCTACTTACGAGTTCAACCGTGATATTGCCGTACTGTTTCTTCTCTCCTTCGTTAGGCCAGTATCTTTCACATTTATACTGAAATAAAAAAAGATGTCATAGGTAAATACAAAAAGCTGGCCAGACATAAAAATCTTTAAAAGAAGCCACAGAACGTTGGCAAAAAGACTTCAAAACCTCTCGGTATTTATTTCCACCAACTTCAAATAAGGCCTTTGAAATGGCTCTGTTACTTCGGAAGGAAAGGGGCGAGGTACAAGTACAAAGAGTGGGTTACCATAGCGAAAAATTAAAATAAGAACACACATATAGTGAGGGGCTGACTTCAAAACACAGGTGAACTCACTTTACAAGAGGCCTGCACTAGAGAGCAATTATTGTCTTTTATATGAGATGCCTCTTATAAGCAGGATACCACGTATGCATTTTCTCATCAACATATTTCAATGTAGGCACATTAGTGTCTCTCATAAAGGGGTTCGGCTGTATAACTGTTTAAGCAACATTTCAGTCAAACCCCTTCATAAGAGACACTGATGTAAGAGACAAGCTGGTATAAGGGACACTAATGTGCCTGCACTGAAATAGGTGTTGATAAGAAAAAATTTACTTGGCACACTGCTTTTAAAAGGCACCGCATACAAAAAGGCAAGATTGCTCCCTGGTGCAAGCCTCTCATAAAGAAGTTCAGCTGTACATGCTAACCAATCAAAAATCCACGGTTGCACCTCTCTGCTGCAAGGTGGGATGGCGTTTGCTACACAATATTTTCACATGGCGACAAATCAGCATCAGTTCATAGAGGAAATCATCTCCCTGTGCCACAGCTGGTGTAAACCTGAAATGAGCGGAACTAGCTCCTCGCCAATTAGGAGGCAGACGAACTTCAGTGTACCCGATGAGAGTCACTAATGGGGGATCACATCAGTACTGTTCAACAATACATGCTCTACTGATGAACCGCAGCGCAACTACCGAGACAATGACAATAAAAAGAAGGTTGTGCAAGGCTTTTTATGTGTGGGAAAACACGCGCGCCCACGTTTCTTTTCTATGACTAGAGCTACGGGAAGGGGACGTTAACGATTAACGTCCCCTTCCCGTAGCTCGAGTCATCCCTTCTTGGCTCCTTGTTGGGGAGAGGGTCTCTCTTGTGCCGGCCACCAGATGGAGGAAAACCTCCAGATATCCTCTGCAAGCCAAGGACATTGACGACCAAAGGGGTAATCATCTACCATTTGTTATCTTCCTAGAGCGGACAGTCCCTCTACGCAACATTTACGCGTTACTGCTAATGTAGCAATAAAGTGTTGTTTAGTTGACCTAGCCTATTGCCTTATGCACCCGCACCCATGTAGCTGCGATGACTCGAGAAGGGGATGTCAATCGTGCACAATACGACTTGGTGCACGCACCTTTCCGGATTCCTTCTCATTGCAGGCCATGATAATTACTTGCACTTCACACTCCCAGATCATCCTCCAAAAGTCCATGACTGTCGTTGGCAGAGGCCCCTGCGATGCTATGTAGGCTCTGGAACCACTTGCGCCCTGTTTTTCGTAGCAAAAGCTAATTTTCACCCTTCTTGTATCATGTAACATTAGAAAATAATGACAAGCACTCCTGAATTTGTGTGTAAAATGAATCAAACAATGCGGAACATAGACTATAGAGCACACTGCAGACCTAAACAAACTTTAATGTGCTTTATTTACTCATAGTTTACATAAAGTAGATGGCACACAAATCATTCAAGCAATGATAAAGAAAAGAATGACTGATATACCGTAAAATTTGCTATGACAGTTCTGCATCGCTTTGTTATGAGTCATTCGCGTTTATCAAGGTGCATTCTAACAAGTTTAACGTCGTGAATGCTGGTTTTATATGATTCCCATACCTTGATTAAGTTGGCATTAATGTAGTCCGAACCAGGCACTCCGGGATACTCGGATAAAATAACCCTTGAGAGATCATCTGTAATGTGAAGGCAACAAGCATCAATACCTTACACTGACAATCAGTGAGGTTTCACATACTGAGTGAGAGATACAACAAACCATAAGATATACATTGAAAGCAAGCACACTGTGCAGTTTTTAAAAACGAACAGGCAACCTCTTCTATGCCAAGGAAACTCGCAGTACAAATGGCAATAGAATATAAGCGTGGAGACAGCTTTGCTACTACTATAGTACAACTCTCTTTTGAGAAGATCATCAATAGGAAAATCATCACAAGGCACATTATTTAAGTTTACAATTAATATGCATAAGCATGGAATATTTTATGAGTTGTCAAGACTATTGTCATGCTTTGCTGATTCAGAAATCATCAGCGCCAGGGCCGTAACTAGAGGGGGGTTCCGACACCCACCGAAAATTTTTAATGCTTTAGCTTTTCAAGTGATATTAAAGTATTTCCACGACTTCACATCGACCACTAGTTGCCAAGTTAGCTTTCTACACAAAAACACCACCCGAAAAAATTTTCTGGGTAGGGCCCTGATTAGCACTGCACTTTTTAGGATGTGATGAAAGTTGCCAAACCTCAAGTAGACAGAAGCAATAAATTAAAAAAAATAATGTGCTATCGACACTTGAGACAAGCATGCTTCTCCAAATGCACATTCGATATCAGGTGTGACATCATGTCGCATATATCGTATATGAGCACACAATAGGCTGTGAGCACAGCATAAGCACACCGTAGCATCCTAAGGGGAGTCTTACGGAATCGATGAGTTTGTTGCTACACATGCAATTTTCATCCAAGTGAAATATATGTGACAGATGTGTGAGAACAAAACAAGCAAGAGAATTTGACATGCCTAGCTCTTGAACTTCTCTATTCATCATGCCGTTCAGCTGTTCCTAGACAGTAACTCTTTTTGCAACGCAGAGACGATTTCTCGCGCACATATATTCAGCGTTAGCTTGGTGTCACCATGTTGCTGAATAGAACAAATACTTCATAAAACTTGTGATATGCTTACATGGTAGAATGTCTTTGTATCTGTTCTTCTTTCTGTTGACTTCCTTCTGACCTTCGGTACACGCATATTCTGGATCATGCTTGAGGCGTTCTGTAAGTTCTTTCAAACTCTGAAATAAAAGTGAAGAAAGGTTCAATCCGTGATGTTTGTCAGATTATGGGAGGCAAGGACATCATCGTCTCCACAGGAAGGCGCAATAGCAGCTTATCACTTAATGCGCC
Source organism: Rhipicephalus annulatus (assembly GCA_013436015.1). Lineage (NCBI taxonomy): Eukaryota > Metazoa > Arthropoda > Arachnida > Ixodida > Ixodidae > Rhipicephalus > Rhipicephalus annulatus. The sequence goes on from WOVY01001205.1 coordinate 578,383, forward strand.
ATAGGATATGCGCAGTATATTAGGTATAAACGGCAAACTATTCGAGTAAAGTGGTATTCCTTGCAATCCGAAAGAGGTCATAAACTTCGTTATCTGTAATTTAAAAAAAAAAAGAAGGAGGAAGGAGCCGCAGCACAGACAGCGGCATCACGAATGAAAGGCAGAGGAATTGGGCCATGGCGCTATTTTTGTATCAAACAAGTCAACGACCCGGAGTCCGGGCTTACTATTAAGCGTAAAACTATCCGCAAACATTATCCGTGCATATCTTATCCTTCAGAAAGCCTCATGCACTGCGCGGGATGCGAAAGAAACCGCAGCGCACGTACCTGAAACTCGGCTTCGAAGAGGTCGTCCCCAAGTTTCTTGCGGGCCTCCAAAGTTTCAAAGTGGTTCAGAAAGTTCTTCAGCACGACTTTTAGAGGCATGACGCAGTTAGGCTGACACGAATACATGTGAGCCGGATAGAGTGGGGTCCGAATCTACGCTCACAAAGTAAAGTTCCGATGAATGAGCGATACGCTACGAGTAAATACGGCCGCCCGTCGTGGACAAAGCCACGCGAACACCGCAGCAGGCTGGGGCCAACATCGGACGCACTCGGTGCACGATGCGTGAAAGAAATGGGTCACTGGTTTCTCGACGTACGACTTGATGAACGCCAAACGTCCGTAGTACACGCAACGTCCTTCAACGCATTGGGAAGCGCTAGGAGTGACAAATATTCTCGTCCGCAAAACACAAGTAGCGAAAGCACAACGCCAAGTTTTTACATTTTTTTAGCAGAAGGCCCCCGCTTGACAATGGCGATGCCGCTGCACTCAAGCGCGTCCCACATCCGGTTCTTTCATTCCGCGCACAGCGTGACGCCCTGACGTAGTACGCTGCATGCGGATAAAACGCATTGCGTTGAAACACATTTCGCTCCAATAAAACTCTGACAATTGTATTTTATTTTTTAATAGGTTCGAAAAACCAAGTGGTACGTGATTGCGCTGCCTTCTCAACGCCGCACTCCGCCAAAGGTTTCGCGCGAAACTAAACTTAGTCGACCTTAAGCCTCAAGTCAACCAACATTGGCCACTTGTTTGCTGTTCTTGTTTTGTGTGCATTTCTCTATGCATTTATCGCCTTATCTGCTGGCGTTTGCGTGCGGACGGAATTCCAGGCTTGTCGAGTGTTGCTTCGGAGACTGCGATCGTTCAGGAAGCAGCGACATTCTTGAGTGACCATGTGTTCGTTTTTGTGACTCACTCTGACCCGCGGGCTGGGGGCGTCGTCGCGTCGAAATATGTGAGCCGTCGCCACAGCCGCCTCTGCGCGCGTCTATCGGGGGTGACGATGAAAAATGCACTACTGGTCGTGGTAGCCGTTCTGGGCGCGCTGGGGGTACTGTTCATATCTATCTATCTCCTGCGGAAAGCGAGGAACATGGGCGCCGCGGACGGTGCGAAAAGCTTTCGCTACGTCAAGCTCAGCCAGAACGGCGAGCGAGTGACAGAGAGCCAGTGTCTGGTCGACGTATCAACCGACGAAGAGGACGACGAAGACGACGACGAGAGCTCTCCGGCTACCATCGACGTGGAGTCGCGCACGGCAGGTGTTGTGAGGATGAACGGACAGGCAGCCGGCTACAGGAAGTCGGCGCTAGCCGAAAACGAAACCGACGAAGAGCTGCTGCAGTGAACACGACCGACAATCAAGTCGCCTCACAAACATGCACACACTACGCTCATCGAGCGCTTTTTCTTTTCTTTTCACCTTCTTCGTGCTGGCAGGTTCCGCGCGCAAGTTTTATCGTGATCCCAACTCCCTCGAGCTTGTTTATTTCTGGGTGGTTACCGAGTACTCTTATTGATTTCGTGTTATTTATTTTGTGGGTGCGTTTCATTTGCGCGTTATTTATGTACGACTGTTCCATGGACATGTGAAATTCACTTATCCCAACGACGAGCTCGTTGAAGCCGTCCCCAACTGCGGTTGTCGAGTGCACGTAGTTTGATGCTGTGATTTGTGTTTACTAGTACGGTTTTTTTTTTTCATCGACGTTTCTTCGTACATTTTCTTTTTATTTTCCTAGTTATTGTGCTATAGTTCAGTATATAGAGAGTTGCAGAGGTTCGGAAGCCGTATTTGTGCAATCATATCCTGTTCTATAAGTAAGTACTGTTACGAGTTTAAGGGGAGGTAAGCACACAAATTGCTAATTTGGAGCGACTACGTTTACACGCTCGCTTTTATTGATCATTGTATGTAAAGATGACTGAACATTGCAGGAGGCATGGCTCAGCACCCATTCTCTCTGGTTTCACAGAAGCCTATCTAGCATGCAGCTGCAAAATTTTGCTGTAATCTGAATTCTCAGGGCTATTTCGGTACACCATCTTGCTGATGAAGAATGAGCGCTGCTACAGCGGAACATTTTAAATGTGTTTGCCTTCCATGTTGTGTTAACCATATCTCCAGTTAATCGTCAGTTCTCACATTTAATCAGCCATAGCACTGAAACATCAGTGAAGTACAAATACATGATAATAGGGCAAGCTATCATAATCTGGGGGCAAATATTCTGGAAGGGGACAGAAGCCAAAAGTGTTTGTTGGCGCTATTCCATCTTATCAAGTAGAATACTGTAGAGGCCAACATTTTCTTGCCTGCCAAATTGCAGTTTGACTGCCTGCCAAATGTCAGCATTGCTCCAATTGACTCTAGTTACCATTGTCAATGCAGATGTCCCAGTCGCAGCATTGACGCACAGCAATAAGTCGTATCCATTTAGCAGAACTCCTGTGCATGCCAAATGCATCCCTGTGAATTTGCGGCAGATTTTGCAGTTGAAACCTTAATAGCAGTTTAAAAGAACATCTACTTCCACTTGCAAGCAGTTGCCACATTTTATGATGTAGTTTTACCGCTTACCGTGAAGTCGCCGGCTAGTCCAAGAGACGTTTGTGCTTAAACCACTTGAGCACGAGGTTTAAAAGAACACTTGATGCGAATGAATCCACTCGAACGAGCAATTTACACTTCCATAATACCGAAGACACCATTCTCGCTGCAAGATGCCAAAAAAAAAAAAATTCTTTCTGAAAACGTCACTCTTGATTTGAGGTTTATGCACCAACTCTCCGTGACTTCTCAGATTTCAAGGATGTATGCTATATCCTATATATGTAACATTTGAATCAGTAAAAATTGTGCTGTCTAAGGGAGTTAGCGGCTTCACATGGCAAGTGTATGAAGAATATTATTGAATATTGAGCCAGTATAGGAAAAATACGGAAGAGTACATTCGAAATGTGTAGTGACGTCTTAACGAGATGTCAGGGGAATGTCCCTGCTTGATGATTTCTCATCACTTCGAGTCTTCTCCCATCCTATTGCGATGCTATATTAACACTTGGGTGCTACAGCTCGAAAGAAAATTTCTAAATGAGAAGACCTTCATTTTGTGTTCTAATGAACCCATGATTGTGAAATTTAACAATAGTTTTCAAATGATTTAGAAGCATAGACTGACTTGCATGTCCCTTTGAATGTTTTTTCCTTGGTATGTTGCGACGCTAGGGCAATTGGAAAATATGACTGCCCTGTTGGTGCATGGCACAGGTCCTTGTGTTCATACTTCTCGCTGGTAGTACAGATATTCGTGTTCCACTGTTGTAACTGTAAAATATGTTTGTGCAATTAAAAGTCGTGAACAGGTTTCAGGAGTTCCTTGTCTCGATAAGGGCCTGCAGTGCCTTCCTGTCCTTTTTCATGCACGGAGCGCGACAGATGCCAGCCCAGCGTTTCGCAAGCAGTTTCAATAATCCATGACAGAATGACATACAGTTACCTCGAGCGGCACAATAAACAAGCTCAATGTTGTGGTTGATGACATAAAAAAAAACATTATTCGATACATACTAAAATGTTGCGAGACATCCAGCATTACATCGTCCCCATTTCCCATGCTACCCAGATAAAACATTCAGTAGTATTTCTCACTCGAGGCAGATGGGTGCGCATCCAACTACAGGTTATCTACCTAAGTGACATTTAAAAAAAGCGCCGATACATTTTGTGGTTTTAGTCACGAAACAGTTTCTTCCTTTGGGCTCAGCTATCTGCCACACTCACATAAAAAAGGCACCTCACTTTCTCACGTTTTCTTAAACACTCTGGGCTTGCTACTTTCGTACTGAAGAAGTAATGTTAGGCATATTACGCAGGCATTGTTTGTGATGTGAAAGCAAGAGGCACTCAACGTTAAAGCAAGAGCCACGCAAGATTGAAGACTCTTGTAGTGTGCCAGAAGTGCAACACTCTAAAAAAAAATAGAGTAAAAAGGGTATCTTTTGTCCCACAACAATCGTCATACGACTTGCTAGTGCTTCCTTTCTTGAAATCTCGGGTGATGGCCACTTTCCAATCAAGAAAGCCATGCCACGCTGATAACACGCATGTTGTGGCATGACAGTGCCAGGCACATGGCGATAGTGCAAGGAAAGGAATGCAAGATACGACGCCGATTATTATTGTGGGACAAAAAGATGCCCTTTTTACGCTCTGAAGTGTGCACCGCGGGCACAGCCTTGTACACATTCCGGGATCAAATGTTTATCCTTGCCATGCACAATTAGTTGAGGCTCGCGCAAAAGTCACCAACAGGGATCTGCGCAAAAGCGTCAACCCATCATGTGCGTCGAGAGAAAACGTGCTGCTATAGAGTGCATGCAAGATTGCACCTGCTTTTAGAGTGAAGGAATGCTTCTCACGCTTAAGAAGATTAGGTACTCAAAGGAAGTTTGAGAACTACAAGATATTATGCTGATGCTAACATTGCTTTGGATACAGCCTGGCAGAGCTTTTGCCTCTTCTGTACCAAAACTATTTCGTAGAAACATCTTATTCAGACGCTCGTACACTCCAAGGCTGCTTGTCATGTTTTCTGTGGTTTCGAAGGTTGATATAGATTGTGCCCCCTCCAAAAGCTTTCTGCAAATAATGTGGTTTAGCAATGCCTACAGGATCAGAGGCATTAGAATTTGTGAACCTCGCCTTCTTTTGCACTGCCTCTGGCATCGGCCAACCTTTGACTATGCAATCATGTCGTCGCAATGTCACGTTGAGCGACGTCGCACATCTCGGCGATCTGTGATGTCAGGGTGACTTCATCAAGTGGCTATTTTCTGCATCACTCGCTCGTTCACACTGCCGATGCGAGACGCCAGGGAATTTTCACGTTTGTTGAGGCACTGCAGTTGACATGCAGTGTTCATTGCAACATGATCATTGAGCAGAACAGGAGAGAAAAGGTACCAAGAAGGAGGCCAAGCTGGGCTGGTCAGCATAGCCAGGACACTGAATTGCCTCAAAATATTTGGCACCGTAAAGGGCACAACATCAACATCCAAAAAATAATATGATGGCGAAGATGGAAGCTTGCGACAAAAAAATCGTAAACAGGGATTGTGTCGAGCCGACATTTCGACAAACGGACTTTGCGAAACGGACTTGTCGAAATGACGGCTCGACACAAACCCCTGTTTATGATTTTTTCGTCGCGACATCAACATAGACGTCCAGCGTTTCAGTGTGTTACTCTTTGTTGCAGTTCAGCAAACTGTAATCAACCAGTTGGACCGACAAAAATCTTTTCAAGTGCAAACATACCGCATGATCCCTCACACGTGTTGCACTTTGAAAATCGTTAACTTCAGTCTGTGCGAAGTAATAATATTGGTCGAAGCTGCGAAGTGACTCCACATGTGCACGTATACAAAATAAGTGCCGACAGCAATGAGTCTCGTCGTGAGAAAGTGTGATATGCTGCTGTACTTCCAGTTTGAGGAGACCAGAACAATGCACTGCAACTCGTGATTCCAGGTGGATCATGCCCACTAAAGGGCCTGTAACAGTGGTCACTGTTAAAAGGAAGCAATACTTATAGCTGGTTTCGGTATCCCGTAAATGGTTTCCGTGACTGTGTTGCATACGTGACAATGCAGTTATGGACACTACATATGTAGCACTAAAACTCTCTACTTGCGGTTCTAATTCATTCACTAACAAGGACAAAAACATACTGTGCATACTGAGTTTTATTACAACTCTTTATATTGCCACTGCATATTGCAACAAACAAACAATGCTAGACATATCTTTGAGTCTTTAAAAACGTGTCACCATCATTTATGGCAAAAGTAAAAGTGTGAAATGGGAAAAAAAAAAGCATTAACATCAACAAAGCTGATAAATTTGGCAAAATGGTGAATTCAGGAAATAACAAATGCAATGTGTTCACAGCACGAGTAAAAACAAGAATTTGCACACTTTCTCTGATCTGACAGAGACTGTCTGTAAAAACCGTTGTGGGCTTTAATTTGCAATCTACAGAACAACGTAAATGAGCTCAGACAAACTGAGAACATATATGGCACAACTGAGAGATTAAAAAAAAAAAAGAGGACTGGTTTAGACCGTTGACATATTGCAGTGGCACTATATCCATCACTTCTTTTTCTCGACAAAAAAAAAATTAAAAATGTACATGTAGTCTTAAATACACTTAATTACAATTTGCTATCTACAATACCAAATATGTATATTATATATCGACACCAAAGAAACAATCGTCCCTTTGGAAGCTTCGGGGAGAAAGTAGGTGGCGGACCCTGACACACGGTGATTGGCACTGGGGCATTGAAGCTTGCAAGAAAACAGATTTTAAAAATTATAGAAAGTATAAACCATGCGGATGGGGAATGTTTTCCTCAGTCTTCATATATGCATTTTTTTTTCTTCCTGGCAATAAAACTGACGGCAATGCCTTCCTGAGTGAAAATGTGCAAAAAAAAAAACAAAACATTACTTCGTGTCAAAGCAACAGAGCCTTGCAATGTCTTCAGATGAAGCAATTAGATAGCAATGACGTGGGAAGCAATGGTACAACCTTGAACTCCAATATTTGTATGGGCTGATCGTTCCCCTCCCCCCTTCCGAAAAAAAAAAAAATTCTTTAAAATCTTAAGACTCTTGAAAAAAGCTTTTGCAGAGAATTCACAGCCGCGCAAATTCACTAAGAAACGAACTTTGTAGGTAACCTCTTTTAGTGGCTGTGAAATAACTGGTAAAAAAAAAAGCAATCCAGCAGCTTTCTTTTAATTTCCTTCCTAACACACCGGCGGAGCAGTCGTCCTTCTATGCTGCCAAAACAAACGTTCGCGCGCTTCCTCGCTGCCCATACGAAAACGCTCTCCCTGCGAGTGTGGGCCATCGATTTTTAAATAAAACTATATATTCTCTGCACATTGACTAAGGCTAGAATGAAATCTCGCTGTTGTCGCGAGGACTATACAGCTATGTACAATGACGTATTTACACCTGACTGCGATGATTATGAGACACTGACCACGATGCTTGAGCCAACGCTCTTTCGAAGGCTAATAGTGGTCTCCATCGACTTCCGAATGCACACGGGAAGTAGAGAAGCACCGGCGAGATTTGTACACACGCGCTCTCAAGTTCAGTCGAACGAGGCGCATGGCAGGCGAAATTCTAAACCTAGAATTCGACCCATTCCAGAATTCGGTTAATGCCCTCACGTGCAATGCAAGCTGCTAAACAAATTGACAGCAAATGACGTTCCGAAGAAAACGAAGGGGAATAAAAAAGAAGGCGGGGCCACAACGAGACTGCGACGCTTGTCTTTTAAAAAGATACAGGTACTTCGTGTTGTATGTAGTGATATTTTGTCGATAACTATTCACAACCCACAGAGAATGCTTGCTTTTGCACCGGAAGAAACAAAACATGTCGAGAGTAGTCTCTCTCCCGTGGCCACACGCACGTCCCTGCACTGATGGCAAGCTCGAACGATTGCTACAGCTTTTTCCGACTGTTAAGTAAGGGCCATTAATAAGCCACAAACAATGTGTTCTACTCATTCTTTAGTTTTTCTTCCCGCAACAGTTCGTAAAAAACAACATTTTTGTAGCTGCAGGTATTTTTGTTAATCGGGAAAAGCCGGAGCCTAAAATCTAGGTGCAGAAAGAAGCTAATGCCTTTGCCACAGAAACAGCCAATTGGTCAGTCTTGCACCATTATCGGTCTTTCTGCAGCAACGATTACTGCACTTCTCCATTTCATTTGGCACCTTCCTATTTCGAAACCACTTCAAAACGAGATGCCCGACTTGCGCTATATACGCAAGACTCGTGGAAAGAAGCGGGACTGTAGTTTTAGTTTACCGCGTGGGTCGCAGTGGCACTAATGCGTTCCTGCTGACGCCGTGCGAAGAGGCGGCCTCTACCGCACTTTTTTACACAAACTCGTGCACGGCGATCTTGCATACTATTTTCCCGGCAGCCGGCAACGAAACGGAATTGTACGTGGCGGACTAACGTGAGGCACAAAATGTTAAAAACACGCTCGACACCAGCGACGTGACTATGTTACAAAGCGCTTGTAACCCTCTAGGAACGGTTGGGTTTAGGACGAGCAAATTCCACAGATATGTAATACAACCACAGAGACAACCATTCATACATGATGACTTGATTCTTACTTCCTTAAATTAAGAGAGGTGGTGGTGTTTTCGGTGCTCTGCTATGTACATTATGTAGCTAAAAATCTCTCCCCGAACATCATCCATCCCTCCCACGATCACATCTGGCACTACGCTATGTACACGGACATGGAGAAAATATACATGTGCACGCATGAGAACACGACGACAGGTAACAGTTTTTTTTTTCTTCTCTTCTAAAACATGGCACAGAATAGCACATCTCTCATAGCATGGAAACGACAGGCGCGAGCGCCGCATTTGTAACCCCCCCCCACATCTTTCGTCACTCGGGATTTTTTTCGTAATATTACATCTTTGGCTGCTCTTCATATGAGCGAAGTGCCGCCGCCACAGCCTTGCATCAACAGGGGAGTGTTTCCGTCTCGGTCACAAAATGATGTAGCTCGTACGGAGCAACCACAATTCGGAAAAGTTATGTTATTGCCGAAGTAGGCGTGCCTTTATAACCCAACCTCGCTGCCGCTACCCCTCAAACTATATGCACTTTTTGCAAAATGAAAGAAATTCCACAAAATGATACATCACAGGAAAGAAAAATGGCCTGAACACAGGAAAATGTTACACAAGTTTGAGCACACCTGCACCAAATTCAGCCACATCGGTAAAAAATATATATATATTAAGTCGTCTGCAACATACTCTTTCACTGCACGCAAACAGTGCCTAATAGTTAACGATACTCGAAAAAGTGCCTCCATTAGTGCAATAACAGGTTTCTCCACGCGTTCTCCCCCAAATGATGCAAGACTAGTATCCAGCACATTTCAAAAAAGAAATGCATTTCTACAGTTTTTGCACTCATGTTCAAGTTCGTGTGCAGGGAGTGAACACTTCAGGATAACGGTGGCCGGCCAAACCCCGTTTCTACAAAGACCTAGCCACCGGGCAATGCCGATCGTGTACGGCTCTTGGAGCGCGTAGGAATCGGTAGCTGAACACCTCTTCCATCAGTCATTCTGTCAAACCGCTTTCGTCACATGTATGTGATCATTACCGTAGCTGATAAAAAGTTTCCTACTGAGAACCAACCCTACCACCTCTGTTTCTTCTACTTCAGCACAACGTGGCACAGGGGGCCGATGGTATTTCTTTGCCTGTTTCAAGGGCCAGTGCAGTCAATTGACTGCTTACCACGGCCTAAGGGTTGGAGTTGAAGTAACATATAACAAAAAAAAAAAACACAAAATGACGAGCAGAGTGCTTATTTTCAACTAGAGGTCAGTCGAAAGATGGCACTTTTATAGGTCATTTTGCACCTTTCTTACGTGACTTGCCAATTTAGTGCTACTCCTCAAGATCACCACCAGCAGCCAAATCGCTTGGTCTGCTACTCTTTTTAACGCTTGTCATGCCATCCGTTCTTCAAGAAGTGGCATCACAAGTGGCACTGGCTCTGCAGGCCAAATGCACTCACAAAACGGGCCGGCCACCGAATGCTCAAGTGTTCACTTCGCCCCATATGCTAGAACGGAGCATCGCTCCGTTTGTGCTGGATACATTGAGGCGGCAAGCATCGCCGCTGCTGCTACACCACCGAAGCCATTGTGGCTGGTGTGTGACGAGCGGGGGACGACGGTTGCGGAGGCCTCTTGCTACCGACGATGGCAAAGGTCGCTCGGCTGCGCCGCCTGCCCGGCGAAAGGTGGACGTCTGTCACCACGGGCTGCTGTGTGGCAGCTGCGGCAGACGACACGTCCTGTTGACTGACGGAGGCTGGTGTAAGGCAGCACGACTGCTGGGAACCTGCCCCGCTGACTGTTGCTATGCTGCCTCCGTTGGGGACAACCTCTGCACAAAGGAACGATTTAAATGAGCGCATTAATTACAGAGACTTTAACATGAAACACTGATCAGTTTATATTTACATTTGTTAAATGGAAGCTAGAAAGACCAGTAAAATATATTCCGTTTAACAGGAGTTTCATTAACAGAGTACTGAACAGGGGGCAAAATTCAAGTACAAGAATAATAATATTAAAGGCCATTTAAGGAGCAGTTGTTTTTAAGAAAGTTCTATTTAGTGAAGGTCTACAGTATACGAATATTTTTTGAGGAGTCCAATTGCACTTTTTCTAATTGTGGCTTCGTTATTAGAAGAGCAAATGAAGACAAGTTTCATCCCCAAACTTTCTGCTAAAACTCTAATCCATGACATCACAGTCATTTTTGTGTTTTACTTTCTCTTTACTTTGAACACATTGACTCAAGGAAATTTCTCAGATTTTGCTACGTTGAATCTCTGGCTCCCCTGAAGCACAACATTATGAGTTTTCAGTGATAAAGTATTGTGCAAGCCACAGCAGAAGCCACCAGAATTTCCATGTACGAGTACCGACATGCCCAACACAGAGCAGCGCTAGGGTGCAGTTTGAAGCCACAAGGACTTACAAAGATTATGAATATCCATGCCCTTGCTATATTACTCATGCCAGCTTAACTACCATACTCTTAGCGACCACAATAGGCGGAACTTGAGCAATTTTTATGGGAAACTTTACAAGTTCACCAACTGTTTCAGGAACGTACCTCTGGGCTGCAGCCGACAGTGTAGGGATGCCGAACTCCAGCTCCGTACACTTCGAGGAAAAGTGGAAAAGCCAGAGTCCCGCTCGTCGCTGCTGCCGCCACGCCCACCACTAGCGCCGCTGCTTTCACTGCTCGCACTAGAACCGCGGCGTACTCGCACGTGCCGGCGTGCGAGGGGCACGGTGGCTGCCCGTGACGGCACCAGGTGGCTTTCCGAAAGGGACCGGGCCTGCCCAGTCGCGGACGCTGTTCGCGAGTGGATGGGCGAGGGAGAGCCGCCAGGAAGGCAGGGCCGTCCGGGTGCGATGAGATGCCTCGTCAAATGCCGTAACGTGGTCTGCTCCGACAGGGTGCCGGTTGCTGCCCCCGCTGACCGAGGCTGGAAACTTGTCAGTGTTGCCCGCACATGCAGAGGGCTTGGGTGACTGCTGCTGCTGCCGCTTCTGGAGCTTAGGCTGCCTTCTCCCCGACCTGTCGAGGAGAAAACCGGCCGCGAATGAGAAATTTGATCAACTTCCGGAGTATTTTGTACATAAATAGAACTCCACTACTAGAATAGCGAGGAGGAAACAGCGTGAAAACGGGACAAAGTGAGAATGACCACGCAATTCATTCTTACTTCATCCCGTTTTTGCGCTGTTCCCCCCTTAGTATCGCATACCAGCTGGCCCTTCAAGACACCCGTATACAAAAATAGAGTTACCGGGACTTTCTGGTGCACTTGCTTAACAAGCACTCTTAAGCTAACTGCACAAGCACTCGCGCAATTCGACCTCCACCGAAACGTGGCAGCTACATCCTTGACCAAACTTTACATCCACAGTTCGGCGACACAACAGCACAGCCACTGCACTACCACAGCAAAACATGGGCTGTAGCAAATATATTGCAATGGGAGTTGAAATGCACAAGGGCACGTGTTATTAGCTGAAAGTGGTATGACCCCTTTCAGCTGTTACAGTGGTATGACGGCAAGCTAAAGATAAAATGCTGGCCTTTGGAAAAGTTCCAAGGTACAGCGGCTGTTTCAGTCGCATAACGGGCGCCAAGTCAAAAAGCACCGGGCTTGATCTCTTGCTAATCTTACAGGGCAAGTCGAGCAACAGCACTAGCATATTCACAAAAGAGCGCTACAAAAATCATATGGCACGCTAGACCAGTTTTTTTTTTTTTTTAACAAGCGTAGCAATAACCATAGAACATACAAATCACGGCCAATCAAATGTTGACTTCTCCAACACAGTATGGTCGGGTGCTACTATGCAACGAAAGGATGTTGGATGAAAGACCAAGCAAAATGTTGAAACTGTAGTTATTATGTCAATTTATTCAATATCTGCCAGCTCTGTTCTTGTTAAGTTTATATATTGCCATAATTATTGTAATAATATATTCTTGTCATCATGTACAGGAGGTCCCGTTTGAGTTTCATGCTACGGGACCTCCTTACAAGTATATAAAAATGTACACTCAAACCTCGATATAACGAACCTGGATATAACGAAATATCGGTTATAGCAAAGTAGATGAAAGATAGTCTTGCAATAGATATAGCGTTAGGAGTTACCTTCATAACAAATTTTCGGATATAACGAACTTATTTTTTTGTTAGATGCAACTTCATTATGATGAGGTCCGAGTGTTTTGTCACCATTTATTAATATGAATACACCGATTCTGAAAGCACTGACCTCGTGCAAAGAAAGGCATTCTGCTTGCCCCCAGAATGAATGTCTGACTGCTCGTGTCCATCTGGGAGCCCAAGTCATCACAACTTTGGTGGCCACTCTCCTTGCTTGAATGGTCTGCGAAGACAAAACACAGAAACGACTGTAAAGGCACGCCTCACTTGACACGTATTTGGCACCACTGCAGGCAAGCTCTATGGCAGGAACCTCAAACATGCGGCCCGCAAACCTCTTGCATGCAACCCGTGGCCCACACATGACTGTCTTCGTCTTACATTTTTTTAAAAATTCTCTTAATAAGTATGATTGTGAGCTACACAGGCATAATTAGTCCAAAGCAGGGGTCGGCAACATGCGGCTCACAATGCAGTACACTCAAGCCTCAATATAGCAAACACGAAAATAAGCGATATTTTAGTTATAACGAAATAAATGAAAAATAGTCTTATAATCAATACAATGTTAGGAATAACTTCATCACGAAGTCTCGGATATAACAAGCTTATTTTCGAGTAAGATGCAACTTTGTTATCATGAGGTTTGAGTGTACTATGCAGCCCATGGCACAATACAGAACTCATCCCTTCCCTTGTCACTTCTTACATGAAGGCCCACATGACATTTCTGACTTCAATAAGGTTTTGCACTTGTAATCTTATGTTTTTAAATTGCAACCATGTGACATGCATGCAAAAAATAAGGATGATTTCTATTCTAGTTTTATACAGTATTGCCAATGCGCCAACTTTCTAACTTGATCCTCTTTGCAGCCGCACCCACCCACCACCCCCCTTTCCAGGGGGTTTGTTGTGTGTGCCCCATTGTGTCGGCGTCATGCAAGGTGGCCCTCCCCTGAAAGAGGTTGTCGAACCATGGTCTGAAGCACTGCTTTTGCAAGTCATCTGATGCAGTCGGCATGTGTTGAAACAGGACCATGAAACAAAAGGTATTTAGAGTTGGCGTCTAGTATTTAGATGAACAGTCTCGATATATTGTTGGAATCCTGGCACCAAATCTCCTTCATAAATGACCCGTATATTACAAATGGTACAGGCTTCCTATCACATCGTAATGTTTACTGACAATCTGTACAAGCTACACCCCACCCACTGCTCCTGCTTTCTTCCTTGTCCCAGCCCTTGAGGAACTGAATCGCATGACTGCAGCTCGCTGGCTTAGAGTTGTGCTTCGCAAGAACAAATAGTACAGTGCTCAAATTTCGCTCTTCCACAAAGACAGTTTTTTTAACAAAAAAAAAGGAGCGGGGAGAGAGTAAAGAGAGGGAAAAAATTGGGAGACCCTTTTCGCCTTCAATCAAGAGTAGATTGCGATAGCAAAATGCGGCCCCTAGTGCGCCCTTCAACCGCTAAGTGCATACTTATTAATATGTTTTGTTACACACACACACACACACACAGTAGATTGTACCAGCATGCACACATAAATGGTACATACAGATTTTTGAACTAAAGCAAGAATGGCATGGCCTCCATCATATACGCCGCACGCTCGCCATAAAGAGTCTCACAATGCCTTACAGATGGCAGCACATTATCTAGCGTTTGCTGTTTGCTTGATCAATGCTTCTAGGAAGGCATATGCTTTCTGCTAGATGGGCATAGTTGTTCATATTTAGAGCTGTTTGAAAGTTCCTGTGTGTTTTTAGCAGCGATGGCTGCACTATCTTGGCTTTTTTCGACGTGGTTTCATGGCCTCCTAAATGCGCCAACAAATCGCTGAATGAGCTCGTTTTCGTCGTTGCACCTGTCAAACAAAATGCGTTAAGTAGACTCCTTCCACTACATGGCATTTATGTAGTGTTTTTTCCCAAAGCAGCTGCAAGTAGCATAGTGTTTTTACGGTAGAACATCTGCTTGCCATGCAAACGGCCCGGGTTCGATCCGCAATGGGACCGAAAATTTTATTCTTTATTTTACCTGCTTCTTTCTCGATTTTTCGCTCGCACCCAGCGGTGCCGATGCCGACGGCAGAATTTCTGCGACACAAGCTTTCTAACGTTATCGCGTTAATAGTAAGCTAGTGATAGTAGGGTAGTGGACAGTGCAAACCTACGCAACTCGACAATGATGATTAATGCTGCGGGTCAAATTCCAAAAACCTTTATGCCACACGAGCATTGAGCACAAAGCAACACTCCCGACGCATATTTCGTTCAAGAGATTTTTAGATGCATTTGCGGGAAGATTTCACGCGCGCGAAACAATGTGTAGATAGTTGAACACTTAGCAGGGCATCAAGAAAAGGCACTGACAAATAAAAGTGGTATACAGGCCAGGTGTAAACTTTCGACATTATTTGGAAACGCCAAAGCAAGCCGACATGAATGCACGTCAGCGGATTGAGTGCCAGCATTACATCCATATTGCGCTCTGCTTCGGTGTTCCCAAATAAAGCAGGAAGTTTGTGCCTGTCCTGTGCACCACTCTTTTTCGCCCGTGTATTTTGGCACTTACCTGCTAAGTGTTATAGAACGCACTAACTGGCCCAAGCTACAGCATTACTACAGGGTAGATAGTACCATATTTCAATGTATATTTCAAGAGTAATTTCAATTACTTCAACATGTACGTTACTTTCTTTTCATCCCATTCCCTCACAATGAGGTTCAGCCGAAGTCAGCACTTGTTGCATAGAATCGAGCACCCACCGGAACCCGAGTCGGCACACATGTCCCGTGTCACGTGGATGTCACCGGCGTCGGCCTCGGTCGTGAGGAACGGCTCCTGCTCCGGAGGCCTTCGCAGAGGCTCTATCAGAGGCGGGGCCTCGGGGAGTGCGCTGCAGGGCGGGCGTTGCCTCTTGCGCGTCTTGTAGATGATAAACACCCAGACCAGGGAAGTCCCCACGATGCAGACGACAACCACAATCACCACAATGCCCGTGGTCATGCCTTCTGCGTCGGGACCCAGGGGACCCAGGGAGGACTTGGCTGCGAGTTGCGAAAAAACGAAGTCATGTCAGTGAGGATCAGTTACAAAGAAAACAATTCATACTATGACTAGGCTATCACCAGCATCAATGGTACACTGAGCTGCTTTGCACTAACAATATTCTTACAGTGACAAATCAATGATAGTTCTACTACTACTGAAGTTAACAAAAGAAGGCGAATGAACTGAGGGACCCTATTTCCATTAGACATACCCGAGTGAAGGTACTAGATATCAGAAACTACTTATATCCCCTCCTATGCTTTTCCTGGCTTCATTATCTCTTAGCATGAAACTGTCATTATTTATTAGCATGAAACTGTCGATGGTATCTATAGCACTACAATTAGTTGTTGTAGAACCGATACCCGGATAATGACTAAACAATCACTACTACACTATCTATGATACCATCAATGGTTTGGCACCACTACGAGATACCCACCTGGCACCACTTTGAGGAGTGAGAGCCCCCTCTCAATGCCCAGGGTGTTGGTCATCTCGCACGCATACTGGCCCGAATCCGACGTCCTGGTGTCGGTGATAACCAGGAGCTGCGCCTCGGCTACCAGGAAGTGGCGTTCGGTGGCAACCAGGGGCACCCCGTCCTTGAGCCAGGTGAGCCGGGGCTTGGGGCTCCCAGACGACAGACACTCCAGCACCGCCGTGTCGCCGACTGCCACCAGCTTGCTTCGCATGGGACGTACAAATGCCGGGGCCTCTGTGGACAGGCAAAAGAAAATTTGTCGGGTGGGGCGGCGCATGTGTACGGGGGGCAGACATTGGTATGGGAGAACGGCCTTCACCATAGGCCCAAGTTGAGCAGTTTTCTTTGGGATTATCGATGAAATGGTTGCCCCATGCTAACGGTTGAAGTACAGTAGACTTCCTTTAAGACGAACTTGAAGAAACCACGATCATTTGTAAGGCTTATAAAAAGTGCCGCCAAAAACCAAAACAAAAGCTAGCATGCCAAGTATGCCCAAATATGTTGCTTGAAAGTACTCAATGGAGTACCTACAATGGGAAGGAAAGAAACAAGAAAAGCGTACATTTTGCTCAGCTTGACAAAAGCTACGCTGTCAAGTAGAGCATTTACAATGATCTAACGAGCACTCGATTTTGCAAGTTCACAATAAGTAAGCTCATGACTAAATTGCCACCACATTTTAACATTAAGACTTTAGCATGACCATATTTTGAAGACTACAAAAAGATAAAAAGGAAGAGACAAGCACAATTTCCCTTCAAAAAATGAAAAACTTAATTTTGTGGCTGTTCACGTACTTAGAGGCTCTTATTGTGGCTTTGTTATGACTTTTGTGCGCGCCTCAATTGCATACCGTTACCTTGACATAGCTAATATATGCCAAGTTGATTATGAAAGTCCGCAAGTTTTTCTTTGAGGTTAAGATATTTTGTTAATTTCAGTCAGCAGTAACAACGTTCAGCTGAAGATGTCCATTTACACTACTCATGATCATAAACATTGGGCACACACATAAGACGCATCGCAATTTGCTTTCATATTGCTTTAAGTCTTTACGGAAAACAGCTAAAAGTTTAGCACCTACCTTTCTCTACACCTGTGTCGTCTTTCCTTCTTCTATATACTGAGCTAATACAAGGTAAGTGCATGGAAGACCAAGTCGCCCGAGCTACAAGACTTCAGAAAGAAAGAGTATAGGACACTCACCGAGCACTGTGAGAGTGGCGTTGGCACGAACCACGCCAGCTCGGCTGCGGGCAGTGCAGGTGTAGACACCCGAGTCGGCTGCCTTGAGGCCCACCACGAAAAATACGACGTCAGTAGGCATGACATGCATCCGGCGCTCCCTGGCGGCTGGGAAGTCGTCGCCTCCGTCCTTCTGCCACGACACCGTGGGTTTCGGCTGGCCCGTGGCACCACACTCCAGGCGTGCTGTGCCTCCAGCGCGCACCGTCAAGTTTGAAGGAGTTTTCACAAACGAGGGCAGCACTGCAATTTGGAAGAGTGAAGAGAAAAATAAGCGCTCCTTCATTCCTCACAATCTCGTCCGATGTTTTCTTGTCCTTTTCTATACATAGAACATTTCCATGCCTACTGTCTGTAAGCACCTTAGGACGATACTTTGCATAGCACATTCCATTTTGTTTACTGTGCAACTTGTATACGAGTCTCCCCAATGTAGAAACGTAATGCAATCACTTCTTGACGATCTACAGTACTGACAGATAGAAACGTGAAATGTAAGGCTTAGTAACGCACATACCTTTCTTTAAAGCGTCCACACTTGGCATCATATCTACACAACTTTTACTCAAAAACTTACATCACAGCCAGCATTACCTTTAACAGTCAGATTTGAAGCAACATGATACGATTGTCATGAGAAACTACTCAAAGCCATCATAATAAAAAAAAAAACACAATGCAACATTTCAATATGCGAGTACTGCACATTGCCCGGCTACAGTAAACCACCCTTGCAGTTAAGGCAATGTCATGTTTAGTGACGCTGACTGTGTGAATAATATTAGGTTTTAGTGTTAGCCACGAGTGCACTTGCCCGTGGTGCTAACAGCGCACGAGTGATGAAACTATATAGATGAGAGAGAGAGAGAAAGGCGCTCACCGTAGACGCTAATGTTGGACTGATTGGAGTAGACGGATCCAAACTGGTTTCGGATCACGCACTGGTAACGGCCCTCGTCTTTATTCTGAATGTTCCTCAGGTGGAGGTAGCTCGTGAATACCACCACATCGTTGGCCTCCATTTGCTCAGAGACCTCGGTTTCAACGTCGGACAGGAACTGTTTGGAAAGAACAATAGGAAAGTGTGTTGGCAAAAAGACACTTCACTTGGAATGTTTTGATGAAAATCTCAAACTTTCCAAGCACAACAGCAGACCCAGCAGACCCAACTGTATTAAGTGATTTTTACAATAAATACGGCTCTTTTCACGTGATTACATGCCAATCAAGTTCGCTTTTTTCTCATTCAAATGAAATCATTTCAAAATTCTATGGTAATTCTGTAGGATCGTGCATAGCACACAAAACATGTATTATTGGTTAAAACAGTCTGTGATAAACTTAAACACAGGACAGTATTTTTTGCTGAAGTCTTCACCGTATTACTTCCTCAGATTCACTAGTCCCTAGTAATTTGAACGGCATGATGATTGGAGCATGGGTGAAAACAGTTAACAGATGAAGTCGTCCAAATGGTGACTGGATTAGGATTAGGTTGTTGTAGGTAGCCGGCGGATCTAGCCTTGCATAATTTGCAGCCAAATGCCCTGCCCGGTTTCCTCTTTTTTTAATTGTATCTAATGTTCTTTTGCTTGGCATTTCTTTCTTATAAGAGCCTGCCTGTGCTTAGTTAAACAACAAATGGTAACTGTAGGCAAGGTAACTATGAATTGGCAGCAATTTAGAAGTGCCAAATAGATCTAAGAGAGGTAACAATCTGTTCCAATTACCTTCTGTTCTTTCCTCCACTGAAACTCCAGCCTGGAAGAACTCGCGGTAGCCGCCTTGCAGACTAGGGTGATGTTTTGACCCTTGAGTGCCACCTGGTTCTCAGGACTCTGTAGCAATATCTGGGGTTTGGGAAAGTCATCTGTTTCCGGAGAGAGAAAGAAGAAAAAACAATTAAACATTGGGACTTCGCCATGAAAAGGTAATACGAGAGGTATTGAATGCAATAGATGCTAGACCGAACATCTTTTCAACAAACATGATCTGCTCTTTTTAAAGACATTGAGGCTACTGCTCCCACTTAGTACAACAGCAAAGAAGTATATTGCGCTAAAAAACTATTGATTTACTAAGTGTTTATTTATTAGGTCAAGTTCTTATTAGCACCTACATCAATATTAGCATTTTTTCACATCTATATCTTGCATTTGATGTGTTGACTACTCAGTGATATTAACATTGCCGTATGCAGCTATTTTCTTTTGTTCGAGAGAGGTACCCACAATGTGCTTATGACGATTCATAATTAACTCACGTGTATACATCTACTACTGCATGCTCTTGGTCGGTCTGTCAGTTTTACCAGAACTCTAGAAACTGCTGCTGTAACTCAATTATTTACCATGCAATGATACCTTAACCATACCTTTCCAAACGAACCCTTTTTGGTTTTGAATTAGCGTGAACAATGGCAAGTATCGGTTGTAATTTGGTGTTTACTCCTGTGCTGGTGTACAAGTTTTACAGAACCTCTTGTGACCCGTGCAGTGTTCATTTCTACACAGTCAAACACATCCAAGTAGTAAACAGTGCCACAGAACATGAAAGGAAAAAAAAAAGAGAGAAAACAAGAGAGAGGAAATCACGAGACACACTGTGTTCCCCTCTCTTGCACATGTTCTACGGCACAATTTGCTACCTACGTATGATGAACAAGTCCAACAATGCTTTTTGACATTCAAGCACTTCTAGTTCCCGAGAAGACAAAAAAATTAGAACATGTTTTCAAATCGCCACTCTTTGGCCTACTTATTAGAGTATGCGTGTCCTGACAAAAATGTTTTCAAAATTGGCATTTAGGGCATGCGAGCGAGCAGGTCATGTACAATACGCACTGCACGTGAAGTTCTCGGCTGCGATGTCAAGTACCCGCTGACCCTCGAGTGCTGGCGGGTGGCCGCAACGCACATTGACACTCTTCTGGAAATTTTTGCGCACGATCCACGCAGGCAACCACAACAGATTGCAGTCGCACAGAAGACTGCTGCTGTCCAGCAGGCTGTAAAGAAAAAAAAAAGAAGGTAGTGTTAAGTGGCAGTCAGAAGACTGTTCATGGCAAGAAATAAACACCCCTTAGTCCTGTCAATTGTAATGTTCAACGTGATAATGAGCGACCGGCACAGTGGGAGAAACATCTGCGAAGTGCAACTCCGGCCCTTGGGGCGACCAGACAACATCACATTGCTGAAGGGCCAAGTCATGCTTGTGGCATCTTGCGGCAGAAAAAACAAAATTGCCACCATTTCGGTTTCTAAGCGAACCTGACGCTGGCATTGCGCCGCAGTCGCGGTATGTGGACGTGAAGCGCGTTCAGCCACGCTTGGTCGGTAGTGTTTTGTTTTATTTTTTTCGTGGTTGCGCAAGGCGCCACCAACTGAAATGTCTCTGTCGGAGCATGTTATTTTGTACTTTATGTTGGCGTTATTTGTACGCCTGCGGACTCCATCTTGAACGGGAGTTCCACCTTCCGTGGGGATTGATAATGCATCTTTTCATAAGTGAAAGCCAACACTACAAGCACTGCAGAGTATAATTGTGTGCATGGTGGGGGAGGGGACAGAGAAGAAAAAAAACGGGGCTAATTACTATAGGTTACATTACATTATTCTTGATCACAAATAATTACAATTCATGGTTGCAAATGCATACAGTGCATTTGCAACGATGAATTGAGCGTTAATTAAACTGACCGCTCACCAAGCTTAGTGCTAATAAAGAAATATGCATAGAAATATACAGCCAGTCCTTTTCGGAAAGAAGAACAATACATATTGAACAGAATCAGAAACGCCAAACAAGCGCTCACAGCGTGGTCAGCCTTCTGCGCAGCGGTGCAAAAGTGCCCTTGCTGATGGTGGTGATCGGATTCCTCGAAAGGTCCAGGGATTGCAGGCGGCCGAGGCCCGCAAACGCCCTCGATGTCAGCGACTTGATGAAGTTGTCGGAAAGGGTGAGGTGGATAAGGCTGCTCAGGCCGAAGAAGGGCCCGTTCGTGTCCTCCATGGTCCACGAGAGGGCATTGTGGTCCAGGTACCTGAAATGCATTGGCACATCAGATGAGGACGCAATTAGCGGGCGTAGAGACAATAAGTGTTTGGGAGACTGATGGTCAAAAGACTAAAAAAGCGTCAAAAAAAAAGAGCAAGAGTAAAAATACATCGCAATGTATTACCATGAGCCTTTGTTTATGTATTTTGGTGTATTCAAGTTTTACCAACGAAAGACTGTTAGCAGTGGCCAGTGCAGGCCACGTGCAATGGGAAGCTTTGCGATTGTTTGAGATTGTTCTGTTAGGATTACACCCAGGATGCAAATAGTCAAGTTTATTCCGGAGCTTATGCGAACACCATCGATAACACTCGAAGGTTTGATCACTGTTGTACAAAAGACTGTTCGTTTTGCCAATGGTCAGACTGACACTACCATAATCCACGATTCTCATCATAACACTTATAAATACGTGTTCCAGTGCCATTACAAGGCTGGCAAACGAACAACACCGCACTGCACCTAAGTGCCTGAGCACTTACAGTTCTTTCAGTTGGTTGAGCTGCTTGAAGGCCTCTTCTTCGATGTGCGAGACCAAGTTGTGTCCGAGGTAGAGAAAACGCAACGACTCCGCCTTTGCGAAGGTGCTCTTAGTGATGGCCTGAAGATTGTTGTACGTCAAATCTCTGAAATACGAGCAAAAATGTGCCACGGTTACTAACAGACTGAGAAGCTAAAGTTGAGGTTTGCAGCAGCATTAGAAAACCAACGTAATCATATTCTCGATATGCTACTCCTGACATGCTTCTTGATTGATTTATTTGTTGTGCTTACAAGTGGGTCAGCTTCTTGCAATACTCCCAGCCGCCCATGTCTACATCAGTGATGGCATTGTGGGTCAGGTTTCTGCAGAGACAGACAAAAAAAAGTGAAGCATTTAAATAGAACGACGAAAAATTCCACAGGAAAACATATTTTGGTCGCAACGGCGACGCACTTACAGTGATCTTAAGGACGACATTCCATACAACCACCCGTTGGTCACAGCCGTGATGTTGTTGTAATCCAGGTTGCTGCAAAGAGCCACAAACCAAGAGAATTAAGGATTGATATTGCTCACAAAATGAGGCACACTGAAATCAAAAGATTCATTTTACACTGCAAGAAACTTCAAGTGCTGGTGAAGTCGTCGAAATACTAAAACAGCTGAGTGTGGGAGGCTATGTTGTCGATAGTAAACCTAGATACACAAGATAGCAGCTTTTTTAAACATAAGGAGAGCTTACTGAGTATAGAGACCTTTCAAGTCTGACAAGGTAAGCTTTGCTAAGCAGTTGTGAAACAAGGTATATAAGGACACAAGGAGCCTAACTAGCATAAATTGAGAGCAGTCATCACTCAGATAACTTCGAATTAAGGGTCATAACAATTACAATACCTACAAGGAGCACTTTAATATATGACAATGTGGCAGATTTATTGCAGTTCATCATCATCAAGCAGCTTAATCAGCATTGTAATATCACCTTACAACTCGGGCTACAATTGACAAACCGGGTCTTATTATTGTTTGATCACTTGTGAGTGTTATTGCCTTTACGTTCTTGCATGCATCTAGGGAATATGTTGGTAAACAGCAAAAGGTTGCTGCAATGGTACGTCAAGTTGGACGTCAATTGTGTGTCACAATAGTTAAAAGGCATTCCCCAGAGTGACAACACAAAGTGATACAACTCCAGAAAGTACTCTTGTGAATGACCAGTTTAGAATTTTTATTGTATTGCAGACACGAATGGTCTACCCTGTCAAGTGATTAAAATAACATTAAAAAACAAATGGTCTATGCTGTCATGTCATTAAGTCATTAAAATAACAAAAAAAAAAGTTCACTCACAGAGTCTGGATCTTGCTGAGGTAGTAGAAAGCCCCATCAGAGAGGTGGCTGATGAGGTTCTTGCGTAGGCTCAGAGATTCCAATGTCTCGAGGCCCTTGAAGCTAAGGCCCTCGATTGAGCGGATCCGGTTCTTTTCCAGCTCCCTGGAGGACGAGATCAAATGTAAAATGGATGTCCTTGAAACATTTCCACAAGTCCAGTCGATATGAATGCGCTCTTTCAAATGTGTAAGACACCAGGCATCATAAGAAGTGAAGCAGAACCTTATTTATTTGATTTGCACACACAGATACACAAGGACCGAGAGGAAAGAGGGAGAGAGCAAGCTGACAACTGCCACCTGGAGGGGCACCTGATCGTAGTTCACAATAACACAGGGCAGGTAAGCAGTTTAACTAACCCAGGCAAGCGTTACTTCGCTCATTTTTTCGAACATTATGCACATTTCACGAGGACTCGCGAGTGACAGAGTATAGCTTACAAATTAACATGCATAAATTTTAAACAGCCGACTAAGGTTGATCATTTCTCCATTGCGACCATCCAAACTTGGCTATGCTTGTCTGACAACAAGTGAGAGCCAGCATACTTCGACTGAGGTCTCCAATAGTGCTTTAACAAGAACAAGCTGAAGCGGCAAATTTGCTCTACTTAGCCTGCAGAATTTAGCTACTCTTCATTTTTTCCTCTTTCAGCGCACAGTACCACATAAGCAAACTTACTCTAGCTGGCCATGCCATAATACTTTCGGTTACGAACAGCCCGGTACTGATTAACTGTGATGCGATGAGCGCATTATACGATCAACAAAGCAGCGCTGAATGTCACCTTTAGTAGTGAAACAAGAAAAGTGGGAAGCAGTAAATAAAGTTAAGTGCAAAACTCACAGTTGCTTGAGGCTTTTAAGATTTAGGAAGAGGTTCTTGGGAACGGTGGAGAGACGATTCCTGTTGAGCTGAAGTGTCTGCAAGCTCGTGAGGTTTTCTAGAGAACCATTCTTGATGCTCGAAATTTTGTTTGAACTTAGGAACCTGCGCAAAGAAACAAGAGCAACCACTTTTTTATTTTTACACACAGGAGTGCTGTGGTATTCTCTATTTTAAGAAGTGACATTTTAGCAACGCGTATACCATACTTTGATAGCTGTGAAAGATGTAGAAATGAATATTCATGATTGGCACGACATCATGCAGCCCCGCCGCGGTGGTCTAGTGACTAAGGTACTCAGCTGCTGACCCACAGGTCGTGGGATCGAATCCCAGCTGCGGTGGCTGCATTGTCGATGGAGGCGGAAATGTTGTAGGTCAGTGTGCTCAGATTTGGGTGCACGTTAAGGAACCCCAGGTGGTAGAAACTTCCGGAGTTCTTCACTACGGCGTCTCTCATAATCATATGGTGGTTTTGGGATGTTAAACCCCATATATAAATCAATCAATCGACATAATGCAGGGTGAAATTAATATTGAGGTGCAAACGATGCATGAAACAATGTAGCTGCAAAGCAGCGATTGTTGCAAATCTAGACTATTTCTAAAATAAAGCCTTAAAGTCATTCTAACAGATGCCACCAAAAGAGAGACCGTTCAAATGGAATTTTATGGAGTGCTGCAAATACTTACAGGCGTTGAAGGTTGGAACTGTTGGTGAACACACCAGCAGGAATAGACGTGATCTTGTTGAAACTCAAGTCCAAATTTCTCAGTTGAGGGAGCTTCTTCAGGTCACTGGTAAGTTCTGGTATGGCGTTGTGAGCTCTGAAATAGTTAAATAAATGTCTCATTGGAACTGTTTATGCTTTCGGCATTACAGTATCTATTCAACAGGACATCGACTTACAGGTTAAGGTCGGTTAGATGGGGATGAGAGCCAAGATTTGGAATTGCGGAGAGCTTGTTGTGGGCGGCTTTTCTGAAATGAGATCGACAATGCTGCCGTGAGCGCCACTTCTGTACATCTCGATGTGAACACACTGTCAGGAGCGAGCAAAACTTGTATATCTTGACAATATGGCTGAGGTCGTGCTACTTAATGTTACGGCACAATGAACATCACTGTAGCGAAATGCATCATCCATGCTAAGTGAACGGACACAAAAACCGATTGTATTTCAGCACTGATTGCATTGCACTGCACTGCAGAGAGCGATAACCTACAAGTAAGGCATTTCCATCTTTGCCAAGAAGCAATTCATTTTTCCTTTTACTCCACTCTCACGGTGAATGATGGTTGATTTTGCTGGCTACTAATGAATTCCATAACATTACAGCGACTTACATGTTTCAGGTTCCCTTCCATAATCCTCTACATATTTAATCATACCTATATTCTTTGCAAACAGATTAAATTCAGAAAAATGCAGTAACAAACAATATAGTTTATAATAACCATTGTATCACTAAATGCCTTTCGGAAGGCAGAAGCAGAACCTCTTTTGACTTCCACACTCAATAAGTTGGAAAAATATTGAGATGGCTTTTGTAGCTGACAAGTGAAACTGTAATTTACGTGTGAAAACAAATGTTTGGATCTAATAATCACACATGCAAAAAAAATTTAGATGTGTTTAAAAAAGGTTCAATTATGTTGGATGAGTTTACATTAAAATGACACCTGTCTATATGAACGATCAACAGTTTGGCTCCTGTAGGGCACTGCATTTCATTCACACAACTTTGATGAAGTATGTCCATAAGACAATGGTTGCAAAGGTGCATTGGTGATGCGATTACTCACAAGCGTTTCAACTGAGTCAGGTGCTGAAGGCTCCTTGCATCCAACACGGTCAACTCGTTATGACTGATGTCCCTGCACAGACAAACAAAGGAAAAAACCTCATGAGCGATCGAGAAGTCAATTGTCTTTCACTGTTTCTGTCAACACTTCGCAATATTGCACAAATGGCGTAGCCAAGCCAATTTAGAAGACCTCTGTTAAGGTGAACTTCCTCGCACGAGGATTAGTTCTGGTGGGGAAGAGACTTGCAATTGAATTAATATTGCTGTTCAACAGGTTTGATACAGTTTGACAAGACACATATTCCAAATTCCTCCATGTTCTTAAAAGTACAACATTAAGCCAGATAGATCTTCAATGAGAATCTTATAAGACTCCATCGTTTGATGATGACACACACAAAGGGGGAAAAAACATTCAAAAGACTTGCATAACCTTAGGCTGGGTTTAAATGATGACAACCAGAGCATGAACGGGTGATCAAACGCTGCTTTGCTAGTACCGATTGTCACAGTGCGTCTGACTTGCACAATGGGACTCGTGTAAACACTCCCTTAACGCTTGGACTGATCACGCCGCTTGACGAAGAACAATGCGCGCTGGACACGGCATACTTCGATGCCAGCCTCGATGGAGTTCGGGTAAAGCGACAGTTTGAATAACGCGACTTCGTTACGGCGAGATTTCGTTAAATCCGCATCTGTACAACCTTCCCGCCATTCCAATGGACACGCCGAAACCCGAGTCCTCTCTGTCAAACATAAGCGGCAGCTTGGCTGAGGCGTCTCCTCAGAGGTGCGGAATGCGATAACGCTGGCGCGCTTTCAGAAGCACGCGCGCGGGGAGTTTGAACGGGGTCGCGAGATCTCGAAATAACCGCAACCGGTAAGTTTAATACCGTGCAGCACTGGCGAGGCAAGGCGGTATCGGCTACCGCTGCGCGATGGAATGCAGCTCGAAACAAGACTATGGCTCCGACCACGAAGTCGAAACAAGCTCTGAAATTCAAAGTCCCACCCTTAATTATTATTGCCAAAACCACAAATTCAGAAACTACGAAAAGAGTGTTGTACCCAGATATACACATGTTTCAAAGGGGCTTCGAGCGCGTCATATGGCGCGCACTGGTCGCTGCTGATGTGCCGTAGGGAGGTATTCATAAACTCTAATACATCGTAGTGCACTATAAGGAGTTAGAAAGTGCGTATAAACTTTATCACAAAATCCGGCTGGTTAGTGGTCTGGACTCGGTCGCATAGGAGACGGAAGGCCTTGTCATAAAAAAAAAAGAGAGAGGGGGGAGGGAGGAAAATGCAGATACCTCCCAGCCGCGCGCGAATGTAATGTTCGCTATAAGCCCACGCGTAAGCGCACACACCTGTATGTGTTCCAAAACCGTGTAATGTTCGGCACATCGTCATTCACCAGAACGAGCCGCGAACGTGCGTATCAGGTAAAAAGACAGGCAAGAACCGCAACAACAGCTGCGCGAACATCTCGCGGCGCGGAAATCCGTGCAGCACATACAGGGAACCTGCAGTGAAACGGCCCAAGCTGATCGCACATCAACGCGATGGAAACGTCTAGTTGCTCCGCTGTGTCCAACGTTATAAGGCCTGCTACCGACGCCATGTTGAATGAAGAACCACGAATAGATTAGCGATGCGGAAGTAGACACAAATGTTCTAACCAGCAAAACTTCCTTTTTGTTTTCTTGAATGAAAAAACATCGCGCACTGGCTGATGCTACACGTAATAAAACTTCGACTGCACTGCACGGATTTGGTGCGCTACCGAGGCCATTCCGAACGGCGCTTCCCGCGGGGGGTGAGGGGAGGAGGTGCAGTCTAGCTTTGTATCCGCGTGAGGATCGTGAATCATGACCCTCGCAGTGCATGTATACAGATATATATGCCTGAATCCACGCAACGCCATCATTACACACGCCACTTTAGAAGGTGGTGCAGGGTTGGTGGGAAGCGGAACGTCTGCCATGTGCCACGCACGCAGCTCAGGGGGATCTGTTCAAATTCACACGCGCGTTGCGAGCCTCCTGTGTAGGGATAAAGCAGGAGCGCCTTACTGAACGATCGGGGAATGAAAAACGGTTATCGAGAAGAAGAAAAAAAAACTTAGGCGTAAGGCTGCCACGCTGCCGCCTTTATTTGCTGCGCTACCCTCTGCTGCCTTTTTGTTAAAGAAAAAAAAGGGGGTGAGGGGGGCTTCGGGCTTTGCGGGTGTTTCGGGACAACCAACGTTTTTAGTATCTAAAAACGTTGGGGACAACCGAGCTCGTCAGAAACAAAAGCCTTCGAGATCGGCGGAAACCATACCGCAACGTTTCTCGACTTTCTCGCCAGGGAAGCGGCGCATGCGCCGTCGCACCGTGAAAAAAAAAAAAAGGCGCTAACTGTGTCAGGCCCCGCTGTCCTGGCGCGTCATTTGCAGGCAGTTCGCTGGATAGACAAATACCGGTGTTCAAACTACATCACAGTGTCAAAGTCGTCATCCTGTCAGCTTTGATTGATTCATGAATTGCCAGAGAAAGCAAAAACAAAAAACAGATAGAAGAAAAAAAAAAACGCTACCAACACAATTCTGACAGTATCCAGACAGGCACACGAAATAGTGCTCTCCTGTCCCAGAATTAAGAGCGCGTAATTGAGTTTGAGACATACACAAGGCGAATGGCGCTAGCGCAACCTGAGCCGGGTACGAAAAAAAAAAGCAACCGACGCAACGAAATAAATCAAACGGTTCCTAAATGGGCGCATCGTGAGCACCCCGTCGTATACAGCTGCGTCCTTTCTCTCGGCTATGCATCAGCAGCGCGGCTGAAAACGCGCGTACGTAAATGAATGTTCTTCGCACTGGGGCAGCACACGCACGCGCTGACGACGCACCACGAGACGGGTCACGTGATCTCGCGGAGCTCCCTCGCAAGACACGCATACAACCGCATGCAGCCGTGCGTGATCTGTCAAATTGCGCCGGGCGCGCGCATGCACAGATATGCGCGGCCGGTCGGAACCGATTAGATCGCACACGCTCGTCCGCGCTACCTTCGACGAAGAAGAGGCTCTGTTACTTGTTTAAATCTTCATCCTTATTTATTTTTTTTTACGCATTGCGCCAATCAGCGGGCTCCCCCCGCTCTCGCTAACAAGGCGGTTGTCCTCTCCTCGTCCAATGCGCGCACGAACTGAAAACATTTGTGGAGAGAGGGTTTTTTTCATTATTATTGGATGAGGAAGCGCGATCAAACTGCTATAGCTCTGCGACCCCCGTTATTACTGGTGAGATGGGCAATTTCGTATCTCACGCGCGAGGAGGACGATCCGAAAAAGAAGGCTTAGCGCGATCGTTGCCAGACGGACCGAGCTCGTGAGGGAATTTCTACTTCCCGGTCGAAAGGGTTGTGAGGACTGTTTAATTGGGGGTTGATTATATCCGTCTAGATTACGGTTACACGCCGCACTGGAGCGTGCGAGTGAGTGTAGAATGATAGAACAGTCACGGGACTTTCCTAATTAAACGAAAGAATTAGCAGACACGACTGATTCTCCCAGGATTGAATCTTGTGCGCAAACATAAATACACGATACCGTGGACGGAGGTGCAGCCGCTGTCCTATACAGCACAACACGTACCGCGCGCGTATATACGAGTAATGCGAAGGTTGTTGGTTCGCTTCCCGTGTGCACTTTCGTTTCCCCCTTTTTATCTTGTAGTTATTATGCGCTTCAATTAAACGATATGCAAACGACCTCCTTTTTCATGCCCTTTTCTCGAATAATCTACTGCCTTGGTTGAAATCAAAAGGCACTAAGCTGCTAATACGAAGGATCCCGGCCGAAGCGGTCGCATTTCGACGGAGAAGAAAAAGCGTTAAATCCGCATCTGTACAACCTTTCAGGCATTACTGTCTGTTATATCTCATTAATATTGTGTTAAAACACGGAAAAACGGGCCCTTAGGTACACACTTCTTTTCCTTATATATATATATATATATATATATATAATATATATATATATATATTATATATATATATTTCATGCGCTTTTCTCGAATAATCTACTGCCTTGGTTGAACACAAAAGGCACTGGGCTGCTAATACGAAGGATCCCGGCCGAAGCGGTCGCATTTCGACGGAGAAAGAAAAGCGTTAAATCCGCATCTGTACAACCTTCCAGGCATTACTGTCTGTTATATCTCATTAATATTGTGTTAAAACACGGAAAAACGAGCCCTTAGGTACACACTTCTTTTCCATATATATATATATATATA
Organism: Rhipicephalus annulatus; assembly: GCA_013436015.1. NCBI lineage: Eukaryota > Metazoa > Arthropoda > Arachnida > Ixodida > Ixodidae > Rhipicephalus > Rhipicephalus annulatus. The sequence goes on from WOVY01001205.1 coordinate 608,775, forward strand.
TATATATATATATATATATATATATATATATATATATATATATATATATATATTATATATATATATTCGAAGGTCGTAGGTTCGATTCCTGCTCACAGTTGGTAATTTTTTCATCCACTTTTCTTTCTTATTTACATTTCATTGGTTTTAATAACTTCCCCTGTACATTCCTTGGCATTACTGTCTGTTATATCACACACACCACACACACACACACACACACACACACATATATATATATATATATATATATATATATATATATATATATATATACGGTGCAATGTCAGCGCATGTTTAAGAACAACAGACGGTCGAAATTCCCAGTATTCGATATAATACTCTCCATGTAGACGCGTACGAACGCGCGAATAACGAAACGGACAACGAAATTAACGCACCGCTTCAGTGGAGACATCTCGCGGCGGCGCTTTGAAACCACGGTACGCTAAAGTCGCGCTCGCGGAGGAGCCTTGAGACACGTAGGCTCGACGAGAACGTGAATAGAAAAATAAAGGGAAGTCAGCGCGCGCGCGACGCGGGGAGAAATAAAAGTGCGTAAACACCGGTGTGACGCAATTCACGAAGGCGATAAGCAGTGCCGCAGAAGACGGCAACCGCTATCAGTCCCATAAAGGAGGGCCCGCCTCGTCCGCGAAAGATACGAGGGAGAACCAGAAACGGTTGACGTGACGGCCACTTGTCTATAGTATATGGAATCTGTCCACTTCCGGTGGAGCAGGCACCACTGTGCCAAATGAGGATGGCTTAAATGGTTTAACAAGCGCGCACGCCGCAAGCTGTAAAGAATGGCCACATATGCATATACGCGCGCACTTTTTTTTTTAGCGTGAGTTATACGGCGAGCTTTTGATTTCGCACGCCGGAATAAAGCGTAAACCTAACCCTCGTGGACATCGGAGCTTTATATAATAACATGACCCCATCCCCCCGGTTACTACCATGGCAGGAACCTTCAGATAAGAAACACCTAGTTCGTGCGAAAACAAAAGAACATAAATAGTCAAATGAAATGCAGGTGATAGATAGGACAGGGCTGCGTAAAAGCTAAGTGATTACACAAAAGTCAGACCCGCCATCTTGTTCCGCTAAATGTTCCCGAACGTTTCTGTTTCGTACGCGAGTGAACTGCTCGCATTGGTGTACTGCATCGAGCTGCTTACCAGATAAAAAGTATGGACCATTTTACGGATTGCTTTCGGTGCCGCCATATTGACACCTAAAATCATGCTAACACCTGACACCTACAAAAACAAGAGACCATTCGTTCCACAGCCTAAGATGACGGCACCCAAATGTCTTTTTCAAAATCCCGTAGAAGTAAGGGTTACTGGCGCGCTCATTTCGGCAAAAAAAAAAGAAGAAGAAGGAAGAGCACGACGACACGAAGCAAGGACCACTACGCCACGTACGCGATGGCTCGGCCACGGCCGAGGTCAACTTTCCCGACGACCTTTCACACGTCTCTGTCGTCTTTCGCCACTGCCCCACCTTCTCGACGGTCGCTTTCCTCCTCTTCAGAACCGTTCGCGGAACGCCGATAAGAAAGCTGCTCTCGCGCTAATGCATCGACACACACACACACTGTGTACACACACTTGGACTGGCGACCATCGATGCAATGCAGTGACGCTCCAGTGAGCGGGGTTGGGAAATGGAAAAAAAAAATCCGCCATATCCACGAAGTGAATGATGATGAGTGGGCGAAGCTCCGGAGGTAAACCTGGTAAACCATGAATCCTCTGTACTATTTGCCCACTCGATTTTATTACATCGCTCCCCCTAGCGTACGTCGCCGCACTAAATCGAACGATTGCCTTCAACCAATGACACGCGCCATATGTGACATCATTCCTATTTTATAAGATCTCGCGTCTTTCATCAACTACAAGTACCGCTTTCTAGTTTATAACATCTTGCATCTTTTCATCATCAGCTACAAGTACCACCATCTAGTAAACACTACAAGAACTAAACGAGAGGTGGCTACATACAGGGGACGGCACCGCCATCTAGTGAACACTGCAAGAACTAAACTAGAGGTGGCTACATACAGGCTACAGGGGACGCACAGCCCACGTCCTAAGGAGCTTCGCCCCTAAAAAAAAAAAAAAATGCCCCTAAATTCCCTTATCAGAATGCCTATATGAGTCACAACGAACTAACGAATAAATAAATGAACGAATGAATCACGAAGGCCGCTCAAGCCAGCCTTCGCTACAGCGACACAGCCAGTTACAACCGCTGGATACATGAAAACAGATTCCACAAGACACTACTTCCCTTCATACACAACACCGACCTAACAGCACACATTTAACAAAAATATTATGTCTTGAAGGCAAGTCTTTGTCACAATAAAAAAAAAGAATCACGAAAGCAAGCGCATTAGCGCGCCGATATGTCTGTCACTACACGGTATACAGAACAACGACGGAGCGTTCCTCGATACCCGCGGAATATTCAACCAGAGCGAGTCAAGACCTCCAACGGCGATCACAATGGCTTCCCCAGACGCGCAAAGGGTGGCACAAAGATATCTCTTTTAAGTGGGACACCAAAGGTCGACAGACGAGACAAAAAGAGAAATGAGAGGGCGGAGAGAAAACAATACGTGCTCATAGAGAGGAGGCCGCAGCAGTGCGCATTCGTTGATTACCGTTACACAAAGGCGCACACAAAGAACGAGGCTCCATACCGGTCGGCAACATCGCCGCTATTATGTCTTCATTGTTGATCTCGTCCGTTACATCGTGCCCGATACAGGTCCATCCACAAACCTCTCATCCCAAGGCCGCGCCGTATATTATTGACAGAGAGCGCTCAGTCTACTCAACATCCTGACGAAGCAAAAGTTGGGGGAGGGGGGGTACCGACGTTTGACCTTTCGCGCCTCAACGTCGTGAGATAAAACAGCGACTCCGTGTGTGTGCGTGCGTGCGTGCGTGCGCGCGCGCGCGCGCGCGTGTGTGTGTGGTGTGTGTGTGTGTGTGTGTGTGTGTGTGTGTGTGTGTGTGTGTGTGTCGTTTCAGAGATATAGTGCCCGGGTCGATGCAGATAAGAAACGCAGAGGCGATGTGTGTACACACGCAGAGTTGACGCCGATATGCAGCACAGCCCAAGATAACAAGACGAAGAGGACGAAAAAAAGAAAAAACTCGCAACGCCACGACCTGCGCGACCAAGCGAGCACTTACACGAAGAGATCGAGAGAGAATGAGGTGGGGGGGGGGGGGTTAAAAGGGTGGGAAAAAAAGAGAGAAAAGAATGGTAAAGAAATGATAGCGTGGGCTAGTTCTTTTTTTTTTCCTCTTCACTTTGCAATAATCCCGACGGAAAAGAAGCAACAGGAAATCAAAACAAGCTTCCCTCTTTGCACGCTAAGGGATTATAAGACGTCGAGGACAATTTTACGGTGCAAATTTATGCGCCTGGCTACAAACCATGGCGACGATGCGGAAAAGACAAAACTCACCCATTCACGGTCATACACGGCGCCACGCGCAGAGTTTTTTCTATTTTTTTATATTTTATTTTTTACATTTACCGCGTCCGAATACGATTGAGATATCAATTTGCGTCGCGAAGCCATGAAATACAAAGCGAGCCAGCATTGCAGAAAAGAAGATCATCAAAAATATGGGACGCAATGCATATAAAAAAAACAGCGAGCATCACAAGCGCAAGACGACGTTTTCTTTCTTTCTTTTTAGCTTTTTTTTAACAACAAATCCAACTCGGTTCACGCAGAAGGCAACTATAAACGACGTTCGGATTTACACACTTGCATTGCGTTGGCGTCTATGAAGCGAAAGACGCACGGAGATCGCTGCATATTCCGCAGTAGATATCTGGAAAGTGTACGTTATAGGCTCTCTTTGGGAACTTGCCAGCCAAAGCGTCCATAATAAATGGAGCGCTCAATCAGATTCACTCAATAAATATGCTTTTTCGCTTATAACCTACTCGGACTCGGGCTCACTAAACTTTCTACCAACCTGAATCACTCGGGCTCAGACTCACGAGCATTATCGCCGGCCGTACTCACTCGAGATTCGATAAAATATAGTAAATCAACCAGACTCACTCGGATTCAGAATCACGGCTTCATCCGACTACGAGTGAGTTAATTGATTGATATGTGGGGTTTAACGTCCCAAAACCACCATATGATTCCGAAAGACGCCGTAGTGGAGGGCTCCGAAAATTTCGACCACCTGGAGTTCTCTAACGTGCACCCAAATCTGAGCACACGGGCCTACAGCATGTCCGCCTCCATCGCAAATGCAGCCGCCGCAGCCGGGATTCGATCCCGCTACCTGCGGGTCAGCAACCGGGTACCTTAGCCACTGGGCCACCACGGTGGGGCGACTATGAGCGAGTCGACTCGTGAATGAGTTTACCGACTTACGAAGGCTTCTCTCACTCGGAAACTGAAGGAACAGAAGTCTGAGGGTCGCTTGAATGGCCGCTCCTTGACTTTCAGACAGGAGGGAGAGCAAAGTTCACCAAAGGACTCGGCCACCCTTGGCATGCGAAGAACGGCACGCGCGTGAGGAGGTGCGAGAACACGAGCTCTTAAGAGAGGCCGTCGTGAGTCCCCGCAAGCAGCAAGCACGAGGAGGCTTCTGTGCCAGGCCGGAACCGGAAGAAGGCTGTTCCGGCCTGTCACTGTACACCAGCAAGGATGAACCTGGCACCGAGTAGGTCAGCAAGCTGACTATTCACACAATGATTAAAGCTTCAGTCAGCTTGGTAACTTCGAAATATTACAGTGACGCGTACTGAATAATAAAAAGCGAGGAGGAAGAGGTGAGAAGGGACGGGTGCATTGGAAGTTGCATCGCTTCTATCGAATGCGCAACAGGAGAGGAAAAAAAAAACGCGTTTTGGAAGGATCTCAGGGTTCGCGCCCACTACCAATCTCTTTTTATCTAGCACGCAGAGCAGGAAAGGCCGGAAAGCCCGAATATCGGACCAGACTCTTGGCGGCTGCTGCCGCTGGCTGCCACGGCCTGCCTGTGTGTGCGCGCGCGGCAGCACAAATGCAGCGCCGTCTCACCAATTCCGTGCACTGCGGGCGACAACTCCACGCACCGAGTCGCGTTTACTACACAACCGTAGTAACCAGCTGCGTGCGCCCGGCAAGGAAAAAGCGAAGGCTTCCCGTGGTTTTAACCCTTTTGAGCATCTCTTTTTTTTTTTTTTTCCCCTTTCAGACGACACCGCCGGCGCGGCCGAGGTATTAGCGACGAACAAAGGGGCGAGAATTGGCGCTGCCTTGGTGCATCTGGCTGGGAGACCCAAAAGCTCCACGGGAATCCCGCGCGCGGCATTCTTCACTGCGCTGCAAGGACGACTCGACGGCGAGTACCTCGAGCGAACTGCGGGTATTTCGAGAGCCCTCCCCCCCCCCTCCCCTCTCCACGCACACACAAAAGATGGAGGCCGCATGTTCGCCGAGGCAAGACAGGGGGAGACAGTGCAGAGAAGAGAGGGGTCACCAGACAGACAACGGGAGCTGGGAGCAGCGGGTCGGAAGACGCGGAGACACGACAGTTTAGCAGCGGCTACAGAAAGAAGCAGAGAAAAAAGAAAAGGACGCAGCCGGGGACTCGCCCGTCCTTTCAGGGCGGGAAAGAAGGCCCGTGTTGATGGAGAACTCGAGCCTCGAGTGTTGTACGTGCGTGCGTGCGTGCGCGTTCGCTGCGGAGGATATGACAGGAGAAGTGAGGAACAGGACTGGGTTCAACACGCACACACCCCTGGCTCGGAAATCCACTCTTTCTCAGCAGCACCCCACACGAACGAGCTGCCTTGCTCGTCGTCGTATCCGAGGAAGCCGACGCTCTACGGAGGGGGGCCCTGCTGTCGTTTCGTTCTCTCGAAGAGTCTGGAAACGAGGCGAGACGGGAACACGCGAGAGAAAGGACAGGCATATATCTCGCGAAAGGCTGAGGCCACCCGAGATTTAAGCTCGGTATTACTAAAAAAAAAAAAAACGTAGCCAGCGCGTAGTCGGAAGCGCGAAATCTTGATAGGCTCAAAGCTTGGCGCTGTCGTTGTACACGCGTTTTGAGAAGGAGTAAGCGGCTAGGAATATAGGGCGTCTAAAGGAAGGGCACTAAATGCGAGAAATAAACCCTTCTCTTTTTAGAAGTCGGAAAAGTTCCACGGCCGGGGAAATACAACGTAGAGAGCCGTGTCTCTCACTTGCGAAATTCGCGATCACATCAGGCAAATTGAACGGTTCAACTGTCCGGCCCACGTCCAGTCCCCGGGCCTCCGTATAAAAAGAGCCGTCGTAGGGCATTCAAGACGATTCAAGCCGGTCAAGAGCCCCGTTTCAGGCTTTCATGGCTCGTTGAAGCGCGCCGTGACCAACAGAAAGAGCCGACGAGCTAACCAGGCCGGCTGACCCTAACGGTCCATCCAGTTGCCCCCGCACCATAAAAAAGTCTCGCTGAGGCACCCATTGAGGCATCGCAATTCACATGCGCAACCGGCGGGGGCCGGAGGCCAGCATTAATAGTATAATAGTACAGAGTAACGAGTGAGCCGAGCAGACGCTCCGAGCCGCGCCGGTAAAAATGCGGAGCACGCTTCGAGCGTAAATCATATAATACGCCCGCGGCAGGCCGCCATAAACGTATAAATGAGTATAGTGAGGGAAGCAGACGACGAGAATCGTCTGCGCTCTTCGTAGGCGGCAGTATACGCCGCTTTGTTGCTTTGTCGATTAACCACATTGTGCGGAGCGGGCGTCCGTACGCTGGTTAAAAGTATACACCTCGTTCAATCATTCTTCTACCGCATAGCCCGTGGCGCTGAGCCATGTTAGCACCACGTTTATTACGATGACCCAGAAATGGCAGTCTGTATTATAGCCCGTGCGTGTGAGTCTTCTCAAAAGTTAATAAATCAAGGGTCGCATTCCGCCGTGTTTCAAACACGACCGCAATCTGTCCCCAAGCAAGCACACACGTGTGCACTCATTCCACAAGATTTCATAAAATTGACAGTTAAGTGAATCGAAAGTAGGTCACTGCTGTCAAACGTCGAACGATGTTAAAAAAATAAAAACGGAGCGAGCTGACGGCAATGAGATGACTTTGCTTCTGACATGCAGATGGTAAGAGTCAAACATGAACAGACAGCCGGAGAAGGAATCATTTCGGATTTTGTTATACTACACGAGAGTATTATTTATCTCATACTGCACTAACCATCATTATAGCACCTGCATATCCCCTGGTCCGGCTCTATCTTAAAGCCCATTTTCGCGCTATTCTCGGGCAATCCTCTTTTTCGTGGAGTTAAGCGAAGAGGGGGGGGGGGCGACTTCATTAACGAACTTGGAAAAGGTGCCGCGCCCCCACGATGACCGTGATACTAATTAACTCTGTTTAGTCCAATGCTATATCGAAGCCATACCCCCTCATGTGAAGAAAAGTGTTTATAACTCGGCGCCCCTCCCCTGGCCAAATGACCTCCGCAACATTTCTCGGAAAGCTGTAATACACCAAGCCCCCGCTCCGGTCGGCGTACCCGCGGTATGTGCGTCACGGAGCGGCTACGTGCAGATGACGCACATGGAAGCGTGTACAACACGAGCGAGATAGCATGCTGCGCTGGCACACCTCCAACGTGTTACAATGTTCGTTACGTTGTTTTTTTTTGTTGTTAAGATTACCACTCTCTCCCTTCAATCTCTCAGGAGAAACACTCGTTTATCTTGCTCTTGGCCAATTTATTAACGCCTGCAGCCAAGTGCAGCTACGAAAAAAAAAAAAAAAACGGACACTTCGGCAAACTGCGCAGCTGGTGCAGCGCATAGCTCGCATGCTCTTTCCCTCACCGAAAGCTTCCACGAGACCCACAGACAACGCGCGCTCAAAACAGATGATCAGCGCTCGCTCAACGGAGATGGCGAATGGGGGGATATGGGGGGGGAGGGGGGTGATACGGCACAACGCACGCGCCGCACCACACTTCGGGCGGCGCAGAGCGTTCACACGTGCGTACACACATAAGCGAGCGAAACGTCCGTCCCATCGGGCGGAAACGAAACAAACACCTACAGAGCGGCAACACAGCGGGAGGGGAGAACAGCGCGAGGAGATAGAGGGAGCCAGGACTTGTCAAATGTTTCTCTGACAATGATTTACGCGGCTGTTGCATCGCTTCTCCGTCTCGGCGCTGGGCTGGGCTGGTCGCAGTGAGAAACGCGATTGAAGAGCGGAAAGGAGGAGTGGAAAGGAGCAAAATAGATACGCACGCTCAAGCAGCACACGGCTGCAAGATTTCCCCGCCGCGTGTGCAAGCTGTGTGTGTGTGTTGCTGTTGCGCACGCAGTCGGTAGGCGGCCTAGCTCTGCGTACGTCCATGTGTGTGCGTGTGTGTGTGCACCACGTGACCCCGGCGGTCAACCCAATCAAGCTCCTCCGCCAGCGGGCGGCGGAGAAGCGCAAAAACAAGCGAGGGCGCCTTGCTCATTCCACGGCCGAAGCATAGGGGCAGCAGCAGCAGCAGCCGGACGGAAAGAAAGTGACGAGCGCCAGAAGCATAGAAACAAAAGTGCGAAGATGAAGCCAGTAGTGGGAAGAAGGAGGAAGGGTGGAAGCGGCTAAGCCCGGCTGAACCTGCTGCTTCGCAAGCGTGCCGCGAAAGAGGAGCGGAAGAAGAGCGTGCCGGCCGGCCGGGCGAAGCGCGGCTAACTCGGTTTTCCTCTCCGTCCGCGTGGATGCAGCAGCGGAGACCGGCTGTGGGGGTAGGACATTCGGCGGCATTTCTTCGGAGGCGCCAGCCAGGCAGGCAGGCGCGCGACGCGGAGGAGGCCGGGGTGGGTTGGTTGGTTCCTCGGGGGACTCGACGACCCCCCACGCCCTCCTCCCTTCGGCGCTCCCCATGCCTTACCCTCACGTTGCGTCTCTCTCGTTTCTCGACCAGACGAGACTAGAAGAAGACCCCCATACAGAACCGCATCATCCTTTTGTTTCAGTGATTATTGCCTGATCGACTTCCCTGGCGCTAACTATACTAAAAGACCTGGACGCAGCTACAATAGAGATACAGAGCGCAAACGTCTGTATGAGCCCGCTCTGTCTAAAGGAAGGGGGATTATGGGGGTTGCGTCCAGTTACATTTACGCTCGCGCGATCTGTACGTCTATACGGCTAAACCCCGTCCTTTTTGTAGTTGGTGTATGAGAACAGTGCGAGGCTTTATGTACACATTGGACGGCTTTCTGTTCCTCCACAGTAGAGCACCAAGTACTCTAAATTGTTAAACACTTTCTCTAAATACAACATGTTCTTCATAATAACCAGTATGTGTTATAGTTAGTAACGTAGCTTTCTTATCGGGCAGTTTATCACTCTCCAATGGTATTTTATACAGTACTCTAAATCCCTCAACTTTTTTCTTAACTCAGGAAAGCTGATCACGTTTAAGAAACTAGCCCATTGTCAGGTATTGCTCATGATTACTGCTTCTCTTTCGTACTAGGTCCCCCTTCTCTTACGTCCACGTTTCCACTCGCGCTCAACGACATCTCCGTAAGACACAAACGCTGAAATAACATCTCAGGGCTGCCTCCGTCGCTCCCGTCTCTGTTGAGCGGAGGAGTAGGCAACACTAGCGCGCCCGACCGGCGCTCTTCGCAGGTCTCGGACCGGCGCCGTAAAAAACAAACTGCGTCAGGGCGCGAGATTCGTCGATAAGGCGAAGGTTCGGAGTCGGAATCGAAACGAGACGGCGCCAGCCATACACACACGCCGCGTAGGTATACTACGGACGCACAGGTGAAAGAGGAAGAGGGGGGAGATGGCTGCTGTGTAGGACTTGTCCGTGACCTCCCTTTAACCGACTGCCTCCTCCTTTTCAAAGTTTATTAGCTTGCACAGCGTCTCGTACCTTCCTGACGCAGTCCTAGCAAATACAAAACGAAAGCCTTCAAGCAGCTACGACAAGTGTCTGGGCTTTTAGTTTAGGACTGATGAGTCACATATATAACATTGCGCAACACGACAAAGTCTAAGTAGAAGGTGACACAATGCTGTGCATGTGTCTGCTTCTTTTATAATCTACGTCGTTCTACGCTACACGACGAGTGAATTACAGTTCCTTCAAACGGATCGCCCGGTAAACAAAAAAAAAAGCGATTCCTGCAGTTGGCCTGCCGAGGAGGAGGTGGGGAAGAAAATAAACCTAATGTCCTATACAAAATGGGAGAGCCCGCCTAACTACTCCCACGTTAAACGGAACCGAGAGGTCAAGCCTCCTGGTCCTAACATGATTGTACCGGCCTGCTTGCACCTTCTGCATGCGGTCTTGCCAACCGATCATGCTTTAGATTAGAAGCTCGCAGTGCGTCCTAGGCTGAGCCTATAAAAGAAGGCTCAGCCCAGATTCGTTCAAGAAACGAACAGTGGAGCGGGAGACAGAGAGAATCAAGCTCTATTTCTAAAGCCAGGCCGCTTACGCCCGAAGGTGAGCGGGCGGTCATCTCATTCCAGGTAGCCGTGGACCGATAGCCTATAGACAGTGCCGTGTCAGAAGCGTTAAGTCGATAGATTTCTAACATCCTTCCTCTCTATTCCGCGCAACACATCCGTCATTCCCGGCTTAACGAACTTAACGCCCCGCCTCCGTCTCTATTACGGGAACAATTAAAATAGCCTCGCTGTAGCGTCACCCCCCCCCCCCCCCTGTACTCGCGTAAGGTTGCCGAGAAAGCCCGTCCTTGCGTCTTCGCAAAAGACGAGGAATCGTTTCTTCGCGGGGAACGCCGTCGCCACCTTTTCCAACAATACGGGCAATTTGCGACGCAATCTATCACAACTGTGGGGCGGGCGTGTTGGGAACCACCACCTGCAGTTCTATATACCTCGGCAAACAATAAAAGCCCCGCTTGTTTTAAAGAGAACACCGCGCCTCGTGACCTTCATTTCCCTTTTTTTTTTAATTAGTGCCCTCCCCCCGATAGAACGAAAGAAGCGGAACTGCCGCTTCTCAGTTGGTTTCATTGGATGTGACCTTTCGGCGAAGCGTCATCTACGCAAGTGAACGACAAGAAAAAAAAAAGGAAAGTGCTTAACAACGCTCCATACTGCTAATGGGAGCATGCAATTAACGCTCTACGACGAGCAGATGAGTTTTTTTGCTCGCCAGTAAGATTAAAAAGTTTGGAGGGACAGTTACAGAGTGTTGACGCGCACCTTGTTCCCGTCGTCTGCTGATGAGTAGTTCACGAACGACCGGCTTGTATTGCGCGCTCTGAGCACACACACACACATTTAGCAGCTCGGTTTATTACAAGTGGCGTCCCATCATCGCAAATGAAAGCAAAGACGAACAGACGCCAGTTTGGAACAAACCGATCTTTAGTTTTTTTTTTCTTCTAGAAAAGAGCGATGCTGGATACCGCCATCGCGTCGATCACTCTCAATTAAGCTTCTTCATATGTACATCAGTGTTTAATTTTATTGTTATCGTGTGTTATGTTTTTCACGACCATTGTACACGCTTTATTCGTATTATTTATGTGTTAATTGCAAACTTTTGTATCTTAAGATCATGCCTTCGTTTTAGTTTTTTTTTCCTTGTATACTGTATTTGTTAGTGCCCTTAATATATGGTTACATTATTCAATATTCAATTTCTACTTATTTTTCTTTTTTCCCAAAGTATCTGGTTTTGAAGTTGTTGCTTTTTTGTATTTAGCTCGCTTATATTATTTGTATAATTCTTGATTTTACATTGTATAAGCATACAAAGATTCGTTTCATGTGTCCGATTCCCCTATGTAATACCCCTTCGGGGGCCTTTAGTGGTATTATGAAATAAATAAATAAATAAACACACAATGCCGGGACTGTCTACAGTCCTTCGCTGCTCTCCTGTTTTGTGTCGCAATAAAAGGCGTACCACGTGGAAGTGTCTAACCTTGCAGCGGTTTCTCTGAAAAGTGCGTAGAAAATTTTAAAACAAGAATTTTTCTGTCCGCGTTATGTCTCCTTCCATAGGTGAGACGAATGCCTAACAACACTAGTCAGTGCCCGTGAAAGTCGATAACTGAAACCGCGGGTGGTTTTTTGCAGGTTTCATCAAGTTTGGTCATTAATAAAACAAATATCTTAGTGATCGTTTTAGGCACGCACACACACTTTTTTTTTTTTTTGTTCTCGTGAGCAGCGGCGGACGCCGTGGTCGTGTTTCTCCGCCGTTTGCAGGCAAGCATGCAGGCAAGCGAACACACTGAAAAAAAAAAAAACAAATTGCTTTCTGGCGCAACCCAAAGCTGCCTCAGGTGCATAAAATACAATTTCAAATAGTTAAACGTGCTTTGTTTTGAAGCAAAACAAAATTACCAGCAGCGATTTATTGTCCTACCAACAGATTGTCAAGATTGACCACATTCGTTGTTGGGTGGCGCTAGTGGTCACTTTTTATCGACATTCGACATCAGTTAAAAATTATAATTACTTGTTTCTGGCCCGAAAGCATGCTCGTTGCCACCAATGTGATGAAGGATCTTTTCATTTGCGCCACAATCAGAAAAAAGTTTTCCCAGCTGTAGACAGTCCCTTTTAAGCAAAATTTTTTTGGATAAATTCTGGACTTAAGGCACCAAAACCAACGATATGATTGTCACACACGACGCTGGCGAGAATGTCGCCAACTGTTGGTCTTTAAGTAGAAATTAAACCTGTGTAAACAAACAGATGTGTATGCCTCCCCTCCCCCCACCCCCACCCCCTCTAAATGCGGCCGCCATGAACCAAACCCACGTTATCGAACTTACAGCCACACGTCCCCTCAGCCAACACAATGATAAGTAGTGAGTTCGTCTACCTCTGATTCCGGTTGGCCATATGCGCCGACTCCCAGTGTACTCAGCCCCACTCTCCCTATCGTCTAATGGAGGCGATCGGCATCATTAATCGCACTAAAGATGGACGGTATCATCGAGTCAGAAAACTCGTACGCCGATAAGGCAAGATTACGTGTATAGTTAGCCGAGCGGGTGTGGCACGACACCTGCCACTGCTTGTGCTGCAGTTTCAAGACAGAGCATCAAAGGTACAATGGCCTCCGCCGGGCACTTAAGCATACTGCTGCGTATACCTATACACGAGAGCGAAGCCGCTACGGTAATACCCACACTTGGTGGAGGCGATTCGGAAGAGCCACCGCACGGCGTAACTTCCGAACCCTTTCTCTGTACAACACACGAAAGGAAGAAGCGCTGCCCCGAGCCCCACCTTGTATTATCCACGCCGCGAATCTCCTTCGTTTAATATGCACGCTTTTACTAAAGGTCGGCGACACGTACACCACCGACGCAAAGACGCAACATCGAGGTGCAGGGAGGTTGATGCAACGCGCAACGTGCCATATCGTTTAACCCAAGCAAGCAGGCAGGCATCTTGGGAGCGTGCAATATCCTCTTTCGTAATAATCGTATAATAATCATAACTGACAATCCTTCGCGTACGCTCGCCTGCACGTAATACCAGTGTAAGTACGCGTGGACACAGGCGCTATATAGAGTGGTGCACGCAGTTATCCCCCTGAAGCAGGAAGGGGGGCTGGTCTTCTCCAAAGCTGAAGGCGAATTAATGATTCCGAGCGGCATGCATATGGAAATGCAGGTCCTCTGGCGCCCCCGTGGCTCCTGTGCCCAGATAGAGCGTGCGCACGCCGCATTAGAGCAGAGACCCTGCTCGGAGCTTTCGCTCGGGATGAGTAGACAACGTTGTGAAGGAGGGGGAGCCTGTCTACCGAAGGGAACGCCGAGAGAGGTCCTAATATCGCCGGTCCGGCGCGTATACCTTCAATCCGAGCCAGGCCACACCCACCCCTCGCTGTGCGGCAGGGAAGGCGAACAGTGTCCTCTCGTTACAGGTTTGCCCGCGCAGAGCCGCGTTCCCCCTGCCTAGTACCGGTCCGAAACAGCGACACGATGTGGCGTGTTTTATAGCACGTATATATGGCGTTCGTAATGACCACTCTGCGCAGCGGTCGAGAGCCCCCCCCCCCCCCCCAAAAAAAAAAAAAATCAAGACCTCCCGGGCATGAAAACGGAAGGAGGGAGAAAGGCCCAGGAGATGTTACAGCATCGCATGCATATGGGAAGCGCCAACAGCACAGTATGCGTGGCGGCCAGTCGACGGTGGGATCATCATCGCTCCGGCTCGTTACCGGAGCGAGTTGGAAGCGTATATCTCTGCCGGCATAACGCGATGATAATGACCGAGGAAGAGAGAGAGAGATGATTGGATGACGATGAGGCCTGCAAGATGGCGGTCAACATCGGCGCTCGTCCGTGCACTGGAACACAGTGCCGCCGCAGAGAGACAACGCGTATAGGCCAGTTTTGAATACCTGTCGAGGGGAAGTTTTAACTCTCTCTCTAATCAACGGTTATCGTTCCCGTCGACAAAAGAGCGGGGAACAAGAACTAAAAAAAATACTGTTCACGAAGAATCAAACTTCTGCCGAGCACGAGAAAGTTTGCACCCAGGGACCTAACTAAGTAGTCGATCCCGCTTAACGTGTAAGGCTGTCTACCTGCATGACGTCAGAGAGCTCTTGTCGGCTAATAACGCAGCCAGATATGCAGCCGCATTCGTTCCGACGGAACGCCATTAATTCCCATAGAATAACGCACACCGCGCGACACACGTAATTATTGCACGCTGTATACGCAATGCATAGGCGTTAACTAAGTTAACATGCCCGCTGCAGTGTTCTAGTGCTAAATGAGCTCGACAGCAGACCAAACGAAGGTCGCGAGATCGAATCCCAGCCGCGACGGCCGCATTTCGATGGAGGCATAATAACTTCGACTCGGGTGCACGATAAAGAAACACTCTGTGATCCAAATTCCCGAAGCCCTGCACAACGACTATGGCGTCTCTTTTAATCATATCACGAGTTTGGGACGTAATAAAAATTATTGTACTGACTAGTTAATAGCTAACCCAACATATACATATGTCATAACCTACATTTCGCGCTCAACATTCTTCTTGTTATCTTTCCGGAGCCACCTATACTATCAAGTGAAAGGTGACCCTCGAATCGGAAGTACATGACGACCGCAATAAGAAGATGCGGGGTGTTATTCTGGACATTGTCGAATTCCGCCACGTTGTCAGATTCCGCCATTGATTGATGCTAACTAACCAATTAAGTTAGCTGCTACGACCTCTCTGATCGGCTTGAAATGTCGCCATTACGAAACTTGACAAATGGGCGGAATTAGACAGTGTCCAGAATAGCACCCGTGCGCTATGGAATCTCTCGGAGAATCAGGAAGACCAAAAAAAAGCGATTATTAACACAGGGTGGATAGTGTTGCGCCGGGCTCGCCTTCAAGAAAGAAGACGAGGCAGCAACAGCCGACCACGTGATGTCGGGTATAAAATAGCCACAGCGCGGCGAGACAAAGGGGCAAGACAAGCAAGAAGATGTATAGAGCCTGCTGGCCTCCGGAAGAGAGAGAGAGATGAGTAGAACAAGAACGTCCGTATAGCCCAGTTTAGCAGGCGGCGGTGCCACGCCACAGAGGCGACGGGATGTCATGCGCCGCTCGCGGCGTCGCCATTACCGCACTGTATGTGGTCCCTGTCTTTTATATAGAAATAGTGCTCTATAAAAAGAGTGACCAGCCATTCCTCTCTCCCTCCGTCCCCGCAAGCTGTCACCCGCGATGGAGTGAGAGAGGACAGTCGTCTGAATCCCCGACTCTGCTGCGCGAAAGAGTCACTGCAAGATTTCTTTAAGAAGCAAAAAAACAAGCAAACAATAGGCGTGTTCTAGATATACATGTCTGTTCACGGGTCCGTTAGATTAGTACATTACTTGAGAATGGTTTCTCAGGGATAACTAATAAAAATTGTGCCGTGATCGGCTAGCAAACAGAGGTATACCTGATATCCAAGTAGATACTAAAAGGAAATGATGTATCTCATTTGTTAAAGTTATGAGGTCAAATAACAGAAGGGAAGTCATTAAATCGGGATGAATAGCAAGGCGTGGGGAAATGCAACCAGGTACGGCAAAGTATGTGTGGGAGGGGGGGGGGGGGGTAGTGGCGACGTAATTATGAAATCGGCTGGTATAAAATGGAATCATCCGGACAGGCAGGGTGACTGGAGACCACTGGGCGAGACGTTCGTCCTGCCGTGTATGTTGGACATGCTGCTGCTGCTGCTGCTGCTGCTGCTGCTGCTGATGATGATGATGATGATGATGACGACGACGACGACGACGACGACGACGACGATGTATGAGGAGCAAACGAGCCGAGAGCGCGTGTAGCGCATTCAGGTAGATGGATGCGTTCCTGGACTTGAGCTAGGGAATCTTTAGATCCCACTCCCTATTCATTTTGAATGTCTTACACATCTTAACCGTCCTCTTTCAAGGGTCTAGGGGTTGGCTGGGGTGTTGCTCCCACCCTTCGCACTCATTAGGAAATGCACACTATGGATACCGTATAAAAGAAAGAAGAAAAGGGTAGCAAGGAGAAAGGGGGGGGGGGGCAGAAATGTTAACCAGTCTAGGAGGACTGGTATGCTGCCCTACACAGGGAAAAGGGGTAGGAGAGTCCGAAACACTGCATGAAAACACACAACTTGATTGGAACCTAACACAAGGAACCAAGAGTAAGTGAAATCCGCCCTATTACAGCGCTGCCCAGAAGTCAAAGCGAAGGCCTACATGCGACGCACGACTTGTAGAAAGTGGTAGAACCGGGGGAGTACACAGTATATACAGTTGAAATGACTGAGGGATCTTTTTTTTTTCTTTTTAACATCTACGTCGACCAGTTGCGCTTATTAAGCAACTTTTTCGAAAAACGACGATCAAACCGCGCAGGCCCACGTTCCACCCGTTGGATGTGGCTTATCTACGTACGTGGAAAGGAGAAGTGTCGTCCTCTTGACACCTTTCGAAGAGCGAAGGTTAGAGACACGAGAACGGCGAGAGAAAGGCAGTCGGTGGAAGACGAAACAAAAAAGAAAAACGAAGACAGAGAGGGGCGTCCTAAGGCTAAAGTGAGCGCACAATAACGCGCATGTTGTGAACAGAAAAAAAAAAGAAAGTTCTGAGCCAGTCTAGTCACGGCCGCGATCATGCCGGGAAGAGGGAAGGAGGGGGGAGGAGGGGCGCAGTTTTCACCGCTGCAAAGAAACAGAAACCCTGGAGAACAGAGAACAAGGAGGCAGGCATGCAGGCTGGGCTGTAGGTACGTTGGAATCTCCAGAATTAAAGAGGAAACTGCGAGGAGGAAAGACGCCCCTGGAGGCAAGGCAGCCCAGGGGCCTGCAGAGAGCCTGTAATCTACTGCCGGCTGCTCGCACTGCGGGGCACAGCGAGCCGGCTAAAACTTCCCTCCCCCCTGCCCCCTCTTTCTCCTCACCGAGAGAGCACACTCTCTCCTACTACCCAATATGAGCAGGCAGGCCAGCAGGAAACCGTCGCTTTACCCGCCTCTGCCTGCCCCTTCCATCAGTCTAGAAACAAAACGTCCGCGGCAAAAACTGGACGAGTGAGGGAAAGGGAGGGAAGGCGCGCGAAATATAAACAGGTACACACGACAGCGAGCGGCGCCTCGTCTCGCCCGCGGCGTGGTAAAAGGAAACAGGACGCTTACGACATTGCTGCCGATGGAGTAGAGAAGGAGAAGAGGCGTCCTGCTCAAAAAAAGAATACGAAACGAAATTAGAGGAGAAAAAGAGAGAAGGCGCTCGGATGGAAGAGGAGGAGAGAGTGAGCATCTATGCAGCGGGCGCATGGCTGCACCGTTGCGATGCTACCCTCCTTCTTCGCAAGGGAGGGAGATGTGGGGGCAAGTTACAAATGATGGCTTGTAAGGAGGCGCATAACCATCGCTCGGTGTGACCGCCTGCCTCCACGTTCGACAAGACTCAGGGCAGGGCAGTGAGGCCACTGGCCTGGCTCTGCCCCGCGGACGATCGAGATCGGGGTGCAGTATATGCATTGGGATAGCACGCATCGTGCGACCAACAAACATGACGCGATGCGAACGCTGTACGGATAATTGAGGCGAAAGCACCGTGTGCCTCATCAAACAGGAAATATATATATATGGTGATGAAAGGTGAGCCGATCCCGAAGGCGCCGCAAGTTGCAGCAACTGCGATCTCAGAGGCATTGAAAAACCGCGTGGAAAGCTTCCGGTTAGGTATCAATACAACCGACTGGGGCTATTGCTCAAAGCAGCGTATGAAAGTTTTGGACTGTCATCTACATAGCGTTACACCCAGCACAGTTAGGCACTGTTGGTGCAACCCAAATATTCACATTGTACAGTATCTAAAGATACGCCGCGGTAATACACACACGAAGAAAGTGCAGTTTTCAAAGGGATAATGCCTTCTTGGTAACATTCACCTTCTTCTTTCCATGCTGATGATGCTGACCACAATAATGTGTGGAACAAGCCAGCTTACTACTCGTAAGCGTACAAGCTAATCTCGGTTATCCGCTGTCATAACAGCAAAGTTACACAACAGTTCTTCGTCCCTGCGTAACTTACGATGACAGCAACAATTGTTGGGGCTTAACGTACCAAAACTACGATACACACGATTAAGAGACGCCGTGTGTAGTGGAGACTCTCTGGGGGTTAATTTAAGCCCAACCACCGATGGTATTCAGCCTTCATCGAAATAAGGCTACCATTCGACATTGCGACCTTCGGATAAGCATTCAAGCGACATAACCGCTAGAACACCAAGGTGGGTAGACTATGCTGAAACTAACGCCGATACATTGAACGTGTACGCGCTAAAAAAAAAAAACTAACGACATCGCAAAAAGAAAAGGAAAAACAGCGGGCCCATCTGTACGCCGTCGTTCAAGCTGGCCTCCGCGGGTGCTTTCATTTTGTTTCGTTTCCTTTATACATAACTCGCACCCAGAAGGGCGGCCTTGCCCCGAGAATAACAGCGACGCAAGCACAACTATCGCAAACCAGAGCAAACTGCGGCAAACTGCTCCGTGTGCCGACGGGAAAGTACGAGGAGCGAGGAGGAGAGGGGAGACCGGAGGCTCATCCGCACTGGGCCGCATCTTCGCAACAACCTCCAAACATCCTCCCACTAGGACGATAAATGGAGCTCTTCCTCGAAAAAATAAAAGACCCCGCGCGTCGTTCGCCCCCGACCATCCCCTCCCCTCGTCCTCTGTTATGCGAGCACTGGCTGCACTGGCGTTGCACGTTGTGCGCAGCCTTCGCACATCGTTTGCTAGCACACCAATCTCCTCCCCGTTGAACGATGGGCGGAGCACGAAAAGCAGCGGCCTCGGCAAAAAGGCAGCTCACAGCGACGAGCTCGCGCGGTCCCTTTTGTTTCAGCAGCGTGCTCTTTTACCTCCCTTCCCGACTTTTAGGGGCGAAGCTCCTTAGGGCGTGGGCTGTGCGTCCCCTGTAGCCTGTATGTAGCCACCTCTAGTTTAGTTCTTGCAGTGTTCACTAGATGGCGGTACCGTCCCCTGTATGTAGCCACCTCTCGTTTAGTTCTTGTAGTGTTTACTAGATGGTGGTACTTGTAGCTGATGATGAAAAGATGCAAGATGTTATGAACTAGAAAGCGGTACTTGTAGTTGATGAAAGACGCGAGATCTTATAAAATAGGAATGATGTCACATATGGCGCGTGTCATTGGTTGAAGGCAATCGTTCGATTTAGTGCGGCGACGGACGCTAGGGGGAGCGATGCAATAAAATCGAGTGGGCAAAATGTACAGAGGATTCATGGTTTACCAGGTTTACCTCCGGAGCTTCGCCCACTCATCATCATTCACTTCGTGGATATGGCGGAATTTTTTTCCTTTTTTTCTCCCCTTATCTTATAATTTCCAATAGACTCATTCTACTGCAAGCTCTTCAAGAGTTCCTGGACCCCAGGTTTCCTATCTTACTTCTTGACGGACGTACGAGGCTTGACTACAACGGAGCTCAGCCCCGACGTACAACCGGCGGCAAAAGTTCGCGGGACGTGCGCTCCGTTGCAAACGGGAAATCACACTATGCTAGTCCACGAATCACCAAGCGATTAACCGTATAGTTTGCGCCAACTACAACAGTCTAGAAGAATTCAATTGCAGGACGTCATGTTCCCAGACAGGGCGAAAAAACAGCTTCGTCGAAAATTTCGAGACTCGAAAAGTTCTCGCCGGAGGGTGTGACTCGAAAGAATTTTCTTTTTCTTTCACTTGTAGGAAATCTCCGCCTTTTCTCTCTTTCCCGTCACAGATTCCATCGTATTTTGCTTCATTGATTGATATGTGGGGTTTAACGTCCCAAAACCACCATTTGATTATGAGATACGACGTAGTGGAGGGCTCCGGAAATTTCGAGCATTTGGGGTTCTTTAACGTGCACCCAAATCAGAGCACACGGGCCTACAACATTTCCGCCTCCATCGGAAATGCAGCCGTCGCATACGGCATTCCATCTCGCGACCTGCGGGTCAGCAGCCGAGTACCTCAGTTACTAGACCACCACGGCGGGGCATCGTATTTTGCCTAGTTATCGAACATTCGTTGCCTACGGTTAAAGTAGAAATAAAACAAATCGATGTCCCCCCCCTCCTTTTTTTATGTTAGTATGGATGTGTCAAAGATGTTAAGAAGCCCTGTAGCTGTAGCACGGCGGGTATTATACAGCAATTCTTGTACGAACCTTGATGCTGCTAACGAGACGACAATGATCAGTCGTTGTATATAATAACCTTAACATACCCATACTAATATGAACAGGTAGATAGAATAAAACATTATGACGTGGCAGCCATGTGGAAGAAGGGGGGGGGGCAATACCCAACACAATTCATGTATAAAAGTACATCTGAGTTTCCTACCAACTGCGCAACCCAAAAGTGCAAAAGCTAAATCGAAAGAAATCGTGGAACGGGAAACTTTCGCCCGCGCCTCGAACATCGGCCGCCCGCGCCGCGGGCGGCCGATGTTCGAACTATCCGCGAAATATCGCTCGAGCATACAGTACAAAACAAAAAAACAAAAAAAAAATCAACCCGAAAGAATGATTGCCTTCGTTAGACATGCGGGCGCCTAATGAATTGCGGCGGCGGCGGTGCGACTATATCCTACATACGAGACGACGGCACCTGCGCAAGGAAAAAAAAAAAAAAACGTGTGGAGCGAAGAAAGATGGTTTCTCCCCACCCTCCAGCCTCCTCCTCCTCCTCCTGCCTCCTCCTCCTCCAGGAGGAGGAGGAGGCAGGCATGCGCTGTTGGGAGGATGCGCAGGCTTCCAAGTGAAAGCGCAGGGAACGAACGATCCGCGGTAATTCCGCCGAAAAAGGAAAAATTGCGGAGCCCGGCTGCAAAGCGAGAAAGGAGGCGATGGTCTATAAGGCAGTAAAAAGAGACAAGCGCGCATAGCGCGCCCAGCTTTCTGGTTTTTGGCGACGTTTGACAAGGATTTATCTGCCCCAACGTTATCGTCGTGATGGTGATCGTCATCAACGATAACTTGACTAGCTCGCTCGCTTTCTATCGTGCTCCCCCCCTCTGTCATAACTCATTCGTTTCAGCCTCCTAATGCCGTGATATCAGAAGTACACCAGTCATATATGTACTCCGAGGACAGCACGAAGTATACAAGGCCAGACAAATCGTCTCTCTCTCTCTCTCTCTCTCTCACACACACACACACACACACACACACACACCACACACACACACACACACACACACAGATAAAAGCGATATCATCCATTCTATAAGTACTATCGTGATGATGATCATTACTAACATCATCAATGTACTTGCCGATGCCCCACCTTCCTATCCTCTATTCCGTCTATCGCACAGGAAGGTACAACGAAACGACACAAGCTTTAAAAAAAAGTATGGCCATAAATAAAAGCAAAATGAGATGTACGAAGGGAGAAGGAAAGAAAGAGGGGGTGGAACTTCATTAGAGTCTGGATCCATCATGTCGCGCGCCATATCACGTCCACTGATCTTGGCGTCTCCGACGCCTCTGAGGCGCTCGCTTCTTGTCTGCTTGCCCTACCCTACTCAGAAGAACAGGCCTCGCATCCTCCTCCCGTTTCTCATTTGCCCCCTCCCTCCTTCCCCATACCACTCCTCTGCCTCCTACCCCGGTCGCATTAACAATCCTCCTCGATCGTCGCACCCTTATTATACACGTACGCATATACGCGGTCATCATCTGGAGGAACGTCATTTTCCTACAATACCTGCTCGTCAGCTTTTAATTGCAACTCCTCCTCCGTTTGTAAGCCCCCCCCCCCCCGCCAAAAAAAAAAACGCTAGAAAACCGCGGCGCGAAAGAGAAAACCGTCGCAGAGTAAGAAGAAAGAACGATCGAGCAGGCGAGGTAGGGCCCGTACTGGACCAGCCACCATCACCGCCTTCATCATCTTCCTCTTGTCTTCTCCGCAAGGGGGCATTTCAGTCTTGCCGGGACCGCGTACGCATATCTATATATCGCTCATCTACCTTTTTCCTCTTCCCATCCTTGGTGCCGCTCCAATGCCCTCAGCCAGGCGCGCCGTAAGGTATAAAATGGCGCCGATGGTAATTTCTGCGATCGACGCAGCGCACGCGCGCATGCGCATAAATACACGCTGCAGCGCCTCTGCTGCGATGGCCGACCGGAAAAGCAAGAAGGCGGCGGCGGTCCTAATGATGCTTTCCTCTCCCTGGTGGAATCTACGATTACGATGACGATGACGGAGGACACGGAGAGCGCCAGTAAGGCGCGATGCGCTGCCCAGTTGAATACCTGCTCGATACTCAATCCCAAACGCCTCAACGACGTCCATTTCTCAAAAAGAAACGTGTGATGGGGAACGTATAATGGTAAAAGCGCATTACCTCCAAAAATACACTAAACGATCGGTGCACGATCGGTTTCACCATAAACAAGCACCACCTTGTACGCAAACAAGGCAACTATAAGTTGTTGTTTTTTTAAGGACGTAACATGAATGGGTATATAATGAAGCACAGTGTTTGCATTCCACACACTCACACTTCGCAATTCAAAGCTGCCGCGTTTTGTGAAATAATAGTACGCTCGCACATCTGAAGGGAGAAGCACTCTGTATACAGACAGGGAATGTTTTCATAAAGCTTTCATAACGTTCTTCACCCTCCACCAAATATCCCCCCCCCGTAATATTTATATCGAGTTCACTAAACCAAAACAAGAAAAATAAAACGCACACACTGAAACATCTGGCGTTATAGATTATCGTTTGGCAACGATATTACGCACATTAGCAGAACAGAGTGAAAAACAAAAACAAAACAAAAAACGTTCGATTATCATCCAACGCTTGCTGTGTCAAAGAATACTGGTAACGTAAACTAAAACAGTAACAGTAATTCACACAAAACCAAGAACTTTCTAATTAGTGCGACGCCTTTCTACAGCTCGCGCTGTCAGCGATGAAGAGGAAAGGTGGAAAGAAAAAAAGGTCGCATGAAGACGACGGTGTATCTAGTAATCGATTTACTGCTTAACTTCGCCCAGACAGGGCGAACGTGCGCAAAGAACGATCAAACGGTTGGCGCCAAGTGCACTTCGGCCAACACGCCCTCTCCACACGGCTGAGTGGACACCTCGCGCTAAAGAATGCCGCCGGCGAGGATATATATATATATATATATATATATATATATATATATATATATATATATATATATATATATATATATATATCCTCGCACACACTGAAAATACACACACTGAAACATCTGGCGTTATAGATTATCGTTATATATATATATATATATATATATATATATATATATATATATATATATATATATATATATATATATCTGCATCCAGAGCCATAGCGGTAACGATAAGGGCCGCAGTGAAGGACGAATCTAAAGAAAGTACAAAGAGAAAAGACAGTGGAGTGCGGGTCACCTACACATGCAAAAAGGCTTTCGCAGCTATATAGATTTTCAAAGAAAAACCCCGTAGGAACAACCGAAGCCTAAGTGTCTCGGTGAAAGAGAACCCGAACAACGCAAGTTCCAACGAAAGCGACCGCGCATAACAGTCACGCAAGTGGTTAGCTAACGAGGAAGAAAAGGGGGTACAGAAGTTAAAGCAATAAGAAGCACTGTCTCCCGGACAACAGAATCGGAGGAGAGATATATATTGCTCGCACCACAGCTGTAGGACGCGCAAGCAACGATTTCGATAACACGCCGGCAACCGACAATCATTCGCGAGCACACAAGTAACGTTTTCCTTCAGGCGCGAGAGAATCGAGCAAGTTTCGCCCGTTGCCATGGAAACACGGACGTCAGAGAGCGAGCCAGACGTCCAAATGAGTGTGCGCCGTTTTTCAGGCGTAACAATCACCACTATATCATTCTTAACGCGACGGAATTGCGCCATGTAATGACTCTCCCCCTTTCAGTTTTTCATGCCACGTTAAGTCAAGAAACCAAGTACGTAATTAATAAATATTATGCGTGTCGGCCCGCTTGCAGACGACAGCAGATAAGTCGTACTGACGTCAGAAATATCGTGTAGACGACAAAATAGATCGCACGGACGAGAGGGAACATTAATGAGAACAATGATGCCAAGAGAAGCATAACTTGCCACCATAATGAAGGATCCGAACATGCCACCTTCGAGATGTTCTCTACAGTTCTCAATTATGTGTTGCCTAACAAAGAAAACAAGCCCATAAGTTTACACTCCTTCCCTTCGGAAGACAGATAAATAGGACAGACAATGGATAAAAAGAACGTACACGTGCATGACAGACAAACTGTAAGGATTACAGACAAATGGTAAATACGAGATGTGACACCGACGACATGTATGTCGCAAAGACGACATCAAAATCGTATAGACCACATCTGACTTATGCAGACGACAGATAAACCGTAAACGCGAGAAGCCGCACAGACGACACACACATTGTAAATCGTACGAGGAAAACAGAGAAGTCAATATGTCCGCCTGTGGTTTCCATAACGCTGAAAGTAAAGGATGAAGAGGGGTATCTAGGTTGCTGCATTGGAGGATTAACTAACCTGCCACACCCATTGCTCCACTTTGGTGGTATCTGCGGAGTTACTACACCCTCTCGTGGTTACTCCTTAAGGAAGAACCGTTATTTTTCGTAAAAAGAAGGTCAGATTTCGGTTGATTTAGCCAGCATTTCGAAGTGTGTGCAGGCATGCGATTTAGATGCACAATCGATGTGTAAACATCACATTCAGAAATAAATTCCAGAAAATTTACACCAAACACGGTATTCGAGCTCACGGCCACTCAATTAGCATACGCGTACACTAACCACTACATCAAGCCACGCTACGTCTGGAAGGAAACAGGTTTATGTATGCAACGACGGGTCGTTTGTACATTGCCCGAACATTTCTGCAGCTGCTCCAACAACAGGGCGCTCTCCTCCACAAGGATAAAAGCACCGGCTCCTTGCCGTGCCATGTGCAAAAACGTTTGCACTCATTTCGTGTTTTGAGGGAGCAAAGCACCCTTTTCGGGGAAACTTCGCAGTTACTCCGGGAACCTTTTTAGAGTGCACGGAGTACGGCAATCGACGTTAGCGCATAAACGACCGCATATATACAGCCATGGATGCATAGCGGTCATTGGGTCGCGCACAC
Organism: Rhipicephalus annulatus; assembly: GCA_013436015.1. Lineage (NCBI taxonomy): Eukaryota > Metazoa > Arthropoda > Arachnida > Ixodida > Ixodidae > Rhipicephalus > Rhipicephalus annulatus. The sequence goes on from WOVY01001205.1 coordinate 634,499, forward strand.
GTGCGACAGTCACACATAGACATCCGCGTAGAAACAACATGGTTTCCCGGACATCGCTCACGCTGTTAGCATTTCTGCCAAGGCAAAGAGTACAAGGCGTTGCAGACTCAAATCACGGGGCAGGTGTGTCGTCGAGTCTGTGCAGTACATGGAATGCGCGATAGAGCGACGCAACGATGTGTTCTTACATCAGTATACGGTATAGAACGGCGCATTAGCGGTTTTCGCCGTAAACAACAACATCTAAAGAGTGTGCACAACACGAATTATTATGCGGCAAAGATGACGAGGACGACGACGGAAAAAGAAATAGAGAATGTTTTATTCGCCGTTCAAGAATACATCATTCCGACTAAACGATTTTCTTGCTAAATTGCTGTCTCACTATTTTTCTTCTTTTTTTTCTGCAAACTTGATACCGGTATTTCAAATCAAAATTAAGTTACAAAAAATTTTGTAGGAATGACGCAATGCTGAAAGTTTAGGGCAAATTCACCTTATAATCGGCCAATCCCCTTCTTTGGGTACGAGCCATTTGCACAGGGAAACAACAACGACAACAACGAGTGCCGCCCTTGAAAGCAACGGTGATGTTCACTTCCGTCGCCGAAGCACCGAGGAGAAAGTGAGAGATATAAACGCCATCATTACCAACCCAGAAGCAGGCAATAAAAGGGGCCCGTAGCAACGATGCGAAGGTACATGTCATAACAATAAAGAGAGGCCCGCAGAACGAACGAAAGAACGTTTAGTGAGGAGGACTACGTCAGCGTCGTTATTACGACGTGTTTGCGAGGTAAGGAAAGGAAAGGGGCAGTGGAGGGCAGCAAACGATCAAGAACCGAGCCCTGTCTGCGTAGTATAAGGAGGTGAAAGGGACATTACGTTAATATTCTTCGGGTGCAACCGCTCCCCGTAACCGCAGACGACGGCGCGGCGGCGAGCTTTTTAACGCCGCTGACGAGCGCTTCGGTAACGCGGATAAGCTTCTTGCTTGCTCGAGGGAGACGAAGTTCTTTGCAAAGGCGCGAGACGGCGTGTCAACTTTTTTTTTTTTACTTTTCCTCTCGTCTTCTTTCTTGTCCCCTTCCCTAATCCCCCAGTGTAGGGTAGCCAACCAGATGTCTTTGTGGCTAACGTCCCTGCATTCTTTCTTTTGTTGCTTCCTTCCTTCATACTCTCGTCTTTCCTTTATTCCGTTTCTCAAAAGCGCGTCAAGAAAGTGCAATCGGAAGGCGCTCGTACGCGTAAAAGCGAGACATAGTAACAATAATGCCCTCCCCCTCCCCACCCCATACACTCATCGGACGCACAAGCGACCGCACAGCTACATCACGCGGTGTGGCACGAGAGAGCAAGTACGACATCAATGAAAAGAGAGAGAGAGAGAGAGAGAGAGAGAGAAGTAAGCGACGCCCATCGCGCATAGATAATTCCCAGAAAGCTTATTAAGCAACAAAGAAGCGTGCGGTAAAGAACCAAACGAAAAAGGCCAGTCCGGATGCGCACATTTCAGCCAGCAGCGCGCAACCGCATGTATCTCCACCGCTATTAGTAAATACGCTATGAAGACGGCTCGTCGTGATCTTTGACGCCCACATGTACGGTTCCGTCGCGTCGTGCTATAAGCACTAAATGGAAGGACCTAACGTAGAAACACGGCGTGTGCGTCACACAGCAGAGGCGAAGCGCGTGAAGACTTCCTCCGACGGAACCCTTCCTTTGCAGCTCCATTCTCTCTATATAGTCGCTATATCTGCTCCCGCACAGAGTCCCTGCAGACAATGCCCTGTTTCTGCGCGCGAGGCTCCGACACAAAAGGTCCCGACACGCGCGCACACCACGCACACACAGTTCATGTATATGATTCACTTAAAAAAACAGCGCCAACAACGAGGGACAAGAGAAAGAAGGAGACAGACAGCGGCACTGTCTACGTTATTGGCACTGTTTTTTTTTTTTTAGTGAATCATGTCGTACCAACTCGCCCAAGCAACCACGTTAGCTACTTCCATGTATATGACTTCTAACTTGCGAAAACCACGCATGCATGTAAAACTCACGATACGGAAACCCTTCCTTTATCGCAAAAGCGTCTGTGTAATACATCCATACATTTTGTAACTATACATAACAAAACAAGGCAACCTAGGACAACGTAATAATGACGTGGTTATCGACGCATATTCGCGATTTCGACCGTAACACCCATTTCGTCCGCATAGCTGAAAACGAGTCTGAAAAAAGCAAAACGAGGAAAGGGGGGGGGGGGGGGAACACAGCCGAGACGATACTATAGAATAGTGAGAAATGTGGTCGCGGTTTGCTCGATAAAAGTACAGCTCGCAATCGTCGCGCGCCGATTTATCAATGAGACCGGGAAATACCAGAGAAATGCCTACAAATGCACCTTCTCAACCTACTACTCTTCTAACACAGACAAACGGAGAGAGAGTGAGAGAGCATTGACGACGTCAAATCAGGTCGGGAAGAAACACGAGCGCGCATGCACGTCGCGTTTCCGAAACGCCGGAACAGCCCTTAGCGACAACGGATCGACGCGGATGAAAAAATCGTGTATCGCATTATTGACACTCGCTTCTCGCGCGTCCAACAAAAAAAGAAATACAGAAAAACGACAGAGCCGCGGCGAGCGCTCGCCCACATCATCGAGCCATCATATCGCCACATACTATATACAACACGAGATGCTCGCAGACGCGATTTGTCACCGATCAGCACCAAAGCGGAAACGAAGAACGAGCACAGAACTGGCCGCCACGTTATGTACGCATCCGGTTTGGCGGTGGTCTTCTCGTGTATACCAGCCATTAAGAATGAGAGATAGGGCGACCGCGAACGGACATAAGGGACGCACCCCCTTCCCCCCTAGCGCGCATGCGCTATTAGCGCTTCCTCTTCTTCCGCATCATATATATCGCGCGCGTATACTATCTTCAAGCTTAAAACGTCTCTCCTCGGTTGTCTGCCTTCGAACGCCGCCCGATGGAGAATCGAAGAAAGCGACCCGCCGTTCCACGAAAACTTCATCGCTTTCTCCCTTCCCCCTTCTCTCTCTAGTATATATATATATATATATATATATATATATATATATATATATATATATATATATATTGCCCGATGCTCTCTGTCTTGATGCAAGTGACTCTTCGATTCGCAGAAGCGCCGCGTTGAAAAATGGGCCCATCTAGGCGGCACGATGCATGCCTGGTGAAGAACCGTTAAAAGAGCCTCGGCAAGACGTGGACCGGGAAGACGGCCACCGAACGAACGTCGATCCAAGCCATGAGATACGCGTGTATGTAGAGTATGTCTGCCCGTATCGAACTGTTCTTTACAGCGAAGAGCTCGGGGCCTTTTGAAATGCTTGAGCTGTATAGAGCTGTAAACCTCGTTGTAAAAGCTTGCGCACGGTGGCGTTCGCAATATCCATGGTTTAGCCGAGAAGGTATTCGTTCGTTATACCAGTTGTTTTTGTTGTTGTTGTTGTTGTTGTTGTTGTTGTGTGTGTTGTTGTTGTTGTTGTACAGAGGAGTTCGCGTTGTGCTGCAGCTAAGATCGCGACCCTCGCTAGTAGGCTCAATATTCGGTGGCCAAATATTGCGACAAGCCTGAAACAAATGAATATAAAAAAAAACAAAGTAAAACGCGGTTCGCGTGTACCTTTCACGAATTGAGGGCGTATTAATGAACAAAGTGATCAAAATTAAAACGCGAGCCTTTCGTGACAAAAGGCTTATTCTAGCCCTAAATTTAGGCCTTCGCGCAAGCATATTTTTTTCTCTCTCTCTCTTTTTTTTAATGGCTCTGGGAGCGCAATATCGAGTCTTGAAAAGTTTTTGGATCAGTAAGTTGCAGCGTTGTAGAATAATGGCGCAACTTTTCATTGAATGTACGTTTTGATTTGTATGCCACTCGATGTTTCAATTCTCAGATCTGTGTGTAATATGCACTCTTCCCTGTTAGCCTGTGGTGTTTTTATTCTGTTTTATTTCTTGGTTCTTCGACTAGATGTACAGTTGTAATTTGTAATTTGTTTAGAGTAATCTGTACTGTTCATTCTTATTTTTTGCCGTGTTTATTTTTTTGTTAACTATTTTTTGTTCTGTGGTCTAATGTGAAGATGACAATCTGTATAATTTCTTCCCACTCCTGTATTAGCCTGTTAAGGCTTACAGTATCAATAAAATAAAATAAATAAATCAATAATTCCACAGAAAGTAACTTGGCGGTATAACTATTTTATAGTCCTCTGGATATAGCATCGCTCTCAGTAAGAGCGTAAATCTTTCTCTGTTCCCTGACGACTACACACTAAATTTTATAAACACGACCCCTTCTCCAAGCGAGAAAGTCACTGACAAGCCCTCCACGATCGCTCAGACCTGGGGCGACAGCAAACGCAATAGACGGCCCACACACACGCACGCGCGCGCAGACCGAAACGGAATCAAGAATGGATCGAAAGCAGAACCTGTCCAGCTCTGTCGCGCGGCCGCGAAAGTGGTCTGCGACAGCTTACATAAGGCCGGACGCGCGTCTGTACAAAAGAGAAAAAAAAAAAGAGGCACGTCATTGTAAACAGGTCTTCTTCACCCAGTGGGCTGCTCCTGCCAGTCTTAAATTAGCCGTCGCGTCAACCCTATCTGGCCGACACCTTCGCGACCACGAAAACACGGCCGTTCAGGCAGCTCAGTCCAAGATACCCGCGCCAGACAGACGCCTTCGCAGATTTTATGTACGATGTCGGTATAGGTGCACACCTGCGAGACGGTGTTCGGTGTTTACGCTCCGTCGTCGTCTCGCCGAAATTCGGGGCAGCGTACGCTATCAAAGGCAAAGAAATTCGCGACAGCCGATAATGAACTATAGAAAATCAGGGTCGCATTTTATCTCGAAAGCTTGCAGCTGTAAGCCGACGTGTAAGCACTGCGCCGTGCTTACAAATTTGTCAAGACAGTCGTTTTTCTTTTTCCCTCGCCTCTTTTACTCCGCGTATCTCAACCGCATCCCCCGACCCTCCCAAGAAAACGTTTTTTTTTTTTAACTTTGCGTGCACGTAAGCACATAAGAAGGCAAGAAATCGTTGACCAAACGGTAAGGGGTACCCGCCACCACAAGGGCCCTCTCATATGAACCCTCTATCCAATCAGACCGATTCGCCAGCGTGTCTGCCTTCCCTGACCGCCAACACGGGATTCCCGAACGTCCCCAGGCAGCACACAATCTAAAAACAGCGGGATGCATGCGCGACGAGGCGACCACAGCCGCGGCTAAAACGAAACGTCCGGTATAAACGAAGAAACGAAAGATCAGAGTATGAAAAGTGCCGGTATCGGGGCATGCTGCAATGGCGCATCACGTCCCAACGTCGCAACTAAAGTGAACTATACGCTTGCGATGTTGCAGTGAGACGAGAAAGCGGGGCTTTCATACGGGCAGCCATATTCTGCTAGCGTGCGTTTCTTAAGTTGCTTTAGCGACGTGTGGCAAAGAAAGAAGAAAGAACGCCGGTTCTCTTTTATTTCGTTCGGGGGCGCTTCAGAGATTGGGTGGGGCTCACCAAGAAAGACGGCCACAATTTATCCGCACGCTCCACAGGTTCCCTTTGCTTGGCTTCTTTTCTTTTTTTTTTTTATTCTCGACCTCAGCGCGCACGGCGGCGGAGAACTCGGCGGGACGTCTCACCTCTGTGCTGCCGACCCGAGTCTTCGGCTTTCTCCTCCTCCCCCTGGTCTCGGCGACGCAGCAAGACGCCGCCGCGGCCGCAGCAGGACTCCGAAACAGCCCCCGCCCCCCGCCCCCCTCCCCCTACCACCAACGAACGGACACGGGCCAAGAACTGGACAAACTTGGGGCGGTACTACAGACAGGCCGGATTCCTTCGTGTACGTATTAATGCGAGCCGAATCAAACCAGTTCAAACAAAAAACACCGCACGAGTGCTATATAAGAAACACCTTGCATATAAGAAACTCCCAATTTTAGCGAGAAGCACACACGGTGGGCGATGTTCCACGTTTTCGCATCGTTTGCTTCGAGCTCCACCACGTGGTGCACGTTTTCATAAACTCGGAAAACCGAGTTTAAGAACAGAGTTTATGGGCGCCCTTCACAACTCCTCTGCGAGTTATGGGGCCTTGCTTTTATAACGAAAAACTGACGCACATATCTTCTTGCGAATGATAAATGATATGAAATGAAATATAGAAGCTCGGTTTTTCTATGCGAATTCGAGAACTTGCGGAGTCCTGTCCTTTCTCGGTTATATATAGTGGTTTCCCTTCCGCCTATTTCTTCTTTTACATCCAAAACCATCGCATGATTATGAGGAACGCAGTGAGGGGGGGGGGGGGGTGTGGCTCCGGAAATTCGACTATTCGGTGTTATTTAGCGTGCGCCTAAATCTTAAGCTCACGGGCCTACAGCTTTTTCACCTCTATATACGATAGGCGGCCGCCGCGGCCGATGGACTTCGTGGACTTCATGGATCCCGCGGACTTCGAGAGTTTAGCTAGCAGTAGAGCACTGTAAGGCACACCACGGTGGGTCGTGTTCTATAGCTTATTTCACGCTAGCAATTATTAATATACGCGTAAAACTGCTCACGTTGCATGCTATACACTGCGCCTGCACCTGCGACGTGCGCACAATTTTGCTGCACGAGAAACCCATCACGCGGTTCCATGAAACAGCGATAAAAAAAGGTGTAAAGGGGGAAGGTAACGCATAAGAAAAAAAAAAACTGAACAGTCGCGCTTTCGTCACTACACAAAAACGGGCTACGCGCAATTTCAAGAGTAAAAGAAACGACTAGAAGGCTGCCCAAGGACACACCTCATGCGTGGTGCACGCGAACCACATGACGAAACGAATGAAATATTCGCGGTTCGATTATTGCGCTCTCTCTCATTATTACTACACCCTCGTCGTACATTCGACATTACGAAACCGCGAGAGACGGCAGACCGCGCGCACGCAAAGAAGGGCGAGCATCTATAGATACGCAGAAAGGGAGAGAGAGAAAGAGAGAGAGAGAGAGGCTTCGGAAACCGACGATACGTACTACGTATATACGGAGCGGATGTCCCCATATATAGCTGGGGAGGCTAAAGTACAAACTCACATAGACCAGCCGTAGCACATCGATTGCGCTGCCGATGAACTATTGATTCTTTTCGAACAACAGAGAGTGGTGCGACGCCCGCAAGGCTTACGAATGCGGCACGAGTGATGTATCGATTCAAACAGTCGGGTACTCATGCAACAGCGCAACAGACTTATATTGTAAAATGTCATTGACTGTAGACGCACTGTAAAACCGTTTCATTCACTTCGCGTCGATCTCATAGCTAGATGAACCGGAGACTTTCCGGAGTCTTTCCCAAATAAAGTCCTTATTTGTAACAATCAAGAGGAAAGGGGTAACCGTCGCCAAGTAACGGTGACAACCAGTCTTTCGTTTATTTTTTTATTCATTAAAAAAACACCCTGCGTCGTTTGTGAGTGAGCCCCACGTTGCATGTTTCCATCTGCCTGCCGTTATCAGCGTTACATTGCAAGTTGCTGCTATCGCATTCATTGCTTCACCCTTGCGGCGAAACTGCGACATCTTTGTTTCTCGACCACCCATATTTTTATGCAAAACACGGATATAAAAAAACGATGCGACGTATAATTTAGTTCGAAGTACGCGCTGTAAATTTCCCATAAACTACAATCAAAGAAAACAAAAGAATAACACGTCAATCTTTCGAGTGTGACCAGGTAAAGCCATTCCGCGGATACATTATTAGCAACAATGTTGCCTCACAGAGCGCATTCCGTCAGCGGCGAGGTAAGCGCACGCAACACACACAAACACGTACACATAAAAGAAAGAGATAAGGGACGCCGGACGCAGTAGACATAAACAAAGGGTACACGGACGCTTCTCGTATACCAAATAACCTCTGGCTCACGCTGAACAGAAAAAAAAGGGGGCGGGGAAGGAAATACTCCACCCAACCCTACACCCTTCGTGACAATAAGAACAGAGGACGGTAGGAACACGGCTGGAGATATCTGGTTGCGTAGCGTAGTACGTTTGTCGCGTTGCCACACGGCATCCACCAACGGGCCTCTCTCTCTCTCTCTCTCTCTCTCTCTCTCTCTCTCTCTCTCTCCTCTCTCTCTCTCAAATGATACGAAATGAATCCTTCGCAATCGCTATACGATCAAAGAAAAAAAAAACAAGCAAATAACAGAAAAGACAGAAGTCACAGTCAGTAGCGAGCAACAACTCAGCATCGCGGTTGCGTCAACAAATGAATGAGTAACAAGAAGAGGGAGAAGGTTGAGCAAAAGGGAGGGCCCAGCGAACATTTTCACGCGGAGGCGCGCTTAGCAACATCGCCGTGCCAAGCGAACGCGTCCACGACCGCAGCAGCGGAGGAGAATGATAAGCTCTCCCCCCACGTTGAACGAAAAAGTGGCGCGCAAAAGGGCTCCCGTCCACCACATCAAGCGGGCGAGCCAGTAGGGGAGAGGTGGTCATGTATGGAGAGGGTCTCGTTGGCCAGCGCGCTCGCCCTTGGCAGGCAAATGGACATCGGCCTGCGCGGCGTATACCCACAAACGCACATACACACCGCATACGTGAAAGCGGCGCTTTTCCGAGAACGGACGGCTTTGCTGACAGGGCCTGGCTATCTCTCCGCGTGCATGTATACGGTATGGAGCGTGTATATATAATAAAATATACGCGCGTTACATGCAACAGCGGCCAAACGGCGCCGCGCCAAGGGCGGAAAAGGGAAAACTACGAAAGGGCAAGGACGAGAGGTGATTTTGCTCGCGGTGAATAGCGTGTACAGTTCTCCTCATCCTGGTGTATCGAATGTGCGCGCTTGTAACGTCTACGGCGCGCCAGCCAACGATGACACACGCATTAGAAGGGACGCCATAGGGAAAGTACAGTGTTGTCCTCGAAAGCTCGCACACGTTTACTTTCAGAAGACGCTGAGGAACATTGGTCGGATTGACTGCGTGGAATGCCGAGAGACGTTATAGAAGATGGAATTTCTCCATGTTGATTTATTGATTGATTTATCGATCGACTGTATTGCCGACGTGAGATACCGTAAACGAGTAGTCTGCACAAACAGTTTACAAGAAAGTTTACACAAAAAGTTTTTCCGAATGACACTATATAAGAGTTACCCGATCAATCGATCGGTCGATTGATTGATTGCGTAAGGCGCGTTACGCGTGTGTTTACGCAAGCCCCCCAAACTGTCGACCGTAAATAAACCAGCGCTACTGACGGCGCCAGTCAAAATTCGCGGCACTAGCCATCATTTATCCAGTGTTAGTCATGGCCACAGCCAACAAAAGCCAGTGCTCGAACCGTGTGTCAGTCTTACGCAAGTAGATACGGCACAGACTATATAGTGCACCAACACGGTCTCGCCGTTCACAAATCGCGGAAAGAAAACGATTTGGCGTACATTTTTCGAAAGATTATAAACTCGAATGCCCACATATGTGAAGGTCAAGTTCTCGTACACAACACCCGCCACCGCTCGCATCCAGACGCACCCACGGGGCTCACAATAACAAGCCCTCAGAATGAAACGAGAACTATACTGGAAACGAGCGCCCGCCAAGCAAGCACAGACTAATAAGCCCGCAGCTAACGAGACAGTAAGTCGTCTCGCGCTAGTAAATCGACTGTATTGGGCAGAGATCGTTCTCGCAGCAAGCTGAATCAGGCACGTGCGCTGCAAACTCGGGCCGCGACCCCAGCGGAGGACGTTTAATGCTGCGGATAAGCGTCCTATAGGGAAAGTTCCACTGACGCGTTCCTTTCTATTACTACTTTTTTTTTCCCTAGAAAGGCACCGGCAATAAGACTCCACGCAAGCGATGTTACACGTCACATTCGCGAGGGCCGGAAACGAGCTCCGGTGCTGAATGTTAAGCAGGGCGGAAGAAAGGGCTGTTGTCTACAGGTGGGCAAAATGAAAAAAAAAATGCCCGAAATCAGAGAGACAGCAGCGACATATATTGAATGACTAATGCTGGTATAAGAAAAGGGGGGGGGGGAATCATTCGCAAATCAAAACGTAGCGGTGAACGCGTTTGGAATACCTTTTGTTTACCTTGGCTGTCAATATTAGATAACGGTTAATTAAGCAAAATTACCCATGCATCTAAGTTTCCTTGAACTGTCCTGACAGACAGTTCACCATTCATTTAATTACCTTCAGTTAACTTGACAGCCAGCGCTAGCCAGTATTAACCAACACTTCAAGATCGGTCCGATAGACTACTGACCCGGACGTCGCGCGATCTAAAGAGAGAGTGAGAGAAATGAAGGGGGAAATGGGAAGAAAAAAAGAATAGAAATGAAGAGAGAAACGGGACAAAAGAACTGGGAAAAAAAGAGAGAGAAAACTGAAGAAAAACAAAGCTCCGCACTTGCTACAAACTTGCAACTAATAGTGCAAAGATGCTTTATTTTTTATTTTATTTTATTTTTCTTTTTGTAAGAGTGTACCACCTAATACTAACGCGTTAATTGCAGTCACCCTGCAGTCGCGATGCATCTATCCGGCGTAACGCGTCGAAGCGAACTATACGTATTAAAAGACTACATACACGGTCGTATACGGAAAAACCACGCAGACCTAAGTAGGTGGCAAGCCATCCATGTATGTGCGTTCTCGATCGAGCGCTCGCCGCAGCGTATACAGACGGGTACGTTATGTACGCCGCAGTGGCGGAGAGAAGGAGACAGGCGATCTGGCATAACCGACGACGGTTCGCATATATATAGAGAGGAAAGGCCTATCGCGCATCCGCTTTCATACACACCGCCGGGGAGACAAGCGGCGCGGAGCCCGACGAAGGAAAAACGTGTGGGGGAAAACAAATATAAAGAAAGAACGACTAGAGCGTGGAGTGTATAAAGTTAAAAAAAGAGAAAGAAAAAAAAGAACGGTGTGAGGAGGCGGTATACGAGGTCTTTGCAAGAAGAGATAGAAGGGGACGACCGAAGAACGGACGTGCGCACGTGAATGCGATCGGAAATGGCCACCAAGGATCGTGAAAAGAAGAGTAAAAGAAACACCGATAGGACGTCATGCACGCGCCGCTCGCAAATCGTGCGATAAGGAAGCCGAAGGAGGATCGGCAGTCTTGAGGCGGAAAAAAAAAATGAGAAAATGACGGCAAAGTCCCTTCAATGGAATCGGACGCGGAAAGGATGGAACAACTGCTTGCCACGTATACGGATGTGTATACATGTAGATTTGCCGATAGGTATACGTAGAAATAAACACGCAGCCTACGAATAAACAAGCGCTCGCAGAGTATAGTCGAAGAAACAGCAGGAGCAGCCGCCCGATCGCGCCGCATCCAAATCAGAAATTAGGAGAATAAATAAGCGAGGCAAAAAACCAGCCCCCCCACGGTCCGCCACACATCTCTCCGCATTCGTGGAGCTATGTGCGTCGATATTATTGAGAACTGGTAGACAATGTTCTCATTATTATTGGTGTCTAACAAGAAAAAAAAAACGAGCCCTTAAATTTACACTTAATTCTTTATGTGTATCGATGCAATTCGTACAGAACTTGCGCCTCGTGAACTGCGTCCGCGCATTGCCGCATTTCATTTATTTTCGAAACAGTCCCTATTATAGGCTTTTATAATCTGATAAATACCACGTGTAAGGATCAACTCCTTTAGGAAAGTACTGATCTAACTTAAGCTAACCGGCGCAATAAAAGCACGACCACAAAAAGCAAACAAACAGGACAGTGTGAAAAAACTTAGCTGAATAACGAGCTTAAGTATGAATAAGTAGCCCACTCAGCTAATTTATTAATTGGTGTGACGATTGCTCTGTTATTCGAGAGATTCGAAAAGGCAGGAATGTCACGCGACTTGCTTATACACGCAGTGCATCCCCGCTTTTTTTTTTTTACATCTAAAGTTATGAGATCAGAACTCGGGTCTCGCGCCGCGCCGTAGTTGTCCACCGCCGCCGGCGTCCGTAACCATTTCGCCCGAAATTAGCAGGAAAAAAAAAACCTAGTACCAATGACACAGTGGGGCTCGAATCCGGTCTGCCGGGTGCCAGCCCAATATTCTACCACTTAGCCACGCCGGCGCTTGGGACTTGTTGGCAAACTCGCTTGATGCCGGGAAATGAATCACGTTATTATGAGTAACAAAGTGTTTTAGAACAGCAAACGAACAACCAGGCGTCACACAATGCGAATAGTGTAACGAGTGGGTCGTCCAATGCTCCGACCCACTACGAAAGCTTGTTCTTGATCACCTATTAACAGTGGCGCATACCCACCTCAGGCATAATTCCTCATTGTCGTCAGTCACTGTGTGAACGATTGGCGCTAAAATCCTCGCAATAGTTTGGCGAATACCACGCTTCTTAGAAGAATGACAAAGGATAGCGCAGTGAATGCCTGCCTACTACCCTAAAATTTTTATTATTAATGCCGTAGTGGATATCAAGCAAGTGTGCTTGCCGTAATTACCCAATGAGTGTTTTGAAAAAGCTCTTCTAGCTTTCGCTGTGACTGAGCTGCGCCTTCCGCGCAGGCCTGGCGTTTTTTTTTTTTTTTCATAATCGGCGCATAATTTGCCCTGACGTCCCATAAACGGGAATAAATGAGGCCGAGAAATATCAATAAATGTACAATCGTCGAAAACAAAAGCTATAAAATTGTGTGCACATAATAAGTGCGTCAAGTATATAGGAAGATAAAAAAAATAACTGGCACGAGCGAGCAATCACTGATCGCAAACTGGGAGGAACCGAGACGATATAAGTCATCTCTCAAAAAAGGGCGGCGTTGAAATATCGATATGCGGTTCGAACAGGTTCGAAGTCACGCCCGATGGAAAAAATTAAAGGGGTACGGGGCGGGGAGACAGGCCTACTTTGCCTGGTATACTATCGTGATCGCGCCCACCGAGCGATCCCCCCCCCCCCCTCCACGATTAAATGAAAAAGCATGGCACAACAAACTGCAAACCGCCGTGTCGGATATTATATCGCTTCACCACGGTGCTTTGTACCGTAGAACATGCTTCAATCGATGCGGGCGTTTCGTAACGCTATATAACATACAGTGGGACTGCCCGATCGCATCGAAGGGTGCAGTTCATTGAAAGAGTAGTCGGCGTTCTATGACAATCGCGTAATTACACGAGATAAGAATGTCTCGAAAACTGTGATTATCGTCCCGATCGCTCCGTTTATAGCGCAACCCGTTGACGGATACAGACGAATCCGGAGATATCAAATCTGAAAGAGATCACGAGAAAAAAATGTTCTATGCATAAGCAATTTCACATATAAACATACATCCAACATTTCAGAAGTGTTCGACATAGGCAATATTGCGTCACACGTGGGCTCGATATATGCGGATTCGCCTGCATTTTTCAAGTCGCGCGTTGAATACCGGCCGCATTTCGACAAAGGCGAAATGCCTGCAGCAGCCCGTGTACTGTACGATGTCAGCGCCACGACCATATTGGTCGAAATTTCAGAAACCACCTCTCCCTAAATACGGCGTCCATCGTTATGATATCGCGGTTTTGGGCGCGTTAAACCACAGATATTATTATTATTATCATTCGCCTGTATTTGTTGACAGACCTCACACCGTTTGTACAGGTGTAGCATATTGACAGACAGAAAGTGTCACATGTGACGTGTTCGAGAAAGAGAGAGAGAGAGAGAGATCACCACGGACGCGCCACACAAGTGTTCGGAGGTAGTAGTACAGCGTAAACATCTACTGCAAAAGTGTCTACACGGCCGGCAAAAGCCTCGGCAATGCAAGTGCGACTGCAAACACGCACCGGTCAGTCGGTTTTCAGGAACGCCGACGCCAGCCTATAGCTCTTCCTCTGGGCAGGCGAAATCGGACTCTTTTAACAATAGAAGCGCTGTTAAGACAAAACGAAGAGGGCAGGTGGGCGCACACGAATGATAAAGCCAGCAGCGGTCGAGCCTGCCGACATAGCAGAGAGAGAGAGAGAGAGGAGGATGAGGAGGAAATCAAAACAGATTCTCGCACGCCCGATGTCAATACCGTTGATCACTCCTATACAAGGTATACACACAAACAACGACAAGTGTGCCGCGCGTATACGCGATGGCGACATGCATTCTCGTCAGGTCGGAGTTGAGTCAGAACTGTCGTGAAGACGCGTGATGTATAGTGTCAACAACTCGTGCAGCGATCTCGTGACATTATCTTTCTCTTTTGGTAGAGCTGCTATACAGAGTGAGATAGATGTTTGAAATGCCCGGCGGCCAGTCGAACCTACAACCTGCCACCAATGTCCAAGTCTACACTTATAATGTCTGTCTCGTTTAGCGAATAATCAGAACATTGATTGATTGATATGTGAGGTTTAACGTCCCAAAACCACCATATGATAATGAGAGACGCCGTAGTGGAGGGCTCCGGAAATTTCGACCACCTGGGGTTTTGTGACATGCACCCTAATCTGAGCACACGGGTCTACAGCATTTCCGCCTCCATCGGAAATGATGCCGCCGCAGCCGGGATTCGATCCCGTGACCTGCGGGTCAGCAGTCAAGTACCTTAGCCACTAGACAACCGCGGCGGGGCAACCTCAACACCGAGCTGGCGGACTTGCGTACTACGACGCTTTCGAATTGTGTCCGAGCCAAGGAAGCTCTTCCGGTATATAAGCGAGTCCATAGCGATCGGAAGAAGAGCCGAAGGAAGAAAGCCAAACGCGGGCGGGAAATTGCATATTATAAGGTCCACGCAGCTCATACGGCACCGCACCAGCCCTACACAAAACAGCGTACGTGTTATGCAGTACATATATGCCCGATTATTAGTCGGGCCGCTGGCCCCAGCGCGGAGGCAACGGCGAGGGGAACAGCAAAGCCGTCGTCACCGCCACCGGGCGTCAGAAAGAGACGGGATCTTTGCCCACCTCATCGGACTTCCGGCTTAGACCCAACTCGAGCTTCGCCGCGTTGGCTTCGCGCGCGCTTTGCTCACCAAGTAGTTTTTTAGCCGCTGCTAGGTGGTGCAGAGTGTCGAGCCAAATTTAACCCCTCATACAGTCGGAACGAACTGCCCGTATAACGAACGATTTAGCTCATACCGTTACACCGGTGCGCCCAAACACACGGGATGCGCACGGCCCGAACCGCACACGACTGTTCCTTCCCCACAAGCACACACAACACACATTATATATATATATATATATATATATATATATATATATATATATATATATATATATATATATATATATATACGTTCATGAGCAACGTAGACGTCACGAGTCTGAACCATTTTCTTCGTGAGGCAACCCCATGCGGTCACCATTGTTAACATAACCCTGGAACGAAAAAAAACTAAATTTCAGAATCGGCGTTCAAATTTCTGCCGTGGCGGAGATCAGTAAGTCGATACGTTTCTCGTGTACTGACCAATGGCGTAGTAGCCACGCGGTGGCCCATCGGGCCCTAGTCACCCCCACCCCACCCTTTCCCGTTTTATTTTTTCCCATGGCATGCACAACGAAAAATGACCATTTCAAGGAGGTGCGCCCCCCCCCCCCCCACTCAAAAACATTTCTGCTTACGCTCCTGGAACTTCGTAATTTTTACCCATATGTAAGATATAGGACATCTTTCAAATAACAAGGGTAGTCGGCGTTGCACTCATCCCTAAGCCCATCATCACCGCCCTCTACCTCGCTTTAACCTACATCGCTGTCCCGACACTCACGCGAGAAATTTCGCATCTGCGGCTGCAACCAGCTGCGAGAAGTTTGAAACCCTTGGCCTAGATCAGCACGACAGATACGTTGCATTATTGTTTTTTTTTTTTACAGCGAACTATCCTATGTAGCGAAGATTTCCTTCCGTCCGACTTTTAAAACAAAAATGACGCATACGATTCGAAGCCGTGTTTCGAAGGTTCACAGTACGTCGCCGTGAAGGTGGACCACCGTATACAAATGCTGCCTTCGCGGCGGGTTATCCAATCACATTGTATATATTTTATCCAACACGCGAAAAAAAGAGCCAACTCCCGAGAGTTCTAGCTCACCGCGCAAGAGAGGCCCGACCTCGTAGCTGTATAGCGCGCCGGAAGACACCTGATAACGCAGCAAGCAGCGTTTATCGTCATTAATGTTCAGAACCAATGACAAGTTGCCTCGCTCGCAACGGTTAAATCGGCGCGCGGGAATTCCCACACCATTGAAGGAAGCGTATTTTTTTTTCTTTCCGGGTGTGTCAGCTGTTTCCGTAGAGGGAGAGAAGGAGAGACAGAGTGTGGCCGATCTTGTATACGGTATATTTTTGTAGCAGTAAACGAAAAAAAAAAAGAGACAACAAGCGAAGCACCGATCAAACCTTTACCTGCGGCTAAACTCCCACCGCGATACGACACACACCGCAAAACAAGAGCAAAATCTATCCGCACGCAATAAGCATGCATGCACGCTGCAATCTCGATCTATACAGTTCGCGAACAGCGTTCGGCGCCGCTATCGGCTCGGTCGCCGCGGTGGGTCCCGCCGCGAGCATAATGCGTCGTGCCGTGCCTACGTGATCCAGATCGAACGAGACTATACGCGTATGAGCATCGGTGCGTGCGTTTGCGCGTGTACAGCGTTCGCGCAGCGGGTGGCACCGTCCACATGCATTAGCAAACGCGAACGGCACGACGGGTTTCGGTATAGACAAAATTGCAGCGCGCACGTACACGGATGAATCAGTAGAGAGTTTTAGTACTGCGTACGTGGCGGCGTTGCGTACGTAAGGACGCCACGTTCTGCGTAGCGCGCATGCGCAGACCGCAACGCGCACGTATAGGGTTACGTACGCAGCCCCTACGTACGCACGCATGAGATGCGTGCGTGCGTACGTACGAGGTGATCGCGCCGCTCTCGAACAAGTTCGCGACAGCGCGAGACTTCGTTTTGCAAAATGCCGGCACCGAAGGCAAGCACCGACCGGCTCTGTGGCTTAAAATATGGCCATAATCTGGCTGTAACACTTGGATTGGCTCACATTGGCTGCCAACAACACGTACTTCTATTTTGATCTACCAGATGGCGCAACACGCTTCACGCTCGTTACGTACGCGGCTAGTACGGCGTACTAAAAGCCGATTAGTGGCAAACGACGCCACGTAACGCAAGGCGCTTCCATGATGCGTACGTAGCACCATTTCGCAGTACTAAAACTCTCTAATATCGCAGCGCGCACGTACACGGATGAATCAGCGTCATTAGAGAGTTTCAGTACTGCGTACGTATCGTACGTGGCGGCGTTGCGTATACGTAAGGACGCCACGTTTTGCGCAAACCGCAACGCGCACGCACCGCGTTACGTATACGCGGCCGCTACGTATACGCACGCATGCGATGAGTGCGTGCGTATGAGTTGGTCGCGCCGCTCTCGAACACGTTCGCGACAACGCGAGACTTCTGTTTCGCTACGGTAGCGTACTACGGCGGCCATAGAGTTTCCCACAATACTTACTAGAGGGAACTCTGGCGCTAGTGTCTATGGGAGCTACAACACACGGCGCTTCAGCGAGCATGGGAATGATGGGTAGTACACACATTTCTCTAATTCTCGTACTTCTGGCCTGCTTCTGGCTCCGTGTGTGTTCGTGTGGCTTGGAGTTGTTTTTTTCACGAAAACATAAATTAGCAAATGTTCACCGTTTGCGCTTCACAACCTTATTCTTTTAAGCTTACTATTTTGAATCAAGTCACTAAGTTCAAAAGGGTTCGTTCTTTCTTTCAAAACAAAACTGTAACCAGCAATAAACGAAGCCGCAAGTACGATTCGCCATCCGCAAGTATGAAGACTAGGCAAATGTGTGTACTACTCATCATTTCCATGGTCGCTGAACGATCTCAGCGCCAGAGTGCCCTCTAGTTAATTTTGGGAAACTCTATGACGGCGGCTAAAAATGTGGTCATAATCCGGCTGGCACACTTGGATTGGCTCAAATTGGCCTTCGACAACACGTACGTTTATATTGGTCTACCAGATGGCGCCACACGCTTCGCGTTCGTTACGTACGCGGGTACTACGGCGTACTTTTTAATTTTAAGCCCAATCGTGGCAAACGACGCCACGTAACGCAATGCGCTTGCGTGATGCGTACGTAGCACAATTCCGCACAACCAAAACTCTCTATCAACGCCGCAACCACTGCTGTTGCTGTCGAATCCAATCTATCGCAGCTTCGAGCACGCGACATCAGCGGTTGTACAGATACCGGTCGGCGAACACACGATTATTCAGCGACTCAGAGCGTATGGCCAGATTTTTTTTTTTTTTTAGGGGCGAAGCTCCTTAGGACGTGGGCTGTGCGTCCCCTGTAGCCTGTATGTAGCCACCTCTAGTTTAGTTCTTGCAGTGTTCACTAGATGGCGGTACCGTCCCCTGTATGTAGCCACCTCTCGTTTAGTTCTTGTAGTGTTTACTAGAACTTGTAGCTGATGATGAAAAGATGCAAGATGTTATAAACTAGAAAGCGGTACTTGTAGTTGATGAAAGACGCGAGATCTTATAAAATAGGAATGATGTCACATATGGCGCGTGTCATTGGTTGAAGGCAATCGTTCGATTTAGTGCGGCGACGTACGCTAGGGGGAGCGATGTAATAAAATCCAGTGGGCAAAATGTACAGAGGATTCATGGTTTACCAGGTTTACCTCCGGAGCTTCGCCCACACATCATCATTCACTTCGTGGATATGGCGGCACTTTTTTCTTTACCTTACTGGTGATGGAGGGAAGGGTGCAACCCTACTGTAAGTATGTGCGCGCGTACGCTCAAATGTGTGCATCTATATATTGTGTGCCGCCTCCAACGCTGCATACAAAACTATATACATGCAAATCTGAAAAAAAAAAGAAATTGCGAGGGACGTGACCCTCCCCGCACCCTCCACATTCTAATGCAGTGCCTCGTACATTCGCTCCCGACTCATTTCACAGGCGGGACACTCGGCGTCATTGAACAAGTGTAAAACGGTGTAAAGCTATATGTGGACCTGAGTGGAAATGCGAGCCATGTGACCGCTCACTGAGGAGTATACTACCAGAAGAAAAGCATAAGTGATGAGATATTACGGCAAGAACAATACAAACAACGCCCACGGTCTACGCGAGAGATATAAGCGGTGTCTAACACGAGATCGTTGGAGAAAGGAAGCGAAACAAGTGTGTCAAAGCGAAATGCTAACACAAGTCGGCCTCGCCGGTTTATCCCTATATATACGCGACATCGTTCACGGCAACTCCTGCAACGCCGTTACAGTATTGCGATACTAAGTTTCGAGCTCAACAAGCAAGCACTTATCTTGTTTTTGTTTTGTTTTTTTCATGTACGGTGTTTCGAGAGAAGCTGTATTACCTGATTTTCAAGCCGTAGGTGTGTGTATAGGTGAGGGTATAGCGATATGCGCGGCAACCGCGTGTACTTTATCGATAGAACGTGAGAAGAGAGAGAGACTACGCGAAAACGCAACGACACGATAGCGAAGCCCGTTCACCGCATAACATCGGCTAGTGCCCGTTTCGTATTTTTTTTACACTGCGGTCCTGTATATATAGCTTGCCCATTCAACGAGAGACTCCATATACACTGTAGAAACCACCATGTAGTTTTTTTTTTTCCAATCCACAAAGCACAAACGAGCAAGAAAGAGACGGATTTTGCTCCTGCGATCCCGAGCTGCGTCCTCTTATCTGCAGCAACACACCCGCGATGTTCCGAATGTGACGCGTCGTTCCGCTGCAGGACGACAGTTTGGAAGGCTCGCATTGGCCCGAGGAGGGTGCTTGCGTCCGTAAAGAAGCCGTAAATACGTCGAGGGAGACAAAGACGATTTACGGGCGCATTTATTTCGTCCGCCGCCGGGTCGCGCATTCGAAGCAGCTCGTTCGTTCCTTGGCATTCACGCGAGGCCGAAAAGCGAGCAGGATCTCAAAGGAAGGCCTTTCCCGATCGCCACGAACCCGCGAATGCGCAAAATTCCCGTCGTTCACGCCAATTGGAATCGTGTATAGAGGCAACACTGTTCCAGCGAACAGGGTTACTTGCTAAGCGACAGCTTCACATGCAATAATAACTGCAGCCTTATAGCTTAGCTATCGCTGATGCGCGAATCAGCCTTCATTAAATATTATTTTCTGGGGTTCATACGTGCGAAAACCACGATCATGATGCACGCCGTAGAGGAGGCCTCCGGAAATTGCGACCACCTGGTATTCTTTAAAGGGACACTAAAGGCAACGTTGATTGTTGAAGTAGCGGTACAGAAACCTCGTAGTGTTACTATTGTGCCAAGTAATGGCTTATTTTAAAATAAAATCACGCTTTCGTGACCCGCATCGGGTTAGTGCGCTTCGAATCACCCGCCTCAAGAAGCGGACCGACTCACGTCACTGTCGCCGTGCACAATGTTTCCTGGCTTTTTACAGCGCGGTCGCCGACACTATAGTAGACAGAACGAAAGCAGCGGCAGCCACAGCAGCAACAACGGTCATTGATCAATTTCCTGTCACTGGCTCCGAGATGGCAGACGTGTTTTGGTTCAACTGCGCCCCACTAGATGGCATGACCTGTCCAGCGCAACCACACGAAAATTGAATTTTCGAACCACTCGCATCATTCCCCATAGTAACGTCAGGCGGTTCTTTTTTCCATGAATCAAACAGAAACGAACATGCAGCATTTTTTTTGTGTCTCTTGATACACGGAAGGTTCTTTATTTAGCGCAGCTATATCGAATATTAGTGATTAGTTGTATGCGGTCCGTCTGACGTCATCGGTATCATTTTGAGAATGTCCTACTGCGGCGCATGCATTCGTGTGCATTTACCTGAATTTTTTCGGTAGGTAGGGCACTGCTGCTGATAATATTGTCGTTTTAAACGTCATAGATTACGCTTTCACTCTGACGTAAATTCTTATTTAACTTTAGCGTCCCTTTAACGCACCCCGATATCGCACAGCACGAGCATCCCTAATTCGTCGAAATTCGACCACCTCTGTCAGGATTGAACCCGTGTTTTTCGAGTCAGTAGCCGAGCGCCGATAATGCGGTGAGAGCGCGGCCGACGGCACACAAAGGGCCGGCTCATTCTGGCTTCGCTCACGTTGACTATCGTAAGTATAACTCAACGTGAAGCTACAGGCATATATGTATGATAACCTCAAATATATACACAGCGCGGGGGGTGTCTCGTGAGTACAATACGAAGTTCCGCGAACGAACGCTGTCGCAATCTTTCGTACCTCACGGGAAAGTTACCAAACGACACAAAGACTTGCGGCATGCATGTTGCGACGAAACGCTCGACGGCCGAGGTTTCCGAGAGGAGAATTAAGGGACAGCGGCTCGGAGGGGCGCAAAATATGATCCCTCCTCTGCGTATCGTTGGCCTGTCCGGCTACTGTACCTCATACAAGCTACCGGTGGGCTGCGCGGAGGGGAGGATGGAGACGTAGTGGGGGGGGGGGGGGGGGGACAAGCGGTGCGACGTCGCATAAATACGCGAAGAGTAAGAAGAATAAAACGAAGAAGCCGGGTAATACCATACAGGCGTAACGTACGACTATTGCGGCGCCCGGGGGACTGTCCGTCGGCGCTTGTGAGCGACCGCCGAGTTACTTCATTCTTTTCTTTTGTTGACCGAGGGAGAGAGAAAG
This sequence comes from Rhipicephalus annulatus, assembly GCA_013436015.1. Taxonomy (NCBI): domain Eukaryota; kingdom Metazoa; phylum Arthropoda; class Arachnida; order Ixodida; family Ixodidae; genus Rhipicephalus; species Rhipicephalus annulatus. The sequence goes on from WOVY01001205.1 coordinate 656,289, forward strand.
AGAGAGAAAAACAAAACGGCAAGCAAGAGAGTCGGAGCCACCATGTTACGAAAGTTCGGGGATGGTATAAACAGGACGCGGCGAAAGGAGCCGCATAAACAGCGCAAGTTCATAAATATGTGCGTCTTTGAAGTGTCCGGGTTGTCCGTTGGTGGCGCGGAGCGGCCATCGCTAGGGTTGACAACAACAGGTATTATACGCATACCGTATGCACGCGTCGCTATGGCGCATGAAAAAAAATAAATAAGCGCAGTGGAGAATAGGTTTGTACACCTTTTTTCCGAGAAGCCAGGGTCAGGGTGTGCGCGGTTACGTTCTTAAGATCCAGGAACTCCTCTACAGCCTCCCTTTCTTTCGGGGTAAGCCAGTTGTGGTTGGACATGCCGACGCATGAACTATGCGCGTATACTAGACTTACGGGTCACACGTTTAAAGTGATGCGAGGAAAAAACAAAAGCGGGGTGGGCACTCACGCTTACATGGTAACATCATCATCATCAACAACCTGACTACGTCCACTGCAGGACAAAGGCCTCTCCCATGTTCCCATGGTAACATGATTCAAGGATAAATCGGGGTGTCCTTAGTGCTAGCCGTACAAGAAACATAAACGCTTTTCTCCACTAAGGTGTACAGTCCGGTCCTACGATGAACCGAGCTTCAACGCCGCGCGTGAACGACACACAAAGTTAGAGATATCTAAATATGCCTGTTGCGTACGTCTTCATCCGAAGGCCGAGAAAGAGCGAACGCACGTCACTGCAGTAATGGAATGTGCAAACGAACTCTCACCGATTTCGCGTTCCAGCTCAGGACGACCCAAATTCGGGCTATTGGGTAAGCGACCGCGATAGAAAGCCGCGTCACCCGGGGACCTCAATTGAGTTTTGAATCCATCCATCCGTCAAGAACTTCCTCAAGATAAGGCTCGCAAAGCTACAGACACGAGACAGGAGAAACAGCGCAAACTGCATTTGTTCTGCCAAGTCTTTCGCTCTTGTTTCCGTGTTTGAACGCCCTTTAACTTCTTTCTCGACGCATTAAATAAAGCACCGAAAACAAGTCCCACGCGAGACAAGCCTCGTATTCCGAACGTACTACGAACATTTTTTTTTTTATTCGCGATGGGACGAAGCCGACCTGGCGATAAATGAATCGCGTCCTTTACATTAAAAGCCGCGTCAAAACAGGCAGACCGTCGAGTTAAACATCTGGATTGCGGAAAGAGAGAGGACAAGTGCATGTATGACAGGCCCTCAAAACGCCAGCCAGTCCGATTGACGAAATCGACAACGTTAAATGCACCTCGGCCGAGGAAGTTGATTCACGACACACGAAAAAAAAAAAGTTCACCGCTGGGTTTTTTTTTTGTTGTTGTTGTTTTTTCTCTCAAGCGACTTTATCACCTCGTAACAGTTGTGTTGGCAAGACGTAAAAGGAGAAAGGAAGCAAAAAAAAAAGGTACAAAGGACCTTGCCCCGTCAACTTCACTAAGTCTTCGCTGCAAAGTTGACACACATACATGGGAGATAACACGCGCCTTCTAGTAACACGTCGCGTTATCATCGCGGCAGCCACCAGCGAAGAGCGCCGGAGAAGCACCTCCTAAAATGTAAATGAAAAAAAGTAGAAAAAGAACCTCGATAAGCGTCTTCGAGAAACTGCTTTCCCGCCGTGTGTATCTCTACGAGAGGCCCCGCTCTAAGGCACCGCTCAGCAGAGGGACGCCGCCCCCAATGTGCGCCAACGAAGAAAATTACAAAAAGAAAGAAAGAAACCGAAGTGAGGGGGGAAGCTACAAGGCGGGCCAAAAAGCAGCGTGCCGCGCTGAGCTTCTCCGGACACCGTCCCGAGCCGGTGCGGAACCCCCCGACTGCCACATGGAGAGAGCGAAAGAAGAAACAAGATGGCCGCTGCCAATGACGATGCTATACGAGTTAGTTGGCGAGGGAAGCCCCGTTTTGCGCCCTAACCTCGTACTCTCCCCCACAAGCCACGGTAGCGAAAGAGAAGAAACAAAACGGCTACTCGACACTACATCCCCCCTCCGCTTCCTGCAAGATCAACCTCTCGCTACACAACCAGCCCGCTTTCCTCCTCTCGTGATTTTCGGTGTTTTGCGCCGCAGCCACGCTATATGACAACGCACACGGCGCTCGTCCAGCCTCGCCTGCCGACAAAGGTGCAGGAGCGGCGGCCGATTTATTAAACGCCGAGGCGCCGGCGTGTCGCATGCATTGCGCGCGCCGACCTGGAGAAGCAAGGCGGTGCGCTCACTCGGCGTTGGAGAAGAGGAGGAAGAAAAGGGCGGGCTGGAGGGGAGAGAGGCAAAGCGGAGACTGGACCGGTGTTGTGTGTGTGTGTGTGTGTATCTATCTCCCCCCCCCCCACCACCCTGTTCTTCGTCTTGAGTTGGGGGGCAGTTTTGCCACCGCTTGCCTCACCTGCACCGCCTTGCAAGGCTTCTTGGCAGGAGAAGAGCCCGGCGACGTCCAGGAACAGCAAAGAAGACGGCGAGGATAAATAAGAGGACCAGCACCGAGGACTGGCGACACACAGGCGGCGGCAGCAGCCAGTGGCGACGCAACAGCCCGGAGGATTTCGGAAGGGGGAGCGAGAAATAAGAAAGACGACGCGGACGACGTCGTCGTCCTAGACGACGAAGCGAGTGATTGGGGGGACTTCACGCAAGGGGCAAAGACGCGGCTCCGCACACAGCGGCGTCCACGGTGCCCACTGTCCGACTTCTTCGAAAGTGGACGAAGACCGACGCGACAGCCGAGCCTCGGAGGCGCCGTAGCTCTATCGTATTTTTTCGTTCTCCTTAGTTGTTACGCACGCCGGCAACATCGTCGTACCGTAGGGCTGTCGGTTTACATCACGAGAAAAAAAAAAAAAAAAACACGCCGCGAGCGACTACAGCGGGTGGAGTGGAAATGATGGGAGTCGATGTGTTATATGCAGTGCATATATTGTACGTACAAGGGCACCGACCGGTACACCAAAGAGCGCCTCTCCGGCCCCGCTTTGGTGGTGGCGGTGGTGAGGAAACACCGCTATACTGCGCATTTAAGCACTACACGCCGACGATGTGGGTATTATAAGACACGGCTCGGGACGTTCTGTGGACGTCGGAAATTCCCTTTCGTATAAAAAACGCGTCACATTCAATTGAATATCAACAGATACTGGCTGTCATTGAATGCCACTGAGAGAGAGAGAGAGAGAGAGAGAGAGAGGCGCAGGTTTATTTACAGAAAGGCAGAGAGGTCGGCCTGAGCGATAGCTTGCTCTGGCCTGCTACTCTGCACTGGAAGAGGGGAAAGGGGAGAAGAAAGACTAATGTACCACGATGGTCAGATAGAGAGGTGAGTATGTAGAATTCTTTCTAGCCGAGAAAAATGTCATAGCCGCGTATATAGTCCATTTGCTTCCTGAAAACAATAGAACATCGATAACTACCTACTTTCGTAAAGCAAATTATTGCGGCTTCCCGGAAAATACGTGACGTTCGGGGCTGATACTAAGAAAATGCTGTTGAGCATAATTATTCAAAGAAACGCGTAAGAAGAATCGTAATTAATGTCACAGACCGATAGATATCTTATTTCGAAACCACGTTCTCGGTGATCCACTAGATCTCGCGCAAGATTTCTTAGACGACGGACAAAACATACAGGGCCAAGCGGCTTTCCATGTGTGTTTCGTGCGTTGTCCGAGAAATTCCGCGTTAGATGTAGTTGATCACAGAGTACCAACTAGCTCGAACCGACACCTTATTAAGCATATTCTCGTACCCCCAAATAGAGTTGACGTGCCACTGTGAAGTGATTCATACTCACGGCAAGTAAGTACTCGCCATCAAAAAAAAAAAAAAACTAATGCATACTTTTTTTAACCTAGAGGTAACCTTTATTCTACGCAGACTCCATGACCTTTTGTAAAAGACGACCTAAGGCTAGTTTATATAAAGCGAAGACCAGGCGCGCCTGTACATACATCATTGTCCAGTGCGACTCCGAGAGTTGACCTTTATATAACTGCAGCTGCGTCCCAGCTACTTTCCTCCCCACCTCACTTAAACTAACTTCACCTATTGTTATAGTACACATAGAACGCAGACGGCGAGATAGGGCGCGCGCCGAAAATATCGCAGACAGCGTGGCCTTCGCCGGTGCGTCGGGACACTGCCCAAACATCGGCCCTATAGCGAGGCGAAACGAATTTCCATTCAACGAAAATGAAAAGAGAGAGAGAGAGGAAGGAATGAGACTGCAAGCATGCAATCGACTCTCTCGAAACGCCGCGAGAACGAAAGCGGAAACGAGTCTATTAGGGTGGATCAATGGCCACGGTGCTCTGCCGAAGGTAGCGGGTTCGATCCCTTCCGCGCATTTCGGTGAAGGCGAGATGGTTGGGGCCCTTGTGCTGTGCGATGGTCATTATTTCCGGACCCTTCCACAACGGCGCGCCTCACAATCACATCGTGGTTTTGCGACGTGAAACAGCAGATATTATTATTATTATTATTATTATTATTATTATTATTATTATTATTATTATTATTATTATTATTATTATTATAGGCGAAAACGACCAAGGCGTTCCACGACGATCAGTGGAGGAAAGAACAGGGAGATAATAAAAGCTTCACGAGGAAGCAGTCCCGAACAAATGGGGGATAAGATGAAGCAAAGAAAGAGATTCACCTTTTCTTGATACCGTGTCGCCTTTTCGCGCACTGTCCCAAGAAAACGAATATCGCGATCTCCCTTTCCCAACTTCAACGGAAACGAGAGAATCATGCTTAGCCCTTGGAAACAGCCGAAACAATGTCCAACTGCCTTGATGTCCTAGTTGTAAACATGTCTATTGTATTAACTAGTGCGCTTTGTTCACATTCTCTATTTATTTATATGATTTTCGTCCTCTTCTTCTGAAATCCTTTAATCCCATTGAACGTCCCTTTACGGAGTAGCATGCCAGCGCTATATAGACGGCGGCAAAAAACGTGTTTTTTGTCTAATAAAGTCTCTCTTTCTCTCTACACTCTTACGTTTTTAAATGATTCGTTGCTGATACTACTCAACTTGAGCATAGTCTACAGCGTACTCCGCCCATCTCTTGGCCGGTTCATCCCTCCAGCCCTTCCCTTCCGAAAGCGGGCCATGCATGTATACGACGAACAAGAAGACGCCAGCATGCAGACAGGCGAAGTAGAGCCGATTAGGGTATACCTAGATTTTTCTCTCTGCCGCTCGAGGTGGGACAGCGTTGGGGACCCGCACAGCGCACGCGCGGACCCAGGGCAAGGCCGAGCGGGAGGAGGAGACGCAATAGCGTGTAAAGCAACTGACACGGAAAGAACAATCGGTCGCGCTGACAGCTGCGCGCGTGCCACGTGTAAGCAGAAGTAACAGCTGCTGCTGCTGTCGCTGCTGCTGCTACTTGCTCGCCCCTGCCGCGAGCTATTACCGTATTACGCGCACAGCAACGAAGACGCTGCGCACCACGACAATCCCAGCCGAGCGCGCATTTTGGGAGCGAAGCATTTGGGGGCTGGCCTACGCAGTGCGCTCGAGAAAACCCGTCCGCCTAAAAGCGTCTTTTACAGCGTCTATACCGACAGATGTGTTGATTGACAGACAATGCGAGTCCGCGGAGCTTAAATCAGAGAGAGTGAAAGGTATCGATGAAAAACGCGGGGAGACGAGACGCACGAGCGCTCTGCAAGCATTTCACTGACGGGGCTGCCCACCATGCGTACACTACGAAAAGCGGTGCGCGTACCTTTCACGTACAAAACCGTAAACAGTGGCCGCCTACTTGGAAAACCGTCTCCTTCACACATAGGCAGAGAGTGCACTGATTAAAGGAACAGCAACAAAAAAATTCATAAGAAGCCAGCCGCATCCACATTCGTCACTGGAATAATAAAAAAAAAGCAGGAGAGACCAGAAACGACACGGCTATGCAATTATACGTACACTCGTGCAAGGACGACGGACGTTTCCACGGCGTCGCCGAAGAGAGAGAGAGAGAGAAATCGGGAGAGACGGTAGTCCCACGCGACGACCGCCAATTACACCACACACTCTAAATCGGGACACCGCGCAGCCACACATCTGCTGCTTGTACGACCGAGGAAGAAAGGAACACGGCTGGCCCTTCGCGCACGCATACGCACCACGGCATATACACATACGTGGTGGCGGTACAGGATTCGCGGAAACGCACACACCCACGCGAGCGCAAATGGGAAGGAGAGGGGGAAGGGGTAGAGAACGGCGGGGGCGGACCGAAATATAACTAGACGTTGCCTAACGTGCCCACGAGTCACGAGCTACATTTGGAGACGAGCGGGATGCGTGCGTGCACGGATTTACGAGGGCGTGCTACGAATGGATGGATGAATGTATACGCCGCCTCAGAGGTCCGTGGAGGAGCCAGAGAAGGAAACACGTGTGTGTGTGTGTGAGTGTGTGTGAGTGTGTGTGTGTGTGTGTGTGTGTGTGTGTGTTTCATCTATAGCTGCGTGACAAGTGCCTACGTTTAGCGCCCACGAAGATCCATGACGTAAATCAGCCTAGAAACGAAGAAAAAGTACCAGTTTACGTTCATTCCCGGCATGTTCATCGTAGAGTGCGAACGAACCAGCGAGAAAAACTAAGATCCGGCTTATCTTAGGGGCAGAAACGCAACACAGAGCTGAATATAAAGCATCAGTTCCTTTAGATGAATACCACGCAACCAAGCGGGCCAAGTTATCATCGTCTCACGATTTCTGATCATGCAGAGCGGGGCATTCGTAAGAGAGAGAGAAAGGAGAAAAAAAGAAGTAGACAATAGAAATGAACAGTTTTAAATTAAATAGAACGTGCAACACACACGATAGGGCGAAATAACAACACTATAACGAGAAGAACGCAAACGGTCCAAATAAGTGTAACGAATGATCGGCGAAAAAAAAAAAGAAAACACGCAGGAAAATGCTACGGAGCTCTATATTATTAATAATTTTAAAATTCGAAGTTTTCACGTACCGATGACCACGATAGAGATATGAGGACCTTAGTGCAGCCAGTGTACGTTGCGCTTCACTTCCCGCTGAACTGCGCTCACTGTGACCTGAAAACCAAATTTCTTGGCGTCTTGCGAGTCTATCGAGGAGTGCGATTACCTTATCGGCGACTTAACTATCAAGACAGGTCACGTCACCGCATGACGCCACTGTTTGTTCGAAAGGTGCGCCGATCACGGAGGCAATGCAATACAAGGTGAGGCGAAGAAAAGCTTACAATGCCCCTCCAATCTCCGAGCCAGTACAAAACCCCGTTAGCTCCAGGAAGCTTTCAAGGGGTGGGGGCGCGAGAGTTTCAAGACAACTATAGAGTTACTGCATATGCTACAGCTAAAGCGGACATATCATATATGATAAGTAACAGTCGCTGACGCGGATCCATAAGAAAGTTTTTTTTTAATTTTTAACGGGGAATCTAAGAACTACCGGCAAGCTGTATAGTACAGATGCGTCTACACTAAAGTCCCTAGACGTTTTCTCCGTCTTCAAAGGGGAAAAATCTAGGGACTTCACAGACCGCCCGCGTCTTCGAGCTAAGCACGAAAAAAATAAAAAAAAACGTGGGCTCGGGGGCGAGCGAGTTCGTGTCGGCCGTCACTCCGTGAACCGACACGCCCGCGTCATTCCGGTAACGACGACGCGTTGGCGCACCGACGGTACAGAGACAGGTAGGCGAAGGATTCGAATGCACGAATACGCACGACGCGCCGGGCCCACAGTGCGCGGGCGTGGAAAAAACGCGTGGGTGTCGAGAAATTACGCACGCTCGCGTAGTATATAATGCGCGTACACGCGCGCAGACGGCTTCGCGCCTTCCGCCGAAAAAAAAAAAGGGGGAACGTCGTGCGAATTAAGAGAGCGAGCGACGGGCATACGAAGACCAGGAGGCAGAGGGCCGACTGCAACCGTAACGCCTTTTCCTTCCTTGCTTCCTTCCTTCCTATCCATCCATCCTATCCATCCAATCAAATCCCATCCAATCCCATCCAATCCAATCCAATTCCATTTAATCCAATCCAATCCATCCAATCCCATTCAATCCAATCCATCCAATCCCATTCAATCCAATCAAATCCAATCCATTCAATCCAATCAAATCCAATCCATCCAATCCATCCGTCTATCTATCCGTTTGTCTGTCTGTGTCTATCTATCTATCTATCTATCTATCTATCTATCTATCTATCTATCTATCTATCTATCTATCTATCTATCTATCTATCTACCTTCCTTCCTACCTTCCTTCCTATATATCTTTCTATCTTTCTATCTATCTTTCCATCTTTCTATCTATCTTTCCATCTTCTTTCTTTCTTTCTTCTATCTATCTATCTATCTATCTATATTTCCTTCCTTTTTTCCTTCCTTCCTTCCTTCCATTCCTTCTTCCTTCCTTCCTTCCTTCCTTCCTTCCTTCCTTCCTTCCTTCCTTCCTATCTATCTATCTATCTACCTTTCCTTCCTTCTTTCCTTCCTTCCTTCCTTCCTTCCTATCTATCTATCTATCTATCTATCTATCTATCTTCTATCTATCTATCTATCTTTCCTCCCTTCTTTCCTTCCTTCCTTCTTCCTTCCTACCTATCCTTCCTTCCTTCCTTCCTTCCTTCCTTCCTTCCTTCCTTCCTTCTTTCTTTCTTTTCTTTCTTTCTTTCTTCCTTTCTTCGTGTCACTTGAAGCAACGGTGCCACGTATGCCAAGGATGTAGAGGACACCCTACATGCCCGCACGTGGGGCCAGACAGCTCGCGCCTGAATCAAACCTTCATTTTGAAACCACGATTCACTGATGTGTGGGGTTTAACGTCCCAAAACCACCATATGATTATGCGAGACGCCGTAGTGGAGGGCTCCGGAAACTTCGACCACCCGGGGTTCCTTAACGCGCACCCAAATCTGAGCACACGGGCCTAAACAACATTTCCGCCTCCATCGGAAATGCAGCCGCCGCAGCCGCGAGATTCGATCCCGCAACCTGCGAGTAGCCGAGTATACCCCATAACCATTAGACCACCGCGGCGAGGCTTTATTTTAAAGCAGATTCGCGCCATGAAACTATACATTGATATTCAGCATATAAACTTCAAAGTCTGGGGATTATAAGCTACCATTCAACTAGCATTAACACGCAACGATTTCGGCCACGGCAGCCACATCACGATGGAGGCGAAAAAGCTGTACGCTAAAGAACCCCAGGCAAGCTGAAATTTCCGGAACCCACCACTAGGGTGTCCCTTGTACTCATAGCATGGTTTTGGAGCAGTAAAACTTGAATATTTTGTCATGGTATTAACAATGCCCTAGGGTTTCACGTGCCAAAGGCGCCAAATGACTATTGCGCCACGCTGTAAAGTGAATAATAATATTAATAATAATAATAATTGTTCGGGTTTAACGTTTCATTTCATTTTAATTTTATTACCTTAAAAGTCCCCAGGGGGACATTACATAAAGGGTGGGGTTACAAAAAACGTACAAAAAGCCATGAATTAGCTTGAAAAATGGCTTGTGACGCTATGCATAAATGTTGATGGACAGGTGATTGCTGCAATATGGTGGGGGAGGTCATTCCAGTCTTTTGCTGCACGAAGAAAAAATGAGGCAGCAAAAGTAACGGTGCGGGAACGTTGACGGGCAACTTGAAAGACATGGCCAATGCGATATGACCTGCTAAATGAGGGGGAAATGTAAGGTTCGATTGCAAGTGGACGTTCCTATACCAACATATGATTATGAGAGACGCCATTGTAGAAGGCTCTAGAAATTTCGACCACCTATTAGGGTTCTTTAGCGTGCTCCTAAATCTTAAGCACAGGGCACTCGAGCATTTTCGCCCCCATCGAAAATGCGCCCGGGATTCGATCCGGCGACCTCGCTTATAGTGGAGGACTCCAAAAATTTTGACCACCGGGGCGCTCCCTCAACGCGCTCCTAGACCTGTGTATACACAAGGGCCTCAAGTATCTCGCTTCTGTCAAAATGCGGCCGCTGAGATTCGATCCCGCGACCTTCGGGCCAGCATTCAAGCGCCACAACCGTCTTAGACCATCGCGGTGGGTTGATTGATAAGTGAACAACACACTAGCGACTACATACCACACACGGACAACTGTTTGCCCATAGCTCGATGGGCTTGCCATATCCGTTCCAGAAATAAAGTGGGGGGCGTTATTTCGAAAGGATGGCAGGAACGTGAAGTCACCAGTGTATACACGTCCGCCTTCTTTGAGCCCTGCAAATATACGCTGTAAAACTGGATTCCCAGGACGACAAAACCGTTTATCCAAGCATTCCTCACTGTCTATACGCGGGATAAAGATACAATCTACAGGATAATATGTAGATATGTAGTATCGGAGACCTCGCTGTTTTGACGTTCACTGGTCAGCCTTTTGCCGCACAACCGCGACGGAGTCGTCGCCCTCGTTTTGCATGGCCCTTCCGCCATCTTGAATATGTTTCCCGCACGCCCACTGCAGGATAAGTGCACGCACTCGCCCACATTCGTGTATCCGGCTGCACAGAAGCGACGGCAGCGCTCGTGGGCCACGTCGCTTTGCACACACACACACACACACACACACACACACACACACACACACACACCGAAATGACTGCATGCAGCACCAATCTTTTCTTTCTCTTCTTTTTGTTCGTCTTGTGTGGGCGAGTGCGCCGCCACGACCTCGCTCGAGATACGTTCAAGATGTGCATAAACCCTATTACAAGGAAGGAAAAAAGGAGGAAAAGAACGGCAGGGAGGTTAACCAGCCTATTGGCAGCCGGTTTGCTACCCTGCGCATGGGAGGGGGGCGATTACAAGGTGTACATAAACGCTTATACAACAAATGCTGGCAGTAGTGCGGGGGTCACTCGCATACAACTAGATGCACGAAAACACTCACTGTACAGGCAGCACCTCCTAGACAAACTTACTACAAGTGACGCAAATATAGGCCCAAGTCAGACGCACGTGAACCCCTATATCATCGCTGTACAATTGAAGAGAGAGAAATGCCAGCGCTGACTGCAAGCGACTGTTCTATTACGTCCTTGTCGGCCTCCACTTCCTTGAAGGAAAAAAAAAAAAAGAACGACAACCCTTTCGGTCCTCGACCCGAGCGCCACCTATTGCCCATTCGCGGCATGAACAGGGCGTGTGGGGAATATGAGCCGGGCACGCCCGTTGCGGCATGTAGCAGCATCAAACAAACCGCGAACTCACTCGCGAGGCCACCAAGTACACTGTGCACCCCACAACCTGATGCGGATAGCCTGGCCTAACACACACACACACACACACACACACACACACACACACACACACACACACACACACACACACACACACACGTGCGCGCGTGCTTTACATGTATAAGTTAGGGAGAATCCGTCCAGACCAGTCACCGACCGGTCGTTTCAAATAGTTGTGAACCCAAACGCAAGCCTACTGGGCAATAACCAAATCGTTCACGAGATCGCCAGCGGTTAACTGCCGCCCTCGAGGCTCGTACGTGACCGCGGGGCTGGCTGCACGTATACGAACGCTTTTATTTCTCGTTACTTCGGCGTGGAACAGGACGCGCCGTATTTGCCTACGAGCAAGATAGCGTATACGGCCGATAGCGGAACGCTCCAACTACGAGCTAAACAAGATAGCGGTCTCGACAATGCCGTCGCTTGTCGTCAAGGGGTAGGTGGGAGGAGCAGTTTGAAAGAAGAATGCGCCATTCTTCCGTCGAACTGAGGCGCTCGAGCGATACGCGAACTCGTTTCGGCTGCACAAGTACGTAACCGTCCGGGGGGGAACTACGTGAATTCCGACAACGCGCAAGCTTGAGACGAAAAATCGTCGTCTCGGCCATTGCGACGCTCTTCAATTAAGTAGAGTACATGTAGCACTGCGGTTAATAAACCCGAAAAAAAATGGTTGCTACTCGCACCCTGCCATCGCGGAGGCGCGGTTCAGCAACCTTTCCTTCGTACGAAACGACAAGACGACGCGTTTTCTGCGACGCTCCTCTACGCACGAGTTTCAAGGCTAGTTGCTGAACCGTGCTTTTTTTTTTTTCTCGAAACGTTGCAAATGTGGACGCAAATTGCCCAGCGTTCGGTCCAGCCCTCGATACACAGCTGTGGCGAAGGAAGGACGGGCTCGTCTGCATGTCACGTGCTGTTTGTTGTCGCCGCGCAAAGCGGCGAACGAACGACGTAGACCTCGGCGGAGGGCGCACCACGTGGTCGACGTAAAAAGCCCCGCCGCCCACCGGCGCAACGAGCGTTGCGCCGGGGCTGCGCCTAGCGACCGACCCGTTCTCTCTCTCTCCCCTACCCCGCGCTCGCCCGCACACCTGGCCGCCAGCAGCGGTCGCAACAGCAGCAGACTGTATGGCGACGCGCGGCGGTTGCCCTTTCCATTCCCAGCAGCAGGAACACACTCCACATTCTATCTCTCTCTCTCTCATGGCCGCGGGCACTCCGACGCTGGGGCGGCCGTCTTCGACGTCTATACAGCACGCCAGCTGCGCGGCCCTACGTCGACCAGCTCTCCTTCGGAGCTTAGCAACGACTGTGCCGTCGTGTGACCGGCAGCGGCAGCGTCACACGGGTATTTCGCTTTGAGCGAACAATGAGAAGGATTGTTCGGACCGGAGGTGACACGACCCGATGTTGGTTGGTGACGCCGCTCCCGAGTGCTCTCTCTCTCTCTCTCTCTCTCTCTCTCTCTCTCTCTCTATCTCTCTCTATCTATCTATCCATCTATCTATCTATCTATCTATTTTCACGCTGCCACGATGATACACGAAAGAGAGCGAGAAATGCTCGAGTCCGCTGCTCTAAGTGTTTCGGGTCACACCGCATTTTTCCACAGTTGCGTAAACGTTTCAGTCAAACTGCAGCTGTCCCACTACCGCAGGAAGGACTGAGGCACAGAGCAAACACTCCCCAAAACGGGATAAACGCACGAAAGTCGTCGTCGCCTATGTGGTTGTCTCTTCTGCGCTCAAAGCTTCCCCAAGAGTTGTGCATCGTCTAGGCCAGTACGAGGTTTTGTTAAACCTCCACCTGACCCGATGCCAGCTGCTTGAAAGCCTGACAGCGGCATTTGGTGGAAGCGCAGTATATAAACGCTTGCGCATTATCGATTCAGCATCACCTGACCAGGAGCCATACTTCACCTCCCTCAACAAGATTTAGGCATCCCTCAGGACGTTTATAGCTAGAGGTCGGGTGGCTCCGTGTGTGTTAAAAGTTTACATGAGTACTGGTCAACTGTCGGCGAGTGTTACTTATGGCTGACGTCGGTTAACGCAGGCAATCCGACGATCATAACGGCAACAGTGCGTTTGATTGCAGCGCGCGGTCAGGCGAATAGACAACAAAGACGAGGTATGACAGCGTCAAAACCTAATGAATGAACCAGACAACTGGCCCATAATAAGCATTATTACCTGTTGTGATTGAGCTGAACAATATTATTTATATAACAAAAACAAAATGAATGTGAACGAAAAAAAAAAGACATTTTCCGCCGATGGGGTCCGAACAGAGAATGTTCGAATCACTCGCTCCTCCTCTTTTCGTTCACAGATGGGCGCAGATGAGGACAGTGTTATATAAGGGCTAGTCTTTCACCACACGGCCATTCACGCCGAAAAGCTGCTTATTTGTTATCCCGCCGCTTCCGATTCCCCATTCATAAAGAGGCCGCGGTATACCGTAAAAATAACCCTGACAGGTCATCTGTGCTAGAGGCGATCGACCTTGACGATGTTGGGCGTGCCCTTTCCTTTAAGCGAATGGTGCTTTCAGAAAGGGGGGGACCGTGCACTATACGCCCACTCTTTCCGCTGCCTTTCTCAGCCGCTGTCTTACTTTCTCAAGAAGACCCGATTTCCGGCAGCCCGTTTCGGGAAGGCATTCGTTTGTTTTGAGACGCGCAGGAGGAACAGCGTGGCCCCGTGTCTAGGTATACGTAATACCTACATACACGCGCACGTCACAAGCATCACGCTAGACTGCGTGCTTCCAAAACTCGCTCTCCGCGCGCAAGCCAGACCAAGGCATGCAGCGATAAGAGAGAGAAAGAGGAAGCCGTTCTCGGGTTATTTTCGAGACGCCGGGGACCTTGGAGAGCGGTTTATTTCGGCGCCGGGACCGTTTATTCCTGGAAGATGCGAAAGAAAACGCCCCCTCTGCCCTCTCAGTCCTCCCCCCCCCCCTCCCCTTACTTTCGTCTTTCCGACGCGTCATTTGGACCTCGAGAGAGCGAGCTCGGGACCACTCCTGGGCTACCCTCGCAACGAACCCGGAAAAACATCAAACTATCCCGCTCCGTGACTGCTCTGTTCTTACTTATTTCTCGTAGAGCCACGCACCGGCGTTTTCGGTGTACGAGCTTTGCAAGAGGCTCGTGTCCCAAGCTGTAAAACGTCAACGACATGAGAACGAAGCTATCTGGGCGCACCTGGAACTGCGGTGAAAGAGGGTGAGAGTGGGAGAGGGGGCCGGTCAGTTCGTTCTAGCGGGCAAAGCTTGTGATCCGCCTCGGCGTGACACCACGAAACACTTCCGGTACTTCGAGAGTGACGACACGAACGGGGGAGGGCGACGCATAGCGCGGCCATTAGCGAGTGAAATGGCGCCGGGGGGAAGTTGTGGCCCAAGCCTCAACTTCAGCTGTCTTGTCTGGAACTCCTTCAAATTGCTTCATTTGCCAACCAGCGTACACAACAACAAACGCACACGCATCCACGGAATCAACGGCATTCGAACCCGCGACCTTGATCGTATCGGCGGCCTTTTTGAAAAGCCCCGATCTCCAGAAACCATCGCGCGTTCGGAGTGTTGAGCAACGGCGATCGTCGTACGAGGTTCAATCCTCATCTATCTTTCTTTTTTTCTCTCTCTCTCTCTTATTCCTCTGCAACCTGTTTCAGGACGCGTTATCAAGCGCCCGCGCTCTTTTCCATTATCTGATGCTCCCGCCGTCCAGCGGTCGCGTCGGGGCTACCCGCGTCGTCAATTGTTCTCCAGGGACAGGCAACAGAGGGAATAGATATTATTCGCGAAACGCGCAGCTTCGCTTTTAGGGCGGCGAGAGGCTTGCCTGTTTGCGGACATGCATAAGCTCGCTCTCTTTTTCTTATGTATATACTTCTCTTTGTGCATTGTACGGTATAGGGAGAGAAACGGAGGACACAAAGGGAAGGCTCGAGCCGCTGTTGTCACCCTGTTTCTATGCGCCGCACCGTGCACGTGCCGCGCGGACAGCAAGCAGCAGGGGCAGTCTTGAAACACGAAGGCCGCAAAACACCCATTGTGGGCGGGCGAGTTCGCGCGTGACACGGAAATAAAGTTTTTTTTTTGTTTGTTTGCTTGTTGTTTCCTCGATTGCGAGTGCGCTTGCTAGTGACGAAACTGGTAGTTGGGGGGCGTTTCACTTTGCTGTTTCTGTGACGTCACATACCGTACGTGTTCAAACGCGAATAGTACAGAAGTTAAGCATGTTGTTAGTCAATGTTTACACGTGGGGGTCTTAACTTGTGTATACGTGTTTGGACGCCCTGTCTCTTCGTCATGAGTATACATATGTGTTCCTATCTATCGCTCATATCTATATTGTTCCTATCTCTCTAGTCATATCTATAAGCGATAATAAATTGAGCTCTTAGTCAGCGCTGCGCCTCGACGCTTCTTTCGTTTGCCATCTTGGTGCCCCTTTGTGGCACTGCAAATGCAATTCCTTTTGAGACGCGCGAGCACCCCAGGCCCGAAAACTGTGCCGTAATCTGAAGAAAATGACAGACTCTTCGAGAATGACCTGCATGCGAACACCAACCGATGACGGCATCGTATCGAGCTGAATGGCGCAAGCGGACACATCATCGCAGCGGGCTCAGAAGATCGTCATACACATAGTAGCGCAAAGGCACAAACACAAACATACGAAGACATAAAACGCGGACGCCGGGTCTTTGCATGCCTCCGTGGCTGCATTTGTGCATTCGCGTTATGTCACGACGACCAGAGAACACCCGACAACAGGTATACTCTTCCGGGGCTCAGCCAGAACCGCGCCGATACTCTTTCACCGCCATTTTTAGAGGAAGGAGGGAAAGGTCAAGAGGTGCGCGAAGAAAGGCGAGCCCGCCGCTCCGATCACATGATCTCTTTGCGCCGCACAGTCGCAGCGACGCTTTAAATATATATGTCCGCCCAGCAAGGAGAGGGGATCCCATCTTCGTCGCATGCTGTGTCAGCGGCGGTATTTTCAGAAGGGTAACGAGCGTTCGGCGTCGCGCTTGGCCCAAGCTGGGCCCGTGTATATGTGTGCCCTTCGTTCGCCCTCGAGCTCCCCCCCTCCGGGTCTGACTCACACGAGTCCCTATAGGCTATAAACTCGGCGACCGTCAGGTTTCTTGTCTAAACCCCGTATTCTAGAAGGTCTCTTCACTCAAAGCTTCACTTTCACTTGAGAAAGCCGTTGGGAGCGCCGTCCTCCAGGCATGGCAAGTCACTGCGTATCAGCGATAATCTGCTGCGATTCTTGAGTAGCGGAGCGTCATTTTGAGCCGAGCTGTGGCGCAGTGCTCAACTCTGTCGAGTGAAGGGTGAAAGTCGAGTAGAGGAGCGTTTGCGAATGCGGGGGTAGGACGCGAGTGAGATTGAGAGGGAGTGAGAGAGTGAACAGGAGGAAGAGTGGGTGAGTAAAAGGTTGAGTGGCTGACTCACTCACCTGAATGAGTGATGAATGAGAGAGCGAGAAGAACCTAGACCGTGATTTTCGGTTGCCCATTTGATAGTTGACATCGGTAAATTACCGTCAGAGATCAAGAAATTAGAAATAAACAGGTATATAGAGCGGGAGAGTTGAATAGGAATCCCGCTGAACCCAAAGTAACAACTCCTATATGAGCTCCGAATGCAGGTAACTTACCAAGGTGAATCACTAACCCTCAATCACCCTCAATAGCCCTCAATCACCCACTCTTTTCTTTTGATGCATGTTTTTTTTTTTTTAGTGAAGAGCTTGCGTGAAAAAGTGTAGTGAATACAGTTAACGGAGTATACAGTAGTGCATGTGCGTATGCGAGTGCGATCTCGTGCTCTCCGATGGCAACTTACCACGACAGAGATGGAAAATGAAAGTGGCCGCTCAGTTGCTATGGGCACGACAAGTCGCGTGGTTCGCGTTCCCGCAGCGGCGACACCCAGTCATATAAGCTGTTCTCCAAACAGCACCACACGTCTCCCAACAGATCCAATACGCATCCTGTCTCAATGCAATGTTATTCTCGCGGTCGCGGCCCAACTAGAACACCACCAGATCGCCTCGATCGAGAATGTACATAAGATAGGATTAAGACCCCCGCACACGGCGTCTCAGACGCCTTTGCCCACGTCTACGATGATCACTGACACGATAATCTTTTAATCCTGCTGGGGGATGCGCAATCATTCGCTCACGACAGGGTTAACTAAAACAGTGACCAGTGGCATCCCGCTGCGTACCACATTCTAATAAGCTATCCGCGTCACGATCATGTGTAACACAATCACGACAGCTGTTATACACGTCATGGCCAATACAGTCGGTCGAGCGCACAGTCGTTACCGCCGAGTCGTTACCCTAAGCGAACGAACCCAAGGTCCAGTTTTGCGGGATTAGCTAACCACACGAACACTATACGATACTCGTCCCAGACGCGGATGAACCGATATATAACGGTACAGAGGGATGGATTAGGAGAATCGGGCAAAGGGAAAGCCTTTGCCCGAAAGCCTTTGCCTGTGTAGCCGATATGAAACACAGCCTTTCACTACAGTCACTTGAATCACGTCGCAAAGCATCTCGTCTCATACTTTTTTCACAAGATATTCAATCATCCACTTTTGAAAGCTCAGTTCATTACCACTCCTGCCTATTACTCAGCTCGTTTAGATCATCAACCTAAGGTACACGTCATTAGCTGCCGCACTAACACTTTTCATCATTCCTTCGTCCCACGCACATCCAACGACTGGAACCACCTTCCCTCGGACATAGTTTTCATTTCAAGTCACGACTTGTTTTCTTCTACAGTACAGAATTACTTACGTGATGACACGTGAAGTGTATGTTGTACGTATATATTTTTGTACTCTGTTTGCCCCATTCTGATGATACACGTACATTCATTGTACTGCCTAACATCAAATTTTCATGTTTTGTAATTTTTATTATTTGATGTTACTATGTTTGCTCTTGGTTATAGTTTTTTTTTTCTGTACCCCACTCCCCTCTGTAAAGCTATGTGCGATTGAGGGTAAAATAAATGAAATGAAATGAAAGAAAGAGCCTCGCAAAGCCGCGCGCGTTTCCATGGTGCATTCCAGTTTGACCCACGAAAATTGCTATAAGCAACGCTCGGCGCACACCACCGCGCTATGTTCTGGACGCTTAGCAATTTTTTTTCCAGATCATTATGTTAAGATTACGCACAGGACGCAAAGATTCACGGTAGTTTGAGAGCCTACGCGAGTACTAGCGACAACGCTATAGAAGGTTTCTTGACTTGTGTATAAAAGATGACGCGTTCTCCGATGACCAGATCGTTCGCCCACCGACGATTGTGCTGGTCTAAGCTATGTCGCACTGGGCATGATGTCACCTGTGTTTGCCCCGCCGCGGTGGTCTAGTGGCTAAGGTACTCGGCTGCTGACCCGCAGGGCGCGGGTTCGAATCCCGGCTGCGGCGGCTGCATTTCCGATGGAGGCGGAAATGTTGTAGGCCCGTGTGCTCAGATTTGGGTGCACGTTAAAGAACCCCAGGTGGTCTAAATTTCCGGAGCCCTCCACTACGGCGTCTCTCATAATCATATGGTGGTTTTGGGACGTTAAACCCCACATATCAATCAATGTCACCTGTGTTTTCTGAACACAAATTCGCCCGAATGAAGCATTTCATCTAGAACACGCCGACTGCTTGCTCGTTCAATAATACCACGACCACGCGAAAACATAAGACTGGGAGTACAGAATCGAGGCATATCGCAAAAAACGAAGGAAGCCTGGGGCGTAATGAATGAGAAACGAGGGAGCAAAAAAAGGAAAGAAGAAAAAAGAGACGCTAGTCGAGCTAAGGTCCCTAGATGAGTTGCTTCATCTAGGGACCTTAGGTCGAGCTGACGCAGTACGCTTCGATCGGATACGAGACAGCCAAGGAGAATGGATGTATATATCCCCAGAAAGAAGGGGGGAAAAAAAGAAGAAACGACGCCGCAGCAATTGCTATTATCGAAAGACGAGAACCCGTGGCAAAATGATCTCGGAGAGTCTGTTATAGCATATACGGGCGTGAAGAAGCACCATGGCACCAGACGGCGCCGTCATCAAAAGCGCGAGACTCGACCGCGGCGTAGTTACACTTGGGGAGCCAATAAATCGAAGACCCGCCCGCAGCCCCGCAGAACAACCCCGCTGTCTCGGCCGCAACACGCACGTCATCAAAAGACACGTACGTCATCAAAAGACACGTACGACGGTCGTCGCATGCTACAATAATAGACAGTTATAGTATATTGGGCTTAGCGGGATAGCGGGCTTACCGCGATAGTGGGATCGAAGTGCGCACGCGCAGATACGTACGTTACCCGTACCGCTTACCGTACGCACGCTAACTTTTTTTTTTCAGATTTAACGTAAACGTGCCGGCGTGGTGTACGTAAACATGGCGGCGCTTTCGGACGCCCGCTTCCAAGTGATTTTAGCGTAGCTGTTAAGAGATTCACTTAAATAGCAGCAAAACGACTGTTCAACATGGCTTCGTTTGCTTTCAGTTAGCTTCGATGACCGAGTATCGCTTATAAGCTAGCGTAATTTTGAGATAGCTTCCCGTTTCGAACGTCTCTAGGCCTAACTAGCAGACTGATGTAAACAAATCCGACTACTTAAGTGCTTTCGCGTTTGATGCGTGGTTAATATTTATTCACTTTTATTATTACTAAAATAAACTTTTAACAGTGCTTTGCGCGGTGACACAGGCAAATATTATCGTTTTCGTTTCCTTCTCACTGTTCGTTAACTTGCTAACCCTTCGACAGGTGGCGCCACCATTCGAGCTGAGGCACATAAACACCGTAAAACTCTAAGCTATAAGACGCTGTCCGCAACGAACGTCTGCCGCACAGTAACGCTATTCCCTTAACATCCGCTATCACGCTAACAGAAAGCTATAAGTGTTTAGTAATACCTAAGGTCTTACGTGCCAGAACCGCGACGTTATTTTCCAGGTACGCTGTGGCGCTGCTTTACGACGGCACAGACACCGCGGCCGGGAATCGAACCCGCGTCCTTCGGGTCAGCAGCAGGCATGCATCGAAACGCTACGAAGAATACCGGGGGAAAAAAGCGCAGAAAAAAAAACAGCGAAACAATGGTACACAGCGAAGAGAGGGGAGGACGAAAAGAGTCTCCCCAGTGTGTCGGAGGATTTTCGAACATCCCACACTCTGCACTAGCAGCCGTTACGAGACAACTACCGGGTAAACAAAAGAAGAAGAAGAGGAGGCCACTGGATGAAAGAGCGCAGGGGTGTGTGTGTGCTCCTACACACGTGCGCCGAGTTTCTCCCCGGCAGCTTTGACGAAAAAGAAGCAGAGTAGGTAGCCGTCCAAGAAGACCAAACTGCCGCACCACAGAGGGGCTTGGACCGACAAAATAGCGAGGGAGAGCGCAAGGGGGGGGGCGATGAGGAGCAAACCAGCCGGTAAAAAAAAAAGAAGATGGCGGCGGCACCAGTCCACTCTCTCTCACATCTTCCTCCTTTCCCTTTTACACTCCCAAAAGGGCCACTTTTCCGCGCTTCGCGAAAAGGAACATCACGAGTCGTAAACGCTTTTCCTTTATACTTAATATTTCGTTACCCTTCTTTCTCCCTTCTTTCACTCTCCCTGTCGCTGTGACGTACAAACTCTCTTCAGAGACGACGCGACCGCCCTCAGGCGGGCGCTCGTTTTCCTCGCGAACAAAAAAACGGTCAGCGGCTCCTCTTTCTACCCCCTCCCCCCTCTTCCTTATCTTTTTTTCTCTTGCACGTTTTTTTTTTTTCAAATATATGTAATTTGCAACGGCTTCCACGTCTGGTGTGCCGCTCCGACAAAACGATCAGGCGGAGGATGTGCGATGAGGAGGAAAGACTTGGTGGGTTGGCAAGGGCGGTATACGACATGGACTGTTGTAGTGGTACTCAGCTGGCAGCAAGTAAGTGCTGAGAAAAGAGAGAAATAGAATAGGCCTAGCTTTCAAAAGAGCGCATCCCCACCCCCTATTTTTCACATTTCCAAGTTCCGGCGGTCGACCGAGGTGCGCAAAAAAAAAAAGAAAGAAAAGCTCGCCACGAGACACTGCATTGCGAGAGGGGGGGGGGGGGGGAGGACTGAAAAACCGCGCAGGCAAAAGCGTCGCAGCCTCTTCGCCCACCACTTTGCCGTTTCGGCCTGGCCTGTTGAACGGCTCCCGCCAGTTTTTTTTTTTTTTTCTTTCTTTAGTTACTGCGTCCACTTCCCGCCGCGACCGATAATATTTCTCGGCCACGACGCAATGTGGTCAGCGGAGCCATGCTGCGTTAACTAAGAGCAGCGAACGATGTCGTGCGAAAAAAAAAAAACCCTAAAAGAAAGAGAGATTTGGGGAGGGGCGGACGATGCCGCTTTAGCGGGGCTTAGAAGTGTGGCAGCTTGGGCTAGTTGGTTGGACGTCGATTAAGCATAGCCGCGAAAATGGGACGTGTGCAGTTTATTAGCGGGCCGCGCAGCAGTGGCTAAGCTTACAAAAGTCCAGTGTTGTTGGCGAGTGTGTGCAGTGCAACGCCGCGACCCCGTGGTAGACAGGAAGAAGGCAGTTATCTCAGGGGGAGGATACGGGCGACACACTGGGGCAGAGAGTGAGGGCTACAATTTGGCCAGACACGTTTCGAGGGATATGTATCTTTTTTTTTTTTTCTCTAACATTCAGCTCGCTCTGGTTATTGCTACGGTTAGCTACTTTGTAAGAACCCATCACTGGACAGACTTCATTACGGACGGCGATGCACGTCAAGAGCGAAGTTCCACGCCAGACAACTTTCGACATCTGTCATCCACTCTCCCTCTAATGTTCCGGTTATTGGAAGACCTCTCATTGTTGAATGTTGATGCCTGTCACTCAATCAATCAATGACTCAAGCAAATCTATCTATCTATCTATCTATCTATCTATCTATCTATCTATCTATCTATCTATCTATCTATCTATCTATCAGCCCCGCCGCGGTGATCCAGCGGCTAAGGTACTCGGCTGCTGACCCGCAGGTAGCGGGATCGAATTCCGGCTGCGGCGGCTCCATTTTCGATGGAGGCGAAAATACGGTAGGCTCATGTGCTCAGATCTGGGTGCACGTTAAAAAACCCTAGGTGGTCGAAATTTCCGGAGCCCTCCACTACGGCGTCTCTCATAATCATATGGTGGTTTAGGAACCCCACAGATAAATCGATTGATCTGTCTATCAAACAACTAGCCTCTGGCTAACATGTGCTGCTTGCTCTCAACCGTGTCACTACCCAAAAGGACAGCAACTATACTTGTCTGTTTCCAAAGACCATTTTGGTATATTGCTGGCCGCACGAACGGTTGACTAATCTTGCGCCACATAGATAACTGCTGTCCCGCTCGCAAACTCGTACGAATTGATCGGTGTCGTAAAGTTGCGGAGTGTCGCCAACTTACGGGAACCGGATGCATACGATCGCGGTTTGGTAACCAGTTGGGTTCAGTTAAGCTTACCCCGCTGTTAACGCAATTATTTTATGGAGAAAGACGCGACAACTGTACAAGTTAAGGCCGTGACAAATAGAACGCGCAGAAGGAACAGGAAATACGGCCTCGTGGCGAAACTCTCGAGCATTCGTGTAACGAGAGCGCTGTAAACTCTGATAAACAACTCGCTAATCTCAACTTTAACGCCGGTGCATAGAGTACACTGCCCTGTTTTAAACGACGTGTCTTTTTTTATTTATTTTTACGCGAGAAATCAAACTGCGCGGCTCTTTTGTTAACCACGGTAACCATTGTCCTTGCAAATCGCACAGCCGCTTAGAACGCTGCAGGTGGTGCTGAGAGATAACAGGCGCTTATGCAAAACGCGTTTCACTAACCAAATGACGGCTTTTTTTTATTCTTCTTTTTTTCTCTCTCTCTCACTTGAGAGTATATAGCTGTTGCTCAAAAGCCTTGGAGAGCCGGGTCATTCGAAGTCCGGGAAACGAGTCATCTAACAACAAACAAAAGAAAGAAAGAAAAGAAAGAGAGAAAGAAAGAAAGAGAGAAAGAAAGAAAGAGAAAGAAAGAACCACGGAAGCCAGTTGACGCGAGATGGAAGAGGTAAACAAAACAAAAAAAAACGAGATGAGATTACGGCGCCCAGTGAGAAAACGCTGAGGCAACCACGTGTGTAAAGGAAAACCAGAGCAGCGAGAAGGAAGCAAAGGAGCAGGCGTACGCACGTATAGCGTGTACACCACCAGATAGGACAGTCTTGCCCCGTTATCTATCAGGTATATCGCACGCGCGCGAGCAAGTCCTTGAGATGATGTGAAGTGGCCCACGGGGAAAACGGTTCTTCCTTCCCGCCTCGCAAGAGGTGTAGATACACACAAGCACAAACCGCGCAATCCTGTACGCACACAGACATACACGCTCGTAAGACTGTACTGTGTACCGTAACGCACGTCCTTCGGCGTACTACGGCTCGTTCTAGAGTGGGCAAGATGAAGGCTTACTTTACTGTAAACATGCACACGCTCACACAAGCGCAGATAGGAACGGAAAAAAAAACAACGTGTAGATACTACTGGCGTGTGCACACGCATGAAACGCGGCTTGCTCATATGCCCCTGTTGTCGGGAAAACCTTTCCATCAGCTTGCCTTCCGGTATATAGTCTGCGGTTGGAACAGGAGCGAAGATCGCACATAGCAGATAACAAATTGAAAATTTAAAACACAAGTTGACCAAAGAAAGCACGCCGGTTCAAAAAGTGCACATGGCTTACGGAGAAGCTGATGAAAAAGAAAAGTGTTGTCGGGCTCTCTGATCCGATAGATCTCACAGTGAATGAAGTAGTTCGCGAACGAAACTTCGAAACGATTGTTGTGGAGGAATCGCTCCATCAGTTTACACTTTTACTGGTACTACATCTTGATTGATTGATTGATTTGAGGGGTTTAACGTCCCAAAACCACCATTTGATTATGAGAGACGCCGTAGTGGAGGGCTCCGGAAATGTTGACCACCTGGGGTTCTTTAACGTGCACCCAAATCTGTGTACACGGGCCTACAACATTTCCGCCTCCATCGGTATACTACATCTTGCGCGCGACCTAAGAGACCCAAGTTCTTAACGTATACTGTTGCTCCAATATTGCGGCTTCGACGAGTCACAAAATCACGTGGCGGTTAACGTGCGCTGAATCGCATAACGACGCCACTGGAGCGGTTTTTTTTTTTCTTTTGCTTCCGTTCACAAATAGCATGCAATGTAACTGAAAAACACAGGCGTGACATCACAAACTTCGCTTCTCGACTTGGTATACAGTGGTTGAAACGAGAAACCTTTCGAACCACTACGACGTTACACACTAAACAAAAATGACCTGAAATAACCTCAAAAACTGGGTAAACCATTTGTCCTCTAGCGCACTACCTTTCCTGGGTTTTTTTTACCACCTACTACCGAGGTAAAAATTTACTCTCGTGCTAACTGAGTTTTTGAACGTAGGGAGAGTAGTAAATATTTACCCCAGTGAGGTTTTCAGCGAGTATAGAGAGAGTAAATTTTTACTACCTTCACAGGGTTTTTGAGGTGATTACTGGGAGTTATTTCTGGTGGTAAAAAATAAAAATTGACGGGTGCATTCGGCCAGAGACGACAAATTTATTGAATAGCAGAACTGATTGAATTTATTGAACGGCAGAATCGGTGACACCTGGATTCACATACAGACAAACACGCACACACAACAAATGCAGAATAATACACCACTAGAACAGACTGCACGCGTTGCTCAACTACACTTCGACAATCCGGTATATATATAGGCACGACTTTTTGACCGGCCAAATAGTACCGGTAGGAGAGCTCTTTTTTTCCTACGATTAACAACAACGCTTGAAGGTGCAAGCGTGAGCTTCTGGTGGGCTGCAGGGCACTAAATGTCACACCGACCTTTTATTATAAATCTACACGATCTCACCTTTTTGATTATCCAATAATTGCTTGGCACACCGGGCTCTCTGCCCCACGCGTGTTAGCACTGCTGATGCACAAGTCCATAAAATATACCTAATTACACACAAACCATGGTAGCTCAGTGATTTTAATTGAGCGACGGTGCACAAACACAGTAGCAGCACATATTCATCACAACGGGCGTAGAGGAGCGGTGCACGCCTGCACACAAGCTTCTTACCGACGGCGTTCTAGGCCTTTTCGAGGAGCACGGCTATCCGATGAAACACAGCTGGCAATCACAGAACACATATCCTGTGCGAATTTCGTCGTCATTTCAGACACAAATGAATCGTCGTCATTTCAGACACAAATGAACGCGTGACCGCTATCTTGCGGAGACGGGGCGGTGTATGCATACTTCCAACGAAAGACCACCATCCGGGCAGGTCCGGGTTTTCTTCGTTCTCACCGGCCGCCGCTTGTTGGTTCCGTCTGCCTCTTATCGGCTTCGTGCTACATGTTTGAGAACAGTTGGTGCATGAGGTGGGCGATTTGGGCAGCACTTTACTCGTGCAGACATCGCCTACTGTGGAACAAAATATATGCGATGCTTCTTTCACCTGCCCCGGCGACACACTCCCACTGGTCACTGGTGGCCGCGGCTCGGTGCCGACGACAGTGAAGCATTTTGCTTATTGCTTCTCCAGCAGGCAAGCACGGACGACGACACCAGATTGATTTTGTTACCACTGGCAGATCTGGAGATATCCGCGAACTGGAGATATCCGCGACGTGCAGGTTCGGAGGCACTCGGAAGAGCACGGTCGCTCGATGATGTAGGAAACACGTGAGATCCATCAGCCCAACCAGACACACAGATACCGAGCTTCTTGCACTGTCTGTCTCCAAAGCTACCGCCGAGCAAAAGCAACAATTTGCGAAAATATGCAGGACAACTTTCCACGGCAGGTTTTCTTTCTTTTTTTCTCTTTTGAGAGGCCCCCCTCCGTCTTTTTCTTTTTTTTTTCTTTCAAAGAATGCTGTTCTCGCTTGTTGTGCTTATGCTGCCCCCAGCTCCAGTAAAAGTGCGCTGACTCGAAGTCAGTCCAGAGGCACGGCGATGCAAAACAAAAAAAAACAAAAAAAAACATCTGTGGGCTTCGCGTACTTTCAGTATTCACTGAGAGCGTCACGGGGGGGGGGGGGGGGGGTATGGGGCGAAAACCGCCGAAGCAGCTGCACCTTGCAGTCACGTGGTAATAAACTCTGAAACGCAGGTTAAAAATCACGTGATAGAAAACTCCCTAAGTGGTAAAACTGGATTTTGACATCCTTTTACTACTTGCCTGAGAGGTGGTGGTAAAACTATGTCACGTACCATCTTTTACTCCTACGCGAGGTAGTAAATTTAAACGCGAGGGAGTTTTCAGAGGTCATGAGCCGGAAAAAACCCAAACTCGGATAGTTTTTGCTTACAGTGTAGTACCCAAACATGGCGGTTTCGGTGACGTTAAGGGCAAGCCACGCATAACCCAGAAAAGTCTAATCCCCGTATTCTAGAACGCCCCTTCACTCAACGTTCCACCTTCACTCGAGAAAGCCGATGGGAGCGCCATCTCTAGGCAGGGAAAGTCAATGCATATCAGTTATAATTTGCTGCTGTGCTTGAGCAGCGCAGCGTTATTTTCAGCCGAGCAGCGGCGCAGTGCGCAACTACGTCAAGTGAAGGGTGAAAGTCGAGTCGAGGAGCGTTTATGAGTACGGGGTTAAAACTATACCGCAACGCACAGTCATCGTCCGTAAAGACCATCGTTAAGATCATACACCCAAGGTTGCCGTAGGGTTTTCAGGGTGGTTAGTGACACCGCTGGGCCAGTGATGGCCAAAAAGCGCCATGGTAAACAGTTAGAGAGTGACCAATAATAGTGTAAAGTTGTTAGTATAATGGTCTAAATATACGTGCTCTAAGAGTACGTAAAGCATAATTAGTAAATAGGAAACAAGACGCCTGTAGCTGCGTCTCCGCCCTTCACCTCGTTGTAACTTTCCAGTTCGTTGCCTCAACATTTCGCAAGCCTTTCGCTTTGCCAACAACAGCTCGCGTGACTGCATGCATACGTCAGCGAGGCACGCGCAGCAAGTTGCCAACTGAATCGGCAACATATCCTGTCAGATACTCTTACATTCACTTTTGTTTTGTTTTTTTTCGTTACCATTTCTGAAAAACGCGGGGCGAAAGAATTCACGCATTCTGTCCATCAAATATGCCCAAGAACAAGCCTAGAGAAGGGAGGGGGGGGGGGGATGTTATGGAGCAGAGTACTCCGTGGGGTCTCAACAAAACAACTGGCTAGACAACCACGCATTCGGCAAAATAGCTACGTCACCTGTTCGCAACGCCAGCCACGCGTGTCGCAATAGATGCGAACATTTAAAAAAAAAACACATATAATAGGAAATTGCCGGTTCCTTAATTCTTTTTTCCTTCTACCGCTGACGGGAAATTGAAAAACAACCATGAAATTCATACCCACGGGTGTGCCGAATGCGAATGAAAAAGCTTGAACTTGAAAACAAGGAGAGCTCATTTCATCGAGTACGCAGACCTCTAAAAAAAAGAGTTAAGTAGATTCGACAAACAGCGACATAGTCCGAACGTTAAATGTGTGGCGACGGGCTGCGCATTGAAAGAGCCGGGGAGTTCAATAACGAGACGCGGGAGTACCGGCCAAGTAGATGTAGCTGCAACAAGCTCGTACAAGTTATCTCGAACGAATATCACCCAAACCTCTCTTTTATAGTGGCAATCGAGCCATAAGAGAAATGCGCAGAAGGGCGCAGCTCCAATGACTATAAAATACTTCGCGACAACAAACAGCAGTACGTTCTTCCTGGAAGGTATACTCTGTTTGTTATAGCGAAGCAGAAAAAAAATATCAATACGCGAAAAACATTTGCGCCAGCGTGCACCGAGATACACAGATAGGGACGGAGGAACGATAAGATAAAGGTCGTGCGTATATCCTGGATAAGTGAACACGTATTTACGAGATGTGCAGCACTAAACTCGTAACGGAGGACAATAATAAGAAATGGGGGAGGGGCCCGGTGAGCCACTCCCTAGCTGATTGAATGATACGTGGGGTTTAACGTCCCAGAACCACCATATGATCATGTATAATCATTAGCCGTAGTGGAGGGCTCCGGAAATTTAGACCACCTGGGGTTCTTCAACGTGCTCCGCTCCCTAGCTCAGCCATTACGGTCACCCTTATTATCACATCGTGGTTTTCCGACGGAAACACAAAAAATTTTTTCTGATTTATTTTATATCTCTCTATATCTATCCTCTTTCCGACCCTTTTCCCCACCCCCGTACAGGGTAGCAAAACCAGTTCGTCTAGGTTACCCTCCCTGTCTTTTCCTTTTATTTCTCTCTCTCTCTCTATCTCTCTCTCTCTCTCTCTCCGGCGCAAAACACCAGCATACCCATAACGAAACATCCCAATCGAGTTTTCAACTTGCGTTTTGAGTCAACAAGTCAGCGAGGTACACACACACGACTGACCTTACGCTTCCGCCGACGTCCAATGGTTGTGCCGAACGAGTGGAGACATACAGTACAGCCTCCGTCAAACAACGCCGAACCTGGAAAGCTCATCCGTCACCGAGACGAGAATAGAAACGCAACCTCCGAAACTGCTGTCACCGCGAAGCGTAACGGCCGTGACGACTACGCACACGCGTAAAGTGCGCGCGCATGACCTTAAGCGAAAGCCACGCCGCCGTTCAGTTGTTTGTCCCTGCGTAAGAGGATTCGTCTTCAAAACGAGGAGATCGGATATCCGGTAGAGAGAGCTGCTTACGATCATTCAGGGCTCCGCCTAAGCCGGAAGAATCAATTTGAAATAAGGTCTCGGATTCATTCATTTATTCTAAGGCTTCTCCGTATAAAACGCTCAAGGAAGGAGAAAAATATCGGCCGCGTATCCGCGTGCTTCGATGCAAATGTCGTCGAAAGACGATATATAGTATCCTGCCGGCCATCTTGTTTAGTACATATAGCATCGCATTTTCAGCGCAGCCTAAAAAGATTGGGGTCTCCGGAATTACGTATCTATGTAATTTCTCATAAAAGAAGGCGCCACTTTATATTTATGTATTGATGCCGCGCCTCGGTTATGCGTAATATTTGTATTTTTGATCGACAACGTTCACATGTATGAACGCAGCCACCGGTTCAAGATGGCTGGGCGTTCAGCAAGTGCTCAAACTTTCGTCGGGTGGTTCAATTATGTGACTGCATGACAGGCAGACAGGCAAAACTTCCTTCGTTGGACCCTATTCGTGCAGTCGTGCCTATGTCCAGCCAGTACTCGGACGTGCACATGTCAACAGAGCTGTGATGCGATTCCTCCGACACTTCACGGGACGGCTTCATGCTCTCCTATAGTAGATTACCAAGTGCCCCAAATCGTTGACCAATTTTTCTAAACATAATTCCGTGAAAGACGATTGTCTTTTAAAAAGTGATCTCGCTACTTTTTCATTTAACTTTTTTTAACACTTGACTTGCCTCGCATATGACTTAAAGAAAGAGACACCTGAAATCTCGTGATATTTTTTGGCCAACACCATCACGAAAGCCTGCATGTCTGTCCATCGGCCGCGAAGTTTGCCGTCGCACACGACATCACAAAAGCGCACAGTGCATTTCGTCCCATTTATTACTCGTACGTGAATCGTTCGTAGTCTGTGGCTATTTTCTGTGCGTAAAACGGGTAAGCACAATCTCGCTCAGGGCATTCCACCACGGACACAGAGACATCTGACAACAGTCCGCCGCTCAAGCGTGGGATGGGGCTCTTCGAGCACTTGCTAGTATCGAAATACCTTAACAAATAAGCCGCTAAATTAACCATTACTCGATTACACTTTAAAATCATCCCCCAACGCGCTAAACACGACGTTCCAACGCTTAGACTATTCAAATTAGCATAGTCCCCTAGTCATCAACACAAGTGAGTATTCAAGCTACGCGTAGCGCGCGAACTAAACGAACAACTGGACGAAGGTCAAATCGAGAGAGAGAGGGAAAAAAACGAAAGGTAATTTAAACAAAAATAAACCTGGTACAGATGCCAAAACCAGCGCCATTCACGCATCGCGCTTCCTTTTGCACGCGCTGGCTACGTCATTGATACGCAGCCGCGACTCCGCGTTAAACTCAACACGCACAGCGTTGGAACGCGAGAGGTATCAAAGATGAGCAGACTTCCAAATCGGGACGAGAAACGCCGGGAAGTCGTGACCAAGAAATGGTTACGGGGAAACTGCGAGACTCAACTATACCAGGAAAGGCAAGGGCACGAAACCTTTCGCAAGCAAGCTACGGCGGCACGTAGCAATGCGGAAACATGCTGCCGCGATGCACACCACGCAAGGCGCGCTAGACAACCTGCCCCGCGGGGTCCGTTTTTTTCGTGCGAATGTTTTATATTACCCGTATTATTATTGTACGAAGACACACGCTCTTCCCTTCGGAGCGCGTGACCTGGGAGCGCGTTTAGCAGGGCGTGGTCCATCTTGGGTGTATACATCAGGTATACACAGCATTACCGCAGAACGTAACACACGCAACGACTCGGAAGTCACACATCACGCGTTGGTTTGTGCGTGTGCGTGTTTGGGGGGGAGGAGGCGTTTCATCACCATGAAACGAACAAACGTGCGAAGTCTGCTGGCTGTACATGCGTATACCAAGTGTTCAATGGCGCATCCGATGAAAGTTCTCTTTGAAGTAAGGCAATGTTCGCCAATAGAGGAATACATTAGGATGATGTTAGTATTATAGCCAGGAATTGGAAATTGCCACTGTTTCATGTTTTATTTATTTATTTATTCATTCATACATTTATTGTAAAGAAGACTCTGCAATAAGTGCTGCTACTGATGACGCTTCAACGTGCCGAAGGAGGCCAGCTAGTAAGTACAGTTTCTAAGCGATCAAAAGATTCAAGGATATCGCAGCACACCCTCCGACCTCATAACAACTCCAGCTGGCTATTAGTTATGCAGAACTGACGGCAGCCAAAAAAAGTAAATAAAAACTGCCCACAACAACTTACTGCAACTCTCCTCCCCAAAGTACTCTCTCTCTCTTTCCCACGCTGTCCGGTTCTTTACGAAATTCGTTAATCTCCTCATGAGGCGAGGCACATTCAAATTAAACCGTCCCACGCCAACGCGACGTAACCGAGAAATTCGGCGCGCCGCTATATATACATATAACCAGTCCTGAAGGTGAGTGGGGAGGAGTTAGACGCGACCTTGACGGCCTTCGGTAACACAACGGTGAGTCGATCGACAACTACATAGAAAGAAAATGAGAAGAAAAAAAAATGAGATGGTTCGAATAAGCTGGCAAGGCTCGATACGTTGCGGAGGCACATTCTTTCTCAAGCGAAGCCCGTCGCCGCCTCGAAAGACATAGCAGGCAGGCGGGCAGCGAGCGGCCCTGCAAGCCCGATCACATAGATGGGCGGAGGAGCTAGTTCGGCGGCTGCCTTGCCTCGGGCAAGGACGCGGCCTCCAAGTGGAGAGGGGGAGAACTGGGCCGACTGTGATGCGGACAAAACACCACAGCACCTGTATCTATGCATGCCCCGCTTTTTGCATGTATGCTATAACCATCTTTTATAACTGGCACGACGTTGCGGTGCGAATGCGAACAAAAATAAACCGACCGCGGGAAGGCCACTTGTCATACGAGAATGCAGCAGCGGCTGCGGATTAGGAATATAACCAACAACTTCCTTCCTGTTCAAAGAGGACGAAGCGGGCAGGAACAGAGTCAACCTTTACGCGCCGATGGCTGGTCCACCTACGAACTTTACCGAACACTTTAGTTAAGTTCGAGACTTTTTTCGCATGACAAAACAACTATACGGTTATGAGCCAAGCCGTATCACTCAGGGACTCCAGATTGGGTTCGACCACTTGGGCCTTTCGCGCGCACCTACATCACAAGCACGCGACGCGTTTTGCATTTGGTCCGTGCATCGAAATTCGGCCGCCGGGGCCGGGAATTGAGAACCGCGTCCTCCAGCAGACGTCTTGGGAGTGAAGGCGAGTGTTTGCAAGTGGTCTACATAACCGAACATGCTCGCATATTGTTGGCTGGTGTATACGCTATAGAGTCTGCCAGCCCTGTCAGTCACTCTCGTCGAATTGATTGATATGTGGGGTTTAACGTCCCAAAACCACCATATGATTATGATAGACGCCGTAGTGGAGGGCTCCGGAAATTTCGACCACCTGGGGTTCTTTAACGTGCACCCAAATCTGAGTACACGGGCCTACACCATTTCAGCCTCCATCGGAAATGCAGCCGCCGCAGCCGGGATATGAACCCGCGACCTGCGGGTCAGCAGCCGAGTACCTTAGCCACTAGACCACCGCGGCGGGGCGCACTTGGGAGAAGTTGCGCAGCGCGAGCCTGGGCTCGCATAGCAAGTGCTGTGTCACGATGCAGATATTAGGAAGCAAAAAAAAATGAAAAAAAAAATGAAACGAAGAAAGGCACTTGTAAGCTCAGCGGTGGAAATGACTCGCCGCTTCGCGTGTGGCAAAAATACATCGTATTTGGTCGAGAACCACGCATTTCGCGCGCCCTTCGTATTCAACTATAGCAGCTTATACGTTCTTTCAGCTATATAGCAGCCAACAACCCAAAGTTTCCACCGTTCATGTCAAAAGGTGTGGCTTTGGGTGGCCATTAATTCGTGTACGATAGGGCGTTGTTTCCGCCGGCGGCTCCGTATTCGCTGCGAGGGAGGGAAAAAAAAAGGCCTCTGATGACAAGGAGAGCGAGAGGTCTCACACGGGTGCCACGCCCGAAGTCTTGTCTCTGCGCTCCGCCACTGCAGACGCAATACGATTTACCACGCAACGAGAAAAGCCAACTTTTAACTGACAGTCCAGCAACATGTTTATGACTACAAAAACGCTTGGCTAAGAATACTTTTATCTTTCATGGTGGTCATGGTGCTCAACACTGACCCCGAAGGTAACGGGATGGAATCCTGCACGGCGGCGGAAACTGGTCCTGCACTTTTATTCATGCGCTCGTTAAACGAACCCCGGTATACAGGTCGGAATTTCAAAAAAAACCTTCCCCTACAGCGTCCCCCGTGATTATCCCGCGGTTTTTTATGGAATAAAGATGGTATTTATAGAGTAAACTTCAACGAAGGCCTTCACAGGATACTGAAAATCCTGTCAAGCAAACCATGCGCAGGCACTGCACCATGTCGTGAATCATCTACATGTCGCAAATTTGTATCGCTATCAGATTTCAAAATTTAGAAGGAGTCTTTCGAATGAACGTATGCAAAAGTGCAAAAGATACGAGATAACGGTACACACGACTTTACAACTAGAAAATGACAAAAAAAAACTAAAATCCGGCTTTTTACGACTCAATTCGCTTGACATAAAACGATGAAAGAACAACCAACGGAAACAGCCGTATATACCGTTCAGAACGGAAACACCAACGTAACGTTCACCTCCGCCTAAAAACTACACAAACCAGTTCGTTAA
The DNA here is from genome assembly GCA_013436015.1 of Rhipicephalus annulatus. Classification (NCBI taxonomy): domain Eukaryota; kingdom Metazoa; phylum Arthropoda; class Arachnida; order Ixodida; family Ixodidae; genus Rhipicephalus; species Rhipicephalus annulatus. Next base: position 690,222 of record WOVY01001205.1, read on the forward strand.
CCGAAACTTCCTCCCCGCGTGCATTTGGCGTCCAAGGTCGCACGCGCCGCCTTAAAAATTAACGCAGGGCCTTTCGTCGGGGCCGCGTCCAGATAAGCTGTCGCTGCGCTTCGGCGCGAACAGCGTGAATAAATCGAGGAGCGCTTTTTACGCAATCGAGCTGCCCCCACGGTATACACGCAGGCAACCGCGCACACACAATGCTATCGCGAAGAGACGGCATTCCTCGCACATTTTCTCTCCGCTAACAAGCTGCTGTACGTGACACAAGTCATGCAGTGCGAAGCGATTTGAAGGTCAATCCAGAGGCAATCACTACTTATCCGCTATTTTAGGGGTGCGTTACGTCGCCTCTTCAGCGTCAAGTGGCAGTTATCGACCCCGATTCGCCTCCGACAATGCCAACGGAGGGGGCGAATAAATCTCTAAAATTGATTTGTAGAGTCAGCACCGAGCACGATTCTAAATTAAATAACTTCCACGTAACGATCGCTATAAATGCCTCACTCAGCAAACTTGAGCACTCGTCAAGCAATCGAGTGAAGGCCACATCTCAAGCTTGAAAGTCGATGTCGCTGCTCATTTAATGTTAACATTGCGTGTCCGTAACAACTAAACTAACAAATTATTTCGCTCTGCCTCCAATCCCGGAGGCAATGAAAACTTTCCGCATCTCACCGACTTTTTGCACGGCGTCCGCACACCGAACGGCGTCCGTCATCGGCCCCACCTCTGACCAAGCGACGACGAAATATCTGATGACGTGTAGTCATGCAACGTCACAATGATGTCATAGATTTTGGCGACATGTGTCGTCACGGCGTCGTCAGGTGGTGACGTCATCTCGTCCCGACTTTTTCGCATCACTCGCATTGACAGTACCGCCGACGTGCCATGTCGGCATTCGATGAGGCATCCGCAAACTTTCACCTTAACATATCTGAGCTTTCAACGTTAATACCACGAGTGTATTATTACGAGGCACGCCATGTAATGAAGGGCTCCGGAAATTTCGAACGCCTTTAGTGTTCTTTAACACTGCACTCACTAACATTGCACAACACACGGGCCTCTATTTATATGGCATTTCGCCATCAGCGAAATGCGTCCGCCCGCAAGCTTCCTATAGTTTATTTCTTCGTGAACTTGAACACTACTTGGCGGAGCGCACCGAGAAGCCTACGCGGGCGACATCGTAACTCCTAATTGCATCACGGTATAACCTTTTAAAAAATTGCAGTCCACGTACACATCTACGTAGGACACTCGACAAAAAAAAATAATAAGTAGCGTGCCACAGGAGCAATCCCGACGCCGCCACCATAATCCCAACAGCACACTATATAGTAACCGCAATTCTCGAATAACAACGGGTTATTGTACACGGTCCGTTTTGTATCCCCGAGGGGGCACACTGCAAGAAAACGCGTTGCCACCGAACACGCGCAATACGCCGCAGGCGGGCGTGCAAGGCAAGGCAAGGCAACTGAGCGCGCGCGCTGCAAGCGGTCGGCGGTGCACGAGCTCAGCTCGATGGCGGGACGATGCGTGACTGGCATCCTATAGAGCAAGTAGGCGCAAATCGCGGCGGCACATAACGGAAGTCCCATTAACTGGCACGCACGTGACGCGCGCGCGCGTCGCGAGTAACAAAAGGGGCGGCACACGTGTCCAACCGTGGGAGGTATACACAACGCTATAGACAACGCTAAGCACAAGAAGGGCCCGTCACATGCATGCTCATTCCTTTCAGCCTATCTTCGCCAAAACTAATCAGCTTAAGCACAGCTTCTTCCCACGTACAATTTCCGAATGGAATGCGCTCCCGGAAGCAGTGATACAAGCCAAACATTTTTCCCAAGCGCTCCAGGAAAGCATCTGTCGCTAAGTATATGCATTGTATGGTGTGCTATGCCTTGACCAATCTGCATTGTACTCCTTTTTATTGTTATTATTTTTTTCTTTGTATGTATGTGTAACAGTGTTATGTGTATTGCCAATCGCCCCTCCTGCTTGGTCCACAAACTGGCTTGCAGTATTCGCAATAAATAAATAAATAAATAAATAAATAAATAAATAAATAAATAAATAAATAAATAGACTACACATACGCAAGACGGCGACGTGCCGCCACTCCAGAAGTGAGACAAGTCGCCGCGAGAGGGCGTGGGACGCGCCGCACGCTTCCCACGGTGAACAACAAAAGGGGTCGGCGGGAAGAGGCAAAAAGAAAGAACGAAAGGCGCGTATAAGAAAATCTGAGAATGACAGCCGTGCGGTATATACACAGCAGCGTGGTGTCGGGTATACACACGTAGGCGCCGATTGCTCGTGCGGTAACTGGGGGGGGGGGGGGGGGACCAGCACTGGGGGTGCACAGCTCTATAATGCGCGCGCCACTTGTTATTTATCTTTTTTTTTCTCGTCAAAAACGACGACGGAGCGCTGGTTGGCGAGACGCCGCGGTGTGCTCGATTTCTTTTACCGGGTCAAACGGAGAAGCCTGCTGAGAGCGACGGAGCGAGCGTTAACTGGAAAACAACAACAAAAACGTATTAAGCGGGGAACTCGCCCTCCACCGTTCGCATTAAAAGGGGGACTCGCGAGACATTGCATCAAGTAGCAGCGTCGCCGGTCGCCTGCGCAGTGCCAGCGTTAATCATCCTAATCGTAGACGCCAGGCGTACGTAGCACGCCCGTATAACAAATGCTCGGAAGGGTCAAGTTACGAAATGTAGTGAACGAGTAACGCGCGATTAAGCTTAATTGGCGTGGCTACGCAATACGCGCGCCGCATTAATCTAATCCACCCACGTGCGACTGCGAGCTTTTACTCATTCACGCTGTGGCAATGCTATTCGCGATCGTCCACGGGACAACGGAAGCAAAGCGTGTGCGGTAACCAACTCAAAGTCGACGTGATCATATATCTACCTCCATACCACTTCCCTTTGCATCATGATTGATATGTGGGGTTTAACGTCCCAAAACCACCATATGATTATGAGAGACGCTGTAGGGCTCCGGAAATTTCGACCAGCTGGGGTTCTTTAACGTGCGCCCAAATCTGAGCACACGGGCCTACAACATTCCCGCCTCCATCGGAAATGCAGCCGCCGCAGCCGGGATACGAACCCGCGACTTGCGGGTCAGCAGCCGAGTACCTTAGTCACTAGACCACCGCGGCGGGGCACCCTGCTGGATGGTGTCCAACCAATACGACCAGCTATTGATGTGGGCAGCGGAACGCCAGATCACCACCAAAACTACCACGGTGCTACAGTAAGCTGTATAATCTTAAACACCGCGCACACGTGACGGGAATATCAGTTATCTGTGACGCTGCACGCAAATACAGCGCTCCCTCTGAGGCACAGCTCGTCATGGGACGACGTGGCGAACGGCTCTTTCCGGGGGCTTTTCCAGAAGGTATTCAAGGCTGTATACACAGATATCGACACTGTAGCGTAGGCGGCAAGAAAAAGCGTCCACGAAAGTAGAGTAACGAAAGTGCAAACGGCCACACGACCGTCCCGACCCTCCGGCGGCCGGTGGCCATGCGGCGTGGCGGTCGCGTGGTGGCGTAGAAGGCGACGCCCCGCGCTGTACTTGATCCGGCGCTCAGGAAGCCGAGGGCCGCAAGGGCACGCGAAACGCCACCGCGCCCCCTCCGCAGCCCCCTCCAAGAAACGAAACATTGGGACCACAAGAGACGACGCCCCTACCTTCAAGCGCCCACGAGCACCTGTGTGGTGGTCTACCGAGTTCACGACTTTGAATTCTCTTACAAAGTTCCGTGACCACTATAGCAGCTTACGCAAAACGTATAATGCATGAAAAGTGGGGCTGTCTTCGAACGGCTGATTTCACACCTTTCAGGGCATACAGCTTGCCGCCAACGCTAGTGACAGTTGTCGCTGCGTTGACCGATAAGTCGGGGCGCCTTGCTGCGCACGGATCTGGACACGCTATATGCTAAACTCTTCCAGGGCCACCATGCAAAAGGTGCGAACGAGCGATGCAAAAGAGAAAGCCACATCATCATCATGATGCGCTTGGAGCAACGAGGCAAATTTAGACAAGAGAACAGGGAAGAGACAGACAGAACAAGTAATCGATCGCTATTGACGCGTAATTGATCTATCTAATACCGAAATACAGTCGCACGGAGACTTCATTTCCCAGGGCAAGCGATACGTCACGGGCCCTTGAACAGTAATGGCGACAGAGCACGCCCGACTTTCCCGCTCGTGCGAGCACTGACATGCTAATACAGCTCGACAGGAACAGAATCTGTGGCTTTCGTAGGAAGAAAAAAAAGAGTACGAAACTACTCGCGTGCAACCATTGTGACACTGGAAACGGGTCACCGCCAACTTCGGCATGCGCGAACCAGTATCCGACGCTCGCCGTGACGGAAAACTTCAGGCGCGACCATACATAGCCGTTGCAGCACGCCACGCCCTCTCTCTATAGAGAGAGAAGGAAGGCACGTGGCTACGCGAAGCTGTGCGTCCTCTTTCTCTCTCCATAGGGAGAGGGCACATGCCCACTGATGTCCCGTGTAGGGAATTTTCCCTTTTTCTTTTCGGGGAATTTTCGCCTGTCATTCCGGCCCAAAGGGGGAAGAAAAAGGGAATCTTCGTGATATTCCAGGGGATTTCAGGAATGGTCAATTCTTATATGACGACCGATATTCAGCGCTCACTGTGCGCCTTCATCTGCTGTAATCAGTTCTGGCGCGTCCACCAATCACGCGGAGCGATTTCTGGTTCACTATTGGTGCTAGACTAGAAGAACCACAATGTGCAGTGTACTAACAGTATATGAATTAAACGTCATGCCTTTGTTGTACGGCAGTGGAGGGGCTAGTCATGATTTCAAAGTCGCCAGTACGTGAGACACGCGCGTAATTATAGCACGCGTGTGCGTGGATGGGGCAGGGAATCGGTAGTGTTGTGCAGGGAAATATGCTGGAAATTTGGTCAGCGTTTGCAGGGAAAAAAAATCCCCGAGATAGGAAATTTTCATGTCTCTGAATGGGAATTTCTTCGGCGTAGTACGGAACATCACTGCGCAGGCCTTTAGATGACGAACCAAGCGCAACAAATTCTCGCGAAGCCCAGTAACGACGCATAGAGCTTCCAAAAATTAACTAGAGAGGGGATTCGGGCGCTCCGATCGTTCAGCGACCATGGGGAATTGTGGGTAGTACACGGAATTGGCTATTATTCGTGCTTGCGGGCCTGGAATCACACTTGCGGATTTGTTTATCGTTGTGTTGCGGTTATGTTTCGAAGGAAATAACAGACCATTTTGAACTTCGTGACCCGATTTAAAATGGTAAGTTTGAAATGGAAGAGTAGACGAGCCAATTGCCTGAATCCGTTTCGAGTGCGAGGCACCATTCTTCGCGTCTTTCAATACCCGCTTCTTTCTTCCTTCAAAAATTAGCTTCGGGTCGATTCGATCCCCGGCCTTGACGAGAAAACAAGAGGCAGCTACATGGTATATACAACGCGTAGGGGGAGACTACGTAACGCACCTCATTCAAGGCTATACGGCGACGGACACTCAGAAAATTCCCGCAGCATTAGCTAGCTATAGCTCCCCGGGAGGCATTCTGTTCTCTCTTCTCGCCCATTACGAAATAAAAGAAATTCCGGGAACCAGAGCCACGCCCACCACCGTCGTCGTCCCGTTGCTATCAAACGGCCGCGCCACACGAAAAAAAAAAGAAAGATAACAAAGATCCCGTTTGAGCACAAGCGGCCGCCTGGTGGCGGCGACCACCGGCTCTCCGCGTCTTGACCGCAAGCGCCCCTTTCTCACCTCTACACCTTCTCAAGCGCGTAATTTCGTGTGTCCCTTTTTTTTTTACATCAGTTGCCTTCATAGGCTGTGTTCCAATACTAAGACAGCATGTAGACAGTCTACGCAGACTGCTTAAAGACCGTACCGAGCCCGTGCTGAGAGAGAATTGGAACACGTTTAAGCAGCTTTTACGCGACGATGCGCCACCTCGCGTCGAGAAGAAAAAGCTAAAAGAAACAAACGTAATAGTTGTAATTTCTGCCTTATTTCATGTTAAAATCAAAAACAAATAAACGTTGCTCACATTGAGCGCCTGCGAAAGCGTCTACTTGTGTGAAGACGGCCATTCTGGCGAGATTTGATCTATCTGAGCGATTCGCTGAGCCGCCGTCTTCTTTAGACAGCAAAGTAGCCTGCATCGTATTTGTCTACGATGCGGTCTTCTCGGAGCTGTCTACTTTGTCGGCTAGGAGAAAATTGGAATGGGACTCAAGATTAACGCCGTCCATTTAGCTGCCTATAATTAGCCGTCTACGGTGAGTATTGGGAAACAGCCATAGATGGAACCCCCTTCGAAATAACGTATGAACATAGCAGGGCTCCACGAGCACGCAGCCTAAAACACACACAAGACAGCAACGGGCCATGACAACGCGTTGGACATGAACGCAAAAGCCGAGCTTATGCAAGCGCGCTTAGCGGCGGAGGTTGCGCAAGAAAAAGAAAAAAAAAACGCACTCGCGTCCGCCCGTTAAAAGGCAACGCGGTGCGAACTCGACGCTGGCGCGATACATGCCTCTTCACATACAGTCAATGCTTTAAAAAGCAAAAAAGAAAGAAAAGAAAAATTCCAGCAAGTGTGTGTGGCAACGGGCACGACGCAGGTGCGCGCGCCAATAAAGTGTAGCAACAGGCTTCCGTTTCTATATCGTTCATACCTGAACTTTTGCGAGAGACAATTTTAGAAGAGGGTTTCTATAGCGTTTGCGTTCGTTTGGCGTATACGATACGCTATTTTCGTAACTTCACGGGGGTATCTAACAGGCAAGAGTATGATGACGCATGCGCACTGGCGTCGCGATAACAATAACGCGAGTCTTTGCGTATACCCTATATTCTAAAACTGTCCATAGAGAAGCCCCGCCGCGGTGGTCTATAGTGGCTAAGGTACTCGGCTGCTGACCCGCAGGTCGCGGGCTCGATTCCCGGCTGCGGCGGCTGCATTTCCGATGGAGGCGGAAATGTTGTAGGCCCGTGTGCTCAGATTTGGGTGCACGTTAAAGAACCCCAGGTGGTCGAAATTTCCGGAGCCCTCCACTACGGCGTCTCTCATAATCAAATGGTGGTTTTGGGACGTTAAACCCCACAGATCAATCAATCAATAGAGAAGATTTAGTGGCGGTGTCCCCGAAGGTACGCAAGCCATTGCGTATTTTCGTACTCTCGTTGAGTGCAGCTGGGAGTACAAAGGAACGCAATAGCGTTCATACGCATGTCCACTGGGGGCCCACGGCACTAATACTTAGCATAACGCCTTGCTATAGGCATGTCCCCACACATCGACTATGATTATATCTGATAAAGATGATTTCTGATCGGATTCAACAGCCGCGTTTACCAAGACACCACCAGCATTGCCTAACGTTGGCTAGTGTTGGCTAATACGCGAATTGCAAACGACCCATTCACAGATTCCGGGTACACCACAATGTTTCTTTCGTAGAACGCGCGAGCTAGCAAAAATCTGCAACCGCCGCACGGATGATTGAAACAGCAGAGATCCGTCATTTCGATTGAATGCCTGCTGTCACGCGTTTACAACGCGTGTACGGCGTCCCGCCACAGACAAGCCAATGACGAAACCCGCCATTGAATAATAAAGCATCTGTCGCAGAGAGAGAGAAAGCGGCGTCCATTCCAGGTGAAACGTTATATCAGACAGTTATTACCTCGTACAACTATACCACGCGGGCCTTCCTGCCCGGCAACAGTGAGTATACATAAGCGCTGTGCGTTTTTGCGCTGCCCCGCCTCTCAAGTCTGATCGATCGTACGAAGTTGCGACAAAGAAGAAGAAGAGTCGAAACCCTATTGAGCCACGTCGTTTCCGAAGCCGAATGTCGGCGAGTTTGTGGCAACACCCGAACGAAGACGACTGAGACAAGTTTCGCCACAAGTATCGACAGAGGCTTTCCGAAGCTGCAAACCTGAGCAAGGGCCGTGTGATGCATGACCACGCTATACGCGGTTCTTGCGACAACACAATTTCTGGCTTCAGTCATGCAAGAGTTCTTAGGAAAGAAAGAAAACGACAAGTGTACACGTACGTACTACATGACCATCGAATGTAATAACAGTGACAGCTTCCGTGCGATTATAAACACGAAGTCTCGACTTGATTGATTGATATGTGGGGTTTACCGTCCCAAAACCACTATATGATTATGAGAGACGCCGTAGTGGAGGGCTCCGGAAATTTAGACCACCTGAGGTTCTTTAACGTGCACCCAAATCTGAGCACACGGGCCTACAACATTTCCGCCTCCATCGGAAATGCAGCCGCGGAAGCCGGGATTCGATCCCGCGCCCTGCGGGTCAGCAGCCGAGTACCTTAGCCACTAGACCGCCGCGGCGGGGCAGTCTCGACTTAATGGGACTCACACATAGACAGCAGTACTACAATTAAGTTTGCGATGACACAACTCACGTTACGGCTGCGACACTAGGGAGTTTTAGAATACCGTTTGCAAGCGCTGCGGGCGTTGCAGGTGTCATAAGAGCTTTGGAATAGCGTTTGCCCTGCTGCAAACCGCAACGCACGATCGCAGCGACACCGTAGCCTCGAAACCACCGCTTGCGGGCCACATGCGGGCCGCCATTACCGCACGCAATTTCGGATTTTTGCGTGCGGATCACAAACGCGAACGCCGACTCGAGTTACGACGCATGCGCAGTAGCAGCGACCGCACCGCAAGGGCTCGCGGTGCGCCATTCTAAAACTCCCTACTGTCACTTTCTGCGTATAGTGCATGGCGGGGTTGGCCTTCTGGCGCACAAAACTTGTCGCTTTGCTTACGCACACTCCACAAAGCCAGAACACCATTTAGCATCAAGGCAAATTCGAAAAACAATTGTTTACCATATATTTCTGCATGGTGTAGAAAAAAAGTTCGTGCGAGAAATGTTCTTGAGCTCTTTCACGTCGGGTATACGGTGCGTTTCAGGGAGGGCTATACATCGTATTACGCAACGGCATCGCATCAGCAAACGGACGAGGCAAATAAAAATTCAATACCGCATTGCGCGGATTACATACGGGACAGAGAAACAACAGTAAGCCCGGAACAAGAGCATCAGTGCCCTTTCTCTGTGATGTGTTGAATCCGTCCTATTCAGTAGTTAAGATTATGAACCAACTATGTCCCTATGTCCTGCAGCGACGAATTTCGTTAAGGTAACCCACGACCACGCTCGTGTTTCCGGGGTCCCTCATTCCACTGTTCGTGTGTGGGTATACGCTGCCGTTTTAATACTCAGAACGAACTGTATACTCCGAGTCCTAACCTTGCTATTACTTCACTACGCGTCCACCTGGCTTGACAACCGGCGAAAACTCGGTCAAGAACGCACGAAACCGTCCCAAGAACTCCATCCCGTTCCCATCGTTCGGGCCAACGAGTTAACGCGAGCCTCACTATATGCAACCAGCTGCGACAGCGACATTATGTATGTTCGCAACGCCCTCTAACAACAAACATCGAAGAAGAAAGAAAAAAAATAGAACTCTGCGCGCGGCGTCGCCAGTTGTGTTGGGTCACCCCGACACGCAATCGCTCGCATCCGCCCAGTCACGACTTTGGGCACCGAGCGCGTGCTGTTGGCGCAGTTTTCTCCCGGAGTCACCGAGCGGCGGTTGCTCTTGTTAATTTTGATGCGGCCTTGAATGCGCACTGCACTGCAGGTCAGGGGAGGCACACACTAAACACACGCGCGCATACACTGTTACAGGGTCGCTTGAGAGTTCCAAAGCGACACTGCTAAATATAAACAGCGAGACATACACAAGACGCTAAAGAAAGAAAGAAAGAAAGAAAGAAAGAAAGAGAAGAGAAGAGAGAGAGAGAGAGAGAGAGAGAGAGAGAGAGAGAGAGAGAGAGAGAGAGGGGGCAGACGCTAGGTTGGTCCTTTTCCCCGAGTCGCACTGTATACACCGGTGCCAATAAGCGCTGCCAACCGAGATGCGGTCCTTTCTCGGGTCGCCAAGCAGCGTACAGGGACGAAACACCACGCCAGGGACTGGTAGCGCGGACTGCGCCAGCTACATGACGAAGTAACAACGGGCGGCAAGCCGCCGTGTAAACGTATCAAGAACTCGCAAGTGAGGCCTCGGCCAACCTTCGCAGAGCGTATAGGGGAGAGTGTGAGGGGAAAATCGCCTTCACCCTTCCAAGCGGTCGCAGCTCCTTAGCGAGCCTGGCAAGCACGACGACGAAGCGGCAGCGTATACCGGAGCAAAAGAAAGAAAAGGCCTTGACGCGAGAGGCAGCAGCCATCAGCAGAGCAACGGCAAGCGACATCGTCATCCTCAACGCCAAACTTTTTTCTCAAAACGTCATCCTCATCCTCAACGCCATTATTTTCTTTTTTTTTCCTTTTTACTGTTCTTTCAATCCTCGATGGCTCTTTACCGACTACACTGGCTACTGCGCATCGTGTTCTGTGTGCTGTTTCTGCACGCACACAAAGGCGAACAATAGAGAACATGCAGCGCTACACCCCTCCCCTCCCCCCCCCCCCCGGTCCTGCTGGTGTTGTAGAGTAAACGATGGTTAATGAGCTACGTGTAATCAACGCCGAGGGTTACCGATACAAACGATCCACTATATTTATGCTCGCTACATACCTCGTAACGGCTGAGCCGCGAGGGCGTGGATTATAAACGAGCTTGTAAACGATTCGAATCGATTAACGCTACACTATAACAAAATTGACTCACGGGCGTCATAAAATAAGTTAGTTACGTTACCCGAGCCCCCTTATGCGAAGCGCTCCCACATATAAATCTGTCGCTTGTCCCTATAACCGCTGCTGTGGTCCATTTCTACACTCCAACCTCGATTTAACGAACCTAGATATAACGAAATATGTGTTTTAACGAAGTACACAAAATAGTCTTGCAATATACATAGTGTTTGGAATGTACCTTTATAACAAATTTTCGGATATAACGAACTTCTTCCATGTAAGATGGAACCTTCTTATAATGAGGTTGAGATTATACGCTACCAAGGAAACGGGGCCGCCGCGGCTGGGAGTCGAACCCGTGTCCTCAAGTACAGCAGCACTACACCGGAGAGCATCAAGGCCACTTTCTATACATTAAAAGCCTGACATTCTTTTCTAACGCTTTATAGAGAATTTGCGGCCAGATGCATCCAGTCTTTATAGAGCAACACTTCGTCGCGACCTCGTTTACGTATAGTGCGGCTTTCCGACTTTTTTTTAATATATCGAGAGCTGTTATGATATCACAACACGGGTCACGCGCAGCGCCGTAGTTGTCCGCCGCCGGTGTCCGTAACCACTATCGCACGAAAAAAAAAAAAACTCGGTAAATAACAAACACAGAGGACACAGTGAGCTTCAAACCCTGGTCCACTGCGTGCCAGCCCGGTATCCTACCACTGAGCCATGCTGGTGCATTCTATGTCACAATCTATGTCATTGCCCAGCATACCAGACCGACCGACGTATTATGGAAGCCAAGCTCTGTCAGCTGGATTCACGGCCGCTTACAGAAGAGAAGATCCTGGGACCTTGGCCGACGGCTTCCCATTCGCGCAAAGCCACGAAAGCCCTCTTGTACTTTTTAAGGATCACCAGACTTCACGACCGTTTGTGAAAGAACTGTGCGAGACTGTGCTGTGTAGTCTCGAGCTGACTATTCATGCTTCTCTTTCTTACTCCTCTTCTATTTCTTTCCGTTCTATTATTCTCCTTTTCCCCCACCCCAAGTGTAGGGTAGCCAACCAAGCCAAGCTTGGTTAACCTCCCTGCCTTTCCTCTCTATATATATATCTCTCTCGTGCTAGTGCATAAGACTCTTTCGCAAACTTGCCTTAGGTAGGCGTGATCTCGGGAAAGGAATCGCGTTATGAGCAATAAAGCGTTTTTGAACAGCAAAGTAACAACCAGGTGTCACAGAATGCGAATAGCGTAACGAGTGAGTCGTTTAATGCTTCAACCCATTTACAAAAGCTTGTTCTTGTTCACCTATTAACAGTAACGCATACCCACTTCAGGCACGATTCATCATCGTCGTCAGCCACTACAAAATTCCTTGCAAGTGTTTATCGGACACCACGTTCCTTCGAAGAATGACGAAGGATACCATACGATAGTACATGCCGGCCTACTACTACCCATAACTATCAGTTAAAGCGCACGAAAAACAGACAGAAAGACAGGACAAGCGCTTTCCTGTCTTCCTGTCTGTTTTTCGTGCGCTTTTAACTGATAGTTATACCATCCATATCCAACTAGCCCAACTTTCGATTCTGTTACTACCCATAAATTATGATTATTATTGGCGAAGTGGGTACCCAGCACGTGTGCTTGTAGCAGTTACCCAAAGAGTGTTTAGAACAGGCTCTGAAAGGCCGTTCTTCCTGCTTTCACCGTGACTGTGCTGCGCGTTCCGCGCAGGCCCTGGCGTTTTTTTTGTTTTTTTTATCCTCACCCAAGACCACCACCGTGTAGCCATCACCCCGCTGCAGCAACGACCGCTGTGTTGATGCGCGCGCTTTAATATTATCCACTGCGCCAGCCACCGACCCTGAGCATCATGCCAGAACGCGGCAAGAGACTCGCACAGCACACAACGAAAATGGAAAAAACACACACACACACACATATACGAAGACGCTGGAAACGAAACAATAACGGGAAAACACGCGAAATAAGGGGGGGGGGGGGGAAGCTTGGAAGTGGCTCCATTTGGAGACGTGCCCGGCATTCTCTGCGACAAAAAAAGAAAAGAAAGAAGAAACCGGCGACCCAGTGAACCGCGGTGAACAGGCAGGGGCATGTATTGTAGCAGTTTTGCTACGATTCTCGTTTCGCGATATCGCGGAGAAAATGCGCCTGCCGGGAATATGCAAATGCGCATTTCGTTTCCTTTTCCGCTGTATATAACAAGACACTGTCGCCAAGCTGCGAGCCAGTGCCGGTACTGCATACTTTCAACTCCGCAGGCGATGTGACACACACACACAGACAGTGGAAATAAGCGTTTACAGGTTTTAGCCGTTCGTATACCCATTACAACAGCAGCACAGATACGCACTGAACTATGTCATATCTTTGACGCAAGTAACAAACACCCTGATGTGACAAATTCGCACCCCACACGAAGATACCACCGTTGCGTTCCCTTCCTTTTCCCGCGATCAGCTTCCACCGGAGGACGGAACGCGGCCAGGAACCAAGCCGTACTGGACTGCGGACGCCGCTTATCTGAGGATCATGATAATCGTCGGCTGCCCTTTAAATAATGTTTATTTAGATCTCTCTCGACTGCCGTTTCCTCTTAAATCACGCATCAACTGCTTCACATGTACAGACGCATTACCGCATGTATACTCGCTGCGCGCTGATATTGGCGACAAATTTAGATCACTACGCTATATCCGATAATTCGTTATAAAGAGGTACAGCCGCGAGATGCCCGTAGAACATGTGTGGCGCGTGCCTTTTGGTGTTTACAACACTGTGGCCTCCGAAATGAGCCCACACACTCCACGCTACTTTCACTTAGAATACTTTTTTCTTTTCACTTTAGGACCTAGTAGGCACCCATTTCTTTTTTTTTTACATAATACCATACTTCTTATGTGCCACAAATCAAACACACTTTTTTTCAAAGGTTAAAGAAAAAAAAACTCGGGACTACGAGTAGCACGGATATGTGGGGTTTAACGTCCCAAAACCACCATATGATTATGAGAGACGCCGTAGTGGAAAGATCCGGAAACTTCGACCACCTGGGGTTCTTTAACGTGCACCCAAATCTGATAGCACGGATTAGAAGCAGCTTTGCGCGAAGCCATCAAGACATTACTAAAGATACAAAGTTTTACATCCCCCTTATCCCTCCATACTCCTTTGCTTTTCCGCAACTGTCAAGCACTTCAGCAAATGCGGGTGGCACGTGAAAAACGAAAGCCTCATTAGGTAGTTAGAATTATCTCTGCCCTTCCCCCCACCCGCACACTCTTTCTCACGTATCTCTCAATCCTGACATGCCACTCACAACTTCGGAAACTGCGCGCGCCACGAAATTTACGACAGCCCTACATTCCTTCCTTAATCACACGAACGTCAAGCCACGAGCGACCGACCCTTCATTAAAAAAAAAAAAAACTTCGCAGACCCATACTCGACAAACAAGCAACATAAAGAGAAGCATGTCAGTCACTTTGGCATGCCCTACGAAACCACACATACTAAAAAAAAAAAAAAAAAGCTCGACAGCAACGGCAAGGCGATCCGAAAGCTGCGCCCTGCCGCTCCACATACTTCGCGCATGCGCAGACGCCATGTTAAAAGAAGCAACGAACTCGGGGCGCATTAATTTCGGCACGTGGAAGCTTTTGCGGAGGGCGATTATGCAATGGCGTTTCTACACACGCACATACGCGGCAACAGTGATTAAGGATCGACGAAATGCAGCAGCTCTGCGAGCAACCTTGAAATCTCGGAACTGCGGCACATTACACCATCAACATTATGTTATACGTCCATGAAGTGTATTATAGCGACTGTAACAAACGAGAGCAGTGTGCAATCTACGTTAACTGCTGTGTCGCATTTCTTTTTGGAAGATTGTAGAGTGGATGTTAATCAGAAGCCAATAGAGACATTCATGATACAATCTAGGATCATTCTAAAACTTTTATTACCACCCAACCAAGGACGTAGCGCGATGAAAGCAGCGCGCCGATCTGAGCGCGTTTCTTTCAACCCTCACTAAATTAGCTGCAAGTAGTTCTTTCATTTTAGCACCGCATGTTGAACCAGGCGTTCAAAGACGAAATTACGAACCCCAACTGTGCTTTTTAAATCACCTACACATCGTTCGAGTGAATGCAAAAAGATTAATAAGAACAAAAAGCGACCCGAACGAAGATGATAACGGAGTTGTCAAATGCGAACCGCTTGCGAAACAAAACCCGTCGCTTGCTATTAGCGAATGGGTGGCGGGGGAGGTAAGGACCAATTCTACAGCAGGCAGCCAGCACGAACATATTCTACAGGAAAAACGCACTACCCCCCCCCCCCCCACCCCTCGCTCACCAACGGGGAGCGCTTGCAAAAGAGCACAAATCAAGGTTACAATAAGCGACGCATCGCAGACTGCGTTGCGCCGGCGCGCTGCGCTTCACTGAACACCTGCGCTAGACGCGAGTTTAGTTTCATTTTATTGCTCCGTCGGTGGTTGGCTGCTCACAGAAACAACGCACTAACCTCCAATATTGCAACGGGCTGCTAAAAGGTAAGATTCGAACCACGCCGTTTCACGACGCCGAAAATATAATGCTTGCCAAGCTATATTATGATCGCAGCTAGCGTCACACGGTCCTGTCAAACACCATCGTTCCTTTTAAAGTGTTGGTTTAAAGCCCGTCGATGCAAGAGCAAGCGAGATGCCCCAAAAACACAGGCGTTATTACGGCCGAACTTGTCGAACCCCGAGGCGATCCCCTAAAACTGCCGGCGGTAACGGGAATCGTCCGCGGTTCTCATTCAATTGCACATACTACAACAGGAGAACGGAAGTGAGACGTAAGAGGAAAGAACGGCTTCGCGGTACGAAGTGAGAAAAGTATGCGACCTCGAAGAGTGCTAATTGCGCGCGCAAAACGAAAAAGACGGAGAAATAAGGTATCCCGAGCGAGAGAGAGACCGAGCCGGGAGGGGAGCGGTTAGGCCTAACGAAGGACGCCGTCGTACAAGCAGCTCTCGCTCTCCTTCTGGGAACCGTGTGCCGGACGCGCTCGGTTACGGTTTCGTGTTAACGCAACCGCACTTCGGCCACGATGCATATTCGTACAAATAACTAGAGACGGGACTCACGTAACCGTGACGCATTATTCGGTGCGAGATACTCGAAATGACAGGAGAGAGCGCGCGACAGCGATGAGTTACAACTGCGACGGTAGTACACGGTCCCACGCACGGGAGCGTGCAATCTATTAACGTCCTGACGTTTATGGCAAAGCCCAAGAACAATGGGCGTACGGGAATAGCGCTACTATGTAACGACGCGCCGATCACATCCACGTGTGGTGTACGATGAAATAAACGAAGCAGCAAAGCGAAACGAAAGAGAAGGAAGCTGTCAGAGCAGCAGCGGGTACTCACAGAATCTCGACCCACGTCGGTAAATCCCTGGGTATTTCGGTCAATCCCCGTCGACGGCACTCGAAAAGGGAGCCGAGGCACGAACAATTGGACGGGCAGTACATCTTCTGCCCGTCCGCGGTCGCCGAAAGCGTCAGGAAAAGCACGAACTGCGTCCAAACAACGACCCATACCCAATGGGAGAAGGTCGCCATGTTGGCGGATCGGCGGCCGCCGAAGAAGCCTGGTCTCTCCGAGGGAGACCGTCGGAGCCGCCGAACAGGTCACCGATCGCACAGTTTCTGCAACGTCGACATGGTCGTCGTTGCCGCCTAGGTCACACAGCGTATCACACTGGCCGGTGTCGACGATCACGGCCGATGTCCAGTGCCGGAGGTGGTGAAGACATCGCCGCTTTCCGATGCTGCACTCCGCGAGCGCGCACGACCGTTTACAAACACACGCACTGCCGTCACTACTCGCACGCCCGCCTGCCGCGGTTGCTCGAGAGCGGGCGGACTGCTGCGACTTTTCCGCTTTTTTTGTTTTTGGACGCAGGCTTCTCCTTGCGGGATGCGGACGAATCTTACGCCCATACGCAAACGCACTCGCCCGACCGCGCGCTCCGATTGGCCGAAGAAACTCATGTGACCTTTAGCGCTTACGCGCACCACCGCCAGGCGGCGCAAGTTGACGGTGCAGCGCTCTTTCTTAAACCTCCTCACTTTCAGTTTATCCGTTTTTCTCTCTCAGTCGTGCTTTGCGGGGCTGCTTTGCCGCGCGCGCCGCGCCTATTCGCGTTTCGAATAAAAGAGCGCGACCCGTTGCGCTGCGGGTGCCGAACACAAAAACTGAATACAGGGTTCGCTGCGCCGCTGGTGGGATCCCGGCGGTACGCCCGTCTTTGTGTCCCCTTACCCCCCACAGCTGGGGTCCAAAGCTGGGGCCGGTCCCGTCGGCATCTAGAGCAGTTAAGAAAGAAGCCTTCACTCCCCGCGCCACCACGTCCGTCTTCCGTTGTCGCTCTTGTTAGCGGTCGCGAAGATGCCCCGGAGTTGCTTTTTCGCGCACAGAGCGCACGGCTGAAGCGGTTCGTCGAGCACACGTGGCCTCAACTAATTCGGCACCCCTTTGCGTTGCTGCTTGAGAAGACCGTGGGGAAAAGACTTTCCCCACGCGTTCTTTGTCTTATAAATTAAAAAAAAATTAACTACGCATTCATTCGAGAGTAAATTAAGATTGCTGCTATGAGCGCGCACACTCATCGCTGATCCAGAACTGTCTAAGATTAGTAAGCTCCGCTTGAATGCGAGGAAATGCGATTATTGAATTACGGCATAAATTATTCATATTTCGTTATACAACTTCGTCTTGGAGAAAATATAACATCTAATTTGCTATATCATAATAGACACATGCCGCAGGAGCGAATGAAAGCACAGGGACGAACATGCATAAAAGAGAGTTAAATAAATCCCCCCCTCCCCCACTACCCTCCGAAATCATAAAATTTTGGCTACGTATCTGAGCAAGAGTCAAAATTAGGCGAGCGAAACTTTCGAAATTGATCTTGCTTCACGGATGAGTACGTACAAAGACTTGTTCGTGGGACATTCACATTTGTTAAACTTTCTTTGTTATTCACAAAAGTACTTTTAAACGGGGTGCAGGTTCAGTTGCCGGCACCGACGGCCGCATTGTATGGGAGCGAAGTGCAAAAAGAAAGAAAAAGGAAAGAAATAAACATCTACTCAGGGTTCTCACCACTGACGTCAATTCATTGTTGACGTCAGTGGCGGATATGTTCCTGCAGAAGCTTAAAGACAACATAGGAACAGTGGCAGTAAGCACCAACACCGAGACTGTACACAATAACAGTGCAAATCATCCACATTGTAACCCATAACCTCTAGCAGGCGGTGGACAGGACTTGCGCTACGCCATCTCCTGACAATGGCAAGAGCTCTCGCAAGTGGTGCCTCATCCTCAGACTCCTGTGACCGTGTTTCCATCTTTCCTATCTCTCCTATCCCCTCGATATGTCGTCGCTCTCTGGCATACTTTTTCTCTCTCTCTACACCTTTATTCCTGTCCTTTTAATCCCTCCTCAACCCCATCCCTTGTGAGCTACTGTTGAGGTGTCGCTCGCTGAAGCAGACAGTTACGGGGCTCACTTTTCTCTTCCTTTATCTCTTAAAACCCCTTTGGGTGTTGCGTACTTATCTTCTCAGCCCCTGTTAGGGTAGGACAGCTCTACCCAGAATGGCCGTTTGGTGTACTTGAAAAGGAGCAAAAACTCAAGATAAAGGTATTCAATGTAGCGATGTGATTACACTTTATCGCCAAATTTTTAGCCAAATTAAACACGAGTGATATTATGGGGCGAGTTCGACAGACCATAAAAACAAACAGGAAATTTCATAATCATATTTTGGTTTTGATACGCAAAAACCCAGCAAATTATTACTTCTCGTTACCGAGCGCGACTCTATTGACGAATTGCTGGCAAGTTGTGGGGACGAAGGTTGCATTTATTACAAGTTGTAACTGACTCTAATCTACTTCACGGATCTCTTTCGGTGCCACCATCGTTGGCTTTCAACCTCGCCGTTTTGGTATCTTTAACGACTAATACGAACAGCGCTACAGCGGACGCACGCGCATGAAAACGTTCCGGTTGGTGCATGCGACTTTTCACTTTCTTGCTTACTCACGTCATGATGTACCTATTCCATGTTAGTGAGTAGGGGTAGGCGCCGTCGAGCTAATGAGGTGCTTGTACCGACATTGCGCCGCGTAGGCAGTCCAAAGCTCGTCTCCGCCATCTATGATCACGTGATAAATGGCATAGCAAGGCTGCCTTCAAGCACAGAGCGTCCGAGCCTACTCGCCGCAACGTAGCTAGAAGCGCGCCTCGGTAGGTCGACGGCACCTACCCCTGTTTATAAACATGGAACAGGTCTATAAATAAAGAAAATATTCGTTTAATATATATATATATATATATATATATATATATATATATATATATATATATATATATATATATATATATATAACAAATTTGTGTGATTGATTGATTGATATGTGGGGTTTAACGTCCCAAAACCACCATATGATTATGAGAGACACCGTAGTGGAGGGCTCCGGAAATTTAGACCACCTGGGGTTCTTTAACGTGCACCCAAATCTCAAATTTGTGTGTGTGTATGTGTGTTCTGTCCTGAGGTGATGCTCGGCTGGAATGTTGAATGTTGATAATGTTTACTGTTTCTGAAAATATTTTTTCCTTAACAAGGTCTGTTTTGTCATCATCTTAAATGCATGTCTAACAAAAAAATGTGCTTGCCGTTGAAATGTTTTTGATATCTGCGATAATAAACTTTTCTAAACACACAGTGACAGCTGCTTATCGCCTTCCCCTCGCTGAATAAAGAATACTCAGAATTATTTGCCATTTTTTCTTGATCTCGACAGAATGAGCATCGAAAGTGTTAAGGCTACCGGTAACTAGGTGGACCGTCGTGCGTAACTCCACAGGTGGGCCACAGGAATTGGACAAGCCCCGCTGCCGAGAAAAGCTGGTGCGAGCGTTGAAACGAAAACTCTGCTCGGCGAAGTGGAAGGCGCGAAAGAAAGGGAAAGTGATAGGGGGGCGAGAGGAATTAAGGTAATTAAAATACGAAAATATGCAAACAAAAAGAAATAGATATAATCATACGCGAAAAAGAAAGAGAAAAACCTCCAAAGCCAAACGGAAATAAAAAAAAGAGAGAGATATCAGTGTAAAGAAAAACGAAAGGAGAGAGAGAACGAAGGAGAGACAAAGAATGAGGTAGAAAGAAAGCTAGAAAGTCAGGGAAAGAGGGAAAGAGATCTAGCAAGAAACGGAAGCGGGAAAGGAATGTATATATATATAAAAACGGAACGCAGGACAGAAAGAGAGACAAGAGAAAAAAGAGCAAAAAAAAAGAAAACATCATACACATTTACTCGCCGGCTGCTTCCATGATGAAACGGATTGAAGCTCTCAATGTGAAGATGGGCGACCTCCAAAAAATGTTAGAGCCTCGAAAGTTCATTTACGCAATCTTCGAAGAATATGCTATATGGCTGGATAGATGGAAAAAACTTCAATAAAGCCCTTAGCAACGCACTCGAGCACACATACATGTCAGAACCAAGGAGGTCATTAAACATGTTTGGCTAGAACAAAAGCTGCAACCGGTGAGTGAACTGGTATATAAGGCAGGCCTGCACGGACATCTACCACAAGCTTGTTATATCTCTTGAATGCCCATACGTCGCGCCGGGCGCATATGGTATAATCTACCTAGTACGTCGTCATCTATGCGACATGCGCGCCGACAAAGAAGCGCAGTCCGTACGCGGACGCCCTCAAACATTCCCGCATTCGCACGTTAAAAAAAAAAAACGCGCAATATGGACGCTTGAAGGAAAAACGGACAGGAAACACCCAAGGAGGATTAAAGAAAAATTGCTGGAGTGGAAGCTGCCGCAATGCCTTGCCAGCAGAAGTGAAGCCAGCTTTTTGCCACTGCCAAGATGGCGGAAACATGCTCTTTTCTGATAGTGCGCACTTAAAGATCAAGCGACTTTGATACGTTATGTAAAGGCTACGTTAATTGTACGTTAAAAGATGGTTGTTACCGACGAAATAACACACAGAAACAAGTATCGATGACTGAATCTTCAAAGAACTTTGCCTTCATTGAGAGGCTCACTACGAAAAACTACTAACTGTAAGACGCACTTGGAGCACTATGTGACCCGAAAAAGTGCCCACATTAAACTCGTTGGGCGTGCGAGGGAAACGCTTCGTTATTAATCGCTGAACGGTGCTACTTTAGCATGCCCTTAGTAAGATGACCCCCGTAGCCGCCATCTTGCAAGAGGAACGGCTTCACTTCTGCGCAATCATTTCCACTCCAGCAATTTTTTAATACTCCTTGGAAACACCCTCGATGTGACGCCGCAGGGTTGACCCGTCAGTCAGGGTAATCGTGACCACTTCGTTTGGTGCCTCACGAGTGCAGATGACGGGCTCTCAGGTAGGCCCGCGTAAATTGACACGATCTAAACTGAATAGTTCCGTGCAGCGTCTAAAAGAAGGAAGGCGCTGAGCGTAACGTGGAACGCTGTGTTTAGACCGGGAGTCTCAAGCATGTGGCCCGATCTACACGCGACTGTCTAACTTTTTCTTTCGATTTCAATTTTTCAAATAATTATGTTCACACAGACGTGACTGGACTCAAGCACAATTTTTCTCTCTCTCTCTTTGAGGTACCACATGGGGTGACGACGTGTTAAGTTATTACAGTGGAACAAAAGCTCTGTATTTAAGAATCGGCGTCCAGGTGTGCTTGTAATTTCGGGATCATAATCGACACGTTTCTCAGAACCTGTTGTCAAACAATTTCAGAGATGACCAATGCATGAGATATGTGGAAGGCTTTCTTCCACACCCCCGTTGCTCGAACATTCTTGCCTGTCTCGGCCCTTGCGGGAGACTTAATTTGGTAATCGCGGTCCACTAGCTGAGGTGAGCTTTACTTGAACCCCTGGTTTGATCCATTCGAACACAAACAAAAGTGATTTCGTGGCTGGGATTCGTCGCGTCAAA
This sequence comes from Rhipicephalus annulatus, assembly GCA_013436015.1. Taxonomy (NCBI): domain Eukaryota; kingdom Metazoa; phylum Arthropoda; class Arachnida; order Ixodida; family Ixodidae; genus Rhipicephalus; species Rhipicephalus annulatus. Next base: position 712,081 of record WOVY01001205.1, read on the forward strand.
TTGACCCCAATCGCCAGCAAAGGAAATCGCTAGGAAATCTGATATTACGAGCAACGATAACGTATCGTGCGTAAAGAGACAGTCTCCATGCAGATTGGAAAAGGGAATGAAATTGAGGCTGCAAAGCGTAAACTAATCGACTGCTTTTACTATAGAGAAGACGCGCGTCCTATAGGCCAATCAACACTTCAGCCTGCGCATGTGCTGCGTGGAATTAGTTAATGTATGAGGCCATATATATGGACTTGCTGAATGACGCTCGATTTCCTTTCGGTCCATGCTGCGGCGCCGTTATCCTTTTCCGAAATGTGAGCACAAACGGAGCCTAACGAGCCACGACGAATGAATGGTACACATAAAAGGAGGCGAAAATCAGAGCGAAAGAGAGATGCACAAAAAGATGACGTTGGAGTAAATAGGCAGATCGCTGCCCCTGACTCATGAAGTACCACTAACACAAGTAGATAGATAGATAGATAGATAGATAGATAGATAGATAGATAGATAGATAGATAGATAGATAGATAGATAGATAGATAGATAGATAGATAGATAGATAGATAGATAGATAGATAGATAGATAGATAGATAGATAGATAGATAGATAGATAGATAGATAGATAGATAGATAGATAGATAGATAGATAGATAGATAGATAGATAGATAGATAGATAGATAGATCACCAAGCACAAGCACACACTGCCTTTTTGCGTTTGATTTATCGTTAACTATCTTATTGGCTTTTTGAAATAGTCTTTCGGAACATTTTTCTTGTTCATTCATTATGAACTGGCTTAAGCCCTTTATGCTGTCTTGTGATGTGGGCTACCCTACCTGACTTTTGGTTACGTTTGCGTGCAGGGAGAATGCCCATGCTTACCCCCCTTCCCCCACACACACAAATGAAACGCGAGCTATAGGAGACAGCGAGAGCACACGTCGATATACGAAAACAAGGGAATGCGTATGGCCGACAGAGTCTTCCGAAGGGGTGTCGGTCTGGACTGAGCGATGTGCGGCGACTTGCAAGCGACGCCATATCTCTGTTGACTCTAGTTGAACCGTGGGTGGGCTTGACTTTGCTATACTGTCACTGCGCGCAGTTTTTACTTGCAGGCCCGGCTGTCCGCAACGTCACTGATCCTCGATCGGATTGAATATGTACGCCGTTACGGACTCCTCCTTCCCGCTCGTGAGTTCTCTCAACAAACAAAATATGCGGTGAAGAGCTGTAGGAGTTCTAAAGGTCGCCTGCGTTGCTACATGAGCAATAGAGTGACGAGTTGTCTCCCAGCTGTTGGAGAATTATCGCGGGTCGTTGTACCACCTTCTCATGCTGCGAGTATGTATATTTATGCTCCTCAACTATAGTACTGCACACCTCCGTGCTCACCACGACCTATGATCGTAGAATGCTAAAAAAAAGAAAAGAAAAACTTCGAGAAAGTATGCCGCAGACAATGACATCCCACAATGAGTGCTGCAGAAGTGCGGTATGTCAATGTTCCTTCCCTGCAAATTTGTTTTCATTTTCTAATTACTATTCTTACTCATATGCCTAAGTACACGCTTGGTAAATGTGAATAAAAAAGGTTCGGTGGGGGATTAACACGCAGGAAAGAAAGAATTTTAAACAAGTTAAAGAATGAGAGCCGCATAATTTCTTTAAGAAACGGTGGGTCAAAATACAAAACGGAGGTGGTAGATCCGAAAATTCAGCAGATCCCACGTACCTTGGGAATGGACGCGACGCATGCCGATGGAAGGCGAACGTGTAGAATTTTGGTTGTTGTCGTTGAGGGAGACTTTATGAAGAGGAGGTAAATATATGTACAAATCCACGTACAAATATACGTTGAACAGCCGCGTATGTTCTACATTAGCAGTGGTTTGCAGTTGCGTGACGATGGGAACAGCGACATAGATATTATAAACACTAGAAGCTGTATAAGCTTATATGAAGCGCTGGTACTTCGCGCAGTCGCGGCTTCGTGGTAGAGTGTCCGCTTCGGCTGCGGGAGGTCGTGGGTTCAAATCCCCGTGCCACCGGATACACACGAGATTATCAAAATGGGCGCTGGCGTCCTCCGGCCCGACACTCGGCTATAGTTTCAGCGCCGAAATGTCTGGAAAGGGCATGGCACGCCATTCGAATTCCGTCGATACATGTGAGCGCGATGAGATTAGTAAAGCTCTCTCGGTAAATCAAGGAAATGTGTCCCGCCCAGTCGCACAAAACTCCTGCGCGCGAAATCAAACTTGGGTCCTCTCAATCGTGAGTGCGAGGCGTTAACCACTGAGCCACCGAGGAGCACGTCCTTCACCGTTGAAACAGCAAGCTATTTATATCTACCACTTACTGCTACTGACGGGCATCTTGGGGGAACTATAATGTTTGCAGCATTACCAGCAAGATGGCGCAGTGAGCGCGCGTTTAGCGCCGCCACATCGCGCAGCGGCGCGCGCTCTAATCTCCCACGCTTACTTTGCCCTGCTCAGACGAGGGGAGCTACGCTCCCTCGCGCGCCCTTATCTCGCGGTGGAGAGGAGGGGAGGGTCGTGCGTCTTGGCTGGTCTCGGGTTTTACCTGGGACGATTATGTTGTAGTTAATGGGCGCACAAAGGTCACTGCAACAACGAGTCATAGAAAAACTATGCCTGGAACGTCGCTCTCTTTTCAATTGGGAGCCTCCTGCCAGCACACAATTTCGGAGGCCATGCCTCTTACCTTGTGTTGCGACCGGCCACCGCCTGAGACCGCTCGCCTCCGTACCACTCAGTCACGTGACATAATCACGGCTGCTCGGAGGCAACTGTGAGAGCATTGCTGTGTTCGCAGGGGGCGGCCGTCGGAGAGGCTCGCCTTCGTACGGAATGAGGAGGGGAAATCAGAGGGTAGGGCAGCGCGTTGCCGACTCACGTTCCAGGCGTAATTTTTTAATGAGGCGTTGACTGCAATCATTGCAGTCTCCGTTTGCGAAAAGTGCGCGCTTTTCAGGCACAGCGAAGTAAAAACTGAGGACGCCTATTCACGTGCATCTGTACCTGTGAGTGTGTTTCGTGCGTCACTTGTGCGTGACAAAAGCGCGGCACGTTTCGATCTGATTTCCATTCTGCTCGAGACCTTCCAATTTGTTGCTATCGCGTTCATTTCTTCGCCTTTGCGGCAAGGCAGTGACATTTTTTTGTGTAACTTTTCACTCGCTTCCATTTTTTGCTCCAGTGCTTGTGTGCAAACTGTAGTTGTTGCGGGTGCGAGGATACGGCGTCTCTCATAATCATATGGTGGTTTTGGGACGTTAAACCCCACAAATCATCATCATCAGCGGGTGCGAAAACCTCGCCACCTAGGCGTCAATGCATTTAATCCTACCCTTTTCGTTGTGCACTTGAATGAAATCAATTAATTCGATTCAATTCCACAGAGACCATTGCGTGTGAGGGCACCGCTTTCATAACTGTGGCCAATGACTCGGAATCCCTGTAATTACATCGAACGTGGTCGAGATATTGCGATCGATTGCCTAGCATGAAAGGCTTCCATGGCGGTGGCAACGCTATGCATGTGCCCCAATACGCGGCCTATAAAAGGTTCATTGTCACTTACGAGACATATGTTAATGAATAAACCCCGGTACATGTACAAAGATCTCGCACAGTGTGCTCGTCTATACAATGTAGCTTTTCAGCTGCTTGTCGCCCCTTGCGACCGTTGCTTGAACTTTGACGATAAAATATACGAGGCTTTTCGTCGCCATTGTCAAAGGGGTGAGTGACAACGACGTTTCATTTTTAATTTTTTTTTCATTTCTTGCTTCTCCTCACTTGGAAGGTTTGGAACGTTCTTGGCATATTACATTCATTGCAACGGAATTTTCCGCGAACGCTTAGAAACCTTGTCTTCTCTATCTTGCTCATCTCTGACGCCCCGCAGCACTCTATCTATCTATCTATCTATCTATCTATCTATCTATCTATCTATCTATCTATCTATCTATCTATCTATCTATCTATCTATCTATCTATCTATCTCTCTATCTATCTATCTATCTATCTATCTATCTTTCTATCTATCTATCTATCTATCTATCTATCTATCTATCTATCTATCTATCTATCTATCTATCTATCTATCTATCTATTTATCTATCTATCTATCTATCTATCTATCTATCTATCTATCTATCTATCTATCTATCTATCTATCTATCTATCTATCTATCTATCTATCTATCTATCTATCTATCTATCTATCTATCTCTCTCTCTCTCTATCTATCTATCTATCTGTCTGTCTGTCTGTCTGTCTGTCTGTCTGTCTGTCTGTCTGTCTGTCTGTCTGTCTGTCTGTCTGTCTGTCTGTCTGTCTGTCCTATCTATCTATCTATCTATCTATCTATCTATCTATCTATCTATCTATCTATCTATCTATCTAAATGCCTATGCTTGGGTGCTCTCGTCACCACCCTCTTAGCTTGAGGTAAACGAAAATTATTATGGGAGGGTATACGATGATTTAACGAATACGACTCGCTGGACATGACATTGAATAATGTCGCAGTACAGTCGCGTGCGTCGTCAGACCGTGGCACATACCCGCGCGCGAGTACGTGCTACTGGTAAGCGGGTATGTGCCACAGGTGTAGTTGAACCTTCACATTTACCCAGGAACAATGAGACCACACATGGGTAATTTTAACGCGTGAGCGTTAAGAAACAGCTGACATCGAGTGCATTGACTCGAAGAATGTGAAGAAAAATATCAGGGGCGCAGCAGAAATCGAACCCCAGCATTCCGCGTAGCAACCAAGTATTCTACCGCAGAGACACACCATGCAGGTCCCGCAACTGCTTCTCAAATAGACCGTAATGTTCGTCAAGTGTCAATTGGGGATGCAGTTATGGCTATCCAATTTTATGGACATTACACATGCACTGCTACGATACAGCTGTCACGTCTGGTTAAGATCAACTCTGCTTCGGCACAATGCACTGAAGGTGATTGACAGTTTATCACCCAAGGAACGGCGTGAAAATACATTGGTAATTTCAATCCGTTAGCGTTAAGAAAAATCAGTGCATCTTCACGAAGCAAATGACTATGACAGGGCGAAACTACAGGCCTTAAAACCTATGATGTAAACGTTGAAGTCGCCGACGAGTAGAAAGGATGGACGGACGGACACACGGACAGATTGACACAGTGTGCCAGGACGTACGGACAAGTGAACGCAAGCACGGATGGACGGACGGTACGTATGAAGCGCGGATGAACGGCACGGGTGATGATGTATTGTGCTGCGGTATAGTTGATTAAACAGAAAGTCGGTTGTTTACACATATTACTTCGTTTTTTTTTTTGTGCCATTGTTCAGTTTCGGTTCGGGTTTTGTGGGGCGTGATGAACGCCAACTATATAGGTCGGCCCTAAAGAACTTTGCCCCTAAAAGCTGGCATGAGCAGCGTTGGCGTAATGTCCGTTAAACACCAGTTGTGACTGCAGTGCTAGTTGTCCAGTTTTATAAACATTACTACAATACAGGCGCCACCTCGGGTTAACGTCAATTGTAGTTGAGCGCCATCCACTGAAATTTTATTCATGTAGCAGGGTCCAGGGCTATCCTCCTCACTAGCCTGTACTGCTTCTGGTGTTGCGAATACTCATGTTGCAGTTTGTATCATTACGCGACTGTTAAACTAGTGGTTATACAAAACATATGCGACTGTTCAAGATATGTCTGTCCGCACAAGACTTGTACATATCTTCAGCGTCATTTCGTAAACGTTTCGCTCAATAATATTATGCAACACAGTCACCTTCTCCGCGCAAGCTTCACATAACATCGATTCCCGAGGTACGCGGGATCTGCTGAAAGTTTAATACTATAATGACGACAACGGCCACTTGATTGTGATAGCTGCGTCGGGAACCTGAAAATATGGCTACCAAAGGTAATGTTTGGCTCTGATGTAAGTATTCGAGTCAAAATTATGCCAATGTGGCCGGAAGTGTAGACGCTGGAAACAAAACTGCAAGCACTACTTAACCACGAATTGTCGCCCTTCAATCCGTGAGTCCTGTCCTTTCGAATAGCGCATCAGGTGACATGCGCGAACGGTAAAGGCGAAAACCAAAAGGCCATGCATGTAACGCCGTGAGCGGTCTCTTCTGCGAATAGAGCTGCAACGCTACGTGAAGGTTAAGCAAGTCGTTCGCAGAAGGACGTCGGTCCTCGTAGGCGAACAAACTTGACGAGCTATTCCAACCCTGGGTGTGCGCATCCTGCGTCGTCTGCAGCGAGGTTCTTTTGTTTTTTTTTTACGTCCTTCCAATGAGGCAGTCGTCAACTTGCTCTAGGCGCGCGAAGGCGAGTAGATATGGCTGTTCAAACAATCCGTGCTAGGAATGTACGATCGTAAACGCAGTGGCCCGTAGGGAGGGGAGCACGAATTTAGAAGTGCAGTATAGTGCGTAGTAACTAAAAGCGCGCCCAGTGTGTGGACAGATCCGCAAGACTTCCATTCCTTGTGCACACACTTGCAGCACACGCACGAGTAAGTGCGCGAGCCAAGAAACTGCATCGGAGACTACGGTACCGCAATTTCCGGCGCACAATCAGCCTTCAGGATGTTGCTGGTGTTATATCTTTCGATTAAAGCTCGTCGGAGTTTAGTTGGACGAGTGAACATCGCACACTTGAAAACCAGCCAATCTTCTCGCCTAAGCCGAGACACTGAACATTGGGCATTTTCGCGCTCAAACACAGCACAAACTGTGGCCTCCAAACAAACAAACAAAAAAACCAATTTAAACAATGCGATCAAAACGTATGTTTTGTTTTTAAAACACATTACTCCAACAGATATAGTGAATGGAACCTTCTATATGTGTCCCTTGAAAAATATTTTCAGCGCCATTTGAATCCGCTGTGTTCCCGTTTTTCGTCTCTTTTTTTTTCCTACGTGTGGTTTTTTTTTTTTCTGATGCTGCTAAAAGTGTAACGAATTGATAATTTTCGGCATGTAGTTGCTTGTCTTTGTCAACTAGGGAAAGCCCCGCCGCGGTTGTCTAGTGGATAAGGAAATCAGCTGCTGACCCGGCCGCAAGGTCGCGGGATAGAATCCCGGCTGCGGCGGCTGCATTTCCGATGGAGGCGGAAATGTTGTAGGCCCATGTGCTCAGATTTGGGTGCACTTCAAAAAACCCCAGGTGGTCAAAATTTACAGAGCCCTCCACTACGGTGTCTCTCATAATCATATGGTGGTTTTGAGACGTTAAACTCCCCATATCAATCAATCAATCAATCAATCAATCAACTAGGGAAAGGGGCCCTTAAGCACATTTCCAAGTAACAATCGAAACGCTTCACTGATGGAGTATGTTGCTGCACGAATCTGCCAACACTAAATAATAATAATAATAATTATAATATAATAATAATAATAATAATAATAATAATAATAATAATAATAATAATAATAATAATAATAATAATAATAGTCGGTCCATCAAATACGAGCGGAGTTACAAAGATTTGTCACGCGCTCTAATTGATTTCCCTCTTATCTCGTCCTGACAAGCGCACTGAGAGCTAAGCGGGGGGGGGGGGGGCTGGCATGGGGAAACAAGTTACGTCACGCGCGTGTCATGACTTCGCGCGCTTTATTTTTTTCTCCTTCGAACGCCCGGCCTATTGTCAGTGTGATAGAGAGAGGGTAGGTGGCGGCCTCCCGCTAAGCAGTGGTAACTATGCAGCTCTCGGTGCTCCAATGAGCCAATGGTCGTGACTTTGGGTATATGGTGCCGTCATTTGGGTATATGACGTCATCTGTAGAAAAAAAAGAGGGAACGATGTCTAGCGGACTTCGAGAACTAACTGTAAATTTCAGGCCACCTGCTGCACTGTGATGTTCAGTCCGTGTCTCCTAAAGGGCAGGCACTACCGATCAGCAGTGCTTTCTGACCGTGTTAAAAGGTGTGGTGGGCCCCTTTGAGCTGCCATTATGCTGCTTTTATCCTGTCATTCTCAATGTTTGCATAAGTTATGTAGTTGTCGTAATAATAAAATGAAGATTAGTATTAAAGTTCAACTGCTAGTACCACTTGGTCCGTACACTTTGCAGAGTCGAGAAGACGACGAGGCTTACAAAGCGGTTAAGACGGTGTCGCAGTCAGATCGTTTGTTCAAAGAATGAAATGCATTAAAATGAAGTAGAAGCAGGGCCGCGCCCTATACCGCCCCTGACTCGAGCCGCGGTCATGTCAACAAAAGGAGCGGTTGCTGCTTTGGCGAGTTGGTTCTAGAACAGCGCTGTGTGTGTTTCTAAATGTCCCGTCTTTTTTTGTGCTGATAAATCAGTCTAAAAAAAGGGAGCGGCTTTGTTCTTGTACACACACGCGCACGTGGAGCGTATAGGGCCGTTTTGTGAGTGGCACGTGTCGACGGCCGGAGAAGAGCCTGGACTAGCTGCAGGAAAGGTTCGTGCCTCTGTTCTCGAAGAAACCTTGCTGGCTACACCTGCATTACATACGCCAAACGATAACGTACAAGTGGTGCAGTATGTAGGGTCTCTTTGCAGTGCCGCTTCACCGTAAAGTACGCACCTACCGTGCTGCCGTTATCGGCACGTATACTCTTCTTTTGTTTTTTTCAATCCCCATCAATGGTCGTCGGCAGGATTTTCTCTTGCGGTGCGCAAACCAGTGTTGTTTCGCGGATGGGGGAGGGGGAGAGCACCGCCACGGCCGCTGCAACTGCTGTAGCTTGGGTTAGGGTACGTGCTGGTGTGGCTTGAAGGGGGGGGGGGGGGGGGGCTGTGCCACTTTAGCACACCTCTGCCGACGTTTGTGTCTCCATCCCCTTTATTCAGTGTCACTTCAGTAATCTCTTCACGCAAGCACTCTCAATTTGCGCACTCAACATATATAAACTGTCACGACGTCGTGCGGCTAAAGAGTTTTTAAAAAGCTACGTGTCGGCCACTATGGTACGATATTTACGTCCTTATACGGTAACCGACAACTGCTAAGACACTCTGGCTATGGGGTAGAATGTTTTTTGTGTACCTGTGTGTGCGTGTGTGTGTGTGTGTGTGTCTGTGTGCTGTGTGTGCACGCACCATGCCCGTGTGTGTATATGTACTTGTGCACGCGTTTGTGTTTATATGTGCGTGTATGTTTGTGTTTATATGTGCCTGTGCTGTGAGTGCGTGTACAAGTCCGTATTGTTGATCGAAATGAAGTCACATTGATTGTTGAATCGAGATTGATTCTCCTTTGATTACCTTGCAGCTGAAACATATTTCAAAATGGACGTATGTACATTCTTACGTCTGTCTAGTTTAGTTTCAGCAAATATGAACTATCATGACGTGATTCATGGTTCGATTACGCAGAAAACCAGTCAGCTCTATAGTATACCCACTGCACCTTGTGAATTCAACACAAGCTTGTGCACTCGCGAGATGTTGCCTTTGTGGTCCGAACAAAGACGGCCCAGTGTGCCGCTGTAAAACACGGGAACACGTGCGCCGATATATTAAATTAACCTACCGAGTGTCCACGATCTACAAAGGTTATCGCCACGCAGCATGTTCATGCCTCTCTTGCGAGTTGTTTATTTTTCCTTCCCAGAGCTTTCAAAACACGTCAACCGAGGTCAATAAAACGCACTATGAACTAATTTATAAATATGCGAAACTGACCTCGGAAGCCCGGTAGATATGAAAAATTCCCCCAACCCAGTGATAGACATTTACGGCTTGCACTCGCAAAAAGCAGACGGCTGAGCCAAGGTCCTCGACCCACAGCCATCAAAGCTCACGAAGCAGATATATACACTTCGATGCTTGCTTATTTGAAGACGCTCGCATCTGCGATGAGCAGTGATTGAACCGTATCGCACGTGCGCGCGTGTGTTTATATGTGAGATAGAGTTTGTGCGTGTGAGTGTGCAAAAAAAAATAAAAAACCTGCGTGCACGAGTGTGTGTTCGTGCATGTATATATGCATGTGAGAGTGAGCATATGTGTTTGCAGTTTTGTGTACTGATTTATGGGGTTTAACGTCCCGAAGTGACGCAGACTACATAAGTGTTGTGGAGTAGTCGAGGGATACACATAAATTCGAACTTCTTACAAAAATATTTGGGAAAAAAAGAAAATCAATGACCAAAGGGCTCATTTTGCTTCGTCATATAACCATAAATGTTATTGATTGATTTGTGGGATGTAACGTCCCAAACCACCACATGATTATGAGAGACGCCTTAGTGTAAGGCTCCGGAAATTTCCACCACCTGGCCGGGGTTCTTTAACGTGCACCCAAATTAGAACACACGGGCCTACAGCACCTTCGCCTCCATCGAAAATGCAGTCTGGAGTTGATCCGCGACCTGCCGTTAGACCATGTTAAAAGGGCCGTGTATAGGCGCCATCAGCAGATGGCGGCGTATAATACCTATTCTATATTTGCTAATTAATATGTATCATGTCAACACAGCGATGGATGGATGTGCCTATGAAAAACTTCATTGAGGCGAAAGCCTTAATTGCGTCTCATCGATGCCAAAAACTGAACGGCGTCCCGGGGGGTCAGTGCCAATACGAGTGATACAAAAAGAGGCCATCACTCTGTGATGACGACATCACGTGGCGTCACATCATGACGTCATTACGTGGCATCGTGACTTGGTCAAAGGCGGGTGCATCACGGAGGCAATGCAAAACCAGACGAGGTGCCTCCGCGATGGTGGACTGAGCCGGTGAAATATCACATTATATATACCTGGAGAAAGCTTTCGGTTGGTGGCGGGACAGGACTGATACATCGACTGATAAGAGAAAAAGTGACTATCACCCGGGCGTTGTCTTAGCCGAACACGCAAGGGTCCCCAAGATTATCATGAACACAATGTCTGAACAAGGAACCCTAAATACAAATGAATGCTGTCATTTGAATGCTTTGGAATCAGCGCTGTTGCTTGAACGCTTACTTTTACTGAATATCGTATATACTGCTTAGGCTTATATGCAGTGGCGTAGCCAGGTAAGGATTTCGGAGCCTCCACATCAAACCCCCGAAATTTTCACGTTCTTATGCGCCCTTCAAAATCCATTTTCGGTTAAACTGCACAGTTACTCCCAAAAACATTTCAGAGTGATTTATGGCCGAATGTTTTCACCCCTTTCGTCAAAATTCCGGCAACTATCTGCGTGTAATGTGAAACGAATAATTAAGGTCGTCAATGTTGTGCCCTGCATGCAATGAATGAGAAGACGTATATCACATATTCTGCTATAACATGGCATTTACTATAGAAGAAATAACTTCTAATGTCCGACCTCTACATTCCTGCAAAGCGGTCATTTTCCTGACCTATGAAACGTTCTGTTGACAGACGCATAAGATGTGCATTCGTGCAACGAAAAATACTCTTTGAACTTTCTTGGATGCACATGGTCTCGTTGAACTATACTTGTAAATGTTGTATATTTTTCATTGAGGCTGGCCTGTTAAAAAAAAATCTTGTTGGTGAGTGCTTGTTGCTTCTAGACCGGATAACTAAAGATGCGGCACTATAGGTACTTTTTTTTTTGTCGTCTGTTTAGCGCAGTTCTTTTTGTTCTCAAGGTCCATGGCACTGACATTTCGTTAGGCGGACCCATTCTCGCCAAAGAAGTGCCGCATGTCATTCTTACATAGTGTATTAGTTTTAAATGTTAAGAGAATGTTTGATGTCACTTGCATTCAATGACAATAGACAAGTCAAACGACATTAGGTGCCGCGAGCTGCTACACGAAATATGATAATGTCGTCTGAAGACGATGGAAACCGCGCAAAGCAGCTATAGGAATATACTTGAAAACAGAAAAAGACAGGCTTTGCTACAAAACGTTACACGTACTGTGTTTTAAAAGAAAGTGTTTTTGTGTTTTTATGCGGTGGAGCTTTGACACACAAATCTCAATAAGGCGGGTTTTGTAAGCACTCAAGGAAAAATTCGGGAGCGAAGTGAAGGAAAGACTGGAGTCACGTGAGATTCCAATATGTGGCGGACGTGCTGTACATATATGGTCGATGTGGCGTAGAGTGTGAGGAAGCTGCTAATGGTAGAAGCTTTTACGACCCAGAACAACGATATGAATATGAGAAAGATGTACCTATAATCCATGCACACGGGCTCCCATATCATCTTGCCTTCAGCTTTATGCGGCCGGGATTAGATCACGTGACATTCGAGTCGGCACCAACGAAGCCCCTGAAGATTATCCCACTGGTTATATAAGGAGCATGTCTTAGCTCATTTCTGCTCTCATCATCATTGTTACGATCGTAAGCCTTCCATCGTCACCTTCAAATCACTATTCTAAGTTGATTTTTTTTAATTCATGATACAGATAACACTACTGCATTTCACGCGCTCAGGCACTCGGGGAGTTAGGACTGTTCCACGCGCTTCCCGCACAGCCGCAACGCACCTGCCGCACTGAAGCGGCGGGTGAAAGAGTGTCGCCAATTGGCTTATTTGTCCTCCGTTTGCGTGCGGCAGGGGCACCGGGCGCGTTCGTTGCGGCTGTGCGGGTAGCGCGTGCCGTCCAGCCTTAACGCAAGTGCCGTCACACCTGCCGCTCCCATAAGCGGGGGACAAATGAGCGAATCGGCGACGCGCTTTCACCCTTTGCTTGAGCCGGGGGTCGAACCAACACCCTCTCGACTTGTCTATATATAAGTGATTCTTAAAAGAAAGAAAAGAAGATAAATGTGAGCGCCGTAACTGTCTGCATCATAGTGAGACACTTCAACAGTGGCTCACGAGGGATGGGGGTAAGGAGGGAATAAAAGGAATAGGGATGGAGATAGGGGCAGGGACAGAGAGACCAACATACGGAAGAGGAGATATGAAAGACGGACACGGTCGCAGGAGTCCGAGGACGGGGCATCACTCAGCGAGAGCTTCACGGCGTCAGGAGATGGCGGAGGGCGAGCCGGTCGGCCAGGGCTGTGCTGTCGTCGGAGATCGGGAGGGGGGGGGGGGGCACAACCGGTGAGCACGAAGTCCAGCGAGCGAGTCCCCGACTTGTCTAGTCTTCTCTACAGACTATAAGTCCAGACGGTGCTGGTCGACCCCATCAACTGGCATGCTGCCCCGCCACGGTGGTCCAGTGGCTAAGGTACTCGGCTGCTGACCCGCAGGTCACGGCATCGAATCCCGGCTGCGGCTGCTGCATTTCCGATGGAGGCGAAAATGCTGTAGGGCTGTGTGCTCGTATTTGGGCGCACGTTAAAGAACCCCAAATGGTCCAAATTCCCGGAGCCCTCCACTACGGCGTCTCTCATAATCATATGGTGGTTTGGGGACGTTAAACCCCACATATCAATCAATCAATCAATCAATCAATCACCTCGCATATTGGAAAAGGGCAAGACGCGGAGATCAAGCGTTTACCAAGCGGACTCGGCGGCATACGACGAAATGGTCAAAAGAGAGAAATAGGAAAAAAAAAAGGAACTTGGCTTTGAAATAGCAAGAAGGCACAAATGTAAAAGGAAGCCAGAAGGATAAAACGGAGAGATAAAAAGCCCGGGCGGCGCATATGCGCTGTTCTAAACACTGCCCGCAGTCTTCTTTTTTTGTTTGTTTCAAGTATGAACGAAGCGAAAGCAAATGCAAGGCTTGGGAGGTTTATGAGCTCTGAATAAAGCGAGATGTGTATAAGAAGGAAACAATAAATCAAAGAAATAACACGCCACTACAAGTTTTTTACAGAGAAGCCTACGATGACGCGAAGCAAGGCTTGTATAGTGTCGTTGTGCCTGTTCTATCTCTGCGACACCACCCATTGACCTGCTCGTAGGTGTGAAGTATGAACGGGGTGGGACGCAAAGGCCTTTTCGGGGCCGTTGAACTGTTGCTCGCGGGTGGTGTACGGAAGGCACCCACCAGCGCTAGTAATAATGCACCTGCATTTGCGAGACACGGATCGCGAAGACACGTTGAATGTGATAGCGTTAAAGAGCTCGTTTCACAGATATTCCGGCGTCGACGACGGCATCGTTGGTCGTGAGCTCGAAATTGCCATCTCGCCCGTGATCGAAAATTGAGAAAGATGCAAAGAAATAAAATAGCAAAAAAACTTGCCATTTGTGCGGCAAGCAGATGCACGCAGCCACGCGTCTGCTCGGTATTTAGGGAAAATAGTTCTTCAGCCTGAAAATGCAGCGAGAATAACGTTCGTATGCTTCACGAACATGCGTATACTTTATACAGGTTTCACATTACGCGTAATATCGCCGTAATGATGCGTGCTACAAGCTTAAGTTGGCTTCATGCATCAGAACATGTAATTATTATAACCACTTTGTGGTTTAAAGGTGGGGACCCAATACAAAAGGCAGAAACGTTATTGCGCGTATTGCCTTGGGACCACGTATTGGGGGCGCATAGGAAGTTTGAAACAATTACGTACGAATAATTGCTCATGGTTTCAAGCATATTATATTATTATTATTATTATATTATTATTATTATTATTATTATTATTATTATTATTATTATTTGGTTTGAGTACATATAAAACACGAGGACAGAGGAAATAGGGAGGGAACAAGCATAGAGGCAATAAGGAAAGAAAGGAGAGGGAAGAGGAAAGATAAAACAAATTGATTTGTGGGGTTTAACGTCCCAAAACCACCATATGATTATGAGAGACGCCGTAGTGGAGGGCTCCGGAAATTTCGACCACCTGGGGTTCTTTAACGTGCAAAGATAAAACAAAAAAAGGACGAAAAAGAACACACACCACCTAATACACAGAATGCAGACATATGCGAAAGCTTCGCCGACAAGAGCCTCTTTCAACATCAGTGATTAAACTAAACTTCGCACACAATAAAAAGTGTATTCCAAGTGCTCTAAGTACGCACTATAGGGACAAGATAACGCCATCGCGTTCAACTCTTAAAGGCGAAGCTTAAGGATTCGCCTCCCCTCCCCCCGATTTTGTTGTTTTCGTGTTTGTTGTAGCAGCAAGACTTTGATCTGGGAGAGCTCATTCATAAAAATACATAGCGCAATTGAGACAAGAGACGAAGAACACACACCAGACTCGAGCGCTCACTAACAGCTGACCTGAATTTATTTTGCAACATGATATATTCGCGTAAACTAGACAAGTGATACATCACTTGTGAGGCAGAAATTGTCGTACAAGGTCTATCAAACAGGAAATCTAGAAGAACAACATTTTTTTTTTCTTTCAAGAGCTGTCTGAGCAAGCTCTTGAAGAACGGGGAATTAACACGAGACAGTACCACGGTGAGACAAGAAAAAAAAAAAACACAATCTGTGTTCCCAAAGAAAAAAAAAAGCAAGGGCAGGAGACTCAACGTCGTCTTGCTCTGATCTGAGCCGTGGCTTCATGCTCGTCACTTCTGCGTCCTCTATCATCCTACTGGCCTTTAGTCGTGACAATGTATATTTTCTCTTCTTTTACTTTTTGTTTTCATGTTATATATACAACATGAAAACAAAAAGCAATAGAAGAGAAAAAAAAAACACCTTCAACGGGCTCGTGCCACACGACAGTGTCACGAAAGGAGACATTTTCGCAGAAGTGCAGAAATGACATTTTACTGTTTATCGGAGGAAGAGCGTCGAAAGTGCGGCTGATCGAAAGCGGAACTTTTCTACGAGTGTTAGTAGGGTTTCGGCAGGTTGAAAGACCGACGTAGTGTCTCGTTTGAGGACACAAACACAATTGCAACCGAATGCGACCATAACAACCAAAGTTGTGTCTGCTGTTATTTTTTTTTATTTGATACACATTAACGAAATGGCGCGACCAGTGCCGCAGAAAACTCGTGCTCCCCGAAGGGAACAAAAAAAAAAAAGCTCCTCAGAGAGGAACGCGATGATCTCTCGTCTCATTCAGCCCAGTTAGACGGCAATCTAACAGCGATAGCATTCTATCTATAGGACGAAATGTTACTTGTCACGCTAGCTGCACGTCCGAATAAATAACCGGCAAGACTGCTGAACTCATGCCAACGGTTCTGCAGTTCATTACACCATGAATACATAGTAATGAAATCAATTCGGAAAAAGTGACAAAATGTTTTGTCGCTGGGGTCGGCTGTTTAGTGCTTGTTATATTATAACTTGCTATGTAAAACGGAGACAGGAAATATTATTTAGCTTGCGACTTTAGCCAAAATGAAGAAAGGTGCGTCAGTGAAATGAGCACGAGTGATGTTCATTTGTGTCTCACGTTTTCAAAGGTCAAATTGCCGTGGTCTTGTCATTGCAGGCAATTATTTAAGCGAAAGACTTAGATGGCTCATCAAACGGGAACACTTACCGTTCCGCGGAGGCGCGGATGAGCGATGAAACGAGCCCTGAAAAAAAAAAAAATCGCCTGACGACGTCATCCTGGCGTCACAGATAACGAACATTGTGTGACATCGTCACAACGTCACAAACTTTTGGCGTGACGTAGGGTGACGTAACGTCACACGAGAGCCTTTCTTTGGACGGCGAACAAAAGCGGAGAGAGCGCGGCCTCAAGAAGACACCATAGATGTTATGCCCATAGAAATATTACGCTACGCTTTTTTGGCCGATCCCCCGGAGTGGGTATGTGCCAAATTTCAGAGGAATCAAATCAAGTCAAAGCAGTGGCACGCTATAGGCCACGGCTCGCGTTCTACGCTTCCAATAAAGATGTACCAAGCAGAAAAATAAGGTGGCAATAACACCTTCGAGTCACATTATATAGGTGTTATGGAATGTCGCAGATATCACAAGGCAAATATTTCCGAAACCATGAACCAATTGTAACACAAGCGCACGAATATATACGCGGAGGGACAAACCACAGCGCTGCCTGGCAACTGCATTTTTATTTGAATAACATGGACGAGCAAAGAACACGTCAACCTTCACACCCATGTGACCACACTATAGGCAAAAAAAAAGCCAGAGCAGTTGACATTTTGAACACTGAAAAAAACGTTAATACATTCAACGTGCGTGCACTCTGCAACAGCATAAAAGTTAAGATATCGTGCCATCTCAGAACCTAACCTCGCTATTATGTATGGGTATAGAAGGCACGCTAATGTATTATTCTCACCCTTTTTTATTTTATATGCTTCAATTATTTTTCGTTCGGTCTGATTTCTATGCGTCGATAGTACTCTTGCTTTATGGAAGATAGGTGCGCAATCGAACTATGCAACATGTTGGGAAGCATGCGAGTGTAAACATTCCCTTGCAAAGAACGGCTGTGTTCCAACAAGCTAATGTTAATTCATCTACTTGTTTGGCATATGTACACATGACCACAGGAAAACTGCAAAGGATACCATTCCCGCACTGTACAAAAGGAGTTGCGTGCTTGACCCCGCAGACTTCTTTTGTTCAAACACCATTCTACTTATTAGGTGACGAAAAAACTACACTTACGCCAAACCGGCTGACAACATTCTTCAAATTTAGGGATAGTCTGTGTTTGTACGGAAGAAGTGCTGAAGAATCCCTTTTCCTCGCTGGATAGCGCAGAACCGATTTTCCGTACACAAACCAGCTGGATTGATGGAGGGATGCTTTGATACGGGACGTCGACATGTGCGCTCTTAGGCTAGACAAAAAATTGCCCGCAGCTTCCCTCGGGGGAACACTGAGGAGGATGCGGAGCATATAATTGGTTAACGGGGTGTTAAAGTGCGACTTACTTGGGTCGATGGCTAAATTGGTTAACGTGGTTGTGAAATGGGGTGTTAAATTGCGACTTACTTGGGTCGATGGCTAAATTGGTTAACGTGGTTGTAGGAGGGGGTGTTAAATGAGTGAACACGTACACACGTATGCGAAAGGGCGGCGCTGGTCGAAGGGACGTCGATCATTGTGTTTGCGGATTCGTTGGAATTCATTTCACCGCGACCTTGGACGTCGACGCGCCGTACAAACCAACCGACGAGCGGCAACTGAGCGAGCGAGCGCCGACCTTGAGTATACATACAGCGCGACGGCGCATGCACTGTCAGCTGTCGAATGTTCTCGAAGGAGAAGCGCGCGCGGCACAGATGGTGGGCGACGGCGCGACGGCGCATGCGCGCGCGTCAGCTGTCGAATGTTCGAGAAGCGGTGCGGACGGCGCGGACGGCGCACTACAAGGCGCGAGTATAAAATGCTTCCGCATCTAAAAGAAAAAAAAGAAAATGTTGCTTTCTTTTATTTGGTCTAACGGCTTTTCTACTTCGAATAAATCGACCTTACCGTAAAAAACGAAAAACAGAATTTCTCAGCCCTTCTCTGTCCCACCGCCGAATTACCTTAGTTTTCCAATTGGTTATTTTCGAACAGTGCTCTATCCGCATCATTTCTGTCCCGCTCGTGTTCAGCTTTTCATTGTTGTGAAACTCAAGGCTTCATGAAGTGAATAAGCTCGTTCTCCAAGCGCACACCCGGGTGTGCATCTCCACATTCATTCAGAACATCCTCCGTGGTTTCCTTGTGTTCATCACGTCATGCGCATTGTTCTTCTTGTTTACTGAATATTGATTTATAACAACGTGTTCTAAGGCAACCCGACATCGCTTCAAACAGTAAAGCGCTTCAAGTTGAACTATCATGACATTCCTCCCCCCTTGTTTAGTCTTGTGTTTTTTTGGTAACAATCTACCAGCTCTCTTGCCGGCTCAATCCTGCAAAAATGTGGGAACGGGGCTTCTAACTCGGCTAGCCATGCTAGCCAGCGTTAACTGGGCCGCTGTGACAGGAGGCGTTCGTATTGTGAGGAGGTTGTGAGCGAGAGTAAGTGGGGAAAGACACGGTAGTCGGCGTTCCATGGGGGAGGGGGGGGGGGTCGGACGCACAACAAAAGAAGAGCGCCTCGCCATCGGTGCCTCTGTTATCCGCACCTGCCTCCCGTCTACAGCCTCTGTCGTCTCATTAGACGACGGAGAGCAAACGGGAACACGTTTTCGGGGATGCTCAGGGGGAAGTAAGAAGAAAAGAATGAAAGTAGGTTAAGAAAGAAAAAAAAAAGTTTAAAGAAGAGGAAGGAACTGCACGTGCGGCGCTCTTTCCGACACCTCCCAGTTCCTTCCTGACCCCCCCCCCCCCCCGCCCTCACACACACACACCCGAAAAGCACTGTGTCATATGCAGGTGCTGCCATATACCGCCCCCTGAGAGCTCAGGTGGGGACAAGAAAACGAATCCCCGGCCGCGCACACATTCCAACACACGACTGTGTGGTTCTGCGCCGGTGCCGCGGTCCCCCCTGTCCAGGTGAGGAGCTGACTCGGACCAGCGTCCTTTGTCAGAGTTGGGGTGGGGGGTATCGTTGGATGCCGCCGCGAAACACGGCTATATCAAATGCAAACAGAAAAGTGGGAAGCGTATGCAAAGATTAAAGTAAGAGAAGGCTGAGCCAGTTGATATGGATTCGTGCTCAAAGGTGGGGCGCTTGTGTTGTCATGACTTCTCTCTTTGTGTTTGCACGGCCCATCCTTTAACGTATATGTAAAGGATTTGAATTTGGTGGGAGGAACGTGGCTTTTACGTTATAAGAAAGGAGAAATGTCTGTTTTTGATTATGCCCTGATCACCCTTCCCCCATCCACCCCCGCGCAGCTGGGGAATGACAACAAGGCGATTAGCGGAGCGCTATAATCCGGTCCAGTGCGGTGGAAGCTGGGGGACGGTGAGTGGACGTGACGTATTTGACGTCGGTGAAGGAAAACTGTGGGCAGAAAACACAGGTGCACGTCACGTGCGTGCCTCTGCACTCCCTGCAGCTGTTCCTCGCGTTTTGAAACGGGTGCCGAACAAGCGGCGTCGTTTCAGATAGATGCCGGTATGTGCACGTGCACACCTTGAAGCAACGAACTTCAAAATCGAAACTCACAGCTTTGCTTCTCGATAGCAAGCTGCGTTCTCGTTCGCGTTATTGAGCTCCAGCTGATGAAAGCAGCTTCTCGTACCATTCGCATGCGATTTCCTTTATCTCGTAACTATTTTTTTGTGCTTTATGTACACATCATGCTTATCATGTAAATGTGATGTCATGTCCGACCACACGGGAGCGACGCTTGAGACATCAGGATCGACATGATTTTGTCTTGGGGGGTCACGAAGCTGCCCTACACTGCGGTGGGGAAGAACGGGGGAGGGGCAGTTTTTCCGTTCCTCTGCCAACAGGGACGTAGCCAGAAGTTTTATTCGGGGGCAGGGGAGGGGGGGGGGGGTTAACCATACTTAACGTGTGTTCGTGCACGCTTTTGTATGTGTGCGTGCATCCCCTTGGCTACGAACTGCCTGCCAAAGTCGGTGGCTTCAGTTAGAATAACCTTGCGCTGACAGTTGTGTAGAGTGTACACACAACCATTTGTATAGAGAGAATCCGGTACTGTACACGTCACACCCGTATCGCTAAAGCTAACTGTTTCCATTTGCGCATTTCGAAAAGTTGACATTACTGAACATAGTTGGTTCTGTTTGAGGCAAGCGTCATGAATATCTAAGACATTCTGTCAGGCTCTCGACATTCATTCATGAAAAGGTTGACAGCTTTCTTTCACCCTTCCTTCTTTTCTTGTTTGGTAAACAGATCACAAGTGACATTCGTGTTGTTTGCTAATCTTATTGTTTTTTTACTCTCACAGTGATACGGGTTGCTGACTTTCGGTTCAGAGCCACGTATCATATAACGTCGGAAAAGAACGTAAGGAATTCAGTCAAGCACAGCTGTGTGTATACATTCTGAAAAAAAAAAAAAAGATCGAACTCACGCGTACGATGAAATGTCGGACGATGCTCATGTGCAAAAGAAAAAAAAATGCTTACACGGTCCATTGCTAGTGCGTCTAGTCAAAACAACGCGCTATTGCCCGGAGAACAACACGTCTCAGGTGACCATGCGCCTTTCTTTTCTTCGTAACAAGCATTGCTAAATACGACGTTCTGTGCACTTTCACCAGGCCACACTCTTCGTCAACAAACCCTTCCTTCAATTTCTGCGTGCATCGATGTGCTGCCCATGCCGCTCAGAACAATGGGCGAACAAACGCGTAAACAAGCCCGAAATAAGGCTTTAAAGGTGCCCTAAAACCACTCCGATTTCAAAGGCGAGAGAGTGGTTTCTTGCACGCCTTTATCACTTTTCCGACCGCCGCCATCTTGACATGTGAAAATATCAGCGCTAAGTGTTGAGCCTACCAGGATGTCGTGTTTTAAGGGCAATGCTTGTCCCTCAATTTGGCGTCCGTGTGCGCACGGCATGCAAAAAGCAAGCTGCGTTGAAAATAAGTGAGGAATCCCTTCAAAAAGGTTTTGCAATAGACTTCAACGTAGACATAAGATAATTGTAAAATAAGAAATCACAGTTCTCGGCGAAAAAAAACTTGACCAAAAGAGTATTGATGAGTTGATATTTACTATAAGTATGTCCCTAGGTCTTTAGACTTCTCAGAAAAACCTGGAACACAAGGCACACGTCACGCAATGTATATCCCAACAAATCCACCGCTAATTTGGCGATCCTCAAATGCACTTTTGAAGTAAGTTGTGCTTGTCGGTGCACACTGAACCATGCCTGTGTATTCAGGCATGTTATCGGGACGGCTTTAAGCTCTCCCATAGTAGAGTACTCTGTGCTCTAAATCGTTACCCCCTTTTTCTAACCCCCCCCCCCCCCTGTCGCAAACACCATTGGGCTTGCGAGGGAAACTATCCGTTCGAGACGGCTGTCAGCTCTCCCATAGTAGAGTACCGAGTACTCTAAATCGTTAGCCACTTTCTCTTTACACGCAAACGTATCTACAGTAAGCAAATTTCATGATGTTATGTTGAATTGTTAATGACGTCATAGGCGTATCAGCCGGGGGGACAAGGGGGGCGCTAGCCTCCCCCCGCCCTGAGAAAAGTTGGGGGGGGGGGGCTCAGCCCACCACTTTCGACAGTGGTCACTCTTGGGTGCACGTTGGGGAAACCAACAAGTAAGGCGTAGTTTTCCATCACAACAGAAATCACTCATTATGTTTTTTTCTGGGAGAATGAAATTGTTACGAGGATAGGTCACAACGTAGTGAAAGTTTGCGAACATTACCACTGTGAGAATTTTTCTTGTAGCCTCCTTTATATATATATATATATAATATATATATATATATATATATATATATCCGCACCTGCCGCCAAGTTTTCTGTGTGAAAAAGAAAAGACATGTGTCAACCAAGCAACAAAAGACAATCAATAGAATAAGGCTCCTCCGCCGATGTGCGTCTCTGACCACTCTCTGAGCGGCAGTGACTTGGAGAAAGATTAATGGAAACGTCCCCCGCTTTAGAAATTTTCTAAGTCCTTCCTGAATTGCTGACCTCGAAGGCGAAATAAACCTACATTTCAATATATACGATTTATGTCACTCAATTTACATTAAATGGGGCAACACTCGTGTAACGAACGGTTATACTCAAACATACGAAACCCACAGTGTCGCCCACTTGTCATGATTCAATACGTGGAGATGCGTGGAGTTTTTGGGCCGCACGCTGTTATTTGCACTGGCGCTGTCGAAAAGGGCCCAAAGCGATGCAAAATCAGCTGATCACGCACGATGGCCATGTGAGACAAGGTAGAACCGGCGTGTGAGTGCATGGCGAAGCAGGGCGAGAGATGATTCACAACCTATATTCCTCGCAGCATTGGTATGGCAGACACTCCTACATGCGACTACTGCGGAGCTGAAGAGACCATCGAACACGTCCTGTGCAGCTGCGCTTGCTACGACACACAGCGATGCCAGCTCCGGATGGTTTTGAATGAACTTGACCCCGGACCATTTTGTGTGCAGAAGATACTAGGACCTTGGGCATCTGCCTCAGTTGCGCAGAAAGCAACTAAAGCACTGCTACTTTACCTAAAGTCAACAAACCTGAGCGACCGCCTGTAGACTGTGTGTGCTCCCCGAGTGTGCTCGTGATTGTGTGTACCTTCTCATCTCTCTGCAACCTCTTTTCTCCCCTTCATCCCTTCCCCAGTGCAGGGTAGCCAACCGGATGTGCGTCTGGTTAACCTCCCTGCCTTTCCTTGCATCTTTATCTCTCTCTCTCTCTCTCTCTCTCTCTCTATTCCTCGCATAAGGACCAATAAAGGGCTCATTTTCTCATGACGTCACATGAGCGAAGTAAGCACGTCACAGATTGCACCGCAAAGACGGGAGACGCCAAAAAACAATAACGTGCTCGTTCTATGTCGTTGCAGAAGTAGTTTATAAAAGGCTTTAAAGGACCCCTTGAGCTACCTGCTGCCGCACCAACACAGCCCTGAAACCGATCTGATGCTGAAACCTATCCGGCGCAACCTTTCATAGAGGCAAAGGGTGTGTTCTTTGCCGGCGATGCATTTGCGAGAAAGCGTGTCCCACAGCACCGTCCAAGATAATCCTGCAAATAAGAGGCGTTCGCGTTTGTCACGGGTTTCGTGAGCCGGTGATTGATAGGGAAACTTCCAGAGGAACAAGGGAGAATTGACGGTGTGTGAGAGACATTGAGGTGTGTGCGTCATGGTGCAGTACCGGACCTCGAACGAACAGCAAAGAATTCCTTAACGTTCACCTGAATCTATAAAGCCGATAGTTATAGATTACGGCTGAAATGCCAGGCATTTTTCTAACTATTGATCTTTTTCCTGGGTCTAAACTGAGGAAGCGCCAAGGAAGCCTTCACCGAGGGCTCCTCAGTGAGGAAGCTTTCAGAGCGACATACCGCGGCCTCACAAAAATGAAGGCTTCCTTACTGAGGAAAGGAACGTTTAATTGTTTGGCCCTAAGTGAAAAAAAGAAAACGCTTGCAGTTAACCGGGGCTGTCGGCTGAGCGGATAAAGGGCAGTGGATCAACACGGCGCTTAGAACTTGTCATCAATCTGTCAAGCTTACGCTCGCTTTACCAGCGCGGAATTCTATGACAATTTCTCTATGGGTAGAATACCTGTAGGGGACTAGCTATGATTTTCCAGCATTTTCTAACGCTCTGCAATCCACCCCAGCGTTTTTTTTTAGCGGCAGTCGCATACGACACCTACCCAACCACCCTAAGATGTCATGTGTGCTTCGGGGATTAAGCAATTCATCCGTTCATACTTTTTCCTCTGTTCCGGAGAAAGCTTTCATATAGTCGTAAATATATATAAAAAACACACACACACACGCTGCTTGCCAGCCCGGCTGTGTCAGCAAGGCGCGCGGCTTTGCAGACAGCCGCAAACTCGTACAGCTGCTTCGTCTCTGCTCATCGCGGAATGTGTCGCCATTGTTTGTTTATCCCACGGACAGCGTGGGTGGCGCTCTCTAGCGGCTTTCCACCCCATCGGCTGCGGGCTTCGCGGAGGACGATAAAAAGAGACGCCGCGCGCTCGTGTTTGCGGCGGCGTTGGTGAGCCACGGTTGCGGGCTTTAAGGCTTGCTTACTTAGAGTCGGGAAAAAAAGATAGTGAATCGAGATCTCTTCGGCAAACCTCAACTCCGAAAAAGAAAAGCGAGAGGTTGCCGCATGCAAACGGTTGGGTCCACATGCTGTCTTCTTCCTTCTACAGCTCAACCCCCGCCCCGCCACAGGTGTAAGAGAGCAGACGACATCCGGGCGTCCGCCATTTTGTTTGTCAAAGGCGTGAACGGCCCGTCGATTCGGGGATCGGCTTCAAAGAAAAGGCAGTCGTAAAAAATGGACGAAAGTATTCTTGACGTTGACTGCATAAATGACCTCGTCGTTTTAATGTTTTTACTTTCCGAGTTGGGCTTTGAACGTGTGCTGCGGAGGACAAAAGGGGCTCGCTTTAAAGTCACCGGCGCTCTTCAAGTCGCCTTTACGCAACAGGTGTGGGAGTTTCTGCCTCGCGACAGAGGTTCTCCGGAAAGAGCATGAAGCCGTTGGCAGAAAGTACGTGAATTCGTAAAAAAAGCTAGAAAAAAATTGATGAATATCAACAAGAGTAATGTAACTGAATTTCATCCACTATTTTTTTGCTTGTTCCTCAGTTGACGTCTGTATCTATCTATCTATCTATCTATCTATCTATCTATCTATCTATCTATCTATCTATCTATCTATCTATCTATCTATCTATCTATCTATCTATCTATCTATCTATCTATCTATCTATCTATCTATCTATCTATCTATCTATCTATCTATCTATCTATCTATCTATCTATCTATCTATCTATCTACGTACACTTATTCGCTACTCACCCAGTAATTTTTCGAGAAACAATAAGCCCATGGATGAAAAAGTGAAGCCAGAGCGATACGTTGCGTTTTTTCCAAACGCGAATTCGAGCGGACTCGGTGGCGCAACGGTAGCGCGTCTGACTCCAGATCAGAAGGTTGCGTGTTCGAATCAACGTCCGGGTCATATTCGCTTTCAACTTTTTTTTTTCGCGGCTACATGTCGTTGGTACGAAGAACCACCATTATCACTGACAAGTTTTCTGTGTGAAAAAAAAAAAGATATGTGTCAGCCAAGCAACAAAAGAGAATTAATAGGATAAGGCTCCTCCCGCCGATGTGCGTCTGTGACGATGTGCGTCTCTGAGCGGCAGTGACTTTGAGAAAGATTAATGGAAAGATGAGTAACATCAGCCCCGTCCCTTGTACACAAATCCAGCACAATCTATATGCGGACATGGGTTGTAAATTGGTGCCTCCAATGAATCAAGTGACTATCGTATAAACGATATAATATCGTGCACTCGTGATAAGACTAAGGCCAACACA